>CM074860.1:22837000-23488000 GCA_037501455.1 Lantana camara
GTGAGTTTCTTGAAACCCTACGAATCTGGAAATAGGATTTGCAAGATACGATCTTCTTTTAGGAAAAATTTTAAATTCCGTTGCCTTTCTTCCGTGTTTTTCCAACAAGTGGTATCAGAGCCACCTTGCAAGGCCTATTTCTTATTCGTCTTCGTATTACGAATTTGGTAGAAATTCTTAGATTTAGATGTGATTGAGTATTCATGAGTTTTTTAAAAATCTAAGAAAAATTGAATCTGTATTTTTTCCTAAAATTTCTGAAAAACGTTTTCTGAAAATTTTTGATTAGAACTGTTTTGAATCAAACTTAATTAAATCATGTTTTTTTATTCTGGATTGATTTGGTTTTAAAAACTGAAAATTATGAAATATGAAATCGCGTTACGAACACGCGAGGCTTGGGCGTGCTAAGGCGTCGTATACCCAGCCCCCGCGCGAGAACCGCCATATTTGCTCAGTAACTCCCGCAACCGTGCGGGAGTGTTCTGGCCGCGCCTAGGCCCGCCCGCCCAGCGGCTCTCGCAACCGTGGGGGAGCCTTGCCCTTTCCCTCCCGCAACCGCGTGGGAGGCCTTGCCCCGAGTGCCAGCTCGCTGCGCACAGGGAGTGCGCCTGGTGCGCGCGCCTAGTGCGCGACGTCGCGCGGCTTGTGGGTGTTCTCGGCCCGTTTGGTTTTCACAATCGTTTTCGTGTTTTGTCCAATCCAATCCCGATTTGATTTTTCTGAAAAAAAAATATTTTATTAAAATTAATATTATTTTTGTAATAATTTTAAAATTGCAATTTTTAGGAAGTAAAAAGGTTTTAATAGTTGGGAAAAGTCATACTTATTATTTTTTGAAATAATGAAGAGATAAAATTATTAATTTTCAGAAATTAATTGGAATTTTATTGGTTTAATATTTCTTGGATTATTGGAAAAGGCTCATGAACAAGAATTGCATCTAAGTTGTGTTTTAAGCTATTAGAGCTTAAAGCGAGAATTTTAATTTATGGGTAAATTTAAATTCTTGCAATTTATGCATGCTAGGTGATCATGGGTTTTAGTCTTGTGGATGTTTTACATTTATGCACATGGATGGTTTAAATTAGGGTTGGAGCCCCATAGTTGTGTTTTTTCAATTGGGGTCTGTGCCCCAGTTATGTGCATATTGTTATGTGTTTATTATGTGACTTTCCATATTATTATTTTTGAGGCGGGGGTATACCCTGTGTATTTGTCTATGGCCAATATGAAGATTGACCCATATTATTTTATGCAAAGAGAGTAGATTATAAGAAAGTGAGATTTTTTGTTTTACTTTGAAGATTTGCACCCATGGAGTAAGATGAATCCACACAACAAGTAACATGGAGGTGAAGACCCCTTAAATTGTTAGGGAGGGTTTCTATTATTGTAATAGATAGGGCATAGTTTTATTTCCAATTCCCGTATGTGATTTAAACTGTCTCATGTGGCATGTATGTTAGAACTTGTGATTGTGGAGTGGCTCCCACATATCACGCATAAGATAGGTAGAACCCATGATCATCCCATGCTAGTATCATGCTAGGACATCTTATCTGCTATGTGCTTGAGTGGAATGCATTTAAGTTGTACTTGCATTAATCAAGACGAATTGAAATGGATAACATATATGTTGGTGAGGTCAAACCGGACAACTCTCCGGTAAAATATTAAGCTAATTTCAAAAATAGGTGTTTAATTCGAGGTGCAAACTTTGAATTAAATTCCTAGCATTTCATCAATAGGATTTAAGTTTAATAGGGAAAGTTAGTTACCGTCCATGAGTCGTGGGGGGGCCATGTGAAACCTATTAGTTCTTAGTTTCCTGATTAATCAATTTCATGATTAATATTTTGAGATTAATTTTAGGGAGAGTGATGGCCGCGAGTCGTGGGTCGTTCGAACCAAGTTTTGATCTTGATCTTATGATTGATGGGTCTAGCTTAACGCCTAAGTAAATATGGATGTCGCACGAGTCGTGGGTCCATATTGAAAGATAGGTGATGCAAAAATATTACTAAGAATTCCACAGTGTTGGAATTGGTAAGTTGTACCTACTTTAGGCTTTATTTAGAATGACCAGTTCGAAATAAAGTGCTTAGGATCTTAGTACCCATTAGGATAACAAGTATCCTCTAAGATCTTTAGGGAATTATAGATCTTCTAAAAACACTAGGACCAACATAGATTAAAGACCTAATCTTATGTATATCGTTATTATTCAGCATGCCCACTTAGTTCTCCTTTCTTCCATTTAGGTTGTAGATTCTGTGATTCTCTACGTGTTTTGAAATGGTAACCAAAAACCCTCTAGTATCGATCCTCGAGTCAAACAAGTTGATTGGTCCCAACTATTATGATTGGCTTAGGAATCTAAAAATCGTTCTAGATTCCGAGAAGAGAACTTATGTTCTCTACGAGACGGAGCCCGTTCACGAAGGGGAAGCTCCGACCCGGGCTGAGCGGGACGCGATCCAGAAGTGGAAGGATGATAATATCCAAGCCCGTTGTTTCATGCTAGCTAACATGTCTTTGGACATGCAAAGACAGTATGAATCAATGGAATTCGCTTGGGAGATTTACGACCACTTACAGCAACTTTACCACCCTCATGAGCGTGTTACAAGGTATAACACCTCAAAAGAATTGTTCCATTTGAGAATGAGGGAAGGTACAAGTGTCCATGAATATAGACTCCAGTTTCTAGCTCTCACTGAGAAACTTGCCTCCATGGACATGCCACTGAGAGATTAGCTTTCGGTGGATTTGTTGTCAGCCTCGCTCCCACTATCATTCAACTCGTTTGTCCTTAACTTCAACATGAATCATGCAAATGCTAGTGTAGCTGAGTTGATTAGTCAGCTTGTGACTGCTGAAAGTACGATCAAGAAGAACAATAAGGTTATGATGGTCATAGCGCCATCTTCTTCTAAGCCTTTTAAAGGCAAGAGCAAGATAGCCCAAAGAAAAAGAAGTCCCTTAGGCCCAATGGAGGCCATCAAGAAGGGAAAAGTCCAAAAGAAGAAACGTGATCAGAAAGAGGAAGTTTGCTTCCATTGTGGCAAATCGGGGCATTGGAGGAGAAACTGCCAAGAGTACAAGGCTACTCTAAAGAAAGGTGTGTTTCTCGTTGAAGTAAATCTTTCTATTAATTCTAACTCTTGGGTACTTGATAGCGGCTGTGGATTTCATATCTGTAATGATGTATAGATGCTAAGTGAGGTTCGGCAACTCAAAGGAGGAGAATATGTCTTGAAGATTGGAGATGGCTCAACCATTGAGGCTCAAGCTTCAGGCAAAATTAGATTAGATTTAGGTCATTTTGAATTAGTTTTAAATAAAGTCCTATTTGTACCAGACATTATTTGTAATATAATTTCAGTTCCAATACTTGATTGTGAAGGCTATGAAATTAATATTAAGAATGGTAACTTTTTCCTTAAAAAGAATAATTTTTCAATACCTCTTGGTATATTAAACAATAGACTTTATCTAACTCAAAACACCAATACTTTGAATATATAACGAGAAACAAAACGTAAGAGAGATGATGAAGTCTCAACATCTTTGAGGCACGGTAGATAGGAGATATTTCCAAGAACAGAATTAGCAAGTTAACTACCTTAGGGACGTTCTCTGAAAATGACCTTAAACAGTTAACTTCCTGTGAATCCTGTCTCAAAGGAAAGATGTCCAAAACTCCTTTCAAAAGGAGTGTTGATCGAGCTACTAAAACCTTGGATTTGATACATTCTGATGTTTATGGAACGTTTAGTGTGAGCACTCGAAACAATCATCAGTACTTCATAACCTTTACTGACAATTTCAGTCGTTATGGTTATGTGTACTTAATGAAGTACAAATCTGAGGCTTTTGAGAAATTCTTAGAATTTCAAAAGGAGGATGGGAACCAAAATGGTCACAAGATCAAAACACTTCGATCTGATCGAGATGGCGAGTATCTTAGTGAAGAATTTCTTAATCATCTTGGAGATAATGAAACTATCTCTCAGTGGACACCTGCGGGAACTCCTCACCTTATTGCAGTTTTTGAGAGAATGAATCGAACCCTACTTGATATGGTTCATTCCATGATAAATTTCACTGACTTACCACCTTCGTTCTGGGGTTATGCCCTAGAAAGTGCAGCCAAGATTTTGAATCTTGTTCCTTCTAAATCAGTCCCTAAAACGCCCTATGAAATGTGACATGATAAAATCGCTAGTTATTCTAACTTGAGAATTTGGGGTTATCCTGCTTATGTGAAGAAGACAGTGGGAGATAAGTTAGAAGCTCGTTCTAACTTATGCTACTTTGTTGGGTATCCTAAGGAATCCATAGGATACTATTTCTATGATCAAACTGAACAAAAGGTGTTTGTTTCAAGAATACAACTTTTCTTGAGGAATCGTTCCTAAAAGAAAAGAAAGGCAAGATCACAGAACTCGAAGAAATTCGAGGCACTCCCATGCCACATTCAAATGACACGTCCCATTCTGATATCCCAGAACCAATCACAAACTTTGATACATGTGAAAATCCTTCTCCGAGGCGTTCTGAATGCATTCCTAGATAGCCTGAGAGATGGTATGGATTTCTTCATGAAATCTCTCAAGAGGATAACGATCCTTTAACTTATGAGGAGGCACTATCAGACTCGGATTTTGAACAGTGGAAACAAGCCATGAAATCCAAAATGGACTCCATGTACTCCAACCAAGTTTGGACCTTGGTAGATTTACCTGATGGGGTAAAACCCATAGGGTGCAAATGAATCTTTAAGAGAAAGCTTGGAGTAGATGGAAACGTTGTTGCCTACAAGGTAAGACTTATTCAAAAGGATTCACTCAAAGGCCCGGCATGGACTTTGATGAAACCTTTTCACCAGTTGCAATGCAAAAGTCTATTCGGATCATGCTTGCCATAGTTGCGTATTATAACTACGAGATATGGCAAATGGATGTCAAAACTGTCTTTCTCAATGGAGACATTGATAAAGACATTTATATGGATCAACCCATAGGTTTCACATTCAGTGAGAGTGAGCAAAAGGTTTGCAAACTCCAAAGATCAATCTATGAATTGAAACAAGCTTCTAGAAATTGGAACATTCGTTTTAATGAAGCAGTCAAAGAGTTAGGCTTCATTCAAAATTCGAACTAGTCCTTCGTGTATAGAAAGGAATTGGAGACTTCAGTGCAATTCTTAGTACTCACGTTGATGACATTCTTCTAATTGGGAATTCGAAGGATAACATGGAAGTTACCAAGTCTTGGTTATTGAACCAATTCGAGATGAAAGATCTTGGTGATGCATCCGATATTCTCGACATAAAGATCTATAGGGATAGATCTAAAAGATTAATAGGACTATCACAGTTGATTTACATAGACAAAGTGCTGAAATGATTCAGCATGGAGGATGCGAAGAATAAGATTCTTCCAATGAGTGTAGGAACATGTCTTTCTAACAAGATGTGTCCTAAGACAAACCTTGAGAAGGAAAGAATGACTCATGTACCTTATGCCTCGGAAATAGGCAGCATATTGTATGCAATACTATGTACTCGACCGGATGTGACTTATGCACTTAGTGTTACAAGCCGGTTCCAATCTGACCCTGGAGAAAGTCACTGGACTGCCGTGAAGAACATCTTAAAGTACTTGCCAAGTACTAAGCATTTGTTCTTAGTATACGGAGGACAGAAAGATCTAGTAATCGAAGGATTCTGCGATGCAAGCTTTGCATCTGACTTAGATGATTTTAAGTTGATGTCAGGATATATTTTCTGCCTTAACGGCGGAGCAGTGAGTTGGAAAAGTTCCAAACAGACCACCACTGCAAATTAGACCACTAAGGCCAAATACTTAGTTGCAAACGATGCAGCTAAGGAAGTTGTTTGGATTAGAAACTCCATTCAAGAATTGAATATCGTTCCTAGCATGAAGGACCCCATTACTGTGTTTTGTGACAACACTGGGGCAGTTGCTCAAGCAAGAGAACCAAGATCTCACCAACAGACTAAGCACATTATGAGGAAGTATCACCTAATCCCTGATATCATCAAATGAGGTGATATGCAAATAGAGAGGGTCGCATCAGCAGAGAACGTGGCAGATCCATTTACTAAACCACTTAGTCGAGAAGCTTTCGAAGGTCATCTTACAAAGATGGGACTTAGATTAGCTTATGAATGGCTTTGACAGGCAAGTGGAAGATTGTTAGGAATAGTGTCCTAAAAGCTGATGTATTAGTCTGCTTAGTACTTTGCCATTTGTATATCACAGACAATCTTTGAATAATAAACGAACTAAGGTAACACTTCTTTATATGCTCTTGTCTGATTGTATGTTTACTTATCTTTGCATGTATAAGAACTACTTTTATCAATATGACTTATAGGACTTAACCATTTAGGTGAAGTAGTTCATGAGACGAGCCCTAAATCACTTAAGTCATGATTAGAAATCACTCCAAGCCGATGAGTCCAAAAGATAGTGGGAGTGTCAATATGACTCGTTTAAGGCTTGCTCATGTGATCACGCCCTTAAGAAGGATCATCTTATTTCATGGGGTGCAAAGTGTATTGATTGATACGTGTGTGATACATGGGGGTGCTTACTTATTTTAAGTAGGTACACTGAGGTGTTCCGTGTGAGAAAATTCCTAAATGGGAAAGGAAGTTTCTATTTCTAGAAATAGAAACTTCCAGATTATGAAATATCTCACAAGTCATTGATGTGATTAAGTAGTCCTTAGACTTGAGATTTCATCGATGCTTTGTGAGCTAACTCTGCAGTCTTAGGTGTAAGCTTTAAAAGGTGTCACCTTAGACAACTGATTCAAAGCTTATGTTGGGGCTGTACAAGTGGCACATGGAAGCATATGAATATCAATAAAGGACCTACACTTGCATTAGCAAGTTGATCTCTTATTGTGTAAGTCATTCATATGCCATAGTGGAGTCGTTGGACAAGGCAGTGGATCGAGATCAAGAAATGGGTTTCTTGGATCGAGATCAAATGGATATGAAATGTACTTAACTTTAAGATCGAGATTATTAGGGTTCTGACTATTCCCTTGCCCTAGATCTCAATTGAGAGATGGGTTGTAGGAGGATTTTATCTCACATGTGTTAATGACTTAAAGGTTCTTTCGAATTGAGATATTCTTATTCAGCTAGGGGTCACACACCTGTTGCTAGACTACGGTAGTGTGATCTGTGGACTGATTAATTAATTAGGGTCATTGCTAACTGAATTAAGAACCTAGAGGGTCACACACAAATGCCCGGTCACGAGGGTTAAGGCTTGAATCAATTAAATGAGTTGATCGAACCAACAATGTAATGCCTCGGCTTTTCAACTGTATAGGTATGATGTATGTGTTTATCAAATTGTGAAATTTAAATTAAATTATATATTTGCTTTTATATGTTTAATTCCTTTATTTGTTTATATTATTCGAATTTGAAATTTCATATGAATTCTTTAAATTTACGTCTATGTGAATATGTTTGAGTATCGTTTCTATCCGAATTGATTTTCGATTTTTGTGAAAATTTGGTATGTTGGAGATTTATGTGCTATGAACATGTCAATATGCTCGTTTTACGTTTTTGGAATCGTTTGTTTGGGTTTTGGATTTATTTTGAGTTTTGGAGCCAAAACGGGGGCTAAAGAGAATTAAGCACACCTTTGGTTCCGGGCGACATATCTTGAGGTCGAGAATTCAGATTCGACTTCCGTCACCTCCGTTGAACTTGAACCGATGATTTGGATTCAATGGGACAAGCTTCATATTTTTCTAAGCCCGTTTGGATCTCCGAATATCAACCAAAACAAGCTCCACCCGCCTATATGATAACTCTTAACCATTTTTGCCATAACTTGACCTATACTTAACCAAATTGAGTAAAATTTGGACCCACATGACCCTTACTTAACCTTTAGTCAGCCAACATCTCTTCTTTTTCATTTCATACACCAAGAGGACACAAAATCAGTAGCAAATCGTGACCCCCTTAAGAAGAAAAGAAAATACTATTCATCTTCAACCTTTTGAGCTCAATACTCCTCCATTTCTCTCCAAATTCGAAAGGTAAGGTTATAATCTTGTTTCCCTCCTTCTTGGGGTCATTTTGATCTATGGCATGCTTGTTTTCATGAAGGTTTGAGTATGGATTGAATTTTTCTATGAATAGTTAGGTTTTATTAGAAATTCTTGAATCCTTGCTTTCCTTGAATTATTTGATGAGTTGGTGCTTGTAAGTTGATCACTTGTGCTCCTTTATTGCATTTATGGAAATTTATTACATGGTAGTTGAGTGTTAAGTATTATGCCTTTAATGAACTTGAGTTTAACTTGAAGAACTTAAACTCTTTCTTCCTTCTTTGCACTCCATTTCTTGCCGGTATGATTACGATTGGTATGTGTTTGATTTCCTTGTGTTTTGGTGAGTTTTTGTTGCTGCTGTTGCCTTCTTTCTATCTCCATTTGTGCTACTTCTATGAAAGGTTTGAAACAGGGGAGATGGCTTACGAACTGCTGTAAAACTGGAGCTGCAAGGGGTGATGTCCCGTTACCCCGATTCCTTGCACATTTGGTGACTCCCGTCACGACCATTCCATACCGAAGCCTTGAGTTTCTGCCTGCCTTAACGCCCATCACCACCATTGCACTGAAACCTGGTGACCCCCGTCACCATGCCTGGAAAGGAGCTGTTGTGTCCCTTCACGCCCGTCACCTCCTTTCTTCGGTGTCACTCCCTAAGCTTTGTGATGAGTTTTCTTTTGTGTTTTGTTTCGTTTTCTTATTTTCTTGGTCTCGTTAATGACTTATATGATTCGTTAACATGTTGTATTGTATGTTATAATTGTTGTATTGAATTTATAGAGTGATTTGATATGATCCTTGTCCGGTAATGAACTAATATGCTATAACGTGGCTTAAATGTTTTTTTATGAAACGTTAAGTGCTTTCTTTGCATTTTTTGATGTCTTCAATGAATCCTCTTGCCTCTATACTTATTATATACGTTGTGTACATGTCGGCATATGTGTTATGATTAATGTATTAAGCTTATGGTCCGTTTTGATATGATGTATGAAAGTTATGAAACGTTTGAACGTAAAACCTTCAAATATTGAATGAATTACTTGATTATATGACTTCATGACATCATTTTACTTATTATGCATTTCATATCATGTGCATAACATTTCTGTGCGTCATATATGGTCATTTTGAGTCTCACACTGCCTCTTTAGCACAGATTTGGGTCCGATCGGACACGAGGGAGATCCTTGAGACTCTTGTGCTTCTTCTTTTGATTTTATAAGGTGCATTTCTCTTCTAATAGCTATGACGACCCGATATATCCCTTATGTGAAAAGTTTTAAGCCAAACTAGTATAATTATATATCGAGTCTTTTCAAGAGTAAATGATTTTGAACGTAAGCCTTTCTTTTTTGAATCCCTACCTTATGATTTTGGCGAGACATGAATGAATGCACGGGCCCAGGAACTTAGTGCAAGTAACTATCCGGGGAGGCAAGGGCCAATGGTAATCCCTTGCACTAGTTCCAACCAAACTACGGAGATACCGGCCCTCGCTAGGAGATTACTGGGGAATGGGAGCTGAGGCTTGGGCCTTGCAAACCCGTCCACCACCTGCTGTTATGTATGGGTGGTTGGGCCTTGCAAACCCGTCCACCACCTGGAGAAGAAAGGTGTATATGTATGATTATGAAGAATCGTATGACTGTGCACGAAAGATTATGTGTGTGATAACTTAATAATTAATACTCATGGTTACACAAGGTGTAGGTTGCAGATTATGCACGCCCACTCGCCGGGCCATGAATATCCTTACGAATGAATGAACGAATATAATAGTTGTAATCCCGTTGATGCTTTTCTTTTTCTTTTTTTTACCCACTTGGGATGTTGTTGTAAACTTCATACGGGATTATGGCTTGCATGTAAATGTTTAAATTCTGCATTATTTATACTTATGCCCTGTTTTATACCCACTAGTCTCCTTTAGACTGAACCTTGTTTGTTTCAGCTATGTTGCGCAGGTTTGGGGAGTGCTAGGATGGAATACGAGTCGTCTAGGTCTTGCATTTAGGTCTAGCACTTTCTTATACACTCATATTGTTATTTTGTGTTATGATTATGACTTTGAGCTTATTATTTTTGTATATGTAGGTCGTGAGGGCCGTGGAATTCTTGGATGATACTTGTAGATGTATTTTGGAGCTTGAAAGTTCATTGTATAGGTTATACGTTAATAATTGCTTCCACTTTAATGGCTTTACTCTGATTTTATTACTTCTCATTCTTAAATAGTTTAAAGGTTAGCTCCCGCCTAGCATAGCGTGTGTGTTGTGTCCCCGTTCATCATGATTTGGCACGTGTATGGACTTTCATTTCATATGAGGGTCGGATCTCGTTGCGGGGGATGTGGTGCCTTGCGCTTGGGTGCTACAAACAAAGTGTTGGAAAGGGGCCACACGGGTGGGGCATGTGTCTCGAGGTGACACGTGTCACTCTGTGATGGTAATTAAATAATTAATATTGATTAATTATTTAATGGACTTTGATTTAATTATGAATTAATATTAAAGTTCTAATTTGGAGATTTTAAGTCTAATAAATAATTAATTATGAATTAATTAATTATTAGCTTCAAGTTATTTATTATAAATAAATAAAGTTAATTAAAATATCTAAGTGAGTTAGATATTATATTCTTGCTTAACAAGTTTTTCAAAAAGAGACTTTTGGTCAAAATAAGAGTCTTTCTCTCCAAGCAAGAAATCCCTTACCAAAAGGGTTTAGGAAACCATATCCAACAAGACAAAGGATCAAACCCCTTATGCTATAAATAAGTGGGGTTCGAACCCCATAAGGGATTGATACACAATCTCCTTCTCCAAATTACTACACACAAACCCTAGAGCCTAAACACTAAACATAGAACTAGCATCTGTTGTGATTTTAAGTTAAACCAATCGTGGAAGTGTACACGGAAAATATACGTGTAGCACAACAGGATCGTACCCACAAGGAAGGGAAATCAATCACCGCTCAATATCTCTTTCTAATCTAAAGACAGGACGAATTCAAGTTGGTTATTAATCTACTAAAACGAGAATTAAACAATTAACTAGAATAAAGTACAACTAACTAATTGACACACGTAGATTAAATTCAATAAACTAATAGGCTGGGGAGTAATAACTATGAATTCATGATTCAATATAATACTCGTTTGACAAGTGCAATTCTACAACCTAGTCACTTAGATTCGTATTATTTTCCTTCAAGGTATAAACAAGTGTTCAACTAATTTCAACATTTTTCTCACAATCATTAATAATTAATTCAACCAATATGATCAAGACTAGTGCAATTTAAGTTCTAGCGGCTTTGATAGAATAAGATGAAACAAATCTCTTTGAAATCTAAATCTACTAGTTATGAAAACAATCTCAATTACCTTTAATCTTCCGATAATTAGGCAATCCTAGATTATGCTAAGGTTGTCGGACCGTTGCAATCCAATTCACACCATGTTTTCAAAACTAAGAATTAACACCAGTCATTCAAGCATTATATCAAACACTTAGCATGCATTCGTCATCACTCCCTTAGCCCTAGGGGTGTAGCTACTCATAATTAACTCAAAACTCATAAAACTAAAGGAAATTGCATTAAAGAAATTCATGTTTATCAAGTCAAAACAAACTCTAAAAAACGAAACCCTAAACATTCATAAATTCAGGAAAACAAATCTAAGCATGTAAAACGAATTAAAATGAAACTTAGAGGAATTAGTTTGATGATTAAAGCAATAAATAAAACCGAAAAAACTAAAATTGTTTGAAGAATTCGATCATTTCATCTTCTCGAAACTCTTTGGGAAACTCTTTTCGAAGCTCCGTGTCTCTCTCTCAATGCTAGGTCACGAACTCCAGAAGCGACCCTTTAAAATACTCCATATCGTGCATATATAGCTGAACAAAAACTCTCTCGCCGCCCTAGGTAACGGGTGTTACCATTCCAAGCACATATTTCATTAACGCCCGTTACTAGCCAAAAATCGTTCCGCGCTTACTGCCTCTGGTAACGGGCGTTACCAGAGTTGCTCTTCTAGGGAGTAATGGGTGTTACTCTCTTAATTCGCCAAAAGATGACCCCCTGCCTCCGTTAACGGGGGTCAACGAAATTGTTCTTCCAAAGAGTAACGGGGGTTAATCCTATTTCGTCCGAAAATTTGTGCATTTGCCTTGTTTCATCGTTTCTCAACTCCAAGTTCCTAAACACCTAAATGGAGCAAAATAAATACATAAACGCATCAAACGGCACAAAAATATAGTCTAATTAACGCTCAAATTCATAAGAATTTTACGCTCAATAGCATCCTCCCTGTTTAGATCGTGATCGAGGTTGGTGTGGACTACTTCTCTAGAGGGTTGCTTTCGTGGAGTCTTGAAAGATTCGAAAGAGCTTAAGGACTTTCCGCTTGAAGAGCGTTTGTAGGCGGCTCAAACGTGTCAAGAAAGCGTCGATTTAATTGAGTTTCTTAAAACCCTACGGATCTGGAAATAGGAATTGCAAGTTTCAATCTTCTTTTGGGGAAATTTTTAAATTTCGCTGCATCTTTCTTTCGTGTCTTCCCAACATCTTGGAGGACTATGGCCAACAGAAGCCACTACTTAACACCTTTTTGGCGAGGACACGCCCACCAGAGTGATTTCCACAACTTCCACTGTGGATTTGCTCGAGAACATCTTTGGCCTGCAAGGGCCTCAAACATTTCAAAGGGGGGGCCTTGATAAGATCTCTTGAAAAGTCTCCCCTCGTGGTCAAGGGAAAACCGAGGGGCTTTGCTCCTGATCTTTCGCACTTCCACTTTGTCAGTAGGGTAGATGCCTTCTTTAGGAACCTTATTATGTCATCCAGCCAGCAAGGCTCAGCTAGGTCAGTCATAGCCATCTTCTGCGCATGCTTTTCTTTTATCAGAGATTCCTCTATCCTAAGGAAAGTAATAGAGTGGCGCATGATCCCTCGAGGGCGGAGGCAAACTTGGAGAGGGCATCGGCACGCTTGTTTTCCGTTCGCAGGACCTGAAGCAGGTGAAAATCTTTAAATTTGCAAATGACTTCTCTTGCCTTTTCCAGATAGAGCACCATGATGGTTTCTCGAGCTTCATATGTTCCTTCAATCTGGCTCGCGATTAGTTGTGAGTCAACATATGCGGTGATTCGAGAGGCTCATTTTGGAGGGCAATTTTTAGCCCTTGGATGAGGGCCTCATATTCCGCCTCATTGTTGGTAACTTTAAAATCTAGCCTGATTGCAAAGTTTATTTCAACTCCGTCGGGGTCTCTAAGGGTCACCCCTGCTCCTTCCCCTTGAGAGGTCGAGGAACCATCTATGTGCAGGAGCCACAAACTATCGCTTTCTGCAAGAATGGGCTCTAAATCAAAGCACTCGACTAATAGGTCTGCCACCACCTGAGCTTGGATAGTCGTCCTTGGTGTCAAACTGACTAAGCTCAATTGCCCATTTAATCAGTCTTCTAGAGACATCAGGTTTTGACAAGACTTGCCTCATCGGTTGGTCTGTAAGCACTATGATAGAGTGCGCCTGGAAGTACGGCCTCAGTCTTCGCGATGCGTTCACGAGGGCAATAGCCAATGTTTCTATCTGCAAGTATTTCTTTTCAGCGCCCTGTAGAGTTTTGCTCAAATAATAGACAGGCAGATGTTTGCAATCTCGTACAGCCACGAGGACTGCGCTTGTTGCTACCTTGGAAACCGAGAGTTAGATGAAGAGGTTTTCACTCTCGTTCGGTTTTGTTAGCAATGGTGCGCATGAGAGGTAGACCTTTATATCTTGCAATGCTTTCTTACACTCCTTTGTCCAGGCAAAGTTCCTAGCATTACGCAGAATTTTGAAGAATGGCAAATTCTGATCCGTCGAGCAAGATATGAATCTGTTCAGGGAGATTATCTTTCCCACTAAGACCTATACTTCCCTGATATTTTGAGGGGAGATTTCCAAGATGGCTTTGATCTTCTCAGGATTAGCCTCTCTTCCACGTTGGCTAACCACATATCCCAAAAACTTACCCCCTCAAACTCCAAACGTGCATTTAGAGGGATTCAGTTTCATGCTATACTAGGGCGATATGTTAAAAGTTCGCCTCAAGTCTTCTAGATAAGAGTGTTATCGCTCGCTTTTGACAATGATGTCATCCACGTAGACCTCTATTGATCCCCCTATCTCTTTCTCAAACATCTTGTTAATAAGGGATACGTAGCACCTGCATTCTTTAACACAAAGGGCATAACCAAGAAACAGTAGACCCCCATATGTACCATGAATGATGTTTTTGGACGATCCTCGGTAGCCATGAAAATCTAATAAGACCCTTGGAATGCGTCCATCATGCTCATTAATTCACAACCGACCGTCGAATCCACCAGTTGGTCAATCCGAGGCAGGGGGTAAGGGTTTTTCGGACAAGCCTTGTTGAGATCTGTGAGATCGTTGCACATTCGCCACTTGTTGGCGCTTTTGGGCACGAGAACGACATTGCATAGCCATTCTGGGTATAAGATCTCTTCAATATATTGAGCCTCGAGGAGCTTATTTACTTCTTCCTCAATGGTTTTTCTCCGGAATCCATCGACGTCTCTCTTTTTCTGCTTGATGGTCTTGAAGGCAGGATCCACATTGAGCCTGTGAACTATGACGCTGGGATCAATCCCAGTGAGATTTGATGCCTTCCATGCAAAGACATCAATGTTTTCCCTCAAGAAATCTATCATCATGATTTGTGAGGGTTCAGAGAGGCTCGTGCCGATTTGCGTAGTCTATTCCTTGTTGCCAGACTCTATCTCAATGGTCACCTTCCATGCAAAGACATCAATGTTTTCCCTCAAGAAATCTATCATCATGATTTGTGAGGGTTCAGAGAGGCTCGTGCCGATTTACGTAGTCTTTTCCTTGTTGCCAGACTCTATCTCAATAGTCAAGAACTTTTCTATGGGCTCTATCCTTACTTCCTGGCGAGGGAATTCGAGGGTCCTTTTTTTCTTATGAGGCGACTGTCTCCACCCTCGGGTTCGCCCTCGTTCACGTCCCCTTTTGAGGAGGATGCTTCTACTGCTCCCGGGGGACTACCTCGGGATCACCTTCCCCATGCATGCTTTTCTTTTTGTTCTTCTTTTTGTTGAGTCTCGCTCTTTTTCGTAGTGGGTTATCCTCATCCAGGTTGGAAAAATCCATAGACTTCTGGGTGGACCCAACCTGAAAGGTTCTTTCGGGTTTGGGCTTTCTGAGGGACAGCACATAGCATTCACAGGCCTCCTTGACATTATAGAGAATCTCGCCCGTCCCCTCAGGAATAGGGAACTTGATATTCTGGTGGTAGGTGGAGATGATCGCCTTGAAATCAACGAGGGCGGGGCGCCCGATTAGGATCTTGTAAGGGATCTCTATCTCTACTACCGCATAAGTGACCATCAAGGTCTTTCGCTATGGGGCGTGACCATAAGTGGTGGCTAAGCAAATTTCTCCACGAGGGACAACCTCGGAACCTCCAAAGGCAATGAGTGCTGTTTTGAGGGGTTCGAGGGGGATGTTTGTGACATTCATTTTTTGAAAGGTGGAGTAAGGGAGAACATTCACGGAGCTTCCACTATCAACAAGAACCCTCTTTACAACATGGTTGTGTACTTCTAAACTAACCACCATGGAGCAGTCAGAGGTTTCACTGACCCCATGAGGTGTTACAATGCGTTCTAGGTCCTTGTGAATCCTATTGCTTCATTCTCCCTCGGGTTGGGGACGCTTCCTTCTTTGATGGAGTACACTTGTTTTGGGACCGAGGGCCTTTGGTCATAACTCCGAATATAACGATGGTGAGGGGCATTGGAATCCCCTCCCGAGGAGCCTCCAACAATCATATGGATCACTGTGAAGGGCGTATTCTCCACCTCGGGAACCTTCTACTTGCCAGTGTTGCTGCTTTCAGGGTTGTGTCCTCGGGGGCTTCTCGAGCGTGAAGGGCTTCTCCTTCTAACCTTGGCCCGCTCGCTACAATGCTCATCATACCGCTCCAAGATTTTCACAAATTCTTTCAAGTGGCGCCCAGCGATGAGTCTTTATATCTCATTCTCCAACTATCTGCACTCATCAGTGTCATGCCCTTTCTGCGTGTGGAAGGCGCAATATTTTCCCGAGCACGTTTAAGCTTCCTTTCCCTCAACTTCTGGGGCCTCTTGAAGAGTTTCTTATGAGAAAGGGAGTAGATCTCGAAAATAGGCCTATTGAGAGGAATGCGCTCGTGCCTGCGAGGGAAAGGAGATGATATGCGGTGTTCCTTGTGAGTGTCTTTTCACCATTGATCATTCTTGTGGTAGCTTGATGGCCTTGGTGTGTTAGACTTGTACATGTCCTCAAGCGCAAAGAAGGGCTCGGCGATCTCCCTCATCACCATAAGGGATATAGGTCTTCCCTTGGCAACAGCCTCAGCAAATTCGTTGCTCACATAATGCTTATGATTGATAGCCTTGAAAAGCACGTGGATGAGAAAGTTCATCGAGGGCCTTTCTACAAGAAACACTTCATTGGACAAGATTATACAGTGTCGTGGGGATAGTGACTGGGGCCTTCAGCGAGTTGAAGAGATTCAAAAAGGTATTGGTGAGATCATCATACCCCCTGATCGAGTGGGGTGGCAAGCGCTTGTACCAATCTTGGGCCATGTCCACCAGCTAGGTGACAAACACCTTTGTCTAGTAATGGTTGGAGCACTCATACAGGTGTATCAAATGTATAAAATGGGCCAAATATTCTACAGGGTCGGTGGTTCCATCATAGCGATTGATAAGAGTGGAGACTTTTCCCATTCTCGCTTGGGCCATCAAAACTTCCTCCATGAGGAGAGAACCCCTTGCTAGGGGATGATAGTATCCCCCCCGTTATCATAGTTCTCGTAGTTCTCCTTATCTCTCCTGTGCCGAGGGGCATGATTCCTGTTCACATGGCGGCGAGCGTCTCTGGCCTTGGCTCCCTCATCCCTGGCGTGGGGCTCTTGAGACCGCGCTCGAGAGAGCTGCTCAACCATTTTTTGTAGTCCTTCCAGTTGGTCTTGCACAGCTGCGAGTAAGTTGGGGTCTTCCCCATCTTCCTTACTACCCCTCTTTGAAGCCTGGGAGTGGGCCTCAGCATCAACATCAATCCTATCCACAGGCTCTTTCCTCTTGTCTGCCTGTGGTCGCTCCTGTGCCCCTCTCGGAAGCGCGTCTTTGGTACGGACAAGTGGTGGCGGTGCGGGCCGAGCCTGTAACACAGCTTGTGCGACCAGAAGTGGATGAACCTGCCACCCTCCCATTGGAGAGGCAATTTAAGCAGCCAGCCTTGTTGGAAAATAGGTAGCTGTGAAATTCTTCCAGGCGTTCTGAGCCTTTTGGACTTCGTATTGAGCATAGACAGCTTGTAGCTGTTTCTGTGTCATGGGGGGCATCTCCACCCCTCAATTTCTTTGGGAATGACAATGGGATGTTGCATCATTCTGGCGTGATATGGATGGATGGTTGGCATCATGTTGGGTGGTACGAACATGTACCTCGATGGCAGCATCATCATGGGATAGTCGCCCATGTTGTTTGTGGCGATGGCTGGCTGGTTCAGGGGGGACATTTGAGCCAGATCCCCCTGCTACTCCAACGGTGGGCTGCTCGGGGTTGGTTTCCTTCTCCAGCCCGTCGGGCCCACCGTGAGAGGGACTTCTCCAGTGGCAGGTACAACTCCCCGCAGTGCCAGGGACAGGCACGTTGTCATCGCCACCACGGAGAGGGTCATCTCCGCTTCCGACAGCATCAGATTTGATGGTTACAACCATGATAAATTGAGTGTTTGTTTTTCAACTAGCAAAAGAAGAGTAGTAGATTGGTTTCCCACAAGGAGTGCCAAAAATGATGGTGTCTGATCCGATATGGCAAACTCCAACACTTTAGAATTTGTAATATGGGGAAACAGGGATTAAAATCTCAGACGAGGATCGCCGGAATTGAGTGGGTTCTACCTGCTAGGAATAAACACGAAAACAGTCAGAAGGCCAAGCTGGGGAAATGGGGTGGGGGGTGACCCAGTTTGGCTCTCCGACGCTCAAGTCAAATGATGAAGAAGATGGGAATAAAACAGAGGTCAAAATGTATGAATCTTGCTTACAAAGTATGAAGAATACCCAGTATTTATAGTTAAAGGTCATGGTCCCTTTGGTAATTTGGCATCAAGTGGTCCTGCATTGATGTTGCCCTAGACAGGTGGCGTAATGAGGAGCCTTTGAAAGGGATCTCCTGCAAAAGCCTCCAAAAAGACGGGTGGCGATCAACAGTGGCAGGTGCACGTTTATGTAATGTTTATCAGAGAGCATTGTTGGGTTGTTACCGTGGGCCAAGCAAGCTCGGGTTTGGTATAGGCTTTGGGGCTTACAGGTCCGAGGGGACATCTGGGCCCACAGAGGTGAGGCCAGTGGCTTCGCCTTTTCAGCCATAGACTAACCCTCAAGGGGGAACCCTGAGGCACCCGGGGCTCGCATTGTAGTTGCATCACCAGCCCTGTACGTCCGCTCGGGGAAGAGGCTGGGACTTTCTTTCAAGATGAAGTGGATGGTCCCTCGAGGGGAACGACTGGCCTTCGAGAGGGAGCCTGAGATATTGGCCCTGAGCTGTCGCGGTGTTGTGCTCTGATTGAGCCACGTGTCGCATACGTGGCTAGAGCGTATTTTGGCCTTATCATAATTGATCCTTTAATTCATTCGTTAAATTTAACATAATTTGTTGTTTTGTTATTTTACTATTAATATATTGCACAGATACCTGTAAAGTTTTTGAAACCCGGAAGTATATGTAATAAAAAGTCCAAAAGTAGGAGTCAGTGTTGACATGACCAATTCTTAACCAACCACGTGGCATGACACGATAGATTCTTTGTCATACACATAGCAGACCAATTACATGTTCACATGACACGTTTGCCTTTTTTATGGTGCATGACACGTCAGCCCCCCACTCATGGTCGATAACTTGCCCGCCTGGGAGCAATAGCTCGACCGTTTCAAAAAGCTAGTTCATGGTCCGACGACTAACCCACCTTGAGCATGCGATTGACCTGCACGCGACCAACATAACACCAGGAGCATGCAACCATAGCACGTCAACATCCCGTCGACATTATCTCAGTCGACATCTTCTGGTCGTTCGACCTGTGGGTTGTAGACATGGTAACTACTTTCCCCTTACTCCAAGACAATGACAGTAAGTTATCTACGAGATTGACTATTTCTCAAAATGGGTTGAGGTTGAGGTCATCCCCAAGATCACTGTTAGGAGTTTTATTTAAGTAAGCCTTATACGTGTGCAAGGGTACACCAATAATTGTAGAACATAAGGTGTCGAACCTACAGAGAATGTGAAAATCAAGTAATTGCTCAAAACACTTTCTTCAGTCAATTAACAAACACTAAAAATATTGTAGGAATCAACGAATAAATACCAATAACAACGACTATGATAGATAACAATTAATTAAAAAGGCTAAGGGAATGGTAGTTACTCAAATCTCATGTCAACAAAAGAACAATCAAAGTTCATGGCTCCACAATCTAGTCGTTAAGGCATGCACAAGCTTATCTCGAACGCAAGCACGTGTACCAATTAAGTGCAATTGTCGCTCTCATGATCAATTCTCTCCTTAATCACACCATTAGAATAAGACTAGAGTAATTATCAACTTTGGTGGCTTGCTAAGAAGCAATTACTTGTTGCTCAGAAAAAGACTGAATTTCTTTGTACATTTTATCCTAAGTGTTGTGAAAATGAAATTAATTCACTAGCTATCTTTCGATGAACTAGAGAACAAACATCATACTAAGGGTGGCCAATCTGTCGCATGCAATTAAACCCAAATTTTCATAACATAGAGCCCATATATTTACTCCTTAATTCATTGACATTCAATCATGTATAACCACACACTCCCCTTGCCATGGAGATTTAGCTACTCATAATATTTAAAGTTATCATAAAATGGATTAAACTCTGAAGTACTTCATGTTCACACTCGATAATCTCAAGTCTATCACTAATCTAATGAAATAAATAAAGAAAATTTTGACACGAATCAAATAAGAAAAGAATGAATTAGAAAGTTTCAGGTGGGTTGGGTTGGGTTTGGGGTGTTAAGTTGGACCCCTATTAGATCTAATTCTTAAACCCAGTCCAACCAGTGAATCGGCCCACGTAAACCAACCAACCTAGACCAACCCGCAAGCCATGCCCTGCCCAGGCCCGTTAATTATATAATTATATAATATTATATATATATATATATTTATATATATATTATAACTTTTTTTTTAACCTTCCCATTTTTTATTATAAAATTGCTATGAAAATAGTTATTTACAATATTCATAAAGCAGTATATCTCTGGCAAATGTACCAACATAATATATACTTATATATATAAATATTAACTTAGAAAAATTACTAATGGAATAATAAAAAATTATAAATTATAAATTTTTATAAATATAATAAAATAATGAAATACTGTTAGTATAACTTAAAAGGAATATTAAATTTTAATATAGCAAAAAATAAAAAAAAGATAAACCCACTAGTCAAGCCACCATATTGAATAGGCTAAACCCAGTAAAGTAATTAGGCCAGCTCGTCAAGAACCGGCCTAGGCCGGGCCCAACCCATTAGTATTTGGTTCATGGATCGAGTTGGGCCACTATATATCAACTCTAACCTAGGTCCGATCCAGCCCACTTCATGATGGTCTTGAACCAACCCAACCCGCTACAATGGTGGGCTTAGGCGGGTTTGGCCTAGCCCAACTCATTTGACATCTTTAGCTGATTTCTATGAAATGTAGAGTAATACACAGGTAATACATGACTAATTGTATAATTTGTTCGCTATAAAATTTAGAATGGAAAAAATTAATATAGAACTAAAAATATAGTTTGTAAAGTAATACAGACATAATGCTTGACTAAACAGACAATTTATGGTGTAATGAAGTGGTAATGTAGAACTAACTGCTTGATCTGTCCAGTAAGAAATTGAAAACGGGAAAGAATTCAACGTAGAACTAAACGTACAGTTTATAAAGTAATGGAGTGGTAATCTAGAAATAACTGCTTGACTTGTCCATTAAAGAATTGAAAACGAGAAAGAATTCAACGTAGAACTAACGTACAGTTTATGGAGTAATGAAGTGGTAATGTGGTACTAACTGCTTGACCTGTCCATTAAAGAATTGAAAACGAGAAAGAATTCAACGTAGAACTAAATGTACAGTTTATGGAATAATGAAGTCATAATGTGGAACTAACCGGTTGATCTATAGAGTAAATGCAACGGTGACTAATGCTTTTCTAGTATATAAGATCAAAGGATCTTTATTTTTTCATTAAATATTATCATAAGACTTTTGTATGAAATGATAGTTCATGATCCTCTCATGTTGTACTATAATGGAAACACCATATGAAAGATAAAATTTTATTTTAAAAGTGGTATGATCAAACATTTGTAGGTAATATATTAGTGTTCATAATATGTAAACATGAAATCCTTCCAATTACTCTTGAGTTTCTTATATCTTATTGTTCAAATTATAAAAGGTAAAACACTAATTCCTTGGATCGTCATGTGTTGCCATTATTATACAATAAACTAAAGAGAAATTGAAAGGATTTCATTTTTACATATTATGAACACACACACATTACCTACTATTGTTTCATCATACTACTTTTAAAACACAATTTTATCCTTCATATGGTGTTTCCATTATAGTACAACATGATAGTATCATGAACTATCATTTCTTACCGTATATACGATGATATTTAATGAAAAAATAAAGATCCTTTGATCATATATACTAGAAAAGCATTAGTCACTGTTGGATTTACTCTACAGATCAAACAGTTAGTTCCACATTACCACTTCATTGCTTCATAAACTCTACGTTTAGTTCTATGTTAAATTCGTTCTCATTTTCAATTCATTACTGGACGATTAAGCAGTTAGTTCCACACTATCACTTCATTAATCCATAAGTTGTACGTTTAATTTTACGTTGAATTCTTTCCCATTTTCAATTCTTTATTGGACAGATAGTTCCACATTACCACTTCATTACTATATAAATTGTACGTTTAGTTCTATGTTGAATTCTTTCCCTTTTTCAATTCATTACTGGACAGATCAAGCAGTTAGTTCCACATTACCACTTCAGAGCACAATTTCATTTACTGTACACATTGATAAATTAGATCGACATTTTTCTTTTTCTTGCTCAACAAATCGACATTGTGATTGGTAAAATTCCCAAAACACAAATATTTAACAAACCAAACCACAAAATTCAACAAAACATATCATTTTTCTCTTTATGCACTTCAATCAGAACCATAAAATTTTTATTTCAATCAGTATTAATAAACATTTCATTTTATTACGATCAGTATAATAAAAATAGTATACAAGCTAAAATCATTTGAGATCAATCCTAATAACTCCAGGATCTTTTCTCATCTTTTCCTTTTCTCAAATTTTCCGTACATCTTTTTTTAATTACCAAGCAACATGGAACTTGAATAACATGATAGGAAACATTAGAAGTTGCAATTTGAGAAATTGGTTCAGTCATCTTCTTTAATGTCTCACTAACTAACTAGGATAAAGTGATTGTACATGAGTAAAATCTTTTCATGCAAAAATATATGTAGAAATTTCAAATTTCAAACAGAAATTTCTATAGATATAAGAGAAATTTCAAATCTCGTCACAATATTTGGTAAAATTTCCAAAACACAAATAATGTATAGAGTGATTGTTCAAGAAACTAGCTAAAATACTCAAAATAGTTAATAACTTTAGATTCAACACCAAATTACCCAACCAAAAACAATTTCAAATTTAGCAGCACTCATCAAATCTATTGAGATATATGCGAAAAATCTAAATCTCAAAAATCTCAGATATATGCAGAAATCACAAATCGCAAAAATCTCTCCACATATATATAAAAATCTCAAATCTCATAACTTCCAAAAAAAACTCTTTTTTCAACACCAGATAAATTTTATTCAGATAAACTTTAGATTCAACACCAGATAAATCTTATTCCAGATAAATACAAAAATTTAGACAAAATATCAAATCTTGTAACATATATATATATATATCAACACAAAAATATCTCAAATTTGAGAAATCACATATCCTATTATTGAAATTTGCGAGCAAGACCAAAAATATAGGGAAGAGAGAACTTACATATTCGCACTTTCTAACCGTTATAATCAATATTCAGAGATTGAGATTTTCTAATTAGGACAAACGATTTTTTGTGGCTCTGAAAATTGGGGATTTCCAATGACGAGAATACCAACACTTTCTTGTAAGGAGAAAATTTGGGAACATCAGACAAATTGCTTCCCTACTGTCGGAGAATCGGTGGACGGAGAGTTGGAGAGATGATTCTGTGAAACGAAAAGGGGACAGAAGAAACTTCCGGCTAGTAGAAGAGATGGAGAAAAGGGTGAGTTGGGGTGTGGAAGAAGTAAAAAAAAAGTGTGATTGAAGTAAAAAAAATAAGGGTAAAATAGATTTTTCAACGATTTGAAAGGTTTACAAAAAATAAGATATGTACTACTTACTAAGGATATTTAGAAAAATAACTAAAGATATTTGGTATCCTTCTTTCTTTACCAATTAACTTGGGCTTCATCAACAAAATTTATAATTATGAAAATTCAAAAACAAAAAAGTTATGATAACAAGTGTGCACAACGTGAACTATTTCATAAATTGATTAGCATCGTCTGTTCTATCTTTTTTCGTTGTTTTTTTAATTATATAAGTCTTGTTATTCTTGAATAAATTTTGCCGTTAAAGTTTTATTTTTTTAAAATAAGACACTATTTTATATCTTGAATTCAGAATTAAATAAAATTAAGTTTAAGATGGTCATGCCATTACGGGAGTGTTTGGAGACTAAAAAAAAAACCTTCCATACTTTTGCTTTTTAAAGCATTTTTAGAGTGTTGGGAAAAATCAACTCCCACTTAAAATAAGTCGAAATAAATTAAATAAGTTAGAATCCAAAGGTTAATAATATATTTAATTTGCTTCTAATATTGTAGCTTATATATGTTATTTTTGTAAATAAAAAAAAAAACTGTATAACTACTAAAAAAAAGTATTTCTGATCAATTTCCTTTTTCCAAACACTCAATTATTATCATCATTAAGTCAGAACACTGACCATGTAGTTAACATGATTTGAATCTCATAATTTAAGTCCAGTCCAAAATGTAATAGTCATGACAAAGAATTTTTAACAATTGTCACAAAAATAATGTCACACAACAAAACTAAATAATCCCTTAGCAACCCCTTTTATATCATTACCAAACGCCACTACATTTTCAAATTAGTCCTTCACTTCCACAAAATGCTAGAAAAAAAAAAGATCAATACTCAAACATACCATTTTACTCCCACAAATTAAACAAAACTAACCAACCAATTTAAAAATAAAATAAAAATAAAAACTACTAACTAATACTAAATGTATACCATGGATGCACCACACTCCAACCCCTACACATTATCTGCAAATCTAACTTCTTGCTTATGTCCACCATTATGATGGCCTGTTTTAGCCTTCTCTCCACCATTTTTACCTCCTTTTTTAGAAGGGTTTCTCTTATCAAACCCAAATTCTATGTCTCCATCTTTCATATTGAAGCTTGGCTTTTGCTTAGGCTCCCACTCTTTCGGCAAGCCTTGGCTCTTCTTTTTCGCCGCCTTGTCGTGGTGGCCGGCCGCCTCCTTGCCACGGTGGTGCCGCCTACTGCACAACCGTCCAAGAACACAAGCCACCGCCGATACCACCACGATAACCGCCAAGACCGCGAAAACCGGCCCAAATGAGCCATTAGAGTGATCAGAAGACTCAGGCTGTCTAGTTATGACCGGACTAGGGTATGCCTCATCAAGGGGTTGTGACATTTTCTGAAATTCTTTAGGAAATAATTTGATCGAGATTTGATATTACCAAATGAACAAGAAGTCAAGAGACAGAGAGAGGAAGGGTTTAGGAGAAGAAATTAAGATTTGAATGGAACAAGAATTTGGCTCCTTTGGATGGCTTTTATGCAGATTTTTGAGGGTTGTATTCGAAATATATGAAAAAGGAGGGGCTTTTCTTGAATAAAGATATTTGTTGGTGGGTGTCTTGTAGTGCTGAGAGTGAAGGATGTTTTGTTGCTTAGTTAGGAGTGAAAGGGAGAAATTTGGTTCCTTTAAAGCATTTTCACATTATTCTATTGAAACATATTTACGAGTGCTTTTACTTTAGTGTTGGTTTGAACAATTGTTCAAACATTGACACATCGCTGTTGCTTCAAAATTGTTTTGGAACATGTCCATTTTTCGTCTCTGCTCTGTTCTCGGCTAAAGCAACTTTATTTTGGGGGAGCTAGCTATATAGTCTATATACACTTTTCATTGTTTCGAGGAACTTTTTTTATTCTTTCTTTTATTGATAATTGGAAATGTTTTTGATATCTAAATTAAGGTTAAATGGACCAAAGTAGACAAAAATTGATTGATGGTGTAATTTAATATTTCGCCATTATACTAATTCAATCAAATATTTTATATTAAAATTTGAAAATATATTATTATTAATAGATAAATATTTTGTATTTAGGTGGTGTGAAGCGGTTCGAACCAATAAAAAGAATATGGTACAAAAAAAGGAAAACAAATATTTATTAAAATACAATTTTCAAGCTTGGTAAAGTTTAGTTATGAATTATTGGAGGTTGCAAGCTTCTCAACTATTAGATTTCTCACTTTTTTCTCCTTTTTTTTCCGAGATAATTAGTTTCTTTCAAATTGCAGTATGACTTCCCCTTCTATAAATTAGGAAAAATAGTAAATTCGGTATACCAACTTAATCAGTTTAGTATTTTTAGTATTTTCTTTTCTAATAATAAAATCGAACCGTATTTAAAAATTATGCAATTTAGTGTATTCTTTGATGGGAACCCAGTTTTACCTTCAGAAATCCGACCCGATTTTATATGTGACGAACTCTTAGTTTGTCACATATAAATTTCGGTGGGCAAAATTAATTTTCTGGTGAAAAATGTCCAGTAAATTGCTTGATTTTAAAGATATAATTCCAAAAATAAGATGTACCAAAAACACTGAATTGGTCAATTTGATATACTAAATTTGTAATTTTCTCCATAAATTATTATTGGATAAATTAAATAAATCTTTGAATTACTACCGCTAACTATATATATTTGTGGCATAGAAAAGATTAGGGGTGTGTAAAGTTTGGCAAAATCGACCATACGGAAATCAAAAATTCAGCACGGATCAAAAACCGAACCGATAATTCGGCATAGAATTTTCAAAAATTTTGGTATTTGGTACACCATTTCAATGTACCGAAATTTTGGTTCGATGGATTCGGTATATACAAGATGCACACCCCTAAAAAAGATATGGATCATTAGAAACATAATTTTAATATATTTGATCTAAAAAAACGGAAAGCTTGATACACTATTTTCTCATGAAGCCAAAGGGGGAAAAGAAATTTTTTAGAATTTTTATATTATGGTGTGAAGACATAAAGATCAATTTTTCATACAATATCGCTGTGACTAGAACAAGAAAAAGGAAATCACTGTGACTATAGTAATAATATCAAAGTTGTTCCCAATCCCGATAAACAATGTGACCCAATATATGACATGCTTTATTTTTTTGCTTTTCAGGGTAGGGCTCGATACCCTGAAATCATTAAGAAATAATATTATTATTCTATATTCAACAATAATTTGGTATACTTATTATTCATTGCCTAAAATAAAGTTCGATTAAATCTTTTAGAGTATCTAAGTCCGGATCCCACTTTATTTGTCTTTTTGTTTTTATATAATAACAAGTAATATGATTGGATTCAAGGGCGCTCGCGGATTCGCGCGTCGATCGAGTCGAATCAGTTAAGATCTGAATTTAATTTTAAAAAATTTAAGTTGAAGTTGAATCTAGCTAAAGTTTGAATCGAATTCAAATTTAAGTTCGAACCTTTAATTTTTGTACGCGCCTCGCGAGTCAGCCTATTTTTTGAAATATATATATATATATATATATATATATTAATTATATATCGGATTCGAACTCAAAACCAAATCGAACCCGAGTCGAGCCAAACTCGAACAATCAAACGAACCAAATTTCGAACAAAAAATTTAGAGTTTGTTGAACTCAAACTCAAATCGAATTAAATAAGGTTTGAGTCAAATCTCAAACCAGAAAAAATCAGGAAAGTTCGACTTCCTACTCTATTAAATTTATAAACATTCATAGTTGAATCACATGTTACCACAAAAGTGCAAAACCTCTTCAATAATAACAATTGATGTTTAGAACCTCAAATACGAGGTATTTGTTAATCTATAAAACTGTAAATTCAACTTTATTCTTTAGGCTCAACATTACGTTCCGAGTTTAAATCGAATTGGAATGCTAACGTATAAGTTTGTTTTATTAATAATAATTATATACTTAAACGCCTCAACTATAGCAAATTGGAGAATATGTACAAGTGCTTAGAAGTAATCATTGGCAGATAATTAATTTGTGATGGTAAAGGTTTATTGATGGGTCTATTTGAAGTTAAGAATGCACCTGAAAGGCTCAAATTATTGCAAATTGAAGAATTACAAGTGCTTAGAAGTAATCGGGAAAAAAAAAAGGAGAATTACGTAAAGGTCCCTAAGGTTTGGCCTAATTACAAGTTGATCCATATTTTTTTGAATTTTACATAGTAGTCCCTAAGGTTTGAGGTCCAAAAAAATTTTAAAAAATATGGATTGGCTTGTAATTAGGCCAAACTTAGGGATCTGTATGTAATTCTCCAAAAAAAAAAAAAGTGCTTAGAAGTAATCATTACTAGATAATTAATTATGTGATGATAAGGATTTATTAATTGGTCTATTTATAATTAGATCATGCAATAGTGGGGATTAGGGAATATTTCTTTGTCCATGTCTTGTAAATGTCTTATTTAGTTATTTATCTCATCCATGCCAATGATGAAGCATTATCATACTTAGACTGGACCCTTTAAATAATAATTGAAAAAATGCTAATCCATTACCTATAATCCACTAGAAACATACCCACTCTTTTTAGAAAAAAAAAAAAAAACCCACTCTTTTTATGATTCTTGTTTCCACAATCAACCCATTTAATTATAAACCTTGTTTTCAAGGTCTAATTTAGTTGGTTATTATCATATAGGAACCCATTAAGCATGAGTTTAGGGGCTAAACCAGTATTGTTATTATTCGAGATGGCTATATATATATATAAGTTAAATGTAACTATTGTTATCGAGTGGTGTAAATTAGTAGTTTGACATTATACTAGGTTAATCAGAGTATCCCATATTCGAGTCTTTAACGCAACAATTATTGGCAGAGAGAGTTTTACACGTACGTTTTATGACACAACTATCATTAATAGGAAGAACTTTACGTCTAAGTAATCCGCCCCGACTCAAACCCAAATAAATAAATAGAATATAAAACTGAAAAAATGTACCAATTGTTAATTAGAGCATAAATCCCTGAAAACGATACACTAATTGTCTGTACATATATTATATATGTATAAATAGTAATTTTGCCCATACCATCTAAAGTGAATTTAATTATTTATTGTATAAACAGGATACATAAGGCAAAACTATATGTTTTGGATATTACAACAAGAAGAAGGAAAATCTGAAAAATATATAATGTGACAATGTAAAAATTGTCACAAATTAAATTAATTTAGGTACAAAATTTTGGTTTATTCACGAAACTTATCATGAAATAACGCATAATAGTACCACAAACAAATAGTGTACAAAGTTAATTACTTCTGTAAATTAGTGACATTTCTATTAGGACAATTTAATAAGTTAAACCAACGGGTCTAGGTCTAGTAATAAGTAACTATATTATTAGAAGTCGTTTACTTTGATTGTTCTTAATCTATTGGATTTGAGTTATGAATATGATAAATTTAATAAAATTGCTTAACAGATTTTTTTTTTTTTTTTTAACACACACACCCCAAGTAACCGAAGGGATTCGAACCCGGGACCTTGCCTTTAAGAAAGAACCCTCAAACCACTTGACCAACCCCTGTTGGCTTAACAGAAAAAAAAAAAAAATGAACTTGTTTACTTTGATTGTTTATAAGCTGATTATTTAGCAATAGCTTTTGGAAGTTGTAATATACTCCATTCTTTTCAAACTTACGTACAAGGCATTGCTATATCTCATAGGCCCTAGTCCCTTCAAAGTAAACAATTTTTTATGACTTATTAAATAGTCCATCTAACCTTTTCTACAGAAGTAAACGACTTCTTAGAGGTCAATTTTACCTGATTCTTTCAAATGTTAGGGGTTCAAACTTATTTATTTGAAAAAATCCCTTAAAAAGAACTTTACTTATCGCGTGATCAGAATATAATTAAATAGGATATAAAATAACTAAAAATTAATAACTTAAAAATGTTGAACAATTTTTATTTTTTATTTTTATTTATCAAACAACGTTAAGGGAATGCTACTAATTATTAATCCTATCAACTAAAAATTTAGTATTCTTTTCACATATTAATTTAACTTTTGTAGTTAGGCTAATTTAAGTAAATAGAGGTCTTATATTCCAATGTTTTGGAATATAATTAGTTATTAATAGTAGGAAGAGTATTATGTATTTATAATCTGATACAATTTAAATTCATAATCATTAAACATGATATACAGCTAAAAATATTCATCAAAATATGCAAGACCCTATAATGATTTCTGGGAAGTCGAATCTTAGGTTGCTCTTTTGGCATGAGCTATTCCGACATGTGAATCTAAAGGCATCATACAACACAAATGTACAATCCAACATCGACATTCAATTTTAACTTAGTACTCTGAATTATGTATATGTCAGAATGAGACAGCTATATAGAGAGAATTTGTTGCCAAGGATCCTTCGATTTTTTTTTTTTAATCTAATATATGTTAATTTTTTGAGAAAAATTGTATTTTTGGCCCCATACTATAAGGTAGTTTTCACTTTTGGTCCCATAATTTTCAAAAGTGATTTTTTTAGTCTCATACTATTTAATTTTTATCATTTTAAGGACATTTGTTTAGGGGTGCACAAACGGTTAAAAACCGAAAATTCGGTTAATCGGCTCGGTTAACCGAATTTTCGGTTTTTGATTTTTGGTAACCATTTACCGAACCGATCATCTCCGGTTTTGGTTCGGTAAAAACCGAAAATATAGGTTCGATTTTCGGTTAATACCAAAAAAACCGGAAAAAAAAAAAGAAGAAGTATGTATGTTCTGTGTAATTAATCTGCAAATTTTCGAACTTTCACCTTCGTTGCTCCATCCAATAATTAATTTAGGCTAATCAAGGTCTCAATAAAATAGAGAGAAGAAGAATATGAAGAAAACGAACAGCCAAAAAAATTCCCAATTACTATTTACAGGCAACAAAGGGCGGGGGACGGTGGTGACCGGACTCCGGAGAGTCTTCGCCGGAAGAAGAAAACACTAGGAAGGCGGCGAGAAATGATGGTAGCCGGTGCTTGTTCCTCGAAAAAGAAAGGGGCAAAGGGTGACTGCGAATGCTGCTGAGTGCCGACTCCCAGAGGCGGTGGTGTAATTGTGGTCTGTGGAATTGCGAATCAGCAAATGAATAAAGGAAAAGAAAACTTGGGTGGGCTTTGAACAATATTAATGGGCTGGACCATGATCACTTATGAATGTTATGACTAATAATTAATGTAGATTAAGGGAAAAAATGAAAAAAATAAACAATAAAGGGGGTTGAGTTCGGTTTTTACCGAAACCGAAAATCTAAAAAATAATAACCGAAACCGAAACCGAACCTCTTTGGTTCGGTTCGGTTAGCCTCGGTTCGGTTTGGTTTGGTTCGGTTTTTTTGTGCACCTGTACATACGTTAGTTTTTGGATGGAAAATGTCCTTTGACCGTTAAAATGATTTTTAACTTTTATTTCTTCTTTTTTTCTTTTATTCTTATAACCTTTTCTTTGACTTTCTGTTTCCTTTTCTTTTTCGTTTTTTGTATTTTTTAAGTTTTATCAAATACACACATTATAAATATTAAAAAAAATATGAGTTTTAACAATATTTTCTTATTTTTATTTTTAAATTTAATGTAGTAAATCTAAAAATAAAAACATTAAATAAAATAAAATGTTTCTTTTCGTATTTTTTTAAGTTTTATAAATAGGCACACAACATAATAAATAGAACATATTTGATAAAAAAAAAATCTATAATCTTTTTCTTTATAATATTTAAAGTTTATTAGGTGGATTTTTAAAAAAAATAAAGAATATGTGGAAATAATGTGGCAAGGTGTGGTAATGCCACATCATCAACTTGGACACGTCAACTAATTTTCGGCGATGATTAGGTAATTTTCGGTGAATTTGTTATTAAATTGACACATTTTTTGAGTTAGTGGACTGTTTTGTCGCTGAAATAGTAAGTGTTTCGAAATTGCTAGTTGGGGTCAGTTGATATCTCGATTTTACATTTTTCTTCATTTGAGGTATCATACGCGACTCCAGGAGATAGGAAAGGCATGATATACTCGAACCGTCAGCGTCAAAACCCGACGAGGACAGGTATGGAATAATAACCCCTCGTGGAATGATAATATAATGGATGGTTAAGGGTTGCGCGACCCTTCCATTAATGGAGTGTTGGTGGATTGAATGTGATTTGTTTTAATGTGATGAAATGTGGAGTGAAGGGTGGTTGCTCGTACTCGCCGAGCTTTAATGTGATGTTATCTTGGATTATGAAAGGGGAATAAAGCTTTAATGAATGTAATGTATATGATTATGTTATGTAATGTTTCAATGAAAATGTTTTGATATGCAAAACTTATTCCCAGTTTATAACCTTTCTTTTTAATATGCTTTGCTCTATATATATAGTGTGTGGTTGTGGGTTAGCCCCCTCACTCAATCAGCGGACTGACCTCTCCTTTACGTTTTTAGTTTGAAGGTTGTGCACAAGCTAGGGGGAGAAGTGAGTCGGTCGAGTCTCACTTTCAAGTTTAAGTCGTGTTAGGTGCATATCATGTTATACTTTTGGACTTGTATTAATGAATTAAATTTGTTTATGTATTTTTTTTTATACTTGATGAATGATGTTTGAATTTGGGTTTAATGTTATTGTGATTCATGCTTCCGCTATTTGAATTATATGTTGCGCGCTTTGAGTTTTGTTCTAGCTCAGCCTAGCCTAGTGAGTGCGTGGTCTCCTGTTCGCTTTGACTTGGGCACGTGTATGGATTTTTCATTTTATACAAGGGTTCGGATCTCATTGCGGAGGATGTGGTGGCCAATGTTTTGAAAACCGGACCGGACCGGCCGGTCGGACCGGTTCAACCGGTGACCGGTGGCTGGTCCGGTCCGAATAACTCCTCAAAACAGGTGACGTTCGGACCGGTATAGGACCGGAAAAACCGACCGGTTAACCGCCGGTTTCGGTCCTTATAACCGGACCGGACCGCCGGTTTTTGGATTAAAGCCCATTTTTTTCCTTTTTTTTTTTTTTGAATCCCTCGTTCTTCCTCCCCCTCATATCACGCACGAACTGTGATTAATTTTGATATTGTTCTTCCAGTGGCATTCGTTATTCAAGAGAGAGAGAGAGTGAGAGAGATACGCCATTCAAGAGAGAGATATAGAGAGAAATGTCATGATTATTTAGATAAGTTTTCATTTTACCAGAAATGAATTGTTGCGGCTGTGTCATATACATAGAGAAAACAACAGAGAAGCTGATTGCCTGGCCAGACTTGGCCATGGTATTGAAGGTACCAACCAATTCTGGGAAGATCCCCCTGTAGAACTGATGGAGAAGTTGAAGAATCTGGACAACGGTTAAGCCTGCGGGCTGCTCTCCTTTGAAGACCAAAAAAAAAAAAAAGAAATGAATTGCTGCTGTGCTGCTGTGGGGCGGATAAATTTCATAATATTTCATTAGGTTTTTCTATGTGTGCGTTTGGGCTTTAGGCATTGGGCTTTTTAGGGTTTGACAACAATAATTTTAGTTTTTTAGTTTTATTCTTTTTTTTTTTTTTTTTTTTGATTACTTGTTATAAAATATTGTAATTTTTATTAAAAATAACAAATGCTGGAATGATGTGAAAGAATATAACTTTTTTTACTGATAATATATTTTCTTTGAATACTGTGTAAACAAACAATATTTCTTGTTTTAAGTATAAAATATTAAAAGTATATTATATATTTCTATCTATCTATATGTGTATATATATGTATATATATATCTTTTTTTTTGGTATACATATCTATATCTATCTATATCTATATATAGATATACATATGATTTATTTATTTATTTAATAAAATAATAATTAATTATTTATTACGTCATACCGGTTCGACCAGTGGTTGAACCGGTCGAACCGGTAACCAGTAGGCCTACCGGTTTGACCTCCGGTCCGGTTTTGAAAACATTGGTGGTGGCCCATGCACCGGGCGCTATAATCACTGTTTATCACGGCGATCATACTTGTAACGCCGATTACATCCTTATGGATCTTTAAAAAGTGGACGTTGGCTTTTGATGGAGGTCGTCGATTTGAAACAACTACCAAAAAATCGTGTGGAAACATTTAACGATGTGCTCAAAGGAGTCAGACAACTCCCCATTTGTACAATTGTTGAGATGACATTCATTAAGATTACATCTTATTTCAACGAGAAGTTGTAGTTGGCTAGACAATTAAAAGCAGATGGTCGTGCATGGACCACTTATGCGGAGATTATCTACAGAAAAAATGCTATGTTTATTGACCGTAATACTGTGAACATGGTCAACAATGATGAATGCGAAGTTGTAGTTGGCCAGTGTTATGAACGTTGACAGGGATGGATATGTAACCTAGTTTGCTGTCATTTTGAGCACGAGGGAATGCAGTTGTGGGTCTTGGAAAAAGTTAGGAATTACATGCGCACATGTTATGTAGCACCCGGAATGCTAGACACCACATCCCCCACACTATAGTTCAATTCACATATGAAATAGACAATCCATACATGAACCAAAGCTATAGCGAATGGGAGGCAATAAAAAAAACGACAATAGCTAGGCGAGACTAACCCCAAACCAAACAATCAATTTAGAGCAATAAAAGCGAAAGCATAACATTTCATTATCATATATCAAATATCAAGTGTCCAAAAGCATGCTATCTACTCCATACATATCAATACAATATCATCTCCAAAATATTCCATAAATATCAATACATGAAAGTAATATGAAGGTGAAGTGTGCTAGACCCAAATTAAAGACAAGACTCGACTCTAATTCCCGCCTAGCACGCACCTGCAAAATCTGAAAGGTTGAGGCGTCAGTCTACAACAGGCTGAGTGAGGGGTATATAAATATAAACGCACATACATGCAAGTTATAATCTCGGGTAATATTTTTGTAAAAGAACAATATAAGTCAAGAAATAAGATATAATATCGCCCGAGATTACAACTATCAAGTTTATCAATTTATTACAATTCCAGTCAATCAGTGGCCTGACGAGTGAGGGCAGTCTCCAACCTTTACTCCTGACAGTGAACAATACAATAACAGTGTTTCAATTCAAATAGTGAGTATGAAAGTTATTACGGTGCACAATTAGCAGTTTCATGAACCCTTTTTCCTCCTGGGTGATGGTGGGTTTGCAAGGCCCAACCATCCAATCAGTGCGTACGTCAGGAACATGACCCCCACGTACGAGATTCCTTCTTCCACCAAACCTCCTGGTGGGTTCAGGGGTCATCCCAAATGGTGAGGATAGGGCTATAGTTACCCGTCAGACCGTGCTTTCCCGGTTGGCTCAAGCCACTACCCTCGGGCCCACAGTGCAATATAGTTACTCGCCAAAACAGTCAATTCAATTCAATCAGTCGAGGTTTTGAAAGATTTATAGATATATGTACATTTTGGCCGAAAAGTTCACATAGGGTTATAAGAGTTCTATATATATCTAGAAATTAAACCTCACCTGTGTGACCAAAATAAACAAGGAAACAGCTCACGGGGCCTGCTTCTCGTCACCAGAAAGCTGGTCTGTGCAAGAAAAACAACTGTCCGTGAGACACGACTCAAATGTACCAATTAGGACGAACGGCGTGATCATGAACAATATAACGTGCATTGACAATTTATAGTATGGTATGATCAAAATCATGCATAAAATAAACATATAATAACACGTATCGATCAATTATGACATTAGAAATGGATTTGAAAAGTTACATTTTATGCAGAAAATTCACAAAACCCCCTGGAGCATGGGAACGGCCGTTCCGGTTTTGAACTGGAAATGGGAAGGGCCGTTCCCGGCTCCCAGAACAAATCCCGCACGTCTGTAAGTTTTTGGAAATTTTTGAGGTTGGGAACGGTCGTTTCGGCCACAAGCCAAAATGGGAAGGGTTGTTCCCATTCTCGCGCGCCAACTGTCAGGGGTGGGAACGGCCGTCCCCAGAATGAACTGGGACGGGAAGGGTCGTTCCCATTACGCAGTTGCAGCAGCAGAAACAGGGCAATACAGGGGAAAAATGAACCAAAACCATAATCCAACAAATGATCAAATACCAAGCTCAAAAGCATATAATTCATGAAATAAACATGCTAGCATACTTATAGTTCAATAATAACTCATATAAACACTTAAATTCAAGCTTGATCATCAAGAATCACTCATTTCAAACCCATATATCAACTCATGCTCCGAGTCCATATACTTCAATATATATACATCAAATTCAAGCCAAGATCAAGTATTCATACTTCCAACAACTAAAACACAATTCATCCAATTCAACCCATAACCCTAGCTACCACTTTCAATTCAAGAAATTCATAAAAATATCCATGGTTACCTTGAATGAAAGATATAGAAGAAAAGATGAAGGTATGATGATGATGATGATGATGATGCTCCTAATTCCACAATTCCTTCACAATTCTAGCTTGAAAGATGAAATCCAATTTTTCCTTATCTCTTGGTGTTGATCGATCAAAATGGAGCAAGGGCCAAGTGTATGTATGCTTTGTATGAACTAAAATGAGATATAATGGAATATAATGGAGATATAAACATTCTCCCACATAATTACATGAGTCACCACATTTTGCAATCAAGTCCCTCAACTTTATAAGTAATGCAATTAGATTCTAATCCATAACATATATTCACTTAAGTCCAATCCTCATTCATGCAATTGAGTCCTTAATTTTAAGAAATGCTCAGGTACACACATATAATCAATTATATCATTTTCGGTAAATATTCATGAGTTGGATCCAATTTCTTATAAACATTTGGAATTGTAAATCATAAAATTATCAAGTAGCATATAATTTAATAAATACAAGAATTAAAATAGTTTCTAACTCTCAAACTCACACGTGGCGTTCATACCTGGAAGGCCGAAAGTTGGGGCATTACATGCTATTCAAGCCTGTAAACATGTCAGTCTTGTTGCTTCTACTTTCATGCACTAGTATTATGAGATTGATCACTTTATGGATAGCGATAAATTTTATCTTACATGGGCAAAAGAACACTGACCCTCTACAGGGTTTGAGTTGGTTCACAATCCGAAAATGAAAGAGAAAAGGACCTGAGGTAGGGATAGGACATCAAGAATAACGAATGAAATGAACCAGTCGGGTCCATCTGGAAGGAGATATATCATTATCTTCAATGTTGTGTTGTCATGTCACCTTTAATAAGTGTTTGGTGTATGCAATGCAGTAACTTGAATTGTTTGGGCTTTTTCAATAAATGTTTCTGCATTGTGTTGTCGTGTCACCTTCAATAAGTGTTTGATGTATGCAATGCAGAAGCTTGTACTGTTTTGGCTTTTTTAATAAGTGTTTGTGCATTGTGTTGTCATGCCACCTTTAATAAGTGTTTGGTGTATGTAATAAATTAGCAGGTAATATTTGTCATCTTCAATAAGTGTTGTAACCCGATCATCTATATAAAGGATCCCCTATTTTACAACTTTGCATTCCAAATTTCACTTTCACAGACTCACAATCAAATTCATATTTTTGAATCATGGCAACTGAGCATGATCAATGGTTGAGACTAATTACTCAGTACAATCAATATCGTGATTGGTACTCATCCGGGATGTAGAAGACATATGGGCAGGAGAATTGTGTTGGCTTGAAATGTGCCGATCTTATTCAGGGCTTCGGGCTCGCCGCCTACTTCGTAAACCCTTCCGACTTCTAATTTGTTCACTCACTTCTTGCTGATTTGCTTGTCCTCTACCCATATCTTGTAACGAACGGACTACTTCTATTTGATCTTCGACTAACATCCTGAATCGATTTGGATCGTTGTAATTTGCAATGTTCATAATATTATCCATCATGTACGCCAACCCAGTAGTCTGAAATCACAAAACATAAAAACTAATCAAACAATAGTATAATTTACAATTACTTTAACTAAATAAATATTTTCATACCATCGCATTCCATGCCTCATGATCGGGTGGTCTGTATCCATTCTCATGTATCGAAATGAATTTGCGTGTTTTCCTCTTATACCAATCGTGGTACCTTCAACGACATCACCCCGCGAATTCACTGGCTCCCCTTTAATTCCGTGTTCAGGCGCCATAAACCATCTTGCAACGTAAGCAGCATGTTTCTGGGTCCAATCTTTGTTGGTATGTCCTTTGCGGGTCAATCTGTGCAATGTTTGTCTTTCCTCTCGTGAAGGCTGGAGAGGAGGAGAAATATGCTGAACAATGCCGAATTGCCGCGTGACTCGCTCGAGGTGCAACTCCTCAATAATGTTATAGTGAATCAGTGGACACGGGCAACGCCATAGCTCTGGAGCGCATTCCTCCGGCAAATGTCTTATCTCTGCCCACGTTATATCATACGGTCTCCAATCAAACTACAAATTAATCATGACAATGCCAAACATAATTACCAAAACATAAAATACTTAAACTAAAATACAAAAATTCACACTGAATTACCTCATTCAGGGCTAAGTTATTAAGTATAGCCCTGAAAATCCTAACATTGTTTCTCGTGGTACTTGTCCATGAAAAATATGTTATCCACCTACAAATAATTAATTAATTTACATAATTATTTATAAATAAATCAAAATTAATTAGAACGTGAATGAAGTATGTGAGATAATATAACCTGACACCATGCGGTGGGATTGAGAGTACTCGATCGTTTGAAAGTTCCCTTTCCCTAATTGGCATTCGTTGTGCTCCTCGGCCAGGCCTGATGGAAGATATACGTATCCATGCCCACATCTGCGAGATGACTTTTAATTATTTTTAACAAATATAATTATTAAAATAATAAAATTAATTTATAATGTAGCACCCCTTCACGTGGAGATGCTACACCCCCGCACTACAGATCGATCCACGCACGAAATGGATAGTCCGTACATGAACCAACCTGCAGCGAACGGGTGACAATAAAATAGAAGGACAAGCTATGCGGGACTACTCGCAATTTAAATATCATAATGCAAAAAGTAATAAGCGGAAGCATGACTTGATGAATATTTAACAAGTAAATCAAAAATAAAATTTTCATATCAATACATTATCATCTCCTAGACTACATAACAAACAACATTAAACATAATTACTTTGAATAATCAATAAACAATTAAGTAAAATGCACCGTGCTTGACTCGATACAAGGACTTGACTCGACTCACTTCCCGCCTAGCGTGGACCTGCAATAGCCTGAAAGGTGGAGGCGTCAGTCTGTGAAGACCGAGTAAGGGGTTTAAATAATTATTAGCGCAAATAACATGCAAGCTATATTCTCGGGTAAAGTTTTAGAAAAGATAAATGTATAAGTTCAATAATGAAGTGCTCTTCGCCCGAGAATACAACTATCAATATTAAAAACTTGTTCATTTCATGCATTCAATACATGGCCCCGGCGAGGGAGGGCAGTCTCCAACCTTACTCCAAATGTACATGAAACATGCTTGCTTTATTAACTGATAAGTGATCATGCAATTCATTTATTGTGCAATCGTGCGATAGTGTAATCAAGTAACACATTCATGGAATGGAAATCATACAATAACCCGAGGACAATCCGTGGTGCCAGACCCGTCCCCAGTCTCCTTCTCCCTCCAATGATGGGAAGGTAGCTAGCCTTCACCATCCACGACGTGTTGAGCAGAGGGCACATGAATCCCTAAGCCCGGAACTCCTTCCTCCACTAATCTCCAAGCGGATTCAGGGGTCATCCCAAATGTGGTGAGGATAGCGCTAGAGTTACCCATCAGCCCTTGCTTTCCCGGTTGGCTCAAGCCACTACCCTCGAGCCCAACGTGAACGGTCATGCTACTCGCCTAAAACATGCACGATACATGACTTGCTTGCTTTTCATGAACATGACTTACTTGAAATGATAAGTGATTTCATTTAAAATTACAGATATAGTTACCTTTTGGCCAAAAGATCACATAAGGGGTATACGGGTTCTATATAACTAGTAATTAAACCTCACCTGACAGGCGACACGACGACTCATGGATGCGTGAACGTGCTTGTGATCAACAATCTCCGTCCTGGAGAATAACTAAACAAGAAACGAGACAATGTACATGCATGAGACCACAATTTAAGAATATTACCAAATAAGACGCACGACGTGATCAAGTAACGAGACTTCGAGAACGAGCAATGTAGCATGCAAATATCATGTTTTGGCATGTAATCAATCATATAATCACAATTTGGGATCAATAAAACCATTAGAATTGAAAGTGAAAAATGGAATTTTATGCAAAATGTTTCTGCCTCTCCAGAGGCCTAGGAACGGCCGTTCCGGCCCTTAGTTCAAAATGGGAAGGGCCGTTCCCAGCTCCCCGAAGTTGCTCCCCAAAGATGGGAACGGTCGTTCCGGCTTACAAGCCAAAATGGGAAGGTCCGTTCCCGTCCTCGCCGCCATGCACACAATTCAAACATGGGAACGGCCGTTCCCCAAAACAACTGGGAACGGGAAGGGCCGTTCCCATTACGCAGACAATACAGAAACAGAGGAAGCTATGAACCCTCTCCCAAATCATCAAAACCTCCATAATTCATATCCTTAATGTCTAATTTTATGCAAGAATCATAAATACTTGCTTAAGACATCATAAAACCAATAGAAACACTTAGTTCAAGCTTGGATCATCAAGAATTCAAGATTAGACTCCATGAATATATATACCACAAAACTCCATAATTCTCAAGATATAAACATGAAATTCAAGTCTAAAGCCTAGAATTATAATCCTAACATCATGTAAACAAGTTATCACATGGAAATCATAACCCTAGCTTCAAGAATTGAAATGAAGAAATCACATATATGATCATATATACCTTGAGGTGAAAATAAATGAAAGAAGATGATGGAAATGAATGATTGAGCTCTAAAACTCCTAATTTTCTTGGAAAAAACTTGATGAATTTGATGAAATCTTCTCTTCCCTTCTTCATGATTTGGCTCGGTGGAAAGAGGGAGCAAGGATTGATATTTTGGCATGAAATGAAAAATGAAGAAGGTAGGAGAGATGCATATATTGATATATCTTGGCCAAAAATGGAGTATTTGTAACTAAATCCTTCAAGTTTGTAAGTCATGCAATTAAGGATACAAGGATTAAAGAATGATCAATTTAGTCCAAAAGGTTTCCATGTAATTTAGTCCTTAACGAAAAGGAAATGAGCAATTAAGGACAATTAAGCGATTAAATCATGCTCAACAATTATTCCATGTAGCAATTGAATTCCAATTATACAATATTTCGCAAATTGACACGTTTCCACATATTTTCACATAATCATGTTGAAATGCAATTTATAAAATTAATATAACACGTATAAATTGAATAAACGAAAATAATATAATAAAATCCTAACGCTCGAACTCACACGTGTCGAGCGTACCCGACTGTCTGGAAATTTGGGGTGTTACAACTCTCTCCCCCTTAAGAGAATCCGTCCTCGGATTCATTGTCCTGAATTCCTAGAATTTAATTGGCTCTTACGTGTTCATCCCACGCGGGTTAGCTACTCCCCGTCAGGGATTAGTTCGAAAGAGGTCTTCAATCCATAAGGTCCTCCAATGTGTGAAATCACGACCCTCGACTTTCCGGAGCCTAAACACTCGAAAGAAAATCTAACCTTCCACTATAGCAAGTTGACAAGTCACTGGAAATAATGAGAGTGCCCCGTCTCTCTCATACGACTAACGAGAGAACCCCGTCCCTCGAGCAAGAAACAAGAGAACCCCGTCTCTTGGCAACCCTAAGAGAATCCCCGTCTCTCACGTCCACAAAATAGAATTCAAGCAAGCACTTAGATAAACATTTATAATTAACACACAGGGAGTAAGCAACTTATCGTTCACATAAGACAATTAATAATAAACAAGGAATCATATACAAGAATAACAAAATAATAATGATAATAAACAAATAATAATAAAATAATGGTGCACGTGGTATGCATGATTAAGTGTACCGTTCACCAAGGATTGAAGTTCTTGCGCTGAAACAATTCGGCCTAATATTTGATTCTTTTGGTTGGAATCTCTTCCCACTATACTATCCTACCTCAATTGCTTAACGTATAGTACTTTGTAACCGAGGTTTTCATCCCTGCTTCATTTCCTTCTCATCCTTTAGAATCCCCTTAGTCAGAGTAAATCATTCCCCCGAAGCAAAGGTCTTAAACTCTCTATTTTAAAATCCGAAGGTTGATCCTTGCCCATTTCATGAAGGTTTCCATTTAAGGCGGATGTTTGATGCGGAAAAAGGATCAAGGTCATCATCCCGTGAGAGTAATTCAGCAAGCACACTTGCGTAGAAACCTGAAGGAATCAGGTTCTAGTGAAATGTCTTCCATTTGATCCCTGAAATTTGATGACATACCTAACAACTTTGCAAAAGATCTTGAAAGAGAGGTGATCAATTAGCTTCAATGTTCTTAGACGTGTTCACGACAACTAATATATTTACGGAAGCGACGCCGGCAACACGAATGAAAGAGTGATGCGCAGTTACAGGCATCTCCAGGGTATAAATAACAACTTCGTAAGAAAACTCTTGCCAGAGTTAACCTATTAAAACTTGGGATTGATTCCGACTATTAACCAAGTTGAATCCTTTTCTATTTACTGAGTCAACTGATACCCTGACACACACACCCTTCAACGGCCTCCATATTCTGAAAATAGTAATAAAGCGAAGGTACTGTCGATGATGGGACTTTTCTTTGTGTAAGGGGGAAGAAAGATTTCCTTTACATGATCCTGATAGAGAATTCTGGAAGGAATCGGTTTTCTTGAAATTTCAACTCCCTCGAGTGAGGTTTAACTTCCGGTTTTAATTATTCCCCGATCGTCTCTCCCCCTTAAGAAAATAAAACTGTCTAACTCCTTGAGCTCGTTTACACTCCTTAATTTCCAACTATATCACCAATCTGATCTGATATCTGTAATTTTTCCAACATCCCAATAATCCTCCTAATAATACTCGAACATAATTTCTTCCAATCTCTTGATTCAATATAATCTTAATTGAAACGATGATTGAAATAGAATTGGAGAGAGAACCAAACCTATCATAGTAGACATTAAATAATGCATGCCGGTTAAATTGTTAACGCACATATTACACTTACAACCAATTTAGAATGCAACATGTTGGAACAATTATATTAATTTAAAGGTATGCATATAACAAAGAAACTTGGCTCATTTAAACAAGGTACTTAACAAATCACTCATGTAATTTCAACAACAATAATTATAGTAATAAATATAAATGTGAGGCAAGTTAAATTAATACAATATATGATGCACGTGTGTATGAATGCATTGAAGAACCTGTCACCGTAGAAATGCTAGGCTTGAGTCCGGTGTCCATTCATGGTTGGTTAACTTCCCAGCTTATCTCGAATGTTTGATCATTCTCTAATTTTCCCCACGGTCGTTTGCTTCTTTAAGATTCTCCGGCTTCAATTCGGACCTTTATCTGGTTTGATTTGGAAGTTCCTTGACCCTGACACTTTCCGATTATAAATTTTTGAATGATTTCCGAAACCACCCATGTTTGATTCCTTAATTAAAACTTTCCTAATAATCCCTTGTATAACTTGATACCCCAAGATTAGAATTCTTGAATTCAAATATTTCTCAAGGAATTAATCTCCAACGATGATCCCGCTGTTCGCCCTAATTGTCACCTCACCTTTCTTTATTATTTCCATTTGTTACTCCATATCTTCCAATCCAACCATATCATAGTTGGTAATCTTTGAAGCCACTTCCTCATCAACTCCTCGAGAATACCTCTTCCTTGTTGCAATAATTCCCGGCCTAAGCATCTTCGAAATTTTTCTTCTTCTCTCTTTTTTTTTTTTTTTTTTCAACCTCCCGAATCTTGTAAATGATCTCCATGCTTGATTCCTCTTTTCCGGATCCCCTTGCTTGAACTTTAACTCAATAGAAAAAGACAATGGCTCTCAAATCCTTGTATGAATTTCTGGCACACCTTCTTACCCGTCCCAAGTTAGAGAGGTAGTCTTGTAATAAACTGAAATCATCGAACAATTGGCCGTGGTTTGATAGCCTTTTCACAACCTGTAACTCACAACTTCCTTTGAAAATAAATGCATGCGGGTAAGGCATGCTCATGTCACATAATTAATACCAAGAACAAGAATTTAATGCATAAGGCAACACCAGTTCAATTAAATTCCGACGTAAACACGTTGAACATATAAATTTCAAACAGGTTAAAGTCAATTCAATCAATAATGAATAGCTTAAATCAATGCAGTATATAAGTTGTCAAGTAATTCAATTAATTCAAATAAATTCATGTAAGTTCAAGTAGATCAAGAAATTCAAATAATATGCAAGACTCTCACCTTGTTAATTAATTCCTATGTCGTACGACCTAGACTTGACACGACACGACACTAGAACCTCGGTTTTGCAACCTGGCTCTGATACCACCTAAGATGTAGCACCCCTTCACGTGGAGATGCTACACTCCCGCACTACAGATTGATCCACGCACGAAATGGATAGTCCATAAATGAACCAACCTGCAGCGAACGGGTGACAATAAAATAGGACAAGCTAGACGGGACTACTCGCAATTTAAATATCATAATGTAAAAAGTAATAAGTGGAAGCATGACTTGATGAACATTTAACAAGTAAATCAAAACTAAAATTTTCATATCAATACATTATCATCTCCTAAACTACATAACAAACAACATTAAGCATAATTACTTTGAATAATCAATAAACAATTAAGTAAAATGCACCGTGCTTGACTCGACTACAAGGACTGGACTCGATTCACTTCCCGCCTAGCGTGCACCTACAATAGCCTCAAAGGTGGAGGCGTCAGTCTGTGAAGACCGAGTAAGGGGTTTAAATAATTATTAGCGCAAATAACATGCAAGCTATATTCTCGGGTAAAGTTTTAGAAAAGATAAATGTATAAGTTCAATAATGAAGTGCTCTTCGTCCGAGAATACAACTATCAATATTAAAAACTTGTTCATTTCATGCATTCAATACATGGCCCCGGCGAGTGAGGGCAGTCTCCAACCTTACTCCAAATGTACATGAAACATGCTTGCTTTATTAACTGATAAGTGATCATGCAATTCATTTATTGTGCAATAGTGCGATAGTGTAATCAAGTAACACATTCATGGAATGGAAATCATGCAATAACCCGAGGACAATCCGTGGTGCCGGACCCGTCCCCAGTCTCCTTCTCCCTCCAATGATGGGAAGGTAGCTAGCCTTCACCATCCACGACGTGTTGAGTAGAGGATACATGAATCCCTAAGCCCGGAACTCCTTCCTCCACTAATCTACTAGCGGATTCAGGGGTCATCCCAAATGTGGTGAGGATAGCGCGAGAGTTACCCGTCAGCCCTTGCTTTCCCGATTGGCTCAAGCCACTACCCTCGGGCCCAACGTGAACGGTCATGCTACTCGCCTAAAACATGCACGATACATGGCTTGCTTGCTTACTTGCTTTTCATGAACATGACTTACTTGAAATGATAAGTGATTTCATTTAAAATTATAGATATAGTTACCTTTTGGCCAAAAGATCACATAAGGGGTATACGGGTTCTATATAACTAGTAATTAAACCTCACCTGACAAGCGACACGATAACTCATGGATGCGTGAACGTGCTTGTGATCAACAATCTCCGCCCTGGAGAATAACTGAACAAGAAACGGGACAATGTACATGCATGAGACCACAATTCCAGAATATTACTAAATAAGATGCACGGCGTGATCAAGTAACGAGACTTTGAGCAACGAGCAATGTAGCATGCAAATATCATGTTTTGGCATGTAATCAATCATATAATCACAATTTGGGATCAATAAAACCATTAGAATTGAAAGTGAAAAATGGAATTTTATGCAGAATGTTTCTGCCTCTCCAGAGGCCTGGGAACGGCCATTCCGGCCCTTAGTTCAAAATGGGAAGGGCCGTTCCCAGCTCCCCGAAGTTGCTCCCCGAAGATGGGAACGGCCGCTCCAGCTTACAAGCGAAAATGGGAAGGGCCGTTCCCGTCCTCGCCGCCATGCACACAATTCAAACATGGGAACGGCCGTTCCCCAAAATAACTGGGAACGAGAAGGGTCGTTCCTGTTACGCAGACAATACAGAAGCAGGGGAAGAAACAGGGGAAGCTACGAACCCTCTCCCAAATCATCAAAACCTCCATAATTCATATCCTTAATGTCTAATTTTAGGCAAGAATCATAAATACTTGCTTAAGACGTCATAAAACCAATAGAAACACTTAGTTCAAGCTTGGATCATCAAGAATTCAAGATTAGACTCCATGAACATATATACCACAAAACTCCATAATTCTCAAAGATATAAACATGAAATTCAAGTCTAAAGCTTAGAATTATAATCTTAACATCATGTAAACAAGTTATCACATGGAAATCATAACCCTAGCTTCAAGAATTGAAATCAAGAAATCACATATATGATCATATATACATTGAGGTGAAAATAAATGGAAGAAGATGATGGAAATGAATGATTGAGCTCCAAAACTCCTAATTTTCTTGGAAAAAACTTGATGAATTTGATGAAATCTTCTCTTCCCTTCTTCATGGTTTGGCTCGGTGGAAAGAGGGAGCAAGGATTGATATTTTGGCATGAAATGAAAAATGAAGAAGGTAGGAGAGATGCATATATCGATATATCTTGGCCAAAAATGGAGTATTTGCAACTAAATCCTTCAAGTTTGTAAGTCATGCAATTAAGGATACAAGGATTAAAGAATGATCAATTTAGTCCAAAAGGTTTCCATGCAATTTAGTCCTTAACGAAAAGGAAATGAGCAATTAAGGACAATTAAGCGATTAAATCATGCTCGACAATTATTCCATGTAGCAATTGAATTCCAATTATACAATAATTCGCAAATTGACACGTTTCCACATATTTTCACGTAATCATGTTGAAATGCAATTTATAAAATTAATATAACACGTATAAATTGAATAAACGAAAATAATAAAATAAAATCCTAACGCTCGAACTCACACATATCGAGCGTACCTGACTGTCTGGAAATTTGGGGCGTTACATATAATGATAAATTACCTGTAAGAGTTGCAAAGCTCCATCCATATTCTCATTATGGGTCCAGCTGTTGCTCCCTTCACATAATTCACGTTATAAAAATGCCAATACAACACTCCCCCAACTACAACTCCGACACTGTTCTACAGTATGCATATGTCTTAAATAGATTAGGGAGACCTTATTTCCACTAGTGTCGGGGAACATGTATGAACCTATTAACAATAACGCGGTACATCTAGCATGTTGTAATATCTCCTCGGCAAAGCTCCCATCATGGATGGGATTCTCCGTTACGTGACTTCTTATTGCTATCATTTTAATGTGTGATCCTTTGATATCATCAGGGAATGACCAAAATCCTAACATACCAAAACAACATTCCCTTCAGGAATGATACCGTACCGGGGGTACATCTTTTCCAATTATTGGGTCACCACGAATCGGAAGCCCCCATATCCCAGCCACATCCTCCAAAGTAATTGTGGTAATGTATGCGTCTCCGGACGCCATCTTTCCAATTATTGGGTCAGCCACGAATCGGAATGTATGCGTCTTCGGACGCCATCTTTCCAATAATGTAGTAATTAAGTGTGCATCGCTCAGTATGTACCCACAACAAAAAACTCCATAAAAACCCATATCATACAAGGTTGCAACGACGTGATCGTGTAAGTTTACAAATCTCTCGTCTTCAGCATCGTGACTAAAACCAAATGTGTTATTGTGTCTTGGGGTTACAATGTCATCAATATGACCATTGAAAACATATTCCGAACGATGAATATTTTGTAAATGAAGTAAGTCGCCTTCTTCTGGACCGTAAATATATCTAGACATCTATTGAAACAAATAATTAAACCTAATTAACATTTACGATAATTAATTAATTATCGAAATATTTCATAAATTAGACAAATAATTATTATAACAAATATAAAAAATAACCATCATCAATCAAATGACTACTCAATTTATAAATTATAACTAAATAATTAATTAACAAAATAACGAAAATAACCAAATAACTCGTTAACTAATAATTTTAATTATAGCATAATTAATTAAAATAATTAATAAATCAATTAGTTATAATATAAATAATTAATTGCGCAATTAATCAAGATACCAAAGATAACTAACTAAAAATAATTAACAAATTAATTAATTATAATATAAATAATTAACAATATAATTAATAAAAATACCTAACTATCTCAACAAAGATAACTAATTAAAAATAATTAACAAATTAATTAATTATAATATAACTAATTAACAACATAATTAATAAAGATACCTAACTATCTCAACAAAGATAACTAATTAAAAATAATAAACAAATTAATTAATTATAATATAACTGGTTAACAACATATTTAATAAAAATCCTAACTAATTAACAAATATAACTAATTAAAAATAATTAACAAATAAATTAAAAAATACCTTCGGCCGCACTGGAGTCCGACGTGAGGCTCCGGCAGAGGTGGCGACAATGCGCTGGGCTCCGGCGGAGGGGCTTCAGGCGGAAGGGGTGGCGATTTCTGCGGTGGGGGCCGGCGACTTCTGAGGTGGGGGGCGACGGCTTCACTTGTTGGGCGACTTTCAGCGGTAGGGTGGTGGGGTGCTTAGATGTGGGGAAGAAGAGGAAGACGAAGACGAAGAAATTTGAATACATACTCCTCTCCTCTTGACCTAATCCCCACGCAACACTCTCACAACCAACGAAAGACTTGATTGAGCTAAAGTCTGCTGATAATCAAGCTTACAACTAACAAAACTGGCAAAATGAAATTATAAGCAAAAACGTAATAACTAGCAAAAGACGTTTCTCTTAATTAAAGTGCACTTCTAACAAAACGGCATCGTTTGTCTCTTAGCTCAAGCATGGCCCATCTTCAGTTCATAACATAGCACCCCCCTTTTGAGAGTCTTGTCCCCAAGACTCTAACTATGGAAACTGCTTAATGATGGTATAGTAATCCTCCCACGTGGATTCCGCCTCTGGCAGGTGAGCCCATTTGATCAGCACTTGAGGAACAGCCACGTTGTTCCTCTTGATCATCCTGCGCGCCTAGATACCAGTTGGTTGCAAAAGTTCCTGACTCTCATCATAAAAAACGGGTAGTTCAGTTGTCACTCGTTCCACCTTCCCCAATTTCTTTTTGAGTACCGAAACATGAAATACTGAGTGGATTTTAGCCCCAACTGGTAGTTTCAATTTGTAAGCCACATTTCCCACCTTTTCTATGACTTCAAAGGGTCCTGCATATTTAGGACTCAGCTTCCAAACTCTACTTTTCATGATGGATAGTTGCCTATACGGTTTCAATTCCAGATAAACATAATCTCCCACAACAAAGTGTTTCTCCTGCCTTCCCTTACTTGTATTCAATGGTGTAGTTGTAGCCCAAAAGTTTGGTGAGGTACTTGTGTTGCAAAGGAGTGGAGATCTTTTGATGTAACAGATACTTAAGGCTGCACTGATCTGTTTTAATGGTAAAGGTTGTATGCAGCAAATAGCTCCTCTACCTATCCACTGCCTGTATAATGGCCATTAGTTCCTTCTCATACACGGACAGCCCCAATGATTTCACTCCAATTGCTTTGCTGAAGTAAGAAATGGGATGCTTGTCCTGCATTAATACAGCTCCCAGTCCAAAATAGCATGCATCTGTTTCAACAATAAATCTCTTATTAAAATCTGGTAGAGATAATACTGGAGCTTGTGTTATAGCTTGTTTTAAAGTTTCAAAATCTAACTCAGCTTGCTCATTCCATTCAAACTTTCCTTTCTTGGTTAATTCAGTCAGTGGCTTTGCTATGATCCCATAGTGCCTCACAAACTTCCTGTAAAAACCAGTCAAGCCTAGAAATCCTCTTAATTCTTTAACTGTCTTGGGACTTGGCCAATTCAACATTGCCTCTATTTTCTTGGGATCTGCTGCAACCCCTGATCCAGATATAATATGGCCCAAGTATTCCACTGATGATTGACCAAAACTACATTTGGAGGCTCTGGCATATAACTCATGCTCCTGCAGTGTCTTCAATATTAACTCCAAGTGATGACAATGGTCTTGTAAATTCTGACTATATACTAGTATATCATCAAAGAATACTAGCACAAATTTCCTCAAGTATGTTTGAAATACAGAGTTCATAAGAGACTGAAAAATTGTTGGTGCATTTGTTAGTCCAAAAGGCATGACTTTGAATTCATATAACCCTGCAGCAGTCACAAAGGCTGTCTTCTGGATATCCTCATGAGCTACTCTGATCTGGTGATAACCAGATCTCAGATCTATCTTTGAAAAGAACACAGCACCTCCCAATTCATCTAACAATTCATCAATAAGTGGGATGGGGTAGCTATCCTTAACTGTCAAGGAATTTAGTTTTCTGTAATCAGCACAGAATCTCCAAGTATCATCTTTCTTTTTGACCAAAAGAACAGGTGATGAGTAGGGACTGGTGCTTGGTTGAATCACTCCCTTCTCCAACATTTCAGTGATTAACCTCTCAATCTCCTTTCTCTGCACCACAGGGTATCTGTATGGTTGCTGTTTGAAAGCTCCAGAACCTTCTTTCAATGGTATTTTGTGATCATGGGACCTGGTAGGTGGTAACTTAGTTGGTTCTTCAAACACAGGTTCATATTTATGGAGGATGTGCTGAATTTCCTCTGAAACCTCTTCTTCTTGAGTCTGTGTGGCTGCAGATATCATCCCAAAGAACACAGTCTCCTTCTTTCCCCTCTTCTTAAAAAACTTTTGCGATTTCTTTCCAGTTATCATCATTAGGGACATCTCATTTTTATCCCCACATAATGTGATAAGTCTTTCCCCTTGTCTAAAAGACAATGTTTGATTGTCAAAATCAAAAGTAACTGGACCCAATTTCCTCAAAAGGTCTACTCCAATTACCATGTCAAAATTCCCTAGCCCAAACAGTCTGACTCCTGCTTTGAACCTATAACCTCCCATCTCCCATTGGAAATCATTGCATTTACCACTACAGCTCACTTTGCCCCCATCTGCTAAAGTGACAATCAAGGGTTGAGTGCATTCAATTTCACAACCCAACCTTGCAGCTGTATCTGGATTTAGAAAAGAGTGAGTACTCCCAGAATCTATAAGCACAGATATCAACTGCCCACTCACTTTCCCTTGGAGTTTAACTGTCCTTGGTGTTGCTAGTCCAGCTAAAGCATTAAGTGACAAATGAAACTCCTCTATCTCTTTATTTTCTATCTCAATGAGTGGTGAATCATTGCTGTCTTCCACTCCTTCTCCTTCTTTGACCAATATCATGAAGAGTCTCTTACATTTGTGTCCAATGTGATACTGTTCATCACAGTTGAAGCACAAACCCCTCTTCCTCCTTGCCTCCATCTCTTCACCAGAAAGTCTCCTCACTGGAGGGTACTTTTCATTTTGCACAACAAAATTCCTTTTGTTCCCTTGGTCTGGATGGTTGGTCTTAGCAGGCCAACTCTTCTGCAACCCTTTGTTTCCCTTAGACATAACTTCCAGGTAGCTTTCTTGCTTCTTAGCTAGATGGATTGTGTGAGCTAGAGTTGGAGGATTTAGCATCTCTATCATCTGGCTTATTTCCTCCCTCAACCCACTCACATAGCTCTTGATGAAATACTCCTCTGTTAGAGCCCTATTAACACTCAGCATGAAAGATTTAAGCTCCTCAAACTTGACAGTATATTCCTCAACCCCTTTCACTTGTTTGAGCTTATTAAACTGGCCTATCAAGTTCTGTTCCTCCTGCTTCGAAAACCTCTGCAAAACCAACTCAGTAAACATGTTACATCCCATGTTTTCCCTTCCCTCAATGTAATCAAGATACCAATTGTCAGCCACTCCCTCCATGTGCATGGCTGCTGTAATAATCTTTTCATAGTCATGTGTTTGGCTAAACAGAAAATACTTATTACACTTCCGGATCCAATTTCTAGGTTCTTCCCCATTAAACCTGGGAAAATCAACCTTCCCCTTCAATACATCGTTTGAAGGATCCACTGTCTTAAACCCCGGGGGTGGTATCAATCCAGCATCCCCCCTCTGCCTAAACAAACTCTGATTAACAGGAGGTGTTACATTCATAACTGGGGTTCCAGATCCACTACCCAACACAGAAGTTGTTCCTGCCCCATTACCCGCGGCCATATCAGCGTAAGAAGGTGTATTAGTGCTCTTACCCCTGATCAGTTCCATGATCTCATCCATCCGCGAGTTCAATGATGCTTCCAGCTGCTTGGATGAGGTGTCCATCTGTTTTTTGATCTCGTCTTGCCCCTCAGACATAAGCCCATACCCTTCCTTCAGCTGACTCACCGTTTGTTCCAGTTCCTCCAACCTTTGAGCCTGTGTTTTCGCCATTTTGTTCACCAGGTTGTTCTTCGTAACCTTGCTCTGAGGCCACTGTTAGATTAGAGCTTAGTTCTTAGTATTTTAGGTGATATTTTTGGTGGATTTTTATGTATGAAAGCACAGTAAAAACTGATAAAGAAAACAGAGTATGAATAAGAAAGAGACAGTAGAGAGAATGAGGAAGAATGTAGGTGAAAAGAAAGTTGATCATTTGCCAATGATTGTACAGAAAGCTGCACAGCCAATACATACTCTTCTCCTCTTGACCTAATCCCCACGCAACACTCTCACAACCAATGAAAGACTTGATTAAGCTAAAGTCTGCTGATAATCAAGCTTACAACTAACAAAACTGACAAAATGAAATTATATGCAAAAACGTAATAACTAGCAAAAGACGTTTCTCTTAATTAAAGTGCACTTCTAACAAAATGGCATCGTTTGTCTCTTATCTCAAGCATGGCCCATCTTCAGTTCATAACAGGTGCTGAGATGTGGGGAAGAAGAGGAAGACGAAGACGAAGAAATTTGGAGATCCAGATCTAGGAACGACGTCCGTTTAAAAGAATATAAAAAACATTTTTGATCAGGAGTCGTTGCAGCTATGCACGACTCCACTTAAAATAATAAAAAGAATTGTGAATCAATTTTATTTCAAATTGCCGCGAAATTCCGATGAACAGTGTCGTCTCAAAGTTCTGAAAACTCTATGCACAGATCAGACCAAATTCCTGCGACATTCACACTACTCAGCTGCTGAGCCCTAATTTGATATCCAAATTTCCTTCAATCCCTTCAACTTTGGGGCCTTTTTTATCCAATCGTCGCGGTTTAAGTGAGTCTCGTAGCTGTTTCGGCTTCTGTGTTTATCTGCTTTGCGCAAAGATACAAGACTGGTAAGAATGTCATAAAAGTCAGCTGTATATCTTGGGAAATTTTGGTTTTGTTTTACAGATTCTCTTGTTTTTCTCCGATTCTTAGTTTCTCGCTTAAGCGTCCAGTGAAATTTTCCACTCACGGTAAAGATGTTGTAACATGGAGGTGGCATTGAGGAACGATTACATAAAGCTAATCCTCTGTGTAATAAGAATGGATGCCATTCTTCCGAGAGGTTCCCCACAGAATTTCACTCAAAAGGAGGAAAGGTAGGATTTTTACCTGTTTTTGTTTCTTAAATTGTTTGTTCTCTTGTCGTTATGGTTTCATTGTTACAAAGACTAGTATATCTGACCTTTGTCATTTCTAGTAAAGCGCTTTAAAGCATGCGATGTTATTCTTTTCTAGATTGTGTACGATTCGAGTCCTGTGCTGCATATGGCTTGTTAAAATGAAAAGTATTTTTATGTTGAATATTGAGTTTCTATAAATATTGTTTTTCAAGTTGTTTAGGGGTTAGATATTCCAAGTACCTCTGAATGAATTTTAGTTCCTTTGGTGTTATAATTTGAACGGATGCCGGGTGCAAGGCATTTTATCAGCCTTAATTTGCATTTGAGTCAGTTGCAGGACTTCATTGTGTCGTAACTGTGATGAAAGATCTCGAAAAGTTTAGTACTAGTTGCTGCTCTTGCGCCTGGTTGTTTCCTAGTTTCTGTTTCGTAAGAGTTAAGAGTAATATTATCACTTTTTATTGCTTAGGTGGCCTCTTGAGGTATCACTAAAAACTGATTTACTTCCATGGAACCTCCTAAACGTCAGTCATTCGCTGCATTAATAATTTGTAGGCAATCTTTGAATAAGAAATTATAGGAAAAAATAAGTTTTATCTTACACTCCGAGAAATTAGAACTAAATTTTCCTTTACCCTTAGTTTTATTTTATTGCTTTTACTATATGCATGCTGGTAATATGGCAGAAAGAGGACATTGTTGTTGAATGGAGCATATGAAGAGGTGGGGTTGAAATTTGGAGAATGGTCTTCACTATATCAGTAGCATTTTGTGAATTTGTTATACATCAATGTAATTTTGTTATATCAAACATGTGTTTTGGTGGATGTATGAAACTTTACTATATCAGTAGCAAACGTAGGATTTTCCCAGTTTTTGTTGCCCCATCTAATGGCTGTTAGAAGATCTAATTTTGCTTACTTTGAATCTTAGAATTTGGGTGTTGGTTAGTTGTCTCTAATAACGAAGTGCTGCTCTGTATTTTCCTTCGTCAGCCTCATATTAGTTTAGCTTATTACAATTTACACCGATTACACGACTCGCCGTTTTACATCCTATAATACCTTTGCATATATAGTTGATCATGTCATGAATGGGCTCGAATATTATTGCTTTCGACTTGTAATAACATTTGTTAACCATGGGTTGATGGGGAGACATATAATTGTATAAATGATCTGGATGGATATGAATGAATATACAGTTGTATGGAAGAAGATGTTTAGAATTTGGATCAGAGTGATAAGTACTGATAAAGTTTGTAATTGTAAATATGTGGTATACACAAACACGTAAGACGCTAAGGACCAAGCTAAACAATAAAAGTGCAACTGATGAACAGAGAAAATTCTGATTATTATATTAGTTTGAAGGACTTGTCTGCAAGCTTTATTTATTTAGTTTCTCTAGGAATACATTGTTAGAAAAAATACTTGCCGTCAATTCCTTATTTGCTTCTCCATTGTTCATTTTCTTCTTTCTTGTTTTGTATGGGTAGTTTTTTATTGATTTGTTGATTTGAACTCGTCCTTTTAACAGATACATTTGTTCGTCGGCATTTTTCCCAGCGCAATGATCGCCCCCCTCATCTACTCGTCACCTGATTACATTCTGCCTAAAGAAGGAGCTGATTCAGGATCCTCAACTTCTTCCTATTAGACACAAATAAAGGTAATTTTAGTTAATCTTATTGATGATGCTTTATGTTTTCACTTTATGTTAATTGCTTTTATGTTTTGACTCTCCCTTTTTTTTTTTTTTTTTTGGGGTACAACTCTGCCTTGTTTTCATTTTCATGGTTTATGGTGGATTCGGTGTGGCTTTTCTAGTGTACTTGTCTATAATTTCCTTTAATGCCTTGAGTTGAAACTGAGGTTCCCATTTATCAATTACAGTTTATAACTGTGGAAATGCGAGCCCGTGATTCCACAGGATTTAGTATAATCTGTTGGTTTGAAGAATGGTGAATCTTGTAGAAAATTAGATTTATCTGTTTGAATTGAAGAATGGTAAAGCCATTGTACATGTTAATCAAAATTTGGAAGAATAGAGGGAGAAAGTGGGGTGGTTTTACAGCAAACAAACATGGACTAAGGGATGAAATAGTTTTGGCTTTGCTTTGCTTATAAGAAAATGGTGAGCAGCTGTAGGAATCTAGAAGCCAATATATTGTCTATAATATAATTGAAGTGAATGGTTAGAATAAGGAGAATCTTAATTTGTTCAAAAAGAGAGAACCTTTCCTTTTTTTTTTATAGCTCATTTATCTAAGTTCAAACGATAACCTTTCCTTTATTTATAACTCATTTATTTGAATTCGAGCGCGGTCGAACCCTTTACCTGTATAAATTATCCCTACTAGTGTTAGTTGCATTTTTAAAGACTCGAATGCGAGATCTCTGGTTAAGCTAATATAGTATCATGTATTCTCGAACATTTAAATACGAGATCTTTGGTTAAGCTACCATAGTGTCGACCCGCCAAGTTATATCAAACAAGTATACGAAATTCTCTTTTTAAGTCATATTAAGTAGAGTATGGTTCTCTTTCTGTACGAAATATAAATACATATAACTAAAATCTTTAGAGTTTGAGCAGGCACAATTCCACTGGATTTCTCATGAAACGAGCTGAAACCTGTTCTCGCTACTTCACCTCCAAGAATGCTGCAACCAACTCTTGGATTCTCCCTAAACCGATCAAGGAGCTCCACGCACACTTCATCAGAACCCACCAGCACAGGGATCCAAATGCGATGTTACCAGTTATCAAGTCATATTCTCTATCTCAGAAGTCTTTGGACGAAGCCCGTTTGGCTTTCATGGAGATAGACCATCCCTCATTGCGCATTTGGAATCACATGATCCGTGGGCTCTCTCAAAGTGATCGTCCTGCTCATGCCCTTGACCTGTTTGATAAAATGTGTGAGCGAGGGTTACATGGTGATAACCTTACTTTTATATTTGTATCGAAAGCGTGTGCTAGAGTTCCCGATGTTTCATACGGAAAAAGAGTTCATGCTCATGTTTTGAAACTTGGGTTCGGAGCGTATCTTTATGTGTGCAATGCTTTGATTCATATGTATGGGTTTTGTGATGAATTGGATTGGTCGAGAAGAGTGTTTGACGAAATGGATGGGAGGGACTTGGTTTCTTGGAACTCGTTGATCTGTGCGTATAGCCAATGTGCTGAGTATAAGGAGGTTTTGCGTCTTTTTGATAGGATGAGGATGGAAAATGTGAAGGCAGATGCTGTGACTATGGTGAAAGTTGTTTTAGCCTGTAACTATTTAGGGGAGTGGGAGCGTGTGAATTCTATGGTGGAATATATTGATGATAATTGTGTTGAGATTGATGTGTACTTAGGAAATACATTGATTGATGTGTATGGGAGGCGGGGTTCGTTTGCGTTAGCACAGAGGTTTTTCAATAGGATGAATGAGAGGAATATGGTTTCTTGGAATGCGATGATTATTGGTGCTGCAAAATCAGGGGATTTAGCTGCAGCGCAGAAACTGTTTGATGAAATGCCGGAGAGAGATGTCATTTCTTGGACTTCTATGATCACGGGTTATTCTCAGGCTAACCGACATGATGATGCCATAGGGATTTTCCAGGAGATGATGGCAGCTAAGGTTAAGCCTGATCAAATTACAGTAGCTACTATACTCTCTGCTTGCTCACATTTAGGGAGACTTGATGTGGGTAGGGCAATCCACGATTATGTAAGGAATAATAACGTAAAATCTGATATTTATGTCGACAATGCTCTGATAGACATGTACTGCAAATGTGGATCAGTTAGAAACTCATTGAAAGTATTTAGTGAAATGAAAGAAAAGGACTCGGTTTCCTGGACCTCCATCATCGTTGGTCTTGCTGTGAATGGTGATTCCACTCTCGCTCTTGAACTTTTCTCACAAATGTTAAAAGAAGGTAGAAGGCCCGTTCATGGAACCTATGTTGGGGTATTGCTAGCCTGTGTCCATGCTGGTTTGGTGGATAAGGGATTGGAGTTTTTCCACAGTATGCAAAAAGATTACGGATTGGTACCAGAAATGAGGCATTATGGCTGTATAGTAGATCTTTTTTGTAGGGCTGGCGAGTTCTGTAGGGCGTACGAGTTCATAAATAACATGCCCATACCTAAAGATGTCGTGGTGTGGAGGATATTGCTCAGTGCTTGTAAAGTTCATGGTAACCTCGTTTTAGCCAGAATCGCTTCGGACAAGCTTCTTGAGTTAGATCCGACAAATGGTGGGAACTATGTTCTCTCTTCTAACTCATATGCTGGTGCAGAGAGATGGGAGGACGCTATGAAAATGAGGGAAATGATCTACAATGATGGTGTCCTAAAGCCATTAGGTTGGAGTTCTATAGAAGCGGATAGTAGAATCTCGCTACATACTCCGTGATTAGAACACACAGCACTGCAGCAATCACATCATTGACACCTAAAGCTCCAAAAGACGGAGAGATTGTTTGGACAACATAGAAACCACTGAAGAAGGACATACGTTCAAAAATTGCCCTCCTCGAAGGGCTTCTGGAGTAATTTCATGATACTTCTGGTATAATTGTGTCAACTAATCGTCGAGGTCCTTCATTCTCCTACATGGCACGAACTCTGAAAATATTCGATGAGGATCTTGAAGTAAAACTCTCGACTTCCCATAGTGTCACGGCATCCAAAAGTGACTGCACTAGAGATCAGCTGGCGGGCAGTTGTGCCGCAGCGCCCCGAATTACTCGCTCTGAGAACACCTACCCCAACGACGCACAAAGCTGGCTCCACGCCGCGGTACAAACACTGCCCCTCGACAGAGCATATTAAATCATGCATATTTTGAGTAATCAAGATAACATAATTTTTTTTAAAAAGGGATAACACAAGTTTTGTATTAGGATTTTTATTTTTTTTAATTTTTTTTTGGCACAATAAATGAATAAAATGGTATAAATCTAGGTAAAAATGGGTAAAAGAAGTTACGATTTATGCACGCATTTATCTTACAATTTACTATAGCTAATGAATAAAATGTAACTAAATAATTATTATCAGCGCCAACCTTTTGGTTTATAATTACAAGAAAGCAGAAACTTTAACACACTAACGAAAATATACATTACATGTGGCAAAGAAATTAACAGTAGGGCGTAGCTCAGTTGGTTTTGGAGGGGTAGATTTGCGAGAAGGTGCAAGGTTCGATTCCCAAAGCTGCAGTGTGGGAGCTTTATTCTTGAGTCCAATTTGGGCTTTGAGAGTGGGTTCCTTGTAGACCTAGTGAGGAGCACACCTCCCCCTTAACGGGTCGCTGAATACCTGATTTACCTCCTCCCACTTGGTTCGTCGGGCCGGGGTGTGGGGGCCCTTAGGATTGGGGATTCAGCCTTTTGCGACAAAAAATTAACAGTAGACTTGACGGTGAATCTTATCAATAAAGTAGATCTCCTTTTTTTTTTTTTTTTTTTTTTCTATTTAAATATTTATACTTTTATATCCAATTTATTATGAATTCAAAATGAATTGAATCATTAAGATACGACAGTCTCTCTATCAATTCTAATTGCATATCAAAAACCTAAACACGATATTTTTAATTAAGTGAGAAATCATATAATGCTAAGTTACACCGATTAATTGTAGATATGTCCACATTATTTTTTTAGAGCAAGCACAAAACCTGTATAAAAGAGAAGAGCAAGAATTGGATGTTTACCGGCCAAATCATCAATTTAGTCCCACAGGGTAGGCTCCTCACCAATTTAGTCCCAAATTCTAAAATTTTCAACCAATGTGGTCCCAAATGCTAACGGACGTTAGAAAACTAACGTGATTGATCAAGTTTCTGGACGGTAATAAACATGTGAGAGTATTATTATGGAGAAATTTCCAAAATTTCTCCACAAATCGAAGGCAGGCTCCTAGGGTTTTTTGGTAAAAGAAAGGGTAAAATATTTTGGGGAAGCATGAATGAGTAAATTGGATGTGTTAGGGTTTTGTTTTTTACCCTCAAAACTCTAAGTCAGTGTGTCAAATGGTCAATTTCGTTAGTTTTCTAATGTCCGTTAGTATTTGGGACCATATTGGTTGAGAATTTTAGATTAAATTGAATTATTCCAAAAATACGGAACTAAATTGACGAGGGACCAATCATGTGGGACTAAATTGACAATTTAGCCATGTTTACCTGTTTGGCATCTAATGATGCTGTGATTTTTACATAAGAAATATAATATTTCCACTCATCATATATTTCAGAATATATTTAACTTAAGTAGGTCAAAATAATCTCTGACTACTAACTGTTTAACATCTATTCATGATAACAATACCTCGAAGCAAATTTTCAGATAAAAATTATTATATTAATGAGCAACCAAATGTAAATTTTTGGCCTAGTATAAAACAATGTTATGTGCCAAAAAGCTTTCAAATTTAGACATTTTAACTTCAATACTTTTCGTCCCAAAATACAATTTCTTATTGAGGGGCTAAAGTGAATATTATTTTTATTTAAAGGGTAAAACTTACAAGTGAGCAGATGCAACAATTTAGAGGAGGAAAATGCAAATTCAACCAAAATTTGTATAAATCCTGCCATTTCAACTCCCACCTGAAATTCGGGACCAATATTTTGAACCAAACAACAGTATGATTTAAATAATTAGGAGAGTTGAGTAAAAGAGATTTGTTCTTTCTTAATTAAATATAAGAAGTTTGAATTTTAATTTTGGTTAGCTGTTTTAAATCCCTTGACCAGCTTTTGATATATAGAATAGATATAAATCTTTTGGTAGTTTAATTGTAATACTTGAATTTAGAGTACCAATTATAATTATCCATCTAATTTGGGTTACTCAAAACACAAACGAATCAAAAACAATTTCTTTTCCAAAAATATTAGGAAGAAATTAAGAAAAGTAATAAGAAATTCCATGAGGCAGCTTCGAGCACCCTAATACAAAAACAAGAATAAAATTAATCAATAGGTTCATCAATCTTACATGTAGATCCCAAACCAAAATACAACCAAATATCATAACAAAAAATATGTAAAGAATAGATAAATGATAATAATGCATGCCTCACAAAATGTAAGAGAATGTATACTTATTACTCTCCAACATTTGGAAACATATGAACGTTCACAGAAATGGAAATCCAAGCAAAGAGAATCAATCAAAGCCTTCTCTTCTCTCTCTTATCCCTTCTGATCATGTCTCCTTCAACAGGTTTCTTACATAAAACTCCTCTTAATTACACCATAAGTGTCAATTGATATTTTTACAGTGGTGGAGTCGGTACCCTCAAGTACTAAAAATCGAAGATATACCCTATTCATGGAAAAACTTTAAAAATTAGAAAATTACATATGCGCATCTCACTTATATGTAGCTCCGCCATTGCATTATTTTCCTTTCCGTAATAATTAATTTCTTACACTGCCTAATTGACAGGTGCTGCACCCATAGGAGTCTGCTACGGTCGCGTTGCTACAGATCTGCCACCACCCTCAGACGTGGTCCCCCTCCTCAAATCCAATGGGATTTCAAGAATTCGGCTTTTCAACCCGGACTCGTTTGCCCTATCACCCTTCCAGGGCACCGGAATCGACCTAATGATCGGTGTACCCAATGAAATCCTACCCACACTAGCTAACGGCCCTGTCGCCACCTCTTTGTTATGGCTCCAATCGAACATTTTCCAACACGTTTTTCCAAATCAAGTACGATACTTAGCCGTTGGCAATGAGGTTTTACTAAAACAACCCTATTACATGCCCTACGTGGTCCCTGCGATCCTTAATTTATACAAAGCCCTCCAATCATTAGGCCTAAGTAACACAATCAAACTTTCATCATGTCACGCTTCTACAATTCTGTCCAATTCCTACCCTCCTTCTGCGGGTACTTTTGACCCTAATCTTAGGCCATTTTTGGTACCCCTTTTGCAATTCTTGCATGAAACGAAGTCCCCTTTGATGGTCAACGTTTATCCATTTTTTAGCTACGTTAATAACCGTGACTATGTTGAATTGGACTATGCTCTTTTTAGGTCAACAAAGGTCAAGGTTGACCAGAATCTGGTGTACACGAACATGTTCGATGCTACGGTTGATGCCTTCGTGTACGCCATGGAGAGGGAAGGGTTTGACGGGGATATCCCGGTGGTGGTGACGGAGACGGGGTGGCCAACGGCGGGTGGCGACGGTGCCGGAGTTGATAATGCGTTGGCTTATAATGAGAATATTGTGATGAGAGCATTGGCTAATGTTGGAACACCCAAGAGGCCGGGTGTTGGTGTAGAGGTTTTCTTGTTTGGTTTGTTTGATGAGAATGGGAAAAATGGAGCGGAGTATGAAAAGCATTTTGGGATCTTTGGGGTTAATGGGATTAAGGCTTATGATATTAGGTTTGAATGAAGTTTGCATGTTGTAAGTTCTTGGTATTTAATTTTTTGTTATTGAAGCGTTTGATTGACAATTTATATAGTATAGACTATAGAGTTTTTTGGGAGATGCTAGCATTTGTTTGGGGGAAATTGAAAAGGAAATTGCATCATTCTACATGGTATAAGAATTCTTTTTTTAAGTACAAAGGGTGTACTCTAATATTTAAGCTAATGCATGCTATTATAGTGATGAACATAAATACAAATATTAATCATTAGGTGTCAATAGCAAAATAGGTCATTCATAACAAATTAGAGATTCTTAGTGACCAAAAAAAAGTAAAAAGAAAAACAAATTAGAGATGAAATCATCGAAGTTTAATATTGATCCATATGATATATTGAAGTTTTTCAAAGTTTAAAAGAAGTTTGTGTAATTAGGTTAAATATGACGACTGGGTCAGTATAATTAATCCTTAATTATATAGTTTCTTCCCCCTCATTTTTGTCAAATGTGACGTTCATCGCTAAATGTAGTAATAGTAGAGATGCAGTATAGTAACGAAAAATAGATGGTGCAAATCAGAAAAGAAGAAAACTGTACAATAAATTCTTCTGTAACTTTATTTTTTCTAATTAAAAATAAAGTTAGAACTTTAATGTGATTTAAAACAATTTAATCGTTGTACCGCCCCTCAACTATATATGACTCTAATTCCGTATAGAATCGTTTGCTTAATTTTATTTTTGTAGGTATACTTGTCAAACAAACACGATTCTTGAATTCTAAGAGTGATATGTAATGCAAGTGTGTCGGTGTAATTTATATAAATTACAAAAAAATTTAAGACGACGTAAAGTTTGATAACAAAATAGAATAAACTTCTATCAAGCCATTTCAAGGAAAAATCCTGTGAGTTTACAGCATGTTTAGAATTAGAAGTTAAAAGAATAATTCCTATTCAACTATCGATCAACCAAAAATCAAATCTATGGACTACGGGATCACTAACACTAAAGTCGAAAACTAAAGACATGATTAAAAATAAAATGAATTGTATAATGTGAATTGTGGTGAAGACGTAATTAGAATAATAAATAGAGAAAACAAGTTGTTGAATGGTATAAATTGTGGTGAATGTTGGAATTCGTCAACCCTAACGCATGTAGCGGAAAATAAAAATTTTAGGGATTATAAAAACAATTGTAACAGAATTCCAATTAAGATCAGTCTTTGGTTCAAGATTTACGATTTAAACAAAAGAAGATCCAAATACCTCTTTAGCTTCCAGTTGATGACGATGATTAGAAGGTTTTTCAAAACCTGTCTGGTCTCCTCCTATCCGATCTGCTTCCAAGAACGGAATTCCTCTAAGGTAGTCCACAACCCGTAATTGAACAACTATTCAATTAGCACACTAGAACACTAATTGGATATTGATCATCCAACAGTATTCTCAATAAAGTATTGAGATGTGAGAGAAGAGAGAAAAAGACAAGTCTTCGAGAGAAAGCAGAAGAGAAGAAAACAACGATGTCTAATTTCTTCTCCCAAGTCTTGCTTTAATACGGTCAAAAACCGTATGGGCTAGTTATGGGCTTCAATTTAATTACTCCTAATTAAATTAAAAAGCCAATATTCATTTTAATTAGTGGACTTTAATTACATTAATTAAATCACAAGTCCAATATCTAGTTAAATTAGTGGACTTAAAAATTAATAACTCTTAATTAAATTTCGAGTCCAATTAATTTAAATACACTCTTTTAAATTAATGTTAACTCTTTAACATTTATTCTCAATAGCTTAACAATTAAGCATAAATTAATTAATACCATTATTAATTAATTACTCTCTCATATTATCACTGTTTAATTAAAACTCTTTTTAATTAATCAGTACCTACAGATCATGATCGATGTCTAGTGACAAGCTCATGACCACCCATCCAACAGGCGAAGTTTATGTTGTGAACCTTTCAGTCTCATGGATACCGTGAGATAAGATCCTTCTATCGTCCAATCCCCGATTAGGACCTAGGGCATGGGAATGACAGAACCCTATTAGTCCTAATGCTATGAATTAATTCCAATAGCAATTCCATTTGATCTAATACCTTAGGAAACTCATTTCCTAATTTAGTTCTCACTACCTCGTGCAAGGATTTAAGTGGAATGTGTAGCACCCCGAAGTATAGGGTCACCACATCCCCCGCACTCTGACCCGACACATATACGAAACGGGAAATCCGTATACATGCACAAGTCAAAGCGAACGGGAGACAGACAAACACTCCTATGCTAGGCGGATCCTAACCCTTATGAAATGTACATTCAAATATCAAAAGTTCATACACATGCGGAAGCGTTATATTTCAAAACAACTCACATACGAGCCCATCACAGGCCACAACTGAGCAACTTTATATCATTCACAAAAACTATTCCAAAAGTTCAAGTCCGTCAGGGGCAATTTAAAACTTAACATCTAAACTGGCAAGATCACAGTATAAACATGAACAAAATGTATAGTGTATGCAAGTATAACCCAAGGACTCGACTTAGACGAACATGAACTTGACCCGACTCAATGCTCCGCCTAGCTCGACCAAAGCATACCTGTACCTGCGAAACTAAAAGATGGAAAAGCGAGGAATCAGTCCACGACTGAGTGAGGGGTTAACCCACGCACGCTATGGATATAACAGAGCAGAGCACGTATCAAAATTCGAATGTTCATGAACCCAAGGATGGTTTTTACACACAAATACATTTTCTAAAAGCAAAAGGATACATACGTATACAAAAGAAATCAAGATCCTATTCAGTCCATCCTTGTTTCACAAACTCAAAATAGAACGGAACTCGGCGAGTACGAGCTTTCAAACCACATCCGTCAACAAGCCTCAGAAATACAGGAAAACAGAAATCAAAATACAATCCCGCCATCACGCCATGGAAAGGAAGGGAGTGCACCCCAATCCTTTCAGAAACACGTATACACATCGAGACGGGGGCTCATGACTCCTACCCGCTCCTTCGATGGGGTTACCACCGGCTCAAGATAACTGGCATGTACCAAACCTCCTGAAACAAGCAAGTAATCTCAAATGAAGACTATGCACAGGGTACGATCCTGACGGCCCAATACCGTGCCAGGCTCCCTTATCCATAGCCTCCGGGCCCAATCCACGAAGCATACATAAGTATCAGGAATGCACTTACCATATCTTTCAACGGCTTAGCTCGCAAGAGTACAAATATCACGTTTTATCACTTTCAAGAGTTACCACTTTTCAAGATCAAGGCATACATAGGCCCAAAATTATACACGTATCAAATAAAACCTTCAAGAGTGCAAATATCAGAAGTATACGTACATATATAACCTTAATACATAGCTATTCAGGCTGGAAACAATCATATAGGGGTATTAGGGTATAACTAAAACACACCTAACCTCACCTTTGACAAAAGAGTTCCAAAGAACAATACCGGGCACGGAAATGAGCCTAACCCTCCGGCTCGAACTCTCCTGGGATCACCTCTGGACAAACAATGAACAAAACATGACAAAGACTCGATCATGACCCACTTAGACGCACGGCCATGAAAAATGAATGCAATGGAATGCAAGAATTGAAATGCACTTGAGCAAGGGTTTCATTTAGGCATGCCGGGCTACGAGGAAGCAAATCACGGAGCATATTTTCTCCTCATATCATAGCACCATAATCTGAACAGTTCATAATTACATAATTTAACATGTTAGGAACAAGTTCGGTATGGAAAAATCATGAAAGAAACGGAAGAGAAGCTCAAACGAGGCTTCGGTTGCAATTCTAGTAAAAGCTGGCAGTTTTTTGAAAATGACCAGGCTGTAGGAAAATCAGAATATCTTAAAATTTAGAAGTCCAAATTCAGTTTAGTTTTTTGGAAATGAAACTAGACACACACACCTTTCTGACCATATATGGCTCAATTTTTTATTCAAAGCGGATCAAAACAGTTTATTATTTAAAGTTGGCTGAACGCAGGACTTCGGCAGACTGGCGACACCATTTTGTATTGGGCATATCTCACTCTCCAGAAGGAATTTTGACAAGCCGTAAAAAGGAGAGTGTCCTAGACTCAACTAAGTTTCAGTGGTTACAAATTCAGGAAATTCTAAGATGTTTTACATAGGTAACAGACGCGAGAAATTCACTGCAGAAACTGTGAAACAGGGCAGAACAGGGGATTCACTTGTGGGTTCGGTTCCTACTTGTTCCAGGCCTCAAAACTTGAATATCAGGTCCATAAATCATACATAAAGCATCTATAATTTCATTTAAGGTAACATGTTGCAAATAAACTTCAGTTTATGCAAGTACTTGCAGTTTGTACAATGTAAAATCACTTAAAGGTCATCAACTTTCAGCAAACATGCAAGAGCTTCAAATTTCTAACAAATTCCTACTCATAGCTGAACTCATAACTCCATGGCCACAACTTAGAAGCTGAACCTTACTGAAATGGAAGGATAAAGATGATGAGGGATCTTTCTATTACCTTCCTTGACTGAAAACCGAAGTTGGAAGTAGAGGGATAGCTTGTTTCTTCACTTGTCTTCAATGAAGTCTCCAAATTTTTGCAAGAAGAAAAGGGGCTGTCCGTGAGGGGAAAAGAAGAAAATAGATGTGTATGGCTGCTGCTCTTTGCCTTAACGTGAGGGGAAATAGGGAAGCAAGGAGGTGATGATGCTCTTGAAGTTAGGAGTTGCTGCCACATGCTTTAACGTGAGGAATAATTGGAAGCAAGGAGGTCATAAGGTGCTGAATTTAGGAGGAAAGAGAAAGAAGCTAGTAGGTGACAATTCTAGGTTCAATTCCAAGAGAAACCGGTTCATGTGGTCCGGTTTTAGGGTGTCGGGGTAGCAAACGGTCTCCGATAATTATGAAACTAATGTCATTCATCTCAAAACGTCAAAACGAATCTAATGGCTAAGACGGATCTCACAAAGCTCATCCCGAACTTAGGTTAATTCAATGAAATTTGAAAGCGATCTATTGTCGTTGTTATCCCGAACTAGCTTGCTAGGGTTACATTTCTTCTAACGGATTCTTAGTTCGAACTTCCCACGACCCTAACACTTGCTAAACTAAACCTTTAGACGAACGGGGCGTCACAGAATGTGCTACAATAGAATTCATGGGTGATTCACTCGTTCTTCTAGACGAGCGATAGATTTTATATTGGCATCTCATATGCCCCATACATGATTCGAACAATGCCAACATACAACCATAGCGAGAATCATGGACCCCATGAATTTCTAGGCGCATATCAAACAATACCCTTGTCAAGCACAGAGCATCAATGGAGCCTCAAGTCTAAGGACCATTTAGAAACTACCATAACTAAGGAACCAACCTCATCATTAAGGCATAAAAGCCTTACCCCATTGAGGTGTTCCTGTCGGGATCCTCAGTGTACTTGTTCCCTAACAAGCATCCCTATACGCATATGAATATCTCCACATACAATACTCATGAAACAGAGTAGTCTTTCCTAAAGGCACGTCATATGAGCAAGTCTCAACCGAGTCAAGTCAGCATCCCCGTGCTTATTAGACTCTTCGACTTTGAGTTGGTTTATGTCACGCCATAGAGACTTGTTCCATAACCTCCATCCCTATGCGAGGTCAAGCCCCATAGCTTAATTGGGGTTTCATCCATACACAAACAATTATAATATGCAATTAATAAACTTGAATGAGATATGATAAAATGGGCACATAGAATTTAACGACTATGAAATGTTACATTTATTATGTCATTAATGTCACAAATTGCTGCTAATAAGAGTAGTTTACAAAAAGAGACCTAAACTATTTTGGCTCTTCCAAGGCACTACTCTAACAATCGCCCACTTGCCCTCAGAGCCAATTGCCCATACCCTTAAGGCCCATCTCCTGGAAATGCCCATCAAAGACCTTTTGGCTAAGAGGTTTAGTAAGCGGGTCTGCTACATTTTCTGCCAAGGGTACATGTTCCACAATAAAGTTGCCTCTTTTTACGATTTCTCTAATTAGATGAAATCTTCTTAGGATGTGTTTTGACCGTTGATGAGCTCTTGGTTCCTTTGATTGCGTAATCGCTCCGTTATTGTCGCAGAAGACAACGACCGGGTTAACAATATCTAGGCACTACATCCAACTCTTGGATGAAGTTTTTCATCCACACACCTTCTTTCGCTGCCTCTGATGTAGCTATGTACTCCGTTTCATAAGTGGAGTCGGTAGTTTCCTATTTGGAACTCTTCCAACTTACTGCACCACCATTCAACCGGAATATGAAATCTAGATGTGGATTAAAGTCGTCTACATCCGACTGGAAGCTTGAGTCGGTGTATCCTTCTAATTTTAGTTCTTCCTTTCCGCCATATACAAGAAATAAATCCTTAGTCCTTTTCAAGTACTTAAGGATGGATTTCACGGCAGACCAGTGACTCTCACCAAAGTTTGACTGAAATCGACTTGTAACGCTCAAAGCGTATGCGACATCAGGTCCAGTACATAACGTAGCATACATTATGCTCCCTATTGCAGATGCATAGTGTATACGAGACATCCTATCCTTCTCTTCTTCAGTGTTAGGATACATTGATTTAGAGAGTATCAACCTATGTCTCATTGGCAGGAATCCCCTCTTAGATTCCTCCATACTGAACCGTTTTAGTACTTTGTCTATGTACTGAACTTGGGACATACCTATTAGTCTTTGACATACCTATTAGTCTTTGTGATCTATCTCTATAGATTTTTATACCCAGAATAAAGGAAGCTTCTCCCAAGTCCTTCATGGAAAACTGAGTAGACAACCAAGCCTTTGTTGTTTGCAGCACATAATTTTTGGTGTTATATGTAGATGACATCTTACTCATTCTTGGATGACTCACCCATTGATTTTCTTGTAAACATATGGTTCATACTCGTTCTTGATGAAGCCAAATGATTTGGCTGTCTCATCAAAATGGAAGTTCCAACTTCTAGATGCCTGTTTGAGTCCATATATGGATCTCTGGAGTTTGCAGACTTTTTGTTTGCTCCCACTGGATATGAAGCCTTCTGGTTGTTCCATATAAATATCTTTATCTAAATCTCCATTTAAAAAAATCGTTTTCACATCCATCTGCCATATTTCGTAATCATAGTACGCAGCTATGGCTAGAAGTATCCGAATGGATTTAGGCATTGCTACAGGGGAATACGTTTCCTCAAAGTCAACACCTGGACTTTGAATGTATCCCTTAGCAACCAACCTAGCCTTATAGGTCGTCACTTCTCCAACAGCTCCAAGCTTTCGCTTGTAGATCCATTTACATCCTATGGTTTTCTCGCCTTTAGGAAGATCTACCAAGGTCTATACCTTGTTGGAGTACATAGAATCCATTTCAGAATTCATGGCTTGCTGCCATTTTATCGAATCTCTATCTGATATTGCTTCATCATAAGATTTCGGATCGCTATCTGATTGACCGGTTTCAGTTAGTAAATTGAGTCAGTCTGGCGGTCTAATTGTTCTCGCGGATCTGCGAGGGCTTGTGTTTACTTCTCGTTGTGGGAAAGATGGAGGTTCCATTGCTTGATCATTTGTAGGTTCATCTTAAACTTCACTAAGTTCTGCGATCTTGCCTGACTTTTCAACTAGAAACTCTTTTTCTAGAAAAGTGGCATTCTTCGAAACAAACACCTTTTGTAGCGCCCCCACTTTGCTGGTAGAGAGTGGCGCCCCAACCCCCGCACTGAAGCACCCCTCAAGTAATAGGGTGAGCCATCACTCAAGAAATACTCCAGCAAACGGTGATGACCATTAACGATTAACAATAATAGTGTTTAACTATGTGGCTTATGCAGCAGAAAATCAGTGAAATTTAAAACTTTTCAAAACATGTACGTGATGGCATGTAAACAAGCAAGTACTGATCGTTAAGCAGAAGAGACTATTAACATTACTATATCAATTGAACATTATCACGGGAGCATATGATAGCAACTATAGCAGTATCCAAGTAGCAGAAGGATTATTACAAAAGCATTAAAGCAAGGTATCAATGCAGTCATATAACATATGCAGGACATAGAATAGATTAATAAAGTAAAGTTCTGACTCAAACAAAATGAACACTCTAGAGCTTCAAGATACCTCTAGAACGCGGGTGCAAGACCTGAAACCATGAGGCCAGAAAAACAGGTAGAGGTATTAGTCAAAGTGACTAAGTGAGGGATATCTGTTAAAGAAAGTATTTAAAGTAAAGAACTTGAAGTAAAGTTCACAAGATAAATCTTTAATGCAGAAACCTTTAAAGAAGAACTTTTGAAAGAAAGTTCAATTGTGAAAACCCTTTGATGCAATGCAAGAAGTAATAAGAGTTTTCAAAACATTTTCATGAATGCAGTCACACGCGCACACATATGATATGATTTAGTTCATATAATTTTCATAAAACGGGATATGGGTAGGGAATAACTTTGCAAGATATGAACTAACTTTATGAAAACATTGATGCCCGCAAGTTAGGCTTCTCCACCCTTACTCCAGAAAACATGACCATTATAGGGTGTCGGACCGAGATCAACAACACCCTTAACACATACACACATGCACCATCCTCCACCAAGTTTCACTTCGTGGAGCGACCCCTAGGTGACCATTAACCATTGATTTGGGAATAGATTTGCGGTCTATTCCCGAAAATTATCCTGACTTAACCAAATATCTTGATTAAAGTCGGTGTCAATCGCCTAGTGTGGCGGCCGGTATTAGTGATGTCGTTGGCGCTCACCTCCCGAGCATCACCTCTACACATAACCGCCGGGCCCATACATTAACCATTGATTGCTTGCACCATTGATGACATCCAGAATAAATCCGAATGTATGAACCATTGAACATATGCATTGGACCATTGAACCATTGATGCATTACTTTGAAAACATTGAACCATTGAAGCATTACTTTGGAAACATTGAACCATTGGTGCAATACTTTGAAAACATGTTCCTTTGATCATTGAATAACGAATAAGATTGGGTTCTTTGAAGAATCATCCCTATAAAGGGTATTTCAAAACAAGAATGGTAAAGCACTAGGCTTTGAGTTTCAAAACAATTGAATCTTGGTTCCAGTTGAAAACATTTTTAACCTCATCTATTAGTAAGAGTAGGTAGGATAGATTATGCGGTGCCTTGGGGATTCCAGTGTGTTGTAGGTGTTTACTACAGTTAAAAACCAATCGTGCAAGTGTACACTAACATACGTGTAACACAATAGGATCGAACCTACAGGGAAGGGAAATCAATCACTACTCTATATTCTTCTCTAATCTAAAGACTTGATGAAAAGTAATAGTTGTTTCTATTAATCTACTAAAGCAGAAATTAACAATTAACTAGAATTAAACACAATTAATGAAACACACGAATTAACTTCGGTAAACTACGCAGGCAGGGGAAAAGTAATGAATCATACAATCAAGAGCTGATGCGATACTCGTCTGACAAGTGTAATTCTACAACCTAGTCACTTATATTTGTATTACCCTCTCTTAAGGTGTAACCAAGTGCTTAATTAGTGTTCAATGTTGCTTTCGCAATCACCAATAGTTAACTAAACCATAGGAACAAGACTAGTGCAATTCAATATTCTAGTGGCTCGGCATGGAATAAGATTACTGTTATATAAGCTAGGACCAAATCTCTTTGTACCCTACAACTTACAAGTTCTGAAAACCATCTAAATTACCATCACTCTTTCGATTTATAGGCAATTATGACACATGCTAAGGGTGATCAGGCCATAAAGTCAATTCGAACCTATTTTCAAACTAAGAATTACCACAAGTCATTCGAGCATCTTATCAAACGTCTATCATGCAATCATCATCACTCCCCCTAGCCCTAGAGAATTAGCTACTCATAATTAAAGCAAAACTCAAAAACTAAAGAAAACTGCATTAAAATAAATCATAGTAATCAATTCTAAACAATGTCTCTAAAACAAAAGCATAAACATTCAGTAGTATCTAAAAACGAATCTAACATGCGAAAGTAAACTAAATTCAAAGGAATTAGTTTGTAAACTAAAGCAACAATAAAACCAAAGATCGTTCTCGAAATTCAGTCCTCTCGTCTTCTCGTCTTCTCGAATTCTCTGAAAAATCTTTGAACTACTTGGTCTTCTCTCCAAACCCTAGGTCTTGACCTGGGAGAAAAGCTCTGGCTATCTGTCTATGTGTTCTCTCCAGAAAAGACTCCAAAAACGATATAGCAGCCTAAAATAATTCTCGCCGTCCTAGGTAACGAGTGTTACTTATCCATGTGTATTTGTTGTTAACGCCCGTTACTGCTTGAAACCGCTATAACGTTTTTATTAGTGGTAACGGGCGTTACCACTTTCCTTCTGTACAGAGGTAACGCCTCCTCTCGCCAAACACTCCCCTCCTGTGGCCAGTAACGGGGGTTACTCTTTTTGTACTCCAAGGTGGTAACGGGAGTTACCACAATTTCTTCCAAAATGCGTGAAATCGCCTTGCTTCGCCGTTTCGTAACTCCAACTCCAGAATCACTTGAACGGAGTAAAATAAACACATAAACGCATCAAACGACATCAAAATATAATCTAATTAACGCTCGAAATCATGCAATTTCTACACACAACAAAATCTCCCACACTTGAATATTGCTCGTCCCCGAGAAATACGGAAATCAAGAAAACACATCCTCATCAAACCATCTCCTCAAGCAATCATCAAACCTTGGCCTAAACTAGCAAATCAAATCAAATACTCATAAACATAAGATCCTCAAAACTTAGTATGAAAAGTATACCCTTGTGTAGTGTGGATCAAACGAAACAATGTACAAAAATTAGAATGACACTAATGGAATTAAATCGAGACTCAGGATCAGTAGGTCTTTCGGGCTTGTAATGTAGACTTAGGGTAAGGTTATGGAAATTTGGATCAAGTGACTATTCACCAAGCTTACATCATTCAATCTATTCTAAACACGGAACACTTCCATTCGCCATTAATACGAAAATCGCCCCAACTCTTCAATTGAATCCTATACTCTCAAATTCACACTTCGCATAATTTTCTTTTCTTTTTTTTTTTTTTTTCTCTTTTGCTCTTTCTTTCTTTCTTTTTTCTTTTTCCACACTTTCTCATTCTTTTTCTTTACAATATCCTTTCAATTTCAATCACAAGAACAATAAAAAGGGGTCAAAAGATAGATCATTACCATACAAATCAAACGAGCAAGCCTTGGTGTAAAAATTATCAAGGTAGGTATTTCTATGTTGTGCATTGGCTTATAATGCTGCTACAAAAATCTTTGCACAACACTTAGGCTCAGCGGGGTCAATAAGATTATGTTATTTAGTGAAAAACGGCTAAAATAGAAAGCTTAAAATCCTCCGACAACAAATGCCTACTTCACTTCCTTAATCTTTCATTAATTCAAAATTTCGCCTCAATAGGACTAAAATGCATCCTAATCGAATCTTAGACTCATTTGAAAATCATCAACTCATCCTTCTAAGCAAAGTACCTTATCTCGTTCAAAAGTGCTCTAAATATAAGGGTATACTAACACAATAAATCATCAAAATCTCTTGTAATTTTCCTTAATTCAAAAAGCCTAACTTATTCTAGCAAAACTCAACAATCAAGCTTCAAAGAAAAAGTTCAAAACGAGGAAATTTTTTCAAAATTACTCGATTTTAGCAAATCACAAGTGAAGCTTCATCTAACATGCAAATATTCAATAAAACTCATAGCAAACATGCGAACTTCCTCCCCACACTTAAACTTTGCAATGTCCTTATGCAAATGAAAGATTAAGGCTCAAGAAAACTCCCTGATTAATTAAAGAACTGGCAACGTGCTAGCAAAGAATCCAAAACCTGAACAAGTGACTAGAAAACACGGATCAAGTGCACAGGCAATTGATAATCAACATGCATCCAACAATAAACACACAAATCACAAATTCACGGAGAGAAAAACACCATTACATAAACAAAATCAGGAATCCAAACATATTCAAAAATTTAAGTGTAGGCAAATATCCAAACATAGCAATGAATAAGCAAAACAAAAATGTCTAGAAATCTTGGGAGAAATAAAGCAGCAAGATCAGGGTGATGGGGGTCCTCCAAAATACTGATCAATACGATCACATAACCTGTCAAACTTGGCCTCCAACCTGGCCTCCCACACGTCGAATCGCTCATCCACATAGTGTGCTAAATCCTCAACTCTGGCGATCACGGTGGTCAAATCAGCCCTCAATCCTGCCAACTCTGCACGCATGACTCTCAAAGTCACAGGAGCTTCGTCGCTAGCCTCAACAACAACAGGCGCGGCATTATGAAGAATCGCAAACTCATCATCTGGCCGGTCAGGTATCCGAGCTAAAAGCTCCTTCTGCCTCTCAGAAAGCTCATCAAACCGGGCTTTACCCCAGCCGTACATCTGCCAGAGACGATCTCTATCTCGAATGGGCTACCATGGCAAGTTCTAATCCTGCATCTCCCCACTCTCCCACTTTATAGCCATGCCCACAACTTCCAAGTATTCTGGACCAATGTGTCCAAAGGCAACAGGCAAAGCTCCTCGCGGTCTCCAATTCATCTCCCGAGCAAACATCGTCACAAAAGCACCGTGAGCAATCGTACCGGTAACACTCCCAGCACTCTCCTGCAGCTTCCATAGAAACTCAATCGTACCATCAAACTTAATACCTTCCTTCATCATATACATTATACCCAACTCAGTCTCAGTGATGTGGCTATCTCTCCCGTATCTGGCACAAAATCCCAGCGCTAAAATCCTATGGACTAGTACCCAAGTCAACGAATCAAAATAGCTGTTATGTGTGCATCAGGGGGAATAACTAGGGACACCCTCTCTCAAGGGAAAGGATCTCCATACCTCCTCTCGCTGAGTATCACTCCATTTCGGCAAAGAAGTAGTGGCATTAGCTGGAAACCGAAGAATCTCTCTTACCTTGCTCACGCTCCATACGCGAGTTTCCATATCATTAAGAGTGAAGGTTAAGGTGTTATCCACCGGATCAAAATTCATTGTGTGGAAGAAAACGGCCGTCATATCCCCGTAGGTCATATCCGTCCTAGAAAGGAATGGCAACCAACCTATATTGTCGAACAATCTCTTTACTTCCTCCCAAACCTCAAACTCCTTCATCCGCATCTCCTTGAAGAATTTAGTACCCACAATATTCCTCGTCAAATCCCTTTGAAAAGGATTTCCAAAAGTATTAACCGTTATGTTGACCGATTCAAAAGGTTGATGGTTTAATCTAGATGAAGTAGTGAAAGGCTCCGGGACTCTAGAGCGCTTGGTGCGACCCATAGTACCTAAATCAAACAAATATAGCAAGACAAAGCACAAAGAAATCAATCACAAATCACTTGAACAATTCATTAAACACTTTGTGAGCTTAAGCCTAGGGTGTGAGTTCTAACTTAAGTTCTTCAATCTACCCAACTCAACTTCACACTAGCTTATAATTCAAACTCAAAATTCTCTACCTTCAACTCCATAATTCATACTCAAGATTACTTAGAAGTTAGGATTCCTTAAAGTTTTAACCCAATTCAAGTTAACTTCAATTTAAGGCATCAATCCTAATTCTAGCATGCTTAATCTCTCAAAATTTATCGATTCAATCTTAAAGTGACTCCTAACATGTAATTCAATCATAGTTTTCATTCTTAGATTGGAAAATTTTGCTCTTAACAGTTCACTCTAAGAAAAGAAGATATTGACTTACTTTGATTCACAAGGGAGGAGATAATGTGTAAACTTGGTGGGAAAGCTTCTTGCTTATAAATTGATAATGGTTGGCCCAAGGGATCTCTTGAATCTCTTCTAGGGTAGAATAAGTGGGTGTAAGTGTATTTATAGGTTTGGGGGAGAAAAATCCGAAATTGGGTAGGACAAGGCTTAATTTACCCTAAAAACGTGTTTCCTAAAACTCAATTTACGCCAGTCGGGCCGGTAACGGGCGTTACTGGTTTTCCTCTTGGAAAGGGTAATGGACGTTACCCTTCTGGGTTAAGACGCCTGCTTCCAATAACGGGCGTTACCTAAAAACAACCGATGAGGTGTAACGCCCATTACCTATACTACCCCAGACGGTTGACCTTGTTAACGGGCGTTACAAAAAGGTAACTGCAATGGTGTAACGCCCGTTACTAACTGTTCCGCCCAAAACACAAATAAACCACAAACACAAATCTAATGGTGCTCAATCACATCAATTAACTGAAATTAACTCATAATATTCAATCAAACCACAGTACACCGTTCTCGAAACTCATAAACACATATAGCAATTCACATCAACAATTCATTCTTCTCTTAGAAAGAAAATCAATGCCATGCACATGCCTACGAACAAAGTGAATGGACCTCACGATGACGCTCAAATCACGGTCCTTGCACCATGTAGATCTCGGGTTCATAGCAAAGCATCAAGTGACCTGCAAACGAGAGAGACAACACAATTATCGCGAGAAAAATAAGGATGAGAGAAACGAAAACAACGGAAACAAAAATAAAAATGAAAAAAAAAACGAAAAACTTTAGTTCTAAGTTATAGTCGTTAGCTTGACACTGGAAACCAAATTGGGGTTAACAATCCCCAAGCAACGAGTCATCAGCAGTGACCTCGTTCTTGTTACTCATAAAACCGGAGCTTGAACTCTAAGTATCTAATTCCAAAACATCCTTCATTCTCGATCTCCGAGATTTCAATTTTTCTTCCCAATCAACTGAATCTCTTTTCTCCGTGAACAGTGTCGTTCCATCTGATGTATCACTTATAACCTTAATCATGCAACACTTATCCGGGGTCGCCGATGGTGTCAGGGAACCAAAATTCCTAAACTCCATTCGTTCATCTCCTATTTTGAACGTGAGCCTTCCGTTCTTAACATCTATATCTGCTCCAGCTGTAGCCAGAAACGGTCTTCCAAGTATCAAAGGCATCCTTTCATCACTCTCAATATCAAGAACTACAAAATTAGTAGGAATGTGAAAATTTCCAACTTTTACCAAAACATCTTCAAGAATTCTTGTCGGATATTTCACCGATCTGTCTGCTAGTTGGAGTGTCATATTAGTCGATGTAAGCTCCTTCACTCCTAATTTCCTACAAGTAGATAATGGGATTAAAATCACACTAGCTCCTAAATCACATAGAATATTATAAAATTACAAAGAACCAATAGTCAGAGGAATTGAAAAACTCCCCGGATCTTTGAGCTTTGGGGGAAGCTTATGCTGAATAATAGCACTGCATTTCTCAGTAAGTATCACGGTAGTGAAGTTCTCAGGCTTCTGGTTGCTTGAAATCATTTCTTTCTCTAAATTATCCTTCTTAAGATCATTTTTCTCTTCAACTGTTGCGAGTATAACTTTCTCAACATCCGAACCTGCAAACATCTTCGGACCTTCATTTTCTCTATTATCTCCTACAATTATGGCCCGACAATGCTCCTTAGGATTGTTTTCAGTTTGGCATGGTAGCATTCCTGGACCTCTCAAATTCAGAGATTGGGCAATCTGACCAATCTGAGTTTCCAAAGTTCTGGTCTGATTTACCACTTGATCTAATTGAGCTTCCAACTTCTGATGTCGACCCGTAGATACGGTTATGAACTTCTCAAGCGCGACCTCCCATCCCTGCTTTTGCTCCTGTTAAGGGGGCGCAACATTGAATGGGGTTGGTGGTCGTGGTCGAAATTGCTGCCTAGGCTGAAACCATAGCCTAGGTTGAGGCGGTTGTTGGACGTTCTGATTATTAGACCACGATAAGTGAGGGTGGTTCTTCAATCCTGGGTTGTAGGTGTTTGAGTAGGGATCATTTGCTAATTTGAAGTTATTTGCGTAGTTCACCTGCTCTTGCACCTGTTCTCCTACATTGGTATGAGGACACATATTAAAATAATGTGGACCACTACAAATTTCACAAGTTACCTGAACTGGTGGGGATTGTATCCCAACTGCATTGACGGAAAGCTGATCCAATTTCTTGTTAAGGGCTTCAAATTTCGCGTTGATGGCGGTTAAGCTATCTAACTCCATAACTCCTACTTGCACTTTCGCTGGTTGTGAATGGCTCCTCTCATGCACAAAGGCATCGTTTTGTGACATATTATCTAACAACTCAGTAGCAACTACTTCAGATTTTGCTAAGAATGCTCCGCCAGCTGCGGCATCCATCGCTCCTCTAAAAGTAGGGGACATCCAGTTGTAAAAAGTCTGAATTAATAACCAACCAGGAATCCCGTGATTTGGACACTTCTTCTGTAAATCCTTAAATCTGTCCCAAGCTTCATAGAAAGACTCTCCCTCCAACTACCTGAAACCTTGAATATCATTCTTGTACTTCGTGGTTTTGCTGAGAGGAAAGAACTTGGCTAGGAAAGCCTGAGATAACGCTGCCCAAGTCTGTAAGGATTCATTTGAGACAGTACTCAACCATGCTTTGACTCGTTCCCTAAGTGAAAAGAGAAAAAGCCTAACTCGGATAGCATCAGTAGTGACATTATGAATTTTGAAGATATCACACACTTCCAAAAAATACTCCAGATGTGAAGTCGGATCCTCCAAAGGTAATCCAAAAAACGGATTATTTTGCAACATATTTATGATAACTGGTTTGATTTCAAAGTTATTTACTGCAATCGGGGGACGAGTTGCAGTCTGGATTGCTCCAACCTGCGGCACGTTATAATCTTTGATGGCCGGTGGTGGTGGTGGGTCTTCTTCAGCCATCGGTAAAGTAATTTGTTTCTTCTCCTTCTTACGCCTTCTCCTAATAGCACTCAGTGTTCTCTCAATTTTCGGATCATATAGAACTAATTCGGGGTCTTGAGATCTTCGCATGCACCGTAAATCTATACAAGGAAAAGAAATCCTCAGTCTAATTCCACAGTAACAAAGATAATGAACACAAAGTAAAGTAATAGCCTAAAGCGCTAGATCAAAATAATTGAGTGATATTGACTTAAAACGCCTTCCCCGGCAATGGCGCCAAAAACTTGTTGTAGGTGTTTACTACAGTTAAAAACCAATCGTGCGCGTAGCACAATAGGATCGAACCCACATGGAAGGAAAATCAATCACTACTCTATATTCTTCTCTAATCTAAAGACCTGACGAAAAGTAATAGTTTTTTCTATTAATCTACTAAAACAGAAATTAACAATTAACTAGAATTAAACACAATTAACGAAATACACGAATTAACTTCAGTAAACTACGCAGGCAGGGGAAAAGTAATGAATCATACAATCAAGAGCTGATGCGATACTCGTCTGAAAAGTGTAATTCTACAACCTAGTCACTCATATTTGTATTACCCTCTCTCCAGGTGTAACCAAGTGCTTAATTAGTGTTCAATGTTGCTTTCCCAATCACCAATAGTTAACTAAACCATAGGAACAAGACTAGTGCAATTCAATATTCTAGCGGCTCGGCATGGAATAAGATTACTGTTGTATAAGCTAGGACCAAATCTCTTTGTACCCTACAAGTTACAAGTTCTGAAAACTATCTAAATTACCATCACTCTTTCGATCTATAGGCAATTATGACACATGCTAAGGGTAATCAGGCCATCGCAAGTCAATTCGAACCTGTTTTCAAACTAAGAATTACCACAAGTCATTCGAGGATATTATCGAACGTCTATCATGCAATCATCATCACTGCCCCTAGCCCTAGAGAATTAGCTACTCATAATTAAATCAAAACTCATAAAACTAAAGGAAATTGCATTAAAATAAATCATAGTAATCAATTCTAAACAAAGTCTCCAAAACAAAAGCATAAACATTCAGTAGTATCTAAAAACGAATCTAACATGTGAAAGTAAACTAAATTTAAAGGAATTAGTTTGTAAACTAAAGCAACAATAAAATCAAAGATCGTTCTCGAAATTCAATCCTCTCGTTTTCTCGAATTCTCTGAAAAATCTCCGAACTACTTGGTCTTCTCTCCAAACCCTAGGTCTTGACCTGGGAGAAAAGCTCTGGCTATCTGTCTATCTCTGTATGTGTGTTCTCTCCAGAAAAGACTCCAAAAACACACTAATATAGCAGCCGAAAATAATTCTCGGCGCCCTAGGTAACGGGCGTTACCTATCCATGTGTATTTGTTGTTAACGCCCGTTACTGCTTGAAACCGCCATAACGTTTTTATTAGTGGTAACGGGCATTACCACTTTCCTTCAGTACAGGGGTAACGGGCGTTACCCCTCCTCTCTCGCCAAACACTCCCCTCCTATGGCTTGTAACGGGGGTTACTCTTTTTGTACTCCAAGGTGGTAACGGGAGTTACCATAATTTCCTCCACAAATACGTGAAATCGCCTTGCTTTGCGTTTCTTAACTCAACTCCACAATCAGCTGAACAGAGTAAAATAAACAAATAAACGCATCAAACGACATAAAAATATAATCTAATTAACGCTCAAAATCATGCAATTTCTACACACAACACAGTGCTCAACCTTAACTCCTATAAGTGTGTACTAAGGTGAGCTTAAGAACTAAGACAAACTTCTATAACGATGCACATGAACATATAAAACAAGTACAGAACATGTAATGACAAGAGAGTAATACCATTTAAGGTATTATAGAAAGGTAACATACAAAGGAAACACGTTAAAGTGAGTTATCATAAACTGAGACTATGATCTTAGTATAACTGATTAGGAATTAGTCAAATTATGAATCCTAAACGTATACCTTAAGGTTATAAAATAAGTCCACGAAAGAAACACATTTTGAAAAGATATTTTAGACCCCGGGTTTGGAAAACCTAGGTTCAAACGTCTAAGATCAAAGATCAAGTTTTATTTCATTTTACTATTCAAAAGCACTATTCAAAAAGTACTATTCAAGGTTACTATTCACATATCGGGTCAAAGGGTTGGGTCAAACCCTCACACTAAACACATACACATACACTACACACACCCCTAATCAAATTATGATCTTGATTATAACCTATAGTTCAAGTTCATGTTATTATAAGCAGGTGTGATCTAGGTTAAAGGCATAACCTATGATTAACAAGTCTAATTAAAGCATAAGATCAAGTTATGAAACACTATTCTATCTTAGGTTATAACATGTGATACTATTCAAGTGTATAACGTATGATCAAGTATTATTCCATAATCCATATCATAGCATAAGCTCAAGTCATAACATATGAGTCACGTAACAATGTAACAACGTAATAACATATCATAGACATAAGTCATAGCAGATCATGATCATTAAACATGTAACATGTATCAAATTAAATTAAATGGTAACGTGTAACAAGTTATGACATAATTGATCATAGGTTACTATTCCATTGCATAACATGCTTGAACATAAATTAAATTTCATAATCATGCATCAATTATCATCATATAACAGCTCCATAACATGATCGTACCATATACTAAAGCAATTCATAACATTTTATAGCATATACTAAACAATTAACTCATAATTCACTACTAACAAACATATCATAAAAACTATATAATAAATACATAAAATAAAATCCTATATGTCTTAGCGAAGCCCCTAAGACCCAACCTAAACATAATATAAACATACCATAATATAAAAGCATAAACTAAACAAAACATAACATAAAAACTGTAGCATAAAAAAAATAAAACAACTAACCTAAACTATAGGGAAGCTCTCGGCAATGAGAGGAAAAGAGGGAGAGGAGAGTACTTGTCAACACAAGACTTGGTGCAAGAGAAAATGAGGGGATGAGGGCTCTATTTATAGTTGTTGGGAAGCCCTCACCTTGCAATAAAAGTATCTCCAAGGGTAGGAGAGCAAAATGGTAAAACTTCTCTTGGAAGCAAACTTTGTTCTTGAAGAAATAATGGGAAATCAGGGGGTATTTCGGTCATTTAACACCCAAAACACGAGGGTAAGTTTCTGGAAATTTGATCATTCCATCGGGACAAAAATTAGCTTCAAAACGACTATTCATACGTCGAAATCGGATTTACCGTTTAAAAGATACATTAATTTTAAAGAATAGTAACTTTGAGCCCTAAACTAAACACGAGTGAAAAACGACTCTCGAGAATGGTTTAGAAGTCTAGATTGTTTCAGAAAATCATAAAATAAATCAAGAAGCGTTTTGAGTCCAATATCGACTATGAAACGTTTTACCGATAAAAAGTTAGAAACGTAGGATGAATAGTGAATTCTCTGATACAAATGTTTTCTTAAAAATCTCAAGCTAGGGTTTGAATCGAGAGTTGTAAAACATCTCAAAAATCTTGAAATAACTCAAGTAGTGCAAATCCGAAGAGAAAACATTTTCCGAATGAAAACCGTTCGTAGTAGGAATATTAAACTAGGGTTTTTTCGTAAAGGTTTTCAATAAAATGAAGTTCAAAACAGATTTTCAAGTCAAGAATAATTTCAATAGAATCGTCTCGACTCAAGGATCGATTTGACTGTAAACTTGGGTAGTAAAAGATGTTTGAATCAAAAGCTCATTTTCAAGTTGAATAGTAACTTTGGACGGTGAATTCCCAAAATGCCCCTATTGTTCAAGAAAGGTTTCCGAAGCTTGGAACATAAGTTCAAAGGATTGGAAAACAAGTGATATGAACCTCTTGGGTTCCATTGAAGCATTGGGCAAGATAGCTCGGGATATGAATAGTAAACTGAGTCAACTGTCAAGAATTCCCCTTTAACACTTTGTAAATCACAAGTAAACACTTTGTTCACATAAGAATGCAATGCATGAACCTTTGTAAAGTTGGATCAAGGTCTATAAACGTCTTACCATTGCCCTTAGCTTACCGTTTTCTACCAGGCCCTGTTTTGGGTTGTTACACCTTTTGTTCCGAGGGATCATAAAAATAGTAACCCACAGACTCTCTATGGTATCCTACAAATTTACACAAACTGGATCTACAATCCAATTTGTCTCCCACTAGTCTCTTGACGTATGCAGAACATCCCCAAACTCTAAGGTATAAATAAGTAGGGGGTTTTGAAAACCACATATTATATGGTATTTTGGGCAAAGATTTGGAAGGAATTAAATTAATTATCTTCGTAGCCATTTCAAGGGCATAGCCCCAAAATGATATTGGAAAATCCATGAAACTCATCATGGATCGGACCGTATCCAATAAATTCCTATTTCGTCGCTCGGACACCCCATTCAGCTGAGGAGTCTCGGGCGGAGTCCACTGTGAGATAATCCCATTATCTTTCAAATAACCAAGAAAGAGATCGCTTAAATACTCGCCACCTCGATTTGATGGAAGAGCCTTAATTTTACGATCTGTTTGGTTCTCAACCTCCGTCTTATACTCTATGAACGTTTCAAAGGCTTCAGATTTATGCTTCATCAGGTACACATACCCATATCTACTGAAATCATCAGTAAATGTGATATGAAGTAATTACAGCCGCTTCGGGTACTAACATTTAGTGTTCCACAAACATCTGTATGGATCAAATCCAAAAGATTTTAGCTTCGTTCTACATGTCTTTAAAAGGGGACTTAGTCATCTTTCCCTTTTGATGTTTGCCGGAAATCGGCCAACACCAAAATAATTTATTTACTTTGGGAATTGGATTATACCAAGCTGCAAAACATGGCAAAACAAATCTAAATGTTAACATACAAAGAGAAAAACATGATAACAATGAGACAGAAATAAAAAGAGAAATAAAGTGGATAAATCTGTATCGTTTCGTCTTGTAGAACTTGATAACTCTGAAATACAATAAAAAATGGACAATTTGTGACTTCTGTCTATGAATATTCTCTAAAATCTCTAAGCTAATTTCTAAAGATAAAAAAGAATAAAAACTACCTAGTGGATGAGGAGGAGTCTTCTGGAGAGAGAGAGAGAGTTGAGAGAGTTCAGACATCTGAGAAAGTGATTATAACGTGTCCACTCCCTTCTTTCTCCCTCTAATTTATATTATTTCTCTGATGGTTGTTAGATTCCGGTTCTTCCACTACAAGAAAAATTGTTTTTTGTGACGCTTAAATGCGTCACAAGAAGTAACTATTGTAACGCTTTCGATGTTGCGACGTCGACCAAAAGCGTCAGCTATTCCGGCGTTGCAATAGCTTTTAATGACGCTTTTTGGCGTCTCAAAATTTGCTCTGTTGTGACGATATAAGGCGTCACTAAATGACAGTTGTTGTGATGCTTTTTCATGTCTCATTTTAAATCCTAACAACCAAAACTAACTGTTTTTTAGGCACGTTAAAGCGTCTCAACATGTAATTATTATAACGCTTAAAACCATCATATTAAGTGGGGATATTATGACGCTTTTCTGTGTCTCATTTTTAACCCAAAATACAGAAGATTAATAAATATATGACATGTTAAAGCGTCTCGAAAGCCAACTATTATGACGCTTTTAAGCCTCGTAATAAGTTGGGATATGGTGACGCTCATGATGCGTCAATACTTTTTAAATTATAATTAAATTTCTACTTTATAATGATAATTATGACATGAAAGTAATCATTCAAACATCCATGAAATTAAAAACCGAAACACAAGAAAGGAAATATTCTTCTTCAATACCATCAACAAAATTCATGCATTCCACAACAAGTCACAAAAATTAAAATGACAATATCCAATGTCTTGTGATTGTTATCCAAAAATAAGAACACCAATGTCATAGTTTTGAATTCTAACCAAAATATATACTAACCTTAATAGACAAGTCATAATGGGTGAACCGAAATTTAACTAGTAATTATAGATCCAATCATTGATGTGAAACTTCTTTATAACTCCATCCCTAACCATCTGTATTAAAAAAAATATCAATATTTAGCACATAAAAATAATTAAGATTACTCTTATGAAGAATTTAAAGTGAAAATTACCAAGCACGGGTACAGCAGCCTTTGCCTGATTCCGGATATAGACATTTGTCAAAAATGTTTGAGAAAAGTCCATGAGGAGTGTGTCAGTATACGTCGATTTATAATGATTGCTGACAGTAAGGCTCCGAGGAACAGCCTTATGCAAAGGTTCGATGCATACCTAAAAATGGAAAGAAAATCAAGTGCAAGAATCACAATGGAAAAATCATTAGTCAAAACAAGTCACAAATAAGATACTAAACAAATAAAATCAATGCAATTTGATTCTAAATGGTGGATATATCCGATCTGACAAAAACAAAGAAGCGGTAATCCTCTAGGTATTACTTCGAACAAAGATGACAACCAAGTTACGCTCCAGCAGAACTTTGACATGTCAATTTAGTCCCGTAAGTTATCGAAATTAAAGGTTTTCTCTAAATAATAAAATGGCAGTGTTCAGCAAAGCAATGGCATAGTTTCAACGTCATATGCAGAAGAATATGTGAAACTGATGCATATGCATTTAGTACAGATAATACAGTCACTTAAAGCATAAGTTCCCTCAATAATCACAATCCGGGAGCTAGCTCGGCGGTTCAAGTTTCCTGCCACAAAAGAATGATTTCAGGAGATAGCAAGGCAAATACAACATTCTGATTGAATATAAACGAAAGAAATGATAATTTACTCTCTTCAACTTCAGCAAGTAACTTTAAAGAATTCCTAAGAAAATAAATAAACTTAAAAGAAATCAGAATCACATAATGAATCAAAACATGTATCCTGTGCGGGAGCTGGTTTTGAAATCATATACAGGGATATCAACTTGCTTTCCTGCCTTCAAATCACGAATATTCTTAAGCAAAGTCAAATAGGATCTGTTGCAGGAAATTCTTAGTCAGAGAGAAGACCATTTCACATGATGACTGTCATGAAGATACCTAAGATTTAAGTTCTAACCATCATAGTTTCCATCAATTATTCTAAGTAGCACTTAACAAGAGTATAGCCGGCGACATAGACAATTAGCTGCCACACAGTTGCTAATTGTAACGAGCTTTGGAAGAGAACACAAAATCAAAAGCAGAAGATTCAGGAAAAGACTTCGAACTTATTAGCGAATCTCAATTTTAATAGATATGCTCTATTCTTTACAATTTCTACTTTTAAGCAGTACTTTCTGCAGTCAAAACTTGAGAACAAAAATAAACTCTGTTAGATTGAGTTATTGACTACTTGTTTTTTAGTATGTGACAAAGAGAAACTTTTACTTGCAAGCAGAGTCCAAGAATATCTAATGGAAACAAGTGTTTATATGTGAAAAAACTGAAAATAATAAAGCAACTTCATAAAGAATTGCTCCTAGATTCCTCCCATTTTTTTTTTATTTTTATTATTACAGAATTAAAGTTCATTTGGACACCAAAAATAGCATATAAAATCAATAAACTCTTTCAGAACTAGCTTTAGTTCCTATCGCAGTAAAGAATTCCCACCAATTTTTGAACCATAGCATAATTATCACAAAAATGGAAGCTTTAATGAACAGTTAGCACTACTAATCACTGTTTTATCAATTTAATCATTTAACTCTATTTCAAGAAGTTTGGGAGCTCTCTCTCTTTCTCTACAATTTTTAAACAAAGAAAAAGGCAATAATATAGTAAATAGTTCTCCACTCAACAGGCTGCATAAAGGCAAAACCTCTTGCTATAAGTACAATAACAGGGGCACCATGACTTCAGGCAGTCTTAAATAAATACAGCTGATGTAACGCCCGAGCGTGAGGCGCCACATCCCCCGCACCGAGACCCGACCCGTATAGGAAATGGAAAATTCCTACACGTGCCAAATCACGGCGAATGAGGACACAACACACACGCTAAGCTAGGCGGAAGCTAACCCTTAAACCAAACAATAACCAACATGAATTAAAATCGAGAAACAAATGCAATAGCGGAAGCAATAAACATAAATATTCGCATTGAGCATCCAAGCTCCAAAAATAGTTCAACCTATACAATAAGTAGTAGTAATACCATCATGGCTCAAAATAGCATAATTCGCTCCATACTAATCCAAAATACAAAATATAAGTGCAAATGAGTGTAAAGGAAATGCTAGACACAAATGCAAGACCTAGACGACTTGAATTCCCGCCTAGCATCTCCAAACCTGCACGAAACAACTGAAAACAAACCGGGTTCAGTCTAAAAGAGACTGGTGGGTATAAAAGCGGGGCATAAGTATAAATATCGTGAAATTGAAACATATACATGCAAGCCCTAATCCCATAGAAGTTTGATAAGAAATTTCCCAAGCGGGCAAAACAAATAAAACATCCATGGGATTACGACTATCATATTCATTCATAATTAACATAGGGTTTAAGGCCCGGCGAGTGGGCGTGCATCATCTCCAACCTTCTCCTCGTGTAATCATATTCATAAATTCATAAGTTGTCATACATAACATATGTGCACATACATAATGATCATAATCATTCATATACACCTTCTTCCTTCGGTGGTGGACGAGTTTGCAAGACTCGACCACCTCATACATAATGGCTAGTGAGGTACATGAATCCTCAAAAGCCCGACTAGCGTTTTCTCGTAAAATGGTTGGAACTAGTGCACGGGTTCACCGTCGGCCCTTGCCTCCCCGGCTTACCACGATACACTAAGCTCCGGGGCCCGTGATCATAACATACATGCAATCTCGCCAAAACATAAGGTAGGTTTTCATGAAAGAAGGCTTAACAATCGAAAATCATAAGACTCTTTAAAAGACTCGATAAATATAAATATAACTTTTGGCTTAAAACGGTCACATAAGGGTTATATCGGGTCAAGATAACTATTAGTAGAGAAACCCACCTTAAACCGTCAAAAGAAGACACAAAAGCCTCAAGGATTGGCCTCGTCTCCAACCGGATCAAAATCTGTGCAAGAAAGGTGAAGTGAGACTCAAAATGACCAATTAAGACGCTCGGCAATGAAATGATCATGTTATGAATGCATAAAAGAGTATGTTATGTAATGAACATGTTCATGTGCACTATTAATGTCTTAAAGACATATAAACGTTCATTTCATTCATTCAATGAAGCATTCGTATTCAAACGAGTTCATATCTTTCACATTTCACGTCAAATGAATCCATAAATTTAATAAAATGCTCAAATCACTCTATTTAACATATTAATAAATTATAAATATCATATAGGGGTAAAGAAAATATAAAACAAATCAATTAAACCACATATACATTCATGTATTGCAAATAGAGAGCTAAAGGTCATATTTCACGTAGGTGCAGGACAATTCATATTAAAATTCAAGTCATGAAATGTAACATGTACTGGAGCAATTAAATAACATAAATAAGACATAAAGGAGACGAAAGGATCAAACAAAAGGCAAAGAAAGACAAGGCAAAAACGCAACAGCAGCAGCAGCTCGTGAACGGCGGTTTGTTCTTCATCTTTGCAGCTGAAAACTGACCCAAAACCAAGGCACAACAAGGGATACACATAGAGCAACATATATACTACAAAGCCATGCCATAATACATGAAAAAGAACACAAAAATCCCAACATTTCAGTCCCCAAAACGTGACAGCAGCTGGGCAAGGAAGAGCAGATTATTTTCTGCACATTTCTTCAAGTTTTCATGAAAATCAACAATGGTAATTCATGCTAGGCTCAAGTACCATGAAAGATAAGGCAATACTGAAGCTTGGGAGTTCAAAATCTCAACAAAGATGCCTCAATTCAGCTCATAAAGCAAGCAACATCAAGGATTCAAGAATTGAAGCCTAACCTAACTATTCATTCATCATCTTCAAAACTCATTAAAACATGCTCAAAATTGGGGAGGAATGGATCAAAATGACTCATAATGAATGTATATTACAACCCTAAGCTTACCTTGTGGATTGGTTGAAGGTTGGAGGAGATTTGAGCTTGAATCTCCAAGGAGGGCTTGAGTTACGGGATTTTCTGGAATGCAGGGGATGAGGAGCTGATCTTATCCAAATGAGAGTGTTTGGTTCGGTTAAGGAGAGTAGGATCAGATATAGGGTTGATTTAGGGTTCCATAGGCTCAAACCATGGTTAATTTGGTCAACAAATGAATAAATTATGATTTATTTGGTAAAAGGTGGCAAATTTGGTTCCCGTTGCATGTTTCGGTTGAATTTCGGAGGTTCAAATAAATTTGGAAAAATATAAGGCTAAGTTCATCAAACTCGAATTTTCAATACGAGTTCAACGAAGGTGACGAAACTCGAATCCGAGTTTCCTAGCTCAAGATATTAAATACGGAACCAAGGTTGCGCTAATTACTCGTTAGCCCCCGATTTGGATTCCAAAATCAAAATAAATTTGAAACGTATGCAAACGAACCCGAAAACATGAAACGATCATATATTCATATTCATAACACATATAAGTCCAACATATTAAATTTGCACGAAATTCTGAATTCATTTCACGTAGAAACGGCAAGCAATTAAGTCATTCAAGCGCAAATAGTTCAAAGAAAATTCATATAAATTCAAATTCAAATATTTTCAAATAATTAAATATTTTAATAATATAATACAACTAAAACAATTGCACGATTTAATATATAGATATAATTATTAACATTAAAAATATATATATATCCACTAATTCATATATATATAATATTAACTAACTTAATATATATAAAAATTAACATTTAATATATAAAATAAAATTAAATATATAAAACACGTATAAATAATTAATTCGCGCAATTTGGTAAACACATACGTCATACCTGTACGATCGAAATATCGGGGCGTCACAGCTGAACCACCATTTTCTATAACAGGAGCACCATGACTTCAGGCACCATTTAGATTGTTGTCTATGTTACGAATCTTGATTTTGGTGTAAGATACAAAATGCACTGTGAAACTTATGTTGAGATCATTTTGATGAGCTATATGCAGATGAGGTTACTTTTCTGGAAATGAAGTAAGAGCTTCCCTAGATATAAATTAGCTGGTGTACAACTTAAGGCGTCGTCTAAATGATCTACATGCAGAAAACTATACACATACTAGGAAGTAATATTATTTTACCTTAGCTTCATAATCTAGGTATTCCTCCTTAGAAAATCATCCATTTCCAGTTTATAAGTCTCTGCAAACCTGTGAAATTTAGAAAACCATTAGATGTGTGGCCGAATCAGGAACATCAACGATCTTCTCCGAACCACATAGACATATAATTCAGAATTTTGTTCCAATCTAAGCTTCGAAAATGCAAACACCACCAACAACACAACAAAAACCCAGAAAATCAGTTCATAATTCCAAAATATGGCAACTCTTACCAAATAAACGCCAATTCGCTCAATCTCTACCGACAACAAGTAATCAAATTTATCAAAGAATAAATCAACTAACCGCAAACCTTAAAATTCAGAAAATAATCGTAAAAAAAATACATATTCAGGCCAGAATGTGAAGAACCCCAAAATTCTTGAGCTTAGCTAAATCGAAATAGAGTTCACAATGACAATCTAAAACCAAATAACTACAGTCTGGAACAATGTGAAATCACTAAAAAGGATGGAAAATTAAACCAACCCAGAGTCAGAAATACCTTTCTAGAGAGAGCAAAGAGAGAGCACTGACTTTGGGAGGTGCAATCGGGTGGACCTTCGAATAGAAACAAGGAAAGTTGTTTATGCACAACACCAATATCGGCGGTGACGCCCCGAGGACGGTGGAGCAGAGCCGAGAGGAGAGCAGATTTCAGCTTACACATACAAATTTTAACAAAATAGATTTAAGATTTCAAGCACATAAATTAAAACCCTAGAATCGAAACACTCAAAATTTGGGTTAAAAAATTCTAAACCCACATATACAAAATCTTAGACAAAAGTTAGCTTACCTCAAACCAACCCTAGCTATTTCAGATGAAGTCACGCACAATTTTTCTCCTCGGCTCAAAATTATAGAAACCCAGATTGTGGTCTTCAAATCGCGTTCCGTCGTCTTCACTTTCAATTCCCGTCCGAGCTTCTTCAATCCGATTCCTATCGAGGTTCTTCAATGCGATTCCGACCGAGATTCGTTGGCGGAAAAGTTCATACCCTGAACATTATTGTGAAAATAGGAAGTGTGGTCTTCAGTTTTGTGTTCTTGACTTTCAAGAATGTTCAACACTGGGAAGCAGACATAAATGTTCGATAATTGGGAGCAGAGCCTCTTTTTCCTTTGATTTTTTTGGTTCCCTCGGTTTTTTTTTGTGGAAACCGCCAATTTTCCTCTTCCATTAGATTGCAGAATAATAATAATAATATGTTTGTGATATTTGTTTTAAAATATCATAACAAATATAACATATTGTGACGCCTTTATTAAAAGTGTTATAATAAATGTATCATATTGTGACGCTTATGTAAAAGTGTCTCATTATTATTAATTTAGTTAATAAATTATTTAATAGAAAAAGTAAATTAAATCTAATAAGTCGGATCTATAAAAAGCGTCTCAACAGCTGGTATATTATGACGTCTTTTAAAAGCGTCACATTAGAGCGTCACAACAAGCAGTTTTTGTAGTAGTGTTCAGGTACGTGAGGACTCTTGAAATTCAAACTCCCTCCCCATGTTCTTCTCTTTGACTCTTTCTTCCATATTTCTCTCAACTTCCATTCTTCACCCGTATCCACCAAAAGAAATATCTCCTTGGACTCTTTATTAATATCCCAATTAATATAATATGAGAAATGTCCTCCCACATCATCACTCCCCCCTACTTTTACAGTCGAATAGTATAGACGGCTGTGAGAGTAGTAAAAACTTGAAAAATGGCTCTAATTCTTCGATGAATTGACTTACTGATCTTCTCCACTCAGGTAAGGCAGTTGTCTCATTAAAAACCTCACTCGGAAAAACCACGTGGGAAAAACCCTCATAAGTAAAAAGAGTGCAACCAAAGGGGACCCTTACCCAAGGCTTGCTTGAACTTCTGCTTCGTGAGACTTTGCTTGACTTTCTGCTTCACGTTTCATCCAGCTTTGCTTTAAATTGGACCTTTTGCTCTTTCAACTTGTAGCATTCATTCTTGCTTCACGTTCCTCCCAACTTTGCTTTAAATTGAGTTGGTATATAATAACTCCACTTCAAACTCGATTAAATCACATATAATTTATCATCAATATTTCTTAAGATATCAACAAATAACTCATCTTCCTAAGAATTTAGTGGGAATAAAATGTTGGGAATAGTTTCCTGAAAATTCAATTTGTTGAATTAATTAAACAGAATTACAGCGAGTTGTAAGTATTTTACATATTGATAATTAATGGCGTGTGGTGGTATTCTTATATGAAATGTGTTTCATAGGAAAAGACTTTGAATACCGAAATCACATGTGATTAAAGTTCTAGTCGGTAAGATAAGAATATGTTCTTATCAAGACTATAACGTGGTTATATAAGATGATTAGTCTTTCGTCATAGGGAATGGTGACGATTATAACACGTTGATGATTTACAATAGGATTGCAAACATCGAACTGGACCACTGAGATTATTCATTTTATACTGCTATCTAAAATGAATAAAATCTCAGGAAGCATCGTACTTTTAATCCTGATAATATTTCAGCTTCAGGCATGTAGTGTTACACTACAAGAAATCCTGCAAATTCCGACGGAAAATTCCGAGGGAATTCCGACAGAATTCCGACGGAAATAGTGAATTCCGACGGAATTCCAAGGGAATTCCGACGAGACACATGCCGTAGGAAAACCCTCCCTCGGAATTCAAAACCGACGGAAAACCGACGGAATTCCGAGGGACAAAAATCATTAAAAAAAATTAAATTTAAAAAATTCCGACGGAATTCCGAGGGAAATCCCGTCGGAATTTGCTTTAAAAAAAAATTTAATTAATTATTTCCGACGGAATTTCCCTCGAAATTCCGTCGGAATTTACTGGAAAAAAAAATTTTAATTAATTATTTCCGACGGAATTTACTGGAAAAATAAAAACTTAATGAGCCCCTGGGGATTCGAACACCCGACGTTGCGGTAGGAAGACCTTATGGAAACCAAGGTAAACCAGTTGAGCTAGATCAATTCATTGGTTTAGTTTGATACAAATATTTATATATCATTTGAAATAATAAAATCATAAATTTTGTAGACTATATTTAAAATTGAGTTCAAAGAAAATATTAATTATAACTACAAATATTATAATAAGTCATAAGAATTCAATTTAAGCATAGATAAAACCGACGGAATTCCGACGGAAATCCCGTCGGAATTATTTAATATTATTTTTAATTTTTATTTTTAAAAAATCCGACGGAATTCCGACGGAAAATTCCGTCGGAATTATTTAATATTATTTTTAATTTTTATTTTGAAAAAATCCGAGGGAATTCCGACGGAAAGTTCCATCGGAATTATTTAATATTATTTTTAATTTTTATTTTTAAAAAATCCGACGGAAATTATTTAATATTATTTTTAATTTTTATTTTTAAAAAATCCGACGGAATGCCCGTCGGAATTATTTAATTTCTATTTTTATAGTTTATATTTAAAAAAACCGACGGGAATCCCATCGGAATTCCGTCGGAATTATTTAATATTATTTTTAAATTTTATTTTTAAAAAAATCCGATGGAATTCCGACGGAATTTCCGTCGGATTTATTTAATTTTTATTTAAAAAAAAAAAACAAATTCCGTCGGAATCCCGTCGGAATTCCGAGGGAATTCCGACGGCCTGTTTCCCTCGGAATTTTTCGTCGGATTTCGGCGAATTTCTTGTAGTGTTAGTCACTGTAATATACTCGAAGTGAGGTCTCGGTAACGGATGGCCAAAATACTTTGTTCGTTCGGTGATAACATGAAATGTGCTAAAGAGTTATATTAATCGAGGAATCTGTGGCCTTGCTGGAAGGTAAAAGATATCCCTGAAATAGATTTGCAATTGTTTGATTTAAGACTTTGGCCAAAGCACTTCGCGTGATACGTCACCGAAGTTGTATGTTGAATGTGTTTCATATACAGAGAATTTGAACTTAAAGTGAATCAATAAATTCCAGATTAGAGATGAAAAATGAATGATAGTAGTTACAATTTATTTTTCATAGATATCTACACGGAGGAGTGAAATGCGAAATTATTCTAGATCGATAAATTCGTGAATAATTTAATTAATTTTAGAGTGCAACAATATTTGTTTAGTGGAATTAAATATTGTTAAACGGTAATTAATTACTATCATGAGATGATAATATAGTAACCCGTTTGGAGCTAAAATTAATTAGTCCTGTAGGTCCCCCTGCAAGCCCCAATTGAAAACCTGAAGAGAAAATATTAAAAGGAGAAAGAGAAATGAATTTTCAAAGTGTTTGAAAATAGCCAAGGGATTTATTTTGAGAAAATAAATCACAGTACTAAGAGTTGGAAATGCCCGGAATTTTATTTTGGAGAAAATAAAATTTTCATTCTGAAAAAAAAAATGATAATGTGGCAGCTGACGTGGCATACCACATCAGTAGATAGGCGTGAGGTGGCGCTGACTGGGCGCCAAGTGGCACACCACGTGTACGGCACAGATGGCGCCACGTCAGTACACGCCTAATCTGGACCGGGCTGGTCAACGGGTCAGGATACGTGTCAACGGGTCAGGTCAACGGATAGGGTCAGGTCAAACCGGATACGTGGCAGAATCGGGATTGTCCACATGTTGAACCGGACCGAACCGGGTTCGGCCGGACCGGTTCAAAGCCTAGAAACCCTAGCCGCGTATGTGACAGGTGGCGCGTGAGGGCACGTGAGGGCGGCAGATCGGCGCGTTCTCGGCGTCGTTAGACCCGTGGTGATGAGACCTACAACGTAGTCACCTCGGAATTTGTGTCCAAGTTGTGCACGAAAGTGGGGATATGGAATTACCATTTTACCCTTGGTTTTTTCCCTATAAATAGGGGCCTTGGCTCTTCATTTCTTCACACAAGTTTGGGAGAGGTTTTGGCTGAACTTTTGGCTTTGAAACCATATCCCTTTTCTCCTAGTTATTTCCGATTTATTTTGGAATTAATTTTAATTAGGTGTTTATATATAAAACGCCTAATTTCGGGGAGATTAAACCCTGAAAAGGGTTTTCTAGTTTAAAGTTTTTTTCTCTAAGTATTTAGATAAATACTTTCGGAGCCCACACTCCGAGGGTTTCTCTGGGGTTATTGCAGGGAAGCTCTGACGGTTTCACGAGGAGTGATCGTGTATCGGGTTCCCGGGAGGTGAACGTAGTAACAGTCTTCTATGAAAGCAAAGTTGCTAGAAAAATGCCGTTAGATAGCCATATTTGCATTAAGGTAATATTTTACGGTTATATTATTTTAAGCATGAAAAATTATATGCTCTTAAGTGTTAATTGCATGTTAGATATTTATCTGCTTAAGTGATTTAAAATTTATTATCAATTGCATGTATATACTTGAGTAGATCCGGCTAGTCTTCCGCTATTGTATTAAAATGGTTTAGAAATATTTTAATACTTGTATTACAAGAAAATTTTTAAATGTGGTCCCGGACCGCTACTGTTTTTGGGTCCACCACCCAGCAACTGGTATCAGAGCCATGCTCTTGATATATACATGCAGTGATATGATGCATGCGATGCATAATTTTAAATCTGCTACTGTGCACATAAATTCTGTCAAAGGAGACTGGTTTTTAAGTGGGACCGTTGTGACCCCTTCAGTGTTTCCTGGGAATTTATGACGAATGGAATTTCTTTGGGAAACAATTTAATTGGTTTTCCTGAAAAATTACCGAATCAGTAAACATGATTTCAATTATGAGATAATTTATTTATAACATGTTTACTTATGGAATTTATTTTAAGCATGATAATAATGTGATAATTATATGAAAGCATGCTTAATTATTTTATTTTATGGCATGATCGTGATAATATGAGATATTATGTTATTTACAATTATGCATATTTTATTTAATGTGATTAAATGATATTGTTTAATAGAGATTAGACGCAATGCATAATTAGACTAATATTTTTTGGCCTAATTAATAAATAGTTATTAAATTGCCTTAAAATGTTATTGGGATTTTAAATATGATTTAGTAATCCTAGTGGGAGCGTATTAATAAGATTAATCACTTCCGACAATAAGACGCCAAAAGTGATTACATGATAATCAATAAGATAATCCACACCTTTTAAAAATTCAAGTGGGAGCGAGATGAAAAAAGTTAGATTCTCATGGCCTCCATTACCTGTCTATAGTATAGTGGATGTGTACTACTCCCTTCAGTGGGTATATATTCACGGTATACAAGATTAGACTTCTACGGATAGAATGAAATACGGGAAAGCTAGCTCGACCACGCCTTCGTGGAGTATCTTGACCTACTCGTATGGACTTCTAGGTAATGGTACACACTTGACTAAGTAATGTATTAACCTCCTTTCGGAGCTCTGTTACATTTACTTAGAGGCTAAGGGTTGATGTGGTGGATTAACATTGTTTGGTAAGAGTTTCCTAGATGACATATTAATCAAGAATAGTTCATATTTTTCTAAGCGGTTTTTGACCTCGCCTCCGGGGAGTCAACTGCAGTTAGCTAAGTCACCATTGCATAAATCAAAATGCTTACGTGGATTTCATTTATTGGTTAGACGCAGAAGAAAGTGAAATGCATAATCATAACTTGCATGATTTTAGTTAATTCAGTTTCAAAATTACTATCTCTCTTAGCCCACTCCAAACTATATGTCTATAAGGAAATAGGATAGTAAGGGTTCAACTATGTTGACTAGAAAATGAATCTTGACATCGCGTTAACACACGAAAGTTTACGTACTCACTGAACCTTATCCAGAAAATTTCAAAAACTACAGCCAATCAGGATAAGAAAGACATTTATGCTTAATAGATCAAGTGTAATGATCTGGCTAGTCTTATATCCTGACATCTGTCTTAAAAGTTCTTGAGCATCAGATGCATGAGATGTCTACTGATAAGAACATGTTTTGAAGACAGGATCGTACGAAGGTACGAGGCAATAAGAAGGTTGTTAGTTATAAAGATGATTGAAGGATCACTGGTTCAGAATCATACTATGAATATGATAACTAATCTGAACGAGATTGAAAGCCTCTGTGCTTAAAGAGACAATCTTAATAGATAGGATATGATCCTATACTCTCTGCCTAAGTCGTTTGAACGTTCAAGATTAATTTTTAAATTTTTTTTAAAACCCAACCTGAACCAATGAACGACCTCAATATGGCAGAAAGGGTGATATAGACTAAGGGAAAAATTCTCTTAAATCAGACATAAATATCCACGGCCTCAAAAGCCAGTAAGTGGAAGAAAGAAAAAGGAAAAGCTCCTAATCTAAGGTTCAGAAATAGAAAGTCAAATCCGACAATGGAAAAGTGTTTCTATTTCGGTGGTAACGGGTATTGGAAAAGAAATTGTCCAAAATACTTAGTTTATCCATTTCTTACTCATTTAAAATATGTTTAGTTGGAAATTCACCAGACTCCTGGTGTGTGGATTCGAGCTCAACTAATCATATTTGCAATTCGTTGCGAAGATTCAAACTAACCAGGAAGTTTGAAAAATGGCTAACACACAACTACTGCTCGGGGATAATACAAGTGTAATTGTATTAGTAGTAAGGACTATAAACTCGCATTTTTGCAATAGGGTTTTAATATTATACGTGTCATATATACGGAAATTCGATTTCTGTGAGTAATTTGATAACTAATGGTTTAACTGTTTGTTTTGAGCAAAACTTTACCGCTAAGCAAAATAAAAGATTTATTTGCTCTGGCACAAAATAAGATGGTCTTTTATACCTTAATGAATACCCTAATTTAAGTTTAACATTATGAAGCTTGACTTACCATCTAAGAGAAAAAACTTCTACGTGGCACCTATCTATTGGTCAATTGAATCTGAATAGGATCCAAAGATTGATTGTTGAGTCCTATTGACTTGAAAATATTATCAATCTGCGAATCCTATTTAGAAAGTTCAAATGACCAAGAAGCCCTTTTGAGACAAAGGGTATTTAAGCCATGAAGTTGCTTGTGTCAGTTCATACGGATATGTGATCCTATGAATGTTCAAGCAAGAGGAAGTTTTAGATATTTCATCATTCGTTTGGATGATCACTCTAGATACAAATATGTTTGTTTGATGAGACTTAAGTCTGTATTTTTGAAGAGTTCAAAGAATATAAGACTGAAGTCAAAGAGTCAAACTAGAAAATGTATCAAGACACTTTGATTAGATCAATGTGACGGTAAGTATCTGTTTTCAGAGTTAAATAGAATTTCTCAAATAAGATTAGATCTCAACTATCTGTATGAGATACGTCTTAGCAAGGATGTATTGCAGAAAGGAGAAATAGAACTCTGATAATGATGGTAAGATTCATGAAGAGTCATGCTACCCTACGAAGTTTGTTTTGGAGTCTTGTGCTCAAAAACGACAAAACACACTAAACCCAGTTCTATCTAAGTCAATTCCTAAAACACTGATGGATTTGTAGTTAGGGTGAAAACCCTGTATCTCTCATTTTCGGATTTGAGGTAGCCTGGTCCATGTGTTAAGGATGGATTCTGAGGAGTTAAAATAAAGAACAAAGGTTTACTTGTTCTAAGGTTATCCTAGAAGAACGAGAGATGGTATATTTTGTAATTTGAGAAATCATAAAAGATGTTTGTGAATATTTCAAAGATGATTACATAAATAACCACAAAGGGTGGAAGCAAAATAGTGTTAAAAGAAAATAACAGTATTCGATACTAATTTCCATAAACCCGTGATAACTGAAAATGTATTAGATACAGGTGATGTACCAAATACAACATGTGATGTAGAGACGTGTGCACGAGAGCATCATTATAGTGAGAGGATTATCAGGACGCCTGACAAGATACCTAAGATTAACCCAAGTGGTTGAATCTAATGTATCTGATCCTGCCACATGTAATGAAGCTATGAAAGATATAGACGCTGACCATTTGGTCAAAATCCATGGAATCTTAGTTAGAATCTTAGTATTCTAACAAAGTCTTGAACTTGTGGAGGCGCCTGAAGATGTTAAACCCATTAAATGCAATTGGGTTCTACAAGAAAATAAACAGAGAAATGGACGAAAAGTAGAGACTCTAGAGCAAAGCACATGGTAAAGGGTTTTACCCAGAAAAGAAGAAATCATTTACGAAGATCTTCTCGCCTATAGCAATGTTCAAGTCCATAAGATTCTCCTCTCCATTATTTCTCATTTTGATTATGAGATTTGACAAATGGACGTAAAGACTATGTTCTTGAACGGGCACCTTCAAGAAGAAAACCATAGCATAACCTGAAGGCTTCACAGCTAGAAATCAGGTGCATATAGTATGCCAATTTAATAGATCATTTTGTGATCTTAAGCAAGCATCTGAATCATAAAACATCAGAATTAAAGAGGCAATTTAAAACCTTTCGATTTGTGGAATTGCCCAATGAATCATTGTTGGGATTAATGCCCTGAAAATCCAATTATATTGTAAATATTTTGGATTAATAAAACTGAAATTATCGCAAGTTATGAGTATTTTACAAATTTAATAATTAATGACGTGTGATGGTATTTTTATATGAAATGTGTTTCATAGGAAAAGATTTTAAATACCAGAAGTCATGTGTCATTAAAGTTCTAGTCAGTATGATAAGAAGATGTTCTTATCGAGACTATAATGTGTTATATAAGATGATTAGTCTTTCGTCATAGGGAAATGGAGTTTCCAATTATGACACATTGATGATTTTCAATGAGATTGGAAACATCGAACTGGACCACTGAGATTGTTCATTTTATACAGCTATCTAAAATGAATAAAATCTCGGAAGCATTGGACTCTTAATCCTGGCAGTGTTTCTACTTTAGGCATGTAGTGTTAATCACTGTGATGTACTCAGAAGTGAGGTCTCGGTAACGGATGGCCAAAATACTTTGTACGTTCGATGATTGCATGAAATGTGCTAGAGAGAAATATTGATCAAGGAATATGTAGCCTTGCTGGAAGGTTTAAAGATATCCCTGAAATAGATTTGCAAAAAGTTCGAATTAAAACTTTGGCCAAAGTACTTCGTGTGTTCGTCACCGAAGTTGTATGTTGAATGTGTTTCACATACAGGGAATTTGGACTTAAGGCGAATCAAGAAATTTCAGATTGGAAGTGAAAAATAAATGATTGTAGTATTAATTTATTTTTCATGGATATCTGTACAAAGGAGTAAAATGCAAAATTATTCTAGATCGAGAAATTCGTGAATAATTTAATTAATTTTAGAGTTCAACAATATTTATTTAGTGGAATTAAATATTGTTAAACGGTAATCAATTATTGTCATGAGATGATAATAGATTGACCCGTTTGGAGCTAAAAGTTAATTAGTCCTGCAGGTCCCCCCGCAAGCCCCAACGAAGATCAAAGAGAAAATATTAAAAAGAGAGAGAGAAATGAATTTCAAAGAGTTTGAAAATAATCAAGGTATTTATTTTGAGAAAATAAATTAAATTCCAAAGAGTTGGAAATGCCCGAAATTTTATTTTGGAGAAAATAAAATTTTTTAAAAAAAAAAAGCTGACGTGGCGGAATGCTGACGTGGCAGCTGAGGTGTCACACCACGTCAGCGGGTCAGCGCCGTCCCCACATGGCGAGACACATGGGCGGATGAGATTGCGCCAAGTCGCGCGAGTGAACGGTTCAGATCAGACCCGGAAGGGTACGGGTCGGATACGGTTCAGGGTAGGGTCGGGTTCGGTTAAAATCGACCCTGACACGTGGCAGAACCAGAGAGTGCCACGTCTCCCAGAGGCTGAACCGACGGTTCATTCCTGAACCGGTCTGGGAACTGAACCGGTTCGGTCGGACCGGACAGGACCGGACACGTGGCGGCCAGCTGTGGAGGCGCATGTGAGACACACGTCAGCACACAGCCAGCTTCGGGCCGCGCATGGCGGCACGTGCCACGCGACGTTGGACTCGTGGCGAGCTGATCTCCATCGTGGCGTCCTCGGATTCGTCGTCTGAACTTGGGATGCACGGCTGAGCTCAGAAAATTACGTTTTTGCCCCTTTGAAAGCTTGGAGTACACCCCAAAATGTGACAAACTTGGGCCTAACATTGAATTTATGAAATTGGCGAATGAGTCCTTGATTTTGGCCATCGGTGCTTGGGGCGCAAGGCTAAAAGCTGAAAATGCCACGGGTATCCCTTATTTGAGGCTATAAATAAGGGGTTCAGCTTTGTTATTTCATTCAATTCAAATTTGGCAATTTTTTCTCACTCTTAAAGTATCCGAGAGTCTCTCTCTCTCTAGCTTATTAATTAATCCTTAATTAAGGATTAATTAATTATTTAATTAGGTGGTTATATAATTAATATATAATCCACTTAATTAATAGAAAATAGGGATTTTCTGAAATTAGAAAAAAGGGTTTTTCTGAAAAATATTTTCTCAAGTATTTAGCGAAATACTGCCGGAGCCCACACTCCAATTTCTTAATCGGGGATATTGCGGGGAAGCTCTACCGGTTTCACGAGAAAATCGAGGTGTTGGAAAAGTACCGTTGATAGCCAATTTTGCAGTACGGTAATATCGTTATGCTGCCAAAATTATTATTTGCATATTGTGATTATATGCTAGATGATTTAAAATTATGTTATCGAAGCCTGTATATATTAGAGTTATGCTGCCCGATTTATTCCGCTGCTTTATTAAAATATTTTGGAAATATTTTGATAATAAGGTTATGGCGAAATTTTTTATATTACGCTGTACCGTCACTTTGCTTCGGGCCCGTCACACCAACAATCATGAGTGTACAAAATAATGTCATGATAATGTTGTAACATTTTTATTTTGTATGTAAACGATATTCTGCTCATTGGGAATGATGCAAGAGTTTTGTCAGTGGTCAAGATTCGGATGTCAAATCTGTTTGACACGTAAGACCTTAGTGAGACCAATAATATTCCAAGGATCAGACTTTTGTCGTGATCATGAGAATAAAAAGATTCGTTCATTACAAGAAGCATATATAGATAAGATGCTGGTAAGGTATAATATGACAAATTCTAAGAGAGGTTCATTACCTTTTAGATATGGAATTTATCTATCTCGGGATCAGTGTCCTGAGACAACTGAAGAGATAGAAGACATGATTAGAGTTCCACAGTGGAAGCTTTATGTATGTCATATTATGTACAAGGCCAGATGTCTATTATGAATTAGGTCTAAGTCAGTAGATATTAGTCAAACCCTATAATTTGACACTGGGTAGTAGTAAAAGCGTATATTGGAGTACTTAAGAAGAACTCAAGATTATATGCTAGTCTACCATAGTGATGAGCTCATTTCAATAGAGTACAAAGATTCGGATTTACAATCTGATTTGTATTCTAGATGTTTGACATCAGAATAAGTGTTTACTCTAGAAAGTGCAACCGTTAATTGGGGAATGTTAAGCAGACTTGTATTGCTTACACCGCCATAAAAGTTAAATGCATGGTAGCTTAAGAAGCCGCCAATTAGATCTATTGGATTCATGATTTCCTAGTTGTTGGCTCAGGGAAACATCTAAAAGATTCCTTCACTAAAGTATTGGCGCAAAAGAGTGCAAAACAAGTTTTGACACTCATGTGGAAGGAATAAGACTTAGATGTGTGGCCAAATTGAATTTAGGGCAAGTGGGAAATTGTTGGGAATAGTACCCTGAAAATTCAATTTTTTGAATTAATTAAACAGAATTTACAGTGAATTGTGAGTATTTCACATATTGATAATTAATGGCGTGTGGTGGTATTCTTATATGAAATGTGTTTCATAGGAAAAGACTTTGAATACCGAAATCACGTGTCATTAAAGTTCTGGTCGGTAAGATAAGAATATGTTCTTATCGAGACTATAAAGTGTTTATAAAAGATGATTAGTCTTTCGTCATAGGGAATGGTGATTCCGATTATAACACGTTGATGATTTACAATAGGATTGCAAACATCGAACTGGACCACTGAGATTATTCATTTTATACTGTTATCTAAAATGAATAAAATCTCAGGAAGCATCGTACTCTTAATCCTGATAATATTTCGGCTTTAGGCATGTAGTGTTAGTCACTGTAATATACTCAAAGTGAGGTCTCGGTAACGGATGGACAAAACACTTTGTACGTTCGGTGACAACATGAAATGTGCTAAAGAGTTATAGTGATCGAGGAATCTGTGGCATTGCTGGAAGGTAAAAAATATCCCTGAAATAGATTTGCAATTGTTCGAATTAAGACTTTGGCCAAAGCACTTGGCGTGATACGTCACCGAAGTTGTATGTTGAATGTGTTTCACATACAAAGAATTTGAACTTAAAGCGAATCAATAAATTTCAAATTAGAGATGAAAAATAAATGATAGTAGTTACAATTTATTTTTCATGGATATCTTTACGGAGGAGAGAAATGCGAAATTATTCTAGATCGATAAATTCGTGAATAATTTAATTAATTTTAGAGTGCAACAATATTTATTTAGTGGAATTAAATATTGTTAAACGGTAATTAATTACTATCATGAGATAATAATATATTAACCCGTTTGGAGCTAAAATTAATTAGTCCTGCAAGTCCCCCTGCAAGCCCCAATTTAAAACCCGAAGAGCAAATAGGTGTGAGGTGGCGCTGATTGGGTGCCAAGTGGCGCGCCACGTGTACTGCGCAGATGGCGCCGCGTCAGTACATGCGGACGGTCCAGATTAGATCTGGACCGGGCCGGTCAAATGATAGGGTCGGGTCAAACCGGACACGTGGCAGAATTGGGATTGGCCACGTGTCGAACCTGACCGAACCAGGTTCGGTCGGACCGGTTCAACGCCTAGAAACCCTAGTCGCGCGAGGGCTCGTCCGGCGGCGGATCAGCGCATTCTCGGCTGCGTTGGACTCGTGGTGATGAGACCTACAACGTAGTTACCTCGGAATTTGTATCCAAGTTGTGCACGCAAGTGGGGATGTGAAATTACCATTTTACCCTCAGTTTTTCCCCTATAAATAGGGGCCTTGGCTCTTCATTTCTTCACACAAGTTTGGGAGAGGTTTTGGATGAACTTTTGGCTTTAAAACCATATCCCTTTTCTCCTAGTTAATTCCGATTTATTTTGGAATTAATTTTAATTAGGTATTTATATATAAAACGTCTAATTTCGGGAGATTAAACCCTGAAAAGGGTTTTCTAGTTTAAAGTTTTTTTCTCCAAGTATTTAGAGAAATACTTTCGGAGCCCACACTCCGAGGGTTTCTCTGGGGTTATTGCAGGGAAGCTCTGTCGGTTTCACGAGGAGTGATCGTGTATCGGGTTCCCGGGAGGTGAACGCGGTAACAGTCTTCTGTGAAAGCAAAGGTGCTAGAAAAATGTCGTTAGATAGCCATATTTGCAGTACGGTAATATTTTACAGTTATATTATTTTAAGCATGATAAATTATATGCTCTTAAGTGTTAATTGCATGTTAGATATTTATCTACTTAAGTGATTTAAAATTTATTATCAATTGCATGTATATACTTGAGTAGATCCGGCTAGTCTTCCGCTATTGTATTAAAATATTTTAGAAATATTTTAATACTTGTGTTATAAGAAAATTTTAAAATGTGGTCCCAAATCGCTACTGTTTTTGGGCCAACCACCCAGCATAAAATTCTACAACATTTCTCAAAATTCCATCATATCACAAAATATTGATATAAATTCCAGTCTAACTCGGTAAATCTCTCGAATTGTTAAGATAATTCCTCAAACCATAACTTTTCAAAATATTAAAATTATTCAAAGAGATTTAAAGAATTACTCAAACAATTTCCCACTTAAGATCATCATACTTTTTCCAAAATTATAATCAATAAACTATGAGAGAAGGAAAGATATTGGGAGTAAATAAAAATACCTCTTTAGCGTAGTATCTTAAGGTCATATAGAGTTTTTAATTTCTTACTTCACCTAAAAATCAATTGCTCCTCTTACTTTTCTTCGGCCATACTCAGATCCGCAACAAATCCATCCGTCGATCAAGGTAAGCCATGTTTCCGTCTCTTCTTGGCATACCACGCCGGCACCGGTGAAGCACCAACGACCACCGTTCCTCGCTTTTTTCTCTTTTTTTTTTTAAAAAAAATTTTAAGCACCCATCGGGCTCTCTTGTAGATCTGGGTTACATCGCCCCCGAAATTGCTCGGACCGCTACCTCTTCTACTACTCTGGCGTTCGTCTTGCAGGTGAGGGTCTTTATTAAAAGCCCTCTTACTTTTCTCTATCTTTAATTTTCATCTTTGCTTAATTGGGTTTCAGATCAGAGGGGTTTAGGAGTCTCTAAGTCGTGTCCATCCGACTACAGCGACTGATTGGACAAGCTCATCGTTACCCAGTCTGCTGGAGTCGCTACTTGGAGTCCAGTTTTGCGAAATCGGTTGTCGCCGAGTCAGATCTGACCCTTTCTGATCATTTTCGACGAGGCGGCATTACTGACTTTGGGCGGAGCCGCCGTGTGTCCGGCGGGGTTAGCACTGCAAACCTTTTTCTTCTCCTTTTTCACCAACTCCGTTCCGACGTTCTCAACTTCATTCGGTAAGGATCTTTGGTTTTTGTGACTTTGGTGGGGGATTGGATATTTGATGTTATTCTCAGTCTTGCGTCTATTTTGTTGGAGAAGAAGCTGACTTTTGGTTTGCTTGGTAATATGTTGATGTCATGGTTTATGGCTGAATTGATGGAGTTGATGGGATTTGCAGGCGTGTGATATATTTCCAGCTTCATGAAGATAAAGATTGCACTTTTCTTTTGTATCTCGAGCATGTAAATGTTGAATTTGTTGGATTGTTGCCTTGTTGTAATAAAGACCACTTGTTGTTTTCTTCTTGTAATAAAAATATGTTGGAATCGGCTTTGATAACGTGAACTTTGTTGGGTTGTCTCTTTGGCTTTGTGTTGGAAATGATACTTGTTTGCTTCCTTCTGCTGCTTTAATTGAAATTAGCTCCAATTTCTCCTTTCTAGCTTGTTGCCTTGCACCCTTATGATGATTTATCTTCACGTTGAAAAATGATTTTTTTTTTCCTTCCAGCATTCTTCAGGGAGTTCATGTGCTAAGGATCAACAACAGGAGGTTAGGATCAGTAGCTGAACTTCTTCTTCCTGAATTTTCTCCTGCCGAACTTTTCGTTAGTCTTCCAGCTAAGCCTTTTGCAGATTTTTCAATTGAGATTTCAGCAAATCACCCAACTTATGCTTAAGCATATCCTCCAGCTAATATCTGAGCAAGTCATCCAGCCCTCCAGTTGATATTTGAGCAAGTCATCCAACTGATGTTTAAGCCTATCCTCCAGCTAGTGTCTCAGCAAGTCTTCCAATTGAGTTTTTAGTGAGTCTCAAGCAACTTCGGTTCATGAGATTTTTATTTCTTTTCTGCTCCTTTTTTAATTTTTTGCTTTCTGATTAGTCCTACCTTCCCTATAGGTGGAGGCTTTCACGTTCAGCAGCAAGTAGTGAGAGAAGGTTGGGCAGCTGCAAGGAGAAAATTCAGTATCCCGCCTGCTGGCTCTTTTTCAGCTAGTGCTCCATTTGCTAGAAAATTTAATCAGGTTGACAGTATTCTGCCTGCTAGCATCATTCTTTCTACTGGTGTTCCATCAGTTGGAATTCTGTTTGCTGGAGTAGTTAGTCTTCCAGCGAAGTCAGCAACAGAGGAGAGGTTTAAGCTTCCCTTGAATTTCCTAAACCTGCAAGGACTTTGAACATTTTCTCTAGCATTTAGCACTTTATTTCTTTATTTTGCTGATGACCCGATGATGTTATCGGATGAACATAGCATGTTTTTGGATTTAGTTTGTTAGACTGAGCTCGGTTCCTTTGAGCTGCACTTTGAACTTTTGTTTCGATGATTATGTTTCTACTCATTTCCATCGAGCGTACATTTGGACAGCTTTCTTGTTTTTGCCTGAGTGGATTTCAGGGTTTTTTATGAAATGAATGAGGGCATTTGATTTCTGCACATGCATTTTCATTGCATATCATATGGGAATCTGATTTAGATTAGTCTTTGTTTTCTCTTTTCATTTTCTGTATCCTCAGCTGGCAGGAGTTAGGCAGCCTGAAGAGGCAGTTCTGTTGTGGTCAGAGCAATCTTCGTGCCCTACCTACTAGGCTCCTGTTCAACTGGAGGTCGGTTCTTGCTGCCAGCTTTTTCAGGAATGTTCTCTCTAGTTCCCTACAATATCCGCCAGCTCATGTAAGTGCTGGCTATATGTAACGAAAGACTGTCAGATTCCATCAGGCTGAAGGCATTCTCTCTGGCCCTAGCAATAGTTGCTTCCTTCTAGCTAAGTGGCCAACCAACTGGTAGAAGTAGGTGGAGGTTCACTCCCAAGAGCATTTCTTCTAGCTCTTCCCAAGGCATTTGCGTAATCAACGTGCCTTCTCATGAGGGACTTATTTGTGTGCCCCCTTTAACCCGGGTAATCAAATTTCGCTTTTTCAACGATATAGCCGCGAAGGCTTTGCATGTGCCTGTCCTCAAGTATCGATTTTAACAATAAAATGCATATAGAATTTGCATTGCATGCTCGTTCTCCTCATAACGCAATTTCACATATCTCACGGACACTTATTCTATCAAAGCATATGGCATTTTGCAATCACCCAAATCATAATTCTTTTTCTCGCATAATTTCAAGTATAAAGAATGTATGTAAATAATTCTCGAGTTTGAAAATAGGAGTGGCATAACCTGGAATTTTTCCTGATGTGGTTCCTTTTCTGCCAGCCTTCCAGGTGCGCAGGCTGTCTGCCTGCTCAACAGAAAATCCTTTTTAGGCTTTGAGCATTCCAAGGTTGAGGTAACCTTATTCCTTCAGCGTCCTCCAACTCGTAAGCTCTGCGTCTTATAATTTTCACAACTTTAGAAGGCCCTTTCCAGTTGGGGCCCAGTTTTCATACAGGTCACATCTTGATATGTGACTGTTAGGTTCGCCAAACCAAAATTGTCCATATGATATTCTTTTGGCATACAACTTGTGTCATGTCTATTTCACAGTCCCACTAGATCTGCTCACTTTAAGGGGTTCGAAGCTAGTATCTTTGTGGCAAACGTAATGGTTTCCTTGTGTGGTCGACCTTTTATTCTTTACTCGAAGAATTTCTCATACTTTTAGACAGTTCTGGTAAGTTCAAATATTGAGTTGAACGTTTCTCTAAACATCTTCTTGCGAAGCTCGAAATGCATACCCCCTAGTGCCAGATAGGTGCAACTTTCTTTTGGCAGCATGATGGGAAAGTGTCTAGACTTCACGAAATGGGTCATGTACTCCTCTATAGTTTCTCCAATCATCTGCCTCATGTTTGTCGATTCTCACATAAAGACCTCCACCGGTATTCGATAGAAGTGGCTATGAAAAAGTTCCTCCATGGTTTGCCTGTAGCACCCGTATCGATAGGCACCACATCCCCCGCACCAAGTATTTAATCCACATATGAAATAGATGTCCATACATTAACTGAACACGTGGCGAACGGGTGACAATTAAAAGAACCTTAGCTAAGCGGGGATAACCCTTGAACCAACAATCAAGTAAAGGACAATACAATAAGTAAATAGCGGAAGCAGTAATATCAAACCAAGTAGTGAGCGAAACATAGAGGTATGGCCACCACGGCCTACAATCCAAGTCAACTCTAAAAATATATCATTATACAATCCCAAAATATAGGTATGCAAATATGCTCAAGCTAGGCTACAAAATAAAGACTCGATCGACTCTATTTCCTCGCCTAGCAAGAACCTGCAAAAGCTGAAAGTGGGGAGGGGTCAATCTATGAAGACTGAGTGAGGGGTTTACATATATAAGTCACATAACATGCAACTTGTAATCCCAAGTATAGTTTTTACAATAATCCAAGTGGATAAAGTTGGGGGAAAAGGGAAACACTTGGTATTGCAAGCATCTTTTCAATTACATTAATTCATTCGGTAATAAGTGACCCGGCGAGGGGGTGAGATCTCCATCCAAACTCTGACTGTGTATAATAGTTAATTTAAGTGTAAGGCGGTTATACAAGTTCATTAAGCAATCAATCAATCAACATCCATCCTCCTTCCATGGTTCGATGGTTGGGTTTGCAATGCCCGAACCACCTCAGTACAGTGTGAGACGGGGGGGACTCATGACTCCTACCTGCTTCTTCGATGGATATACCATTGGCTCAGGAATATCTCGCCTTACCGTCTTCTAGGTCGTACGAGGATATTCCCAATGGGTACTACGTATAGAGGTTCTTCCTGACGATCCGATACTGTTCCGGTCACCAATCCCAGGTTTCCCCTTAGGTCCCAGTCAGTGCAGTGCAATATCTCGCCAAAACAATACGGTCGGTAGGTTGTTCATTTAAAAAGGCTTTCTTTATAAACATTTGCATTTTGGAAATTATACATATAATATATGCTTTGGCCGAAATAATCACATTAGGATAATATGGGCTTTTAAATACGTAAAGAAAACCTCATCTTGTAGAAAAGAGAGGACACGAACTAAGGAGTCTGCTCTCCAAGTCCTGGACCGACCTCTGTACAAGAAAAGAATAACTAGATGTAAAACTTGACTCCATGAACCAAATAATTGACGAACAACATGCTCATGAGATGATATTAATTTATAAAAAATGTTCATGTGCACAATTAATGACTTAGAGACACATAAACGAGCAATTCACTCAACGCATGAACAGATCATATTCATATCTTTCATAAATCATATCGAAACGATCCATAAACTTCATACAATAATCATAACACATATATCAACATGTTTACAATGCATATAAGTCATAAACAAGACAAGAAAAGAACATACAAAATAATTAAACGAGGCATAAAACGTATGCAAGCAAGAGAGACTGAGACAGGGGCGTATCTCACCTCAAGGCCAAACTGAGACAGCCCCGTGTCTCAGTATAGGGGCTCAAGGTGAAGGAGACACGGCCGTGTCTCCCATTTAGTGCAAATGGAGACACGGTCGTGTCCTAGTGCCGGAGGCTCCAACTTTGTGAATTCAAGGTTGAAATCCCCTGTTTTTTCTTTTTCCACTTCGTGCAGAAACAACACAACTCAAAGGCAAGGTAAAGGGGTAACAAAGAATGCAAGAAATGGTTCCATAAAAAGTATATACAAGTCACAAATCATCCACAATCAAGCAAACACCAACCACCTAAATTCTAAGTGCAAGGGCTCATCTTCATCTTCAAGAAAACCTAAGTTCATTAATGGTGGAATCATAAATACTCAACTACCATGGAAACTTGAGTCATATAAGCATTAATGAAGGTTTTGGGAACATTTTCATGCTTCAAATCACAAGAAAACTCAAAGATGCACTCATGATTCATCAAAGTTTCAAAACCCATAACTATTCATCCCTTAAGCCATAGTGTCACGCCCCAAATTCAGGATGTGACCGGCCATGCCGTCGGTTGCATCCCGACAACACAAGGCCCTCTTAAACCAAGAACTTAGAAAAATAATTAATCTAAATATCCAAGTAGAGTGCAAAATCCTTCAATAAGATCCAAATATTTCATGGTACAGAGCATCTAAATTCGAAAACACAACTTCTCAAATATATATGAGAAGTCATTAGCATCTATAATACCCATAAGAAAAATAAACAGATCCTAATCGAACTAGCTAATGAAATTAAAAAATGAGAAAAGTCCTCGACAATATGAAATTAGATAAAATAAATAGATCCTGAATCCATCTTCCTGACCTCGAAACTTGGTTAAATATCTGAAAAACAATAGCAAGGGGTGAGCTGCATACTCAATAAGTAATTCTCGAATTTCTCTACCCGACCAAGCATATTTAAAAACTTACCATTTTATACGAATAATATCATAGAGATTTTCATATCAATAATCATAACAATTTCCAAACAATGAGTCAATGAACAATTTAGTTTAGCTCAAAGAATAATACCAAGACCATCATTCTATTCCTAGGCAGGGTTGTCGGCTAAATGGATATCCATGGACAATAACCAAACAATGATCCAACTGTACTCTCGTTGGGCGGCCAAACAATAATGGAACTAGTTCCGGGTGCCAACAAATAACCCAATAGTCTAAAACAATTATCTGATCAATCTATGAGCTTAATCACAATAATTATCATACATAATGAAATATAATAACTTTATTTATATGCTTGATCTTAATTTTCATAATACATATCATTTTCCATAAAAACATCTTATTTGAAACAATACCATTAATTTAATAAAAATATATATTTAAGTAGAGATCATCAAGAATTACTTACCTCGTCCCAAAGTTCTAGTAGGTCTTGACGGAGAACTAACGAAAAGCTCTAAATAGGTTGATGTGATTCTAGTAATAAACATCCGTAAATTAGCTAATATTCAAAGGCTAAAAATCCATAAGTACTTAGTATTGTACTTAATCTAAATATGCAGTAGATAATTAATAATAATCCCATCTATATAAACCTTAATCTTGCCTTCTAATGTACCTAGTCTACTGTAATCATTTCGTTATAAACCCCTCAAATTCGAAATCCTTCTTATGTATGATGCTTCTACAGTTAACTAATAATGCAACTAATATTAAATAACCATCAGATCTAAACAACTTAAATATATGGAATGCAACTATATGGTTATTCTCGGACACCTATGCAATTGTCCTAGGTGGATCTTTCATGATTATATCTATTCTTATACATATACCATGCTTCTGCCATCATTGAATTAGACTAATATATGCTAAATTGTCTACCCTAATTCTAATTCAAGAAGGTAATATAAATAGTGGTAGCTTACCTCAGACCTATAGTTCCGAGATTTACAATACGCAGTGAGCAATGGTCGACGGCGAACTCCGCAGCTTGCTAACTAATGTTTTCTCAAAAAAAAAAAAACATTCGCATCTATAAATATATATAGTAGAGTTATAAGCTCTCCATAAGTCTTTTAACCTAGTTTAATAGGTCAAGTAATAGAGTCCTAATACTCCCACTACTCTAACAAAATTCCTAATATCTCGATAGGTTACCTCGATCCTTTTCTAATCAAATAGAATTTAATAATAGATATCTATAATAATAATAAAAATAATAATGCTAACTAAATAGGATAAAAAATAGTGGGCATTATACATAGTATGATCAATACTTTAAGAAAACTTGCAAATCATAACTTAAAATGACCACAAGGAGATGGAGAACACAAATCATAGCTTAATATTCGAGTTTGATTGATATGATGAAGACGTCTGATGTTGAAACTCCCCTTAGGTATTTATAGGGCAATATATTTGGTCAGATCATTTCTATATTGGATTAAGCACTAAATTTGCAATTACTCTCACGCCTTTTGCTTTGTAGATTTTTCTACTAGGGGAATCTTTGGTAATACAAAATCTCTCCAAGAAATCTCGAACTGACCAGTTTGCCAGCAACCTTGAGTCCTTGGCTTATCTTCTTGTATTCTGTCTCTTGTGGCATTTGACCTTATCCTTGTCCTAATCAATTGTTCATTCTTATCCAAATAACTAAGGATTATCCTCCTTAATTAATTTTCTTAAAAAATATATTTATGTTTAAATAAGAAATTTGATATTTAAGAAGGAAAATCATAAAATAAAATTTAATCAATAAGAAGAATTATGGATTAATATACTTAAGTGGTGATTAGTTCTAAGGTTGAGGCATGTTTGTGAATTATAGTTGTTAATACCATGTGTTTGTCTTGCATGTTTTGCAGCTCGTACGGAAATCCATGGGGCTTCAGATCGCCTGTTATAAAACCCTGTATCATCTCCTGTAAACAGCCTTGGATTTATGACACGTGGCACTAAAAATCCAACGTTCACCAAAGAATAAGTTTCTGCCTTCCAATTTAACTGACGTTATCTTGACAGCGTTATGACTCTAAATATTCTCTGTTATCCCTCTCTAACAAATGGCTTTGATAAACGTAATTTTTTCTTCCCAAATATTCTTTGTTATCTCTCTACCAAAAGCCTTGATGCACATAATTTTTTCTTCCCAATTTTACAAAACTCATGAATTTTCTAATCTCACAAAAAGTGTCTGTATTTCATCTATTCATTATCTCAGAAAACTCGGAACGACAAGAAAACAGAATTAATCTTCCTATCAATTTGAAAGACACAACAAAACCGAATTAATCTTCCTACCAATTTGAAAGACACAACAAAACGGAATTAATCAACTAAAAGAAGAAAAAGATTCCTAAACAATTCTAAATAACGATGCAACCACAACAGGGAACAATATTAAAGCTAATAGCCCATAAATTTACGGAAAACACTAAACCTAATAGCAAAAAAATTCAGAGAGACACCTTTGTATCCCTCAAGGTGATCCAGGGTTATATTTTGACAGGTTTCAATTTTCAAGGAAAATTATACTTTAATCTTGGTTGAATATACATTTCACACCTCAAGTGCAGAATGAGAAGGCTGATATTCGATATGATAAACATTTAACACCTGAAGTGCAGACCTTATAATCAATATTGAAGAGATTATTTTCTTTAAGTCTATTTACTTTTCATAATCTTAAGACATTTATGTGGGCCGTAAAGAATGCTTTTCACTTTTGCTTTCTTATTATGCCAAAGAATGTTAATGAATGATGAATTTTCTCTCTCGTTTATCTTTGTAATTGAGCAATTCCTTATATTGACACGTGAGTAGTTTTAGCATCTCAATTTAAAGAATGAACATGTATAAGTTGAATAGAGATGCGGGGGATCGAACCCTGTGCCTCTCACCGGCAAAGTGAGCGCTCTACCATTTGAGCTACATCCCTTTTTATTTAAAAAATATTCAACAGAACAATACCGATATGAAGAACTTACAACCAAGAAAGCCAACACAGACTAGAAAAAATTACCTCATAGGCAGCACTTATCTCCTCTGACATATGCTGCAAACTCTACAACTCTTCTAGCAATGGAGAGGAACAAACACGTCAAATATCACTTGATCATATATTCATATTGATCGATCTAACACCAACACAAACACCACTAACAGAATGTTTAATCAAACCACAACAAATGGAAAAGATAATCATGATCAAGTTATACATCAAGAACAGAAAGAAACAGTAAGGTATAACAAAAAGATTTCATTTTTCACAACCACCCTTGTTTCTCCACTGAAAATTCACATGAAACCTCAAATTCTCAAGAGGGGAAAAAAAGAAGAAGAACGTACACCTACTCAAATCCATAATAACCCAACCGGCCAAAAATCTAAAGTTTACACCAGTTCGAAAGCAGAACCAAGTCAATTGCAATCACAAATCCAGCAAATGAGCCACGTCTTTTTCAATCTTAGGCTAAAATTAAATAATCAACCGATAAATGGAATGAAAAAGCTATTGTCAGTATATTCTAACCCGCAAAACATAGAACTGAAATCAAAAGAAAACAACAAAAAAGGGGCGTAAGTAGCAAGAATCAAATAAAAAGTAAAAGGATTTCGGAGAAAAAGAAATCCCTACCTCAAAGCCATAAATTGATGACAACACCAGCTAGGGATCGAGTTTGGATTTTGGAAACGTATTATATAATTGCTCCTCCTCCGTAATGGCTTGCGGCTGAGGGGGCGGACGGAATGCCGGAGACGAAATGTAAGCTCACCAATCAGACCTGAGTCTGAGATAATAGAATAGATTTATGTAATTTCTATCCCTTCGTGAATCTGTTGAAATAAGAGAATTCTTGTGAGATAGGAGATGCAGATTTCATTTGTGAGCTTTGTAAAATAGTGAAAAAAGAATATGTTTTCTCAAGCCCTTTGTTACTTGTTAGAGTGATAACAGAGAAAATTTCGCGTCATAACCATGGTCTGCCGGAACGGTGCTGGAACGGGTGGAACGGCCGTTCCGGAACGGGAACGGCAGCCTCCGTTCCGCTGTTCCGGTGTGGAACGCCTAATGACTTGGAACGGCGTTTCTCTGCTATGGATCGGCGTTCCGCGGTGTTATAACGGCCGGAACGGAACGACACGACAAGAAATCGGAAAGAAGAGGATGGATAGATAAAGGACGGCCACTTTCTACCATGGCAGGAACATGATGAAGACGACGAATAGATAAACAAGTAGGTTTTTCATTTAGTTAATAAAGTTTAATGGGCTAAAGTATATAACTGACTAATGGGCTACAGTTTTTATTTAATGGGCTGGTTTTTTGAATTAATATTTGTGTATGCAGTTTTCTTTTATATTTATTTTCATTATTTTTAAGAACATTGAGTTTGTTATTTTATTTTAATTTATATATAATTTTATTCAATTATCGGGGAATATTTTAATTGAATTATATTGCATATATGATATTATTAATCATTTTTTAGATGCCTCCAAAGTGTGATATTGGTTGGAATTTTTGTGAAACTATGACCAAAGATCCCAAGAATGTAAAATGTAAATATTACAACAAAATTATTAACAAAAGAATACATATTGCACATGTGAGTGGACAAGTAGAATATTGAACAAATGCTCTCAATGAAATTCGAAAAATGATGAAAAAACATATTTTCGAAAATTGAGAATGAAATTATGAAACGAGAAAAGGAAACGGCATTAGATGTTATTCCGGATGAAAAATACAATGCCATTGACAAAGATAAATATAATACAAACTAATGTTAACCTAAATTGATAAATGAATGAGTCTTAAACATTTTTTTGGGATGTTATACATCTTTTTAACAAGTAGCCGCGATTTTGCCGGACCGTTCCGCGTCATTGCAACGGAACTGGAACGGTGGCCCGTTCCGTTCCCCGCGACCGCGACGGAGAACCATGGTCATAACGTCGTCCAAATAACATCAGGATGACAAAAAATAATTATGTATTTAGCGTGTATGTGTATTTTTTAGTGCCACTTGTCATAAATTCAACGTTGCTCACAGAAGATGAAACAGGGTTTAAAACAGGGGATCCCGTGCGGTTCCGGCTATCATTTTTTCGACTGGATTTTCGGGAGCTCAAAAACTCATCTATATCTTCTAAAGCATATATTGGTACGAACTTTATCATCAAGAAGAAAGGCCTCAGAAAAGTTATTGCATCCAGTGTTAGGGTTGGTAAAAATCTATTGGATTTTTTGTTATTTTCTTAACATGATTTTTGTTAAACCTTGACTTCTCGAGAAGTACGCAATTTATTAACGCTGTCTCCGCCGCCACAAAACCCCACTGCTTCCTTTCTTTATAAAATGCTTTTCTAACTTTTTGTTCTGTGGTGATGCTTTTTTCTTATTCGAGATTCTGGTTCTTTATTAGGAAAAGAGACAAATTGTTGGTGTTTTCTGTAATTTAATTCGATTTCTTGGGGAACCTAAATTAAGAAAGTAACATTTCTACTAGAATCAAAGCCTCTTCCTGTTTTTTTCTGTGGTCGTATGATTCTCTATCTTACAGCTTATTTCGTTATTTTTCAGAGCTAGACTAAGAAGCTCCAGCCGGAAGCTTTGAGCTGCATGACATTACTTGCGCATAGTACGTCAACGGTGATTTTAGCCTGCCAGACAATACTCTTCAATGTAGCACGTGATTTTCACTCGCCTAACACAGTCCTCCAAAGCATCGGCCTTGATTACAACTGTAATTAAGTAGTGGGGTCCGGCCACATCCCTATACTTTAGGGAGCAGTTTTCGTAACTGTTGTGGCACTCCCCAATAGAATAGGAATAGGTTTACGTAACCCTATTCTATTCTATATAAATGACTTATTTCTGAGATAAGTCGTACACACACAACAGAATACAGAAAAACCCTAATACAGAACTCTTTACGAAGTCCATCATCCGTAGACTGAAGATTCAGGGCATGGAAACAACGGTGACTCTAGTAGCCACCTGAAGAGAAGATTAAGGTCGAGATAACAGTGGGCTTAAGGCGGCAATCAATCAATTCGATTCGCTTCCGCAAAAGGTTAGCCCATTACATGATTACCTACAGTGGTATCAGAGCCTAAATTGCCCGTTTTAGGCCTCTGTTATCAAAACTGTCGAACAAAATTATGTGTTAATTTTCTCATGAGATTTTATGAAATCTATGTATTGATTTTCCCATGAGATTGTATGAAATCTGTTTTCATCAAATTGTATGAAATCTGCAAGTTAAAAGATTTTAGATTATATGTCGTATGAAATCTGTTCTGACTTGTGATTGTATATTCGTATGAAATCTTTCATGCTGAGATTTGTTGATAAACATTGTATAATTATCTCATGCCCCTTGCGTATTATCTGAGAATATGCGAACTACAAATGTGGAAGATTTTTACGAGCATGACTGTTATATTTTTTTTCTGTAATTATCTGTTAATTGTTAAGCATGCTGATTACATAATTATCTGTTAATTATTCTGCTAAGCATGCTATAATGAATCAATTGAGATTTATTATGTTAATTATCTGTTAGTTAATATGCACGCCAATTATTTGTTACTAGCAATTTTGCACATTCTATGCATGTGCAAATAAAAAATAATTATTATATAAATATATTAAAATTGAAAAGTTTTTATTAAATATATACTCTATAATTTTTAATATAATCATTAATTTATGATAAATAAATAAATAAGTAAGATAAGATAATGTCATATTAATAATTATAAAAATTTAAATTATAAGTAAAGTGATAAAAATTATAATTAAAAAAAATACAACCGATAAGAAAGAAAAGAGAAACTAAGAAGAGAAGTGATGAAATAGAAAAGATAAATTAACAGCACGTGGAAGAGATAAAGTTGGATAAAAGATAAATAAATAAAAAGAAAAAGAAAAAGAGGACACCAAGAGACCACAGCGGTTACAACTTGGGTCTCACGGGGGCATTCGGTTATAAGGGACGCCCAAGTGTTTTTTTAGTTATGTAACCCCTAGTTTCAAAAGAATTGGGTACATAACCCTTTTCTCAATTTTGTCTAATAAAATAAATATTAAATATAATTATTTTCCACGTGGGCAAATCGAGTAAGCGATCTCATAAATCGCACACTCGATTTTTTTTCTTTTATTATCTTTATTTTCTTTAATTATTTTTATTTTTCAATTTTTTATTTATTATTTATTTTCTTTTATTTTTTTAAGATCCAGATTTGGTTTATTAATTTTTCTTCAAGAAATAGCGTAGCGATTTCTGCCATCGCGCACGCGATTACAGAAATCGCGTGAGCGATTTTTCACAATCGCGCAAGCGATTTCTGCAATCGCGTTGCGCGATTTCTTCAATCACTCGATCGCACACGCGATTGCAGAAATCGCGTGAGCGATTTCTTCAATCACTGGATCGCGCACGCGATTGCAAAAATCGCATGAGCAATTTCTGAAATCGCATGAACGATTGAAGAAATCACACGCTTGATTCATGAAATCGCAGGATTATAGAAATCACGTACTTGATTTCTTGAAGAAATCTGAAAAAAAAAAAAATGCAGAAGAGTAGAAGAAGAAGACGATAAGATTTCTGGATGTTCAATTGCAGAATACAGTCAGAAATAGTTACAGAAGATAAAGACACGACAATGCAGAAGATGAATTCGACGGAGGCCATTGCAGAAGATGAATCCACGACGAGAAGACAACTATGGAGGCGATTGCAGAAGATGAATCCACGACGAGAAGACAACTATGGAGGCGATTGCAGAAGACGTCGGCGGCGAGAGAAGGTGAGAAAATGAATCGCGATGAGAGAATGTGAGAAGGAGAGGAGAGAAGAAGAAGAGAAAAAGAGAAGGAGAGAAGAAGAAACGACGAAGAAGAAATTAGAGTTTGATTTGGGTGGGAGATTTGAATTTGAAAGATATGACGTGATTATTAGTCATGTCAGATAATAGAGAATAAAAAAAAAAAAAAAGAAATTGAGGGTTATATCCCTAAAATAAGTCTTGGGCGTCCCTTGGGTCCTAATTGTCTCGGGTCTCACGACTAATATATAGTATAGATAAGGATTACTAATTTACTTCAATTATTTGTTAATTGTTGTTCTATTACGGTAGAAATTGTAATCGTTAAACCTAGTTTAAGCCTTATCCCCTCAGTTGCCATTGTCGCCGCCGCCGCTGCCTCTGTAGCGGCGGATTCCGACCAACACTGCCTCTGTGGCGGCGGATCTCAGCCAACAACCACCTCGCGGCACCGAAATCACTCCACGATTTAATAAATACAAGAAAGGAGGGAGGAAGGAGATGACGAGACTCTAGACCTTCTCACCGCGGTTGCTGACGATTTTTTGTGCAAAAGAGAGGAGTTGCGCATCGGAGAGGCGACGTATGCTGGGCGAAGGCGAGACCAGGCGCCGCGGAGCTGAGGTCGTGCTGCGGTACACGAACTTAGAAGCTCCCCCCCCCCATTTTCGGCAATGGTTGAAGGGGTTGTTGCAACGGCCGAAAGTGATGCGGAATTGATGTAGTGGGCGGCGGGCATTATAGGGCTGTAGGGCACGTTTCATTTCTGTTAGGTTTTGAACTTTGACATCTCTGAATAAGAGATGTTAGTGGGCTGATTAAATTATTTTCAATCTTTAATGGGCTTAGGAATATTTAGAGAATATTCAATGGCCTGTCATTTAGGGCTGTCAATGGGGCGGATTTTAATCCGAATCCGATCCGAGTCTGATCCGAATTTTAGCATATTCGTCCGATAAAAATATTCGATGGATCATATCCGATTATAAATATTCGTTATCCGAAATAAATGGAGAGAATATGGATTTAAGGAATCCGATCCGTTAAGAATCCGAATCCGATATTATATATAATATTTAATTAAATAAATTATTTATTAGTACATAATATTAAGTAAAATGATTAAAATTAAAATTTTCACATATTTATCATTTTAAACAATAATAAAATTTAAATTTTTTACTCTAAAAGTATATATTTTCTTTTATTAATAAGTTTAAATTAATTTATTTTAAATAAATATAAACAAAACTATCAAATAATTCACTAAATAATAATTATTTATTAAATATTATGTAATTATATTTATTTTTTATATCAAATTTGTTATTTAAAAAAATAAATTTTATTACTAATCGGGTCGGATCTTTTATCGGATCGGATCCGACCCGATTATATATGGATTCAAAAACAATGAATCCGAATCCGGATCCGATATTCGGATTCTCTTATCGGATTCGGATCAGGAATTTCCTGATCCGGTCCGAATCCGACCCGTTGACAGTGTCATTAAAGTTGGGGTGTTTTCTAGTGAATCAGACTTCCGTGTCTTCGGTTGGAATAGATTCAATGGGCCCAATTATTATATCTATAAATTTGTTTTATATGATTAAAGCCCATACTAATATATGTAAATGTGTTTTATATTTTAAAGCCCAAATATATTACCATATAAATACGTTTTCTATGTATAAAAGCCCATATGTTTTAAAAACATAAATGTGTTTTATGAAAGTCCATACGAACTAATTTGTTTTAATATAATATTATATAATTTGTTTATGTAATATTTTATTTAGTAAATTAGTTTTACTAAATTAAATTAGTTCACTAATGTAAATTTGTTTTACATTATTTTTCCGAAAATCATTTGTTGATTATAATTTTTTCTTTGTGAAAATTTAACAAGAATTATGTTAATTTGTTTAACAATAATTCTAATTTTATGAATTTGTTTCATTTGGACTTATAATAATTAAATTCTATGAAAACACGGAATCATATTGTATGTGATGATATGAGCTTAGCGAAATTTTCGAACATATGATGTGAATGATGAAATTCTTGATAATTTAATTATTTAATTATGTGCCTAATAAATTGTCCTTTTCTTATATACTTAGAGACATGTCTTCGAAACGCTTGGCACATGAGACTTTTGAAAAACTCGATGGGACGAACTATGATATTTGGCATAGGAAAATTCAGTACTACCTCCATGACCGCGAAGTAGTGGACCTCTTAACTACTAGTAGGGTCGCGCCTGTTGAACCTAAGAAGGATGCTACTGAGCAGCAAACCAATGAGTATAAGACTAGTCTGGTTGTGTACCAGGAATGGCTCAAAAAGGATCGTAGTGCACGTTATGGTATGTTGAGTAACATGCACGATGACCTAATTGGAGAGTTTGAAGTTTATTCCACAGCTAAGGAGATGTGGGATCAGCTTAAGATCAAATATGGTCAAACATCCGAGACAAGGTTGCGTACCTTGCATTTGAAATGGATGCAATATACCATAGACTCTAGTCGAACCATAAGTGAGCATTTGCGCACAATGAGTGCTGTGGTTCGTGATCTTAAGGCTGCAGGAACTGATATTCCTGAAAATGCTCAGGTTCTGAATGTGATTCGTGCACTTCCAAATGAACCTGATCATTCGAAGAACTTCAAACTTCTTATGGCTCATAGCGATAACATTAGAACATTTGCTGAGATCTCAAAGCACCTGGAGATGGAAGAGGAGCGCATCAAATCACTTGGTCAATCTGAAGTTGCACTTGTTGCCCGAGGTGGAAAACCCAAAGGTAACAAGTTCAAGCGAGGTAACAAGTCTAAGAAAGGAAAGCGTCCTTCTCAGACTAATGGACCAAAAGGTGGCGTGACCAAAGTGGGAAAACCTAAAGAAAAGAACATGGCGCGTGTGAAGTGCTACAATTGTGGGAGGAAGGGTCACTTTGCTAGGGATTGCCCCAAACCAAAGAAGGTACCTACCTCTCATTCTTCTCTTGAATTATATGTTTGTGCATATGCATTAGTTGCTATTCATTTTCCGAATTGGATTGTAGATTCGGGAGCAAGCAAACACATAGTGCAAGATCGAGCTGATTTCCGAGAGTTTCATCGTTATCCGGTGGGAACTCAAACAGTCGTTTTAGGAAATGGCAGCGAGGAAGACGTCCTCGGCATAGGGACATACCAATTGAAGCTTCGTGGAGGAAATACGTTGTTTCTTCATGATGCTCTCTATGCATCGGGGGTGCGATGTTCTTTAATATCAGTAGTTTCTTTGTTGAGACTTGGTTTTTCCTTTAATTTTAATTCTAGTGGTTTAGAGATTTTGTATCATGGCAATGTGTTTGGTCATGGTTCATTGCATAATGGTTTCTTTGCTCTTGACTTGGATGATATTTATAATAATAATTCCTCGCTTGCCTTAGTTGCTAATTTTGACTGTGATTCTGAATCTGTGAAATGACATTCTAGATTAGGCCACATTGGCTAAGATAGGATGAGTCGACTAGCTAAAGAAGGTCTTTTGGACCGACTTACTAGGGTTAAGTTACCTAAATGTGAGTCATGCTTAGCTGGTACGGCAACCCGAAAGCCTTTTGGTAAGGTTTTAAGGGTATCAAGTCCCTTAAAGTTAGTCCATTCTGACATATGCGGACCTATGAACGTCAAGGGACGTCATGGTGCTATTTATTTCCTTACTCTCATAGATGATTATTCACGATATGGGTAGGTGTACCTACTATCTCACAGCTATGAAGCACTCGATGTGTTCAAATGTATTGTGGCGGAAGTAGAAACTCAATTGGAACGAAAAGTTAAAACTCTTCGAACCGATCGGGGCCGTGAATATCTCTCTGATATGTTTAAAGAGTATTGTGAAGGAAAGGGTATACGCAGACAACTTACTATTCCTAGAACTCCACAACAAAATGGTGTTGCGAAACGAAGGAATCGTACTTTACTTGACATGGTTAGATCAATGATGGCACAAGCCAGTCTCCCGATCAGTTATTGGGCAGATGCGCTGCTGACGGCAGTATACATACTTAACCGTGTACCAAGTAAAAGTGTACCTGCCACTCCATATGAGTTATGGAATGGTAGAAAACCTTCCCTAGACCATTTACGCCCATGGGGTTCGGCTGGCTTTGTGCACAATCCAAATCACAAACATGGAAAACTTGGTCCAAGAGCCACTAAGATGGTGTTCATTAGGTATCCCGAACAGTCAAAAGGATATGTGATATTCGGTGAACATCCAGATGGTGGCATGACGGAGATAGATTCCCGCAATGTAGAATTTCTTGAGAATGAGTTTCCGAGTATCGGTGAAATCAAACTAGACCTTGAGTTGCATGAGTTACAATCGAATGATGAGTTATCTCTTGGTGAGGGGAGGGATATGAGAAATCACCAAATCACTAAGGATAATTCAATTCCACTGCATGAGGGAGATAGTGGGAGTGATCTTACATTCCCGGATAGTGGAAACTTGTTTGTTAATGAAAATCAATCTGAACATGAGGTGGGTCTAGTGTTCAAGCTCCCACACCACCAAGGGATAGTGGGAGAGATTCGATGCTCGAACAAACAAGTAATCAAGGTCCCACAATACGAAGAAGTGAACGTGGAAGAATTCCTCGACGATACTTTTAATTCGAAGAGGAAATATTTCTATGCACTCCTTTAGAAATTGAGGAGCCTTCTTCCTTTAAGGAGGCTGTGAATTCACCGAATAATTCTGAATGGATGGATGCTATGAGGGATAAGATGGAATCAATGACTAAGAATAAGGTTTGGGATTTAGTTGACCTTCCACCTAAGCGCAAATCAATCGGAAACAAATGGGTTTTCAAGATAAATCGCAAACGGATGGGTCAATTGATAAATTCAAAGCCCGACTAGTGGCGAAAGGTTTTACCCAAATTGAGGGTATAGACTATGAAGAGACTTTCTCTCCTGTGGTTAGACTTACCTCTATTCGCCTACTCCTAGCCCTGGTTGCCCATTTGGATTTAGAGCTATTCCAAATGGACGTAAAGACTGCTTTCCTCAATGGTAACCTTGAGGAGGAGATTTATATGGATCAACCTATTGGTTTTGTATCAAAGGGTCAAGAAGAAAAAGTTTGTCGTCTAAAGAGATCCATATATGGTCTAAAACAGTCTTCCAGATCGTGGTACTTCAGATTCCATTAAGCCATTTCTGAGTTTGGCTTGAACATGATAGAGGAAGACCATTGTGTATATGTCAAGAAAACTACAGAAGGGATTATGTTTCTTTCTCTGTATGTTGATGACATTCTTTTGGCTGGGAACAACATGGAGATGATCAATGCTACTAAGAAGTGGTTGTCCTCTGCTTTTGAGATGAAGGACATGGGTGAGGCAAGGTATGTCCTTGGCGTTGAAATAATGAGAAATCTTTCCAAGAGACTTCTTGGTTTGTCTCAAGAAACTTACATTAAGAAAATCTTGGAACGCTTTCGAATGCATTATTCTAAACCTGTTGATACTCCAGTTGAGAAGGGTTTAACCTTAAGTCTTGATCATTACCCTAAAACAGATAAAGAAAAAGAGCAAATGAGCAATGTTCCTTATCCTAGTGCCGTAGGGAGCTTGATGTATGCCATGTTTTGTACAAGCCTGACATCTGTTTTGCGGTTGGTTTGGTGAGTCGTTACCAAAGTAATCCAGGACCTGCTCATTGGCAAGCTGTCAAGAGAATCATGCGATATCTTCGCGGTACTAGTGATTTAGTCCTTTGCTATCAGGGTGGGGACTTGAGCCTGAAGGGGTACTCGGATGCTGACTGGGGAGGTGATGTGGATGAATCTAAGTCCACCTCCGAATACGTTTTCATCCTTGGTGGAGGAGCCATATCGTGGTGCAGTAAGAAGCAAGACTGCATAGTCTTATCAACCATGGAAGCAGAGTATGTTGCATGCTGTCTTGCCACGCAGGAGGCGATTTGGCTGAAAGAGTTTCTAAAGGACCTCAACCTCACCTCAGGGGTTGATGAACCTGCAGAAATAAGATGTGACAATACGGCTTCCATCCAATTTGGAAAAGATACAAAATTCCATCGAAAGACCAAGCATATTAAGAGGCGTTATCATTTTGTACGAGACACCATACAGAAGAATGAAGTTGTCTTCAAGTATATATCCACTAATAAAATGATTGTTGATCCATTAACTAAACCTATTCCTAGGGATGCTTTTAAAGCTTATATGTTAAGCCTAAGATTGCGAAGGATTTAGTGTGTTGGATCAACTTTATTATGTACTGGACATTTCGTTAGTATTGAGCATTATTGAAATAAAATCATTATTTCTTTATCAATGCCTTTGTGTATACAATCACTTTATTAGGCACATAAAATTGTCACGAGGCTTATGATTCACTCTGTCACACGAGTAATCGCCCTGATGCCTGAGTCGCGATTAGGATGAGACTGAACCATGTTAACACTAGGTGTGTGTAACATTGGATTATTATCTTACTTGCGTTGTAAAGGATAATAATGATAAAATTAGTAGTCGCCTTAGTAAGTCTAAGATGAGACTCCAAATGAGTCGAATATGAAATTTTAATTTTTCATATTAAAGCCTTAAAGCCGAATTCAAAATGGTAGATGAACACTGAGTTTGTTTAATCGAGAGGTTCAAGTTAGATTTTTTGAGTAAAAATCTAGACTAAGAATTCGCATGGCATAGATACGTGACATGCTTACCTTAGTGGGAGTTATGCCATGACACACATATCATACTGTGTGTGCTATTTGACGACCGTTACAAAGGGTGACAATTGATTCCCTTCCTTTGTCACTGTGTGATCTTGCGGACTTGTGTGTCCATATGACCAATGCTCTTTGACCTAGAACTATGACTTGAAGTCGAAGTTTGATGATGCTACTTTATTGTGTTTTTCCAAGGGCTAAGATATATACAGTTCAGCGGAGCACTATAGGAAAGCAGTCTAGCTAAGATGTATTATCGTGGTGTTTAGGGAACAATCATTTATCTTCACCATATTAGCGTGGCGACTATATGCATTATAGTCATATAATATCGATATAGCATAAAGGGACATTGTATGCTATTGGTGATGACTAAAATGATTTGGGGTATCGTAGATGTGAAAATGTTATATTAGATTGATGATGACTTAATATAACATTATTTGTTACTTTTTGGTCTCACACCCCATTTCTTGTATGAAACGTAAGAGAGGTATTTTCACAAAATTATTTTGTATAATTAAATGGCTTATGTGGCCGAGTGGGAGCTGTAATTAAGTAGTGGGGTCCGGCCACATCCCTATACTTTAAGGAGCAGTTTTCGTAACTGTTGTGGTACTCCCCAATAGAATAGGAATAGGTTTACGTAACCCTATTCTATTCTATATAAATGACTTATTTCTGAGATAAGTCGTACACACACAACAGAATACAGAAAAACCCTAATACAGAACTCTCTACGAAGTCCATCATCCGTAGACTGAAGATTCGGGGCGTGGAAACAACGGTGACTCTAGTAGCCACCTGAAGAGAAGATTACGGTCGAGATAACAGTGGGCTTAAGACAGCAATCAATCGATTCGATTCGCTTCCGCAAAAGATTAGTCCATTACATGATTACCTACAACAACATTACATTTTTTCTAATGGAACTTCTCTATTACTTAATCTTCTTGCCAACGAACATTCTCTTCATCGACCACCATTTGGCGACGTTGTTTGTGTTCTTAACTTGTTGTTATGTCATTTATCATGTGGCATTTGCGATCTTGTGCTTTTGATTCTCGTCGAGGTTACGAGCTTGTGTCAAAATGTGTGGACTCTCGCTAGCACACGGAGGCTGGATGATATAGTCCCCTCCATTTTATGCTTTTTACTCCATTATTACGGGTTATTTAGGATCTTATTTTGTTTATATAATGTTTGGATTCTACTTGAGCAGCACTGCTGATGGTGTGAGTCCTAAGTGGATGTGGATTTCATGGGTTTCAGTTATCGTGTCTGTAATTTTGATTAGTATATTGTGGATTTCAAATCTTTAAATTGAATTGTATATGGAAAGAACGAAGAAAGTGGAAAAGAAAGTTAGATAGAAACTCAAAAAGAAGTAAATTTAGGTTTTTTGTCCCCTTCTGTTAAGGTTTTCATTACTCCTCCTACACTGTGTTCTGTGGACGTATTTGAAAGTTATTTAAATGAAAACCCAATTGTTGTTTCTGTTTCTTGTAATTATAGCATTAAAAAAAGAAGAAGAAAGAACTTCTGTAGGAAGCATTAAAATGTAAGTTGGTATGTTTTCTATTTAATTGAGAAAAATATGGCCTTTGAAAAATTAATCTTTGTGAATAATTTCAAGAGTTATACTTGGGGATCCATTTCACTAAAGTTATTATCCATTTGTGGTAATATTTCATAGTGAACATTTGATTGATAATTGAAAATTTTCGTATGTTATTACTCTGCAATTATGTCCATACTATATTGGAATTTGAATTGTGACTGGTGCATAATCTGTGTGAATTTTTTTGATATTGTTATCTATATGAAAATATGTACCGAAACTTGTGCATTATTGTGCAATGATTGTTAAGAGAAGTTGCAAAGTTTGTGCCTTATGCATTTGCTCCTGTAGTTCTTGTCACACCACCTAGTGCATTGAGTATCAGTGTCAGGTAAATCTATTTTTGTGTACATCCTTCTTACAAATCCTTGTTATAGAGAAGATTTTCTTACAGTTATGCTCTAATATGGTATACTATGGTGCTATAAAAAAGCTGATTTGAGATCATTTATAAAGGAAAGATGACATCTATTGCAAACGTTAAACTTCTGGCTCACTTCGTCCTAAATGAGAAGCTACATCAACTAGGGATAATGGATTGTGTAATGTGCATTGTTGGTTCCATCATAGTTGTTATACACGCCCCGCAAGAGTAGCCAATCGTCTCTATGCAAGAAGTATGAAGTATGACAATACAACCAGGTAGGAACTAGGAAGATAATTTCATCTTCTTGTTTTTTTCTAAATGCTAATGCTAAAGATAACGATAAGCAGGGATAAAGTATGACACCATTAAATTTGACCTAGAGAGAAACAAGATTGTTGATTTCATCAAGTTTAGGGGATGCGTAGAAGTGATCAAAAACCGTGAAAAATATAATGGAAGCTTAATTTGAGACTATCCAAATTCAGGATGCTACAAGCCGTTGATTTGTTACTCGATTGTAGAACGCCTTCACAATTGGAAATGGTCCAAAGTCGTGGATGTCTTTCCCCAAAGGCAAGATATTAAGTTATTTATCATTAAGGAGGCCAGGAAGAGGCTCACTGCCCATAACCTCCCACAACTTAAGTAGATTTATCCATATTTTCCACTCATAACATGTCAAAAAGTAGCACCATGAGATGTTACCATTTTGTTATTATAAGATCTTTCCGTGTAAATTTATTTTGTTTCATCCTAAATTTTGACACTTATATTATTTTCATGTTTTGGAATGTTTAATTCTAGATATTTGCTTATAATTGAATAATTTTTCATATTTTTCTTTCCCAAAATCTAACTATAAAATGTTATATGTTGATTTGAGTTTGTATGCTTATGAAGATGCCATTAGTAATAAAATGGTGATGGAGAGAGAATTGTAGGGAGTTATTTTAGTAAAAAAAACTATCAAAATTGTATATAAATGTAAACATCGAATTATAATAAATATACTATAACATGCTATCAAAATAATAAGTAAACTTGTGTTTGTGATTTATCACAACGCAATAACATGTCTTCCATAATAGCCAACTTAGATCATTAGTATCCATCTATCTCTATATCACTAAATTAAAATATAAATCCTTCTACGTACACATGTTTTATTGCTATATATATATATGAATACTAATAGCTTAATTCATGCACTCCAATTTCTACCCAACATAAAGGGTTTGGGTTATATATTTTTCGGCTGAACACGGACAAATTCAAGGGCAACTAGAGGATTGTTGGATAATGGGATTAAAAAAATTAAATTATTAATAAAAAGATATATTATAAAAAATAAAATATTTTTATTTAAAATATTTGTTTTATAATATCCTAAAAATTTTAACTACTAATAGAAAAATATATGTTATTAAAAATAGAATATTTTATTTAAAATGTTTATTTGACAATTATTATCAAGGATTTTTTATTTGTACTAAATACATACATATTCTCTAATAATTTGTTTTGAAATTGAAAAAAGTTACAAAGTTCATATTATTTAGAATTCTTTAATATTTAGATATCATTAAATAAACTTTTTTTTTTTATTTTTGAACTATGAACTTTTCTTAATTATACTAATTTTAAATTTAAGAGTTAATACAATTTTTTCTATTTTTTATGTGGGGTAAAAAAAATATTCCTAAAATAACAAATTTAAAAGTATATAACAACAAAAATTTTTATAAATTACCAAGATAAAACAAATACAAATGACGCGGCATAAATCGGAATGTAAGAAGAAGTTACGCAAGCCGAGACTGTATCTTCATTAGAATCATCGTAAAGCAAATGGGTAACTGTGGAATCATCATAAAGCAAATGGGTAACTGTGTAGCTTCACGCTGAAAATAAGTAAAACAACATGAATCTAAAGATTTAATATCTAGTAAAATATTATCTTTCTCAAAGTGGTCTTCAACTTGGAACGAGACCAGATTTGTGAGAATACCTTTTCCTCAAATCTAAACAAGATATCTAATAACGTTATCCCAAATTCAGATTCTCTGCTTTCCATACGAAATCTCTTGCGATCTGGGTAGAAAATATTTTTGAATAATCTAAGCATAGCAATGGCGAGATGTAGAATTTTTGTGAGATCCGTACAAAAAGCAATAATAAGATCTATCTATTTACCATAAATTAACGAATAACCGTCAATAACTCTCACGAAAAGAGAGAACAAGAAGAACAAATCTGTATAAAGAGACAATAACTTCAATACATAAGAGTAAGACCATAACTTCCATGCAGAAGACATTAAATTGAAAGAAACATTACAATAAAACAAAGGGAAGGATGGGTAATATTCACAAACTCTTCTTCTATTCATGGAATGTAAAACCATGACAGAGAGAAAAGAGAAAAAGAAAAGTAGTATAACTAATTTTTTGTTCAATGAGGTCAATTGACACCAATTTTCAATGGGTGGCTTCGCCAATAAGGACAATACAATTTTTTTCCTTATATTTTTTTACGCTGCAAATACTTTTTTTTCCTTATATTTTTTTAAGTGGCAAATATTTACCATACCACGTAATAATATGATAATCTATACTATTATATGAAGTGAGAGGCCCTTAGAGTAACTGTTTCGATTCTGTGGACTCTAAAATTATTATTTTTTATTACACTCTCAACGTCTTATTTTGTATTTATCTCTTAACTTTTTCTTTCTTTCTTTCACCTTACCCACATTTTTTTTATTATATATTTCTTTTATTTCCACATATTTTTTAATTTCTATTTTATATAATTTTTTAAGTTTATAATTATATTAAAAATAATTATAAAATAAATATTAATATAAAAATTTTAATTTAATATATATATATTAAAAAATAATAATAATTTTATTATTTGCATATGCATGTGTTCGTGGATGCATGAGAACTTTTCAATTTTTAATTTTATAGCTCCCCATTTAGGCAAAAATTAAAAAAAAAAAAGTCCTTCCGAGTTCATATGAAGTGCTAGACACCATTTATTGACAACAGAAAGTAAAGCACGTTTCTCAGAATTCTCGCTCAACAGATCAGAGTTGCATACGTCTTGCCCATGTGCCAACCATATCCCATTTCCCAAATCCAGCAGGCCAGCACACACCTCTTTCTTCTGTCGCTGTTAGCAAGATTGAATTTTCAGCAAGAAATTTCAACTAAAGAAAGGAGAAAAACTAAAATAAAAATCACCCCTTTCACACAAATATCATTTACGCATTTTTATCTTGATTTATTGTGATTCTTGCAGCTAATTTTCTAAGGTAATAAATAATTTCCCAATCTTGTGAATTTATCACCCCCCCCCCCCCCCCCCAATTTTCGCAGTTTTCCAGGCGTATTGATGTCTAATATTTGCTGCCCGAATTTGCATTTGTATGTGTGTGTTCATAATATCTGGAAATAGTGTTCATAGGGGGCCGTAATTTTCTTTGGTAATCTTTTTGTTGTAAACTTTTTGTGAAATTTTGGTACAAAATTAACCTTTCTGTGGTTCTTCTATCTTGAATTAATGGTTAATTGATGTTGTCAAATTATGGTTTTCAAGTTTCTGGGAACTTTAGCAGTGTTCCTTGCTTAATGCTGTTTATCTTTCAAGTTTAATCCTGAAAATACATGAACTGTTGAGATGAGTTCTCCTTGATTAGTTTGAAGTTAGAAAAGATCATTCATATAATTATCTTTTATCCCCATGAATCTATTGGGTGAAATCTGGAATTCCACACTTGCGTCAGACCTCCAAAGCTGTACACGAATTAACAAAGGTGCTTTTTGTATTTTGGCCACGACGCCATGAGACATGCTTCAAATTAACATCTTAAGATATTTAGATATGTTATTTGTGGTTTTTCAGTAGTTTGCAACAATGTCAAGCGGCTTCCGAGCAGTGTTTTAACCAAGAATTTGTAAATTGTAAGTCTGCTGAAAACATCATTGTATGCTAGATTACTGGAATGCATGATTTTCTTGACTGTATGTTTGCAAACTAAAAAAATAATAAGAAAAATAAAATGAAAAGATTTGACTTTATATTATAGTTACACAGGTTATAATGAGCTCTAATAATTCAAGTGAAAAAGTCGGTGGAAATCCTAATATAATTGGGGATGCTGTATTCAATTTCGTCTCAAGCTTCCCAAAGAAGGTGCACGAGTTTGTTTCAGTAAGTGGCCATTCTTTTACAAAGTAAGTAAAGATGTTAGTTTTAACTTGAGTTGAATTTAAGAACCTGTTATCTTCATTGCAGCGTTTTGATTATAAACCATTGAAGAGGGATGAACATGTTGGGGCCTCAGAACTCCCCATCCTTAGCAAGAACGAGTTGTCTGTTGCAGACTTGAGTTTAGAGAGGCAATTGCATGCGTGGAGAGAAAATCCGGTGTGGGTGGATCATCCTCCCGATATAAAGGTGATGAAACTTTTCCATTTGATGTATTCGTTGAAGTTGTTAAATGTTAAATATTGTTTAGTGTCTCTCCTTTGTAATAATGCAAGTTATTTCACGAGGCCATATTCAATATGACAATTAGCAAAATTTGAGAAGTTAAAATAGAAGTTAAAGTTGTAAAAAGTTGGAGATGTAAAAGCTGGTAGTGTGGACAGTGGAGGGAACTGTACGAACAACATTTTTAGACAAATAGAAAACCGAACCCAAAAGCTAAAAAGACATGGCACAAGTTGTTTCTAGTTTCTAGCTCATTTTTAAACAAAAAGCAGAAAAACATGGTTCTTACAGTTTGCAAATACTCCCCATAAGGTATTCAAAACAAAATCTGGTAACTGGGGCACGCAAAATAAGGGCCTTACGTTCAAATCTCACTATCGCCTATTTATGGAAAAAAAAATGGCATGCAATATTCGACGAACAATGAATATTATCAGCACTTCAGCATGTTAGAGATATCAAATTATTTGGAAAATTACACTGACATACCCTGAGATTTGGCCTAATTACAAACTTCCCCGAGGTTTGAGAAATTACAGAAGCTTCCCCTATCAAAGAATTTACATTAAATCTGGATCAAGGAATTTTCATGCTATCATCTCTATTTCTTATGAATATCTTATTTTTACACTTACACTTACGCTCCATATTTAAATCTAAAGTTATGGCTATCATCGCATGGATTATACTTCAGGTTATGGCAATTGCCTAGGAAAGTTTTTGTAAATTCTCAAACCTCTAAGTTTGCGTAATTAAGCAAACCTCGGGGAATGTCAGTTTAGTTATCCCTAGATTATTCTCCATCCTCTTATACAACGTAAACTTTTTTATTAAATTGTCATTCAATAAAAAAAAATAAGGTTGAATTACAATGGCACACTTTTACTGTTTGCCATAACGACAGAAAGTCACAAATCCTGGAAAATACCATGAGTCCCTGAAGTTTGAATTTTCCTAACATTTTAGGAGCTACTGGGGTTGTCTATGATTACACCTAACCTGGGGGTGCAACTATGATTTTTTATTATTTCGTTTTTTCAGGTTACTGTACCAAAAGGTTCACTTGCCAAACTAAGTTTGAGAGTTGATGTTGGGTTGCCTCCAGATGCAGTATATGACATTGTGACGGACCCTGACAACAAAAGAGTTTTCAAGAACATTAAGGTAAATTCTTGTAACCATACTCTTAGGATTTGGCCTAACACATGCTATAATTGTTAGGAATTTAAACCTAAATATTAATCCGGAAGTAGCAAGACTGAAATAGGGTATTTATAAAAAGTTACAGATGACATCATCAAAGTTCATTGATCCAAATGTCCAGGGAAGTTATTGTAATTTCTCAAATCTTAGGGGAAGTTTGTATAATTATGCTAAACTTCAGGGTTTGTTAATGTAATTTTCCTTTAAAAAATTTGTTTTTCGTTGGTTTCCATATTCCAGATAGTGAATGTTATTATTATTTTGCATACATTCAGGAAGTGATATCCAGAAAGGTATTAGTTGATGAAGGATTAAGGCAGGTGGTAGAAGTTGAGCAAGCTGCAATTTGGAGGTTTCTTTGGTGGTCCGGTACTATCTCAGTTCATGTTCTAGTGGACCAGAACAGACAAGATTATTCTGTAAGTTCATACTCTTTTCTTTAGCTGATATATTTTGCTTAAATCGAGGGGAAAAAAGTACTTTTACCATAAAATATGCATGGATTTCGGCAGTCACGCACTTGAGATCCACAGGGTTTTTCTATGCATATTTTAATGTATTTTTGTTAGATATGTTTTTTTATCATTGTTTGCCCATTAGCCGTAACTGAGAAGGTTGGGTGAAGTTACGTAGTTCTTTATATACAGATTGGTGACAAATACAAAAAAAAATATATATATATATATTAGTGACAAATACTTCGAGTGATGGTTGTCTGCCTCGTCTAGATGAAATTCAAACAAATGAAGTCAGGATTCATGGAAAAATTCGAAGGTCGCTGGAAAATGGAACCTTTATTTGTTGACGAAGACTTATGCCATCCGTTAAAGCCCGAGTCTTTGAAGGAGTACATTTCTTGCACTAAAGGGAAAGGCAGAATCGGATCGCGGTTGAGCTTAGAGCAACTGATACAACCAGCAATTGTTCCTCCGCCTCCCATTTCTTGGTATGTGAGAGGGATTACTACAAAAACCACTGAAATGTTGATTAATGATTTGCTAGCTGAAGCTGCACGAATGAGAAACGGGAACTCGAATGATGAGAAATCTGGTGAAATTGAATTAGGTGGTGATAAGTGTAATATTAAGGAGAGATGGGCCATGACGAGAAGAAATGGGAGGCGTTCTAATAGAAGGTTGTTCTTGAATTCAAAGACTTCTTGTTGAAATTTGTATTTATTGCTTTTGTACGTTATTTATTCAATTGTTAACTGTATGAGGTTAGATGAATGTGTGGTTAATTGTTGTTGTGAAATGAAGGAAAGTTAGGAGATTGAGGGGTTAACTGCAGTTCGCCCTTAAAAAAAAAAAAATTGCAGTTCGCCCTTTTAGTGTTTTCTGAAATGTTAGTATCCCGAGGACAAAATAAAGGCCAAGCGAGTAGCCTTGTGCTTTTTTAGTAATTTTGGCATACTTGAGTGTGCAAATTAGAATATGTATATTATTTAAATATATTAAAAATAATTTTTATATTAATATATAGTTTATAACTAATTTTAATATATTTACTAAATTTTAATAAATAAATAGCATAAAAGAATAATATACTAAAAAATAGTATCTTTAGAAAAAATTTAAAAATTATATAAAAAAGAATGATAGTGAGATGAGGGAAAAGATAAGTTAGAAAAATATTGTTGAAGTGATAAAATAAAAGACCGCAAGAAAAGAAAATCAATAAAAAATAAAAAGAAAAAGAGAATATCAAGAGATTAAAGGGGCAATTCCTTAAAACTCCCCATGGGTTTGAAAACTTCCTTTTAGCTCCCCATTTTCAAATACATCATTTGGGGTTTTAGATACGCGATTCTAGGATTTAGATACGCAATTCTGGGATTTGGATACATGATTCTGGGATTTAGATACATGATTTTTTCCTTGTATTTCAAATACATCATTTGAGGTTTTAGATACGCGATTCTTGAGTTTTAATACATCATTTTTGAAAATGGGGAGCTAAAAGGAATTGGGCTTATCATTTGGGGAGTTTTCGGGAATTCCCCGGAGATTAAAACGAATATTATTTAGGTCTCTTGCTTAATCTATATATATATAATTCACAACCCTTGAGGTTATCCACGTAAGTATACACGTGGATAGTCTCAAAAAAAATTTAAATATCTTAATAAATTATAAATTTAATATTTATTATCTTTTTATTAAAAATCTACTTAATCAAATTCATTTATTTCTCAAATTATGTTATCCAGAAATATTTAAATTCAAAATACAAGATTTTCTCTAACAAATCACTTTTATCTAAAAACAATTAAATATTTTGTATAGATGTTGTAGTTATAAATTTAAATTTAAGTTCAAATAACTTAATTTATCCAAAGATATTTTTATACTTTTAGATAACTTTGTTACTGAAAATATTCAAATTTGAAAATTTGATCATACTAAGTTTGTTACGAGATAGTCTCAAAAGATTTTAAATATCTTAATAGATTTTAAATTTAATATTTATTATCTTTTAATTAAAAATCTACTGTAGACGGATAAATAAACTTTAGATTATTAATTTAATTGGCTATTTTATATTTTGAAATTATCCTAAATTTAATTTCAAAGTTAAATAGTTAAAATTAAATTGATATTATAATGTTTATTTTATCAACAAATCAAGTGATGACACGTGTCAAAGTGACGTGTTTTGACCAATCAAATCAAGTCTTGCAGTCAAAGAAAGCCAAGGCAAATCATATGGCGACACGTGGCGTATTGCATTACACCGACCAATCAAATTCAAGTCTTATATTATCTCTTTAAAATAAAAATAAAAATATTAAAGAGATAAATAATTTATATGATTTATTTGATATTATCTCTTCAAAAAAAAATAAGAGATAATTATTAAATAAAAGCTGACTTGAGCCACAAGTCTTGAATCCTACACCTATATAAAGGGGTCATGTGTAGTACATTCAACACACAACACGAATTCAAGAAAGGCTAAAAACCTCTCTACGAGTTCAAAGAAAGGCTAAAAACCTCTCTAAAAGTTCAAGAAAGGCTAAAAAACTTTCTTCCCGAAGTTATCAAATTTAAGCATTTGATCCGTTATCAAGGCGTTATACCGGCGAATCGGCTTTATATTCAAGCTAAATCTACGGAATTATCGACGAGTTCGAAGGCGTTCTTGACGGAATTCTCTAAGAATCCAGCGTTTGATTCGTAAACAAGTCGAAGGACCTACGGATTAACGTTATTCAAGCTAAATTTGAAGTGAAGAAGATCAAACTCCAAATTCATCAAGAACCGTTTGAAGATTCAACAACTTTAAATTCAAAGGAAGAATCAGAGGATCAAGTGAAGATCGAAGACCCACTTGTACTTTAATTTTCAAATAATTTGTATTATTTATTCGATATTGACTAAAAATCAATAAACACGAATTTTTAGTGCAAACAGATTGGCATGCCCAGTGGGACCATCTTACCTCTCATCTCTTCCTTCTCATACCAAAGTTCAAATAACTCAATGGCTCCTAAAATCCAACCCAACCCGAAGAATAAGGGAGCTGATGGCGCGAGTAAGGGAGCTGATGGGGCAAACCAACAAAATCTAAGGAACAAAGGAGTTGATGGTACCGTGCGGTCTTCTACAGACGGTCATGACTCAAAATCATCAGATGGTTCAACTCCCTCAACCCCTAGAGAAACTAAATCAAAGGAAACTCTTTTTACTGAAGAGGCGGAGACTATGACTCTTGAAGAGCAAGTTGCCCGAATGGCTCAAGCAATGGCTAACTTGCAAAAGACTTTGGAGGATAAAGACTTCCAGATTGCTCAACTTATGAATAAGTTAGAAAATCACGATCCTGGTCAGTCTAGTCGTAACCCTCAAACTTTTTCGGCTCAAGTCACTGATGGAAAACAAGTGAATTTTCTTCCCCAGAAGCATGACTCCGCGATGAGGATAAATAACTCCGCTGCATCCATCGCCGCTCTATCTGTACAAGAACTGCAAAATATGATAACTAATACAATTAGAGCTCAGTATGGTGCACCCTCTCAAAATTCTCCAACATACTCAAAACCGTATACTAAACGCATTGATTCTTTGAGGATGCCAATGGGTTATCAACCATCGAGTTTTCAGCAATTCGATGGAAAGGGCAATCCGAAGCAACATATTGCTCATTTCGTGGAAACATGCAATAATGCGGGGACATATGGTGATCATTTGGTGAAACAATTTGTGAGGTCACTTAAAGGAAACGCTTTCGATTGGTATGTTGATTTAGAGCCAGAGTCGATAGACAGTTGGAACCAAATGGAAAGAGGGTTCTTGAATCGTTTCTATAGCACTCGTCGCACTGTAAGTATGATCGAGCTCACTAATGCAAAACAGTGGAAAGACGAACCGGTCATCGATTACATCAATCGTTGGCGAGCATTGAGTTTGAATTGCAAGGATAGACTTTCAGAGATATCTGCAATAGAAATGTGTATTCAAGGCATGAATTGGGGATTGCTTTACATCTTACAAGGAATCAAGCCCCGAACATTTGAAGAATTGGCTACGAGAGCTCATGATATGGAACTAAGTATTGCACATTACGGTACTAACTTTCCGGCTGAAAATCAAAGAAAGGATAGAAGGGATATTCGAAGGAGTGAAAAATTCGTCAAGCCTTTTGCAAGGGTGGCAGTGAAGGCAACACCTGTCAAAATTCCCTCCAAGGAAAAGAAGGTTGAAGCCAAAACAAAAGATCAACCAACGTAGGATGAAAGGCGTCGACTTACACTGAAAGAGATGCAAGAAAAGGAATACCCATTTCCAGACTCCGACGTCTCACACATTTTTGACGAATTGCTGGCGAAAAAACTGATAGAGCTACCGCAGCCAAAACGCCCCGAGGAGAGTGGGAAAGTGAATGACCCGAAATACTGCAAGTATCATCGAGTCATTAGCCACCCAATAGAGAAATGTTTTGTGCTGAAAGATAAGATCATGGCTCTAGCAAGAGAAGGCAAAATTATCCTTGAAAGTGAAGATGCAGCCGACGCAAACGCTACTAGTGTTGTAACTTCAACAAATATCAATCAAGTCAACAAAAGTATGATGACATCACCAACACTATTGGGGGCATCCACAAATATCCAGTTTGGAAGCTTGGAGCCAATGTTAGTTTCAAAGTTGATGTCCAATAGAGAAGTTGAAGTTGAAGTACATACAACAACCAAAGTTGAAAATGATGATGAATGGACCGTAGTGACGCGTCGACGAAGGCAAAGGCGACGTGTAGAGCAGCTTCACCCTACTTGGATAAAAACATCAACTCCGATCAAGTATAGACAAAGTGAGTCAAAGAGAAGGATGAGAGCACCTACCAACCATAAAAAGCCTTCAAACAATCGCTATCGGAAACCAATGACTTTGGGTGACTTTTTTCCGAAGAAATACTTCAAAGAAAATATGAGTCCAACCTCCTATGATGAAGAAATTTCCCATGTTGTTTCTTGTCATGTTACTAGGGCGGTAATTGCCTTCACGGACGATGATTTTTTACTAGGACCGAAACCGCACAATCGACCACTTTTCGTCTCAGGATTCATGCAAGAAGAGAAAGTTAACCGCGTATTGATCGATGGAGGTTCAGCCGTTAATATCATGCCAAAGTCCACTATGAAGAAGTTGGGGATCTCTATCGAAGAATTATCTCACAGTCGTCTAACCATTCAAGGATTCAATCAAGGAGGACAGCGAGCTATAGGAATGATTCGAGCAGATCTTCGAATTGGAGAACTGAAGGCAAGCACTCTACTTCATGTGATTGATGCTAGGACTTCTTATAACCTTCTATTAGGGCGACCATGGATCCACGAAAATAACGTTATTCCATCTACCCTACATCAATGTTTTAAGTATCTGAAAGATGGAGAAATCATGAAAGTGAATGCGGATGCAAAACCCTTTACTGATGCAGAATCCTACTTTGCTGATGCCAAATTATACTTGGACCCGGAAGTTATGCCTGAAGAAAAAGTCAATAACTTTGAAGCTTCGAAATCAAACCTGATAATGCCCATCACCAGTTTGAATTCGACAAATGGACCATCTCAAACAATGTCATCAGGAGAAATAAAAGGAGTATTTGATCCGAAGGCTTACACACTCTTAGAAAGATTAGGATACAACGTTTCTAGCCCGTTAACCTTAGGTTGCTTAAAACCCGAGTTAACTGGTGAGAAGATTCATGGGCTTACTAAGATGCAACATAAAATGAAGGAGAAAGGACTTCGAGTTGATCAACCTAAGTTGGGCGTGGGATATGTTCATACGGAACCGCTAAGAATACGTGTGTCCCGGAAAGATAAACGAGTGAACGTGCAACACATATCTGCGTTAAGAATTGAAACTGATAAGAAGAATAAACGTGTTTCAGTGTTTGATCGACTCGGTGCTCCTATGAAACGTCTTTCTGTGTTCAAGAGACTCGGGTCTAAGGGCCAAAAGACTTTTGAGGATAAACATGCATCAAACCATCGTTCTGTGTTCGATCGTCTTGGAGAAAGCGCAGAGCTTGGTAGAGACATAAATCATGGGGAGTCAATAGAGCCACAAACGAGGCGAGATCAAACTCTTCATCTCTCAGTTGGGGGCACGTCCCTGCTTATTACTTCGAAAGAACCTGTCACCATAAAGACATGCCACCATATCTCAATCAATGAAGATCTTGACTTTGAAGTGGTAGAAAACGAAGTTAAAGAGGCACCTCCACAACTTGAAGATGGCGTACAAGCGACTGTAGATGAGCTGCGAGAAATTAACCTCAGAACACTAGAAGAGCATCAACCTACATTTGTAAGTGCACTTCTAACTTCTGAAGAGATGATCCAATATACAAGTCTCCTAAAGGAATATAAGGATGTCTTCGCTTGGACATACAAGGAAATGCCCGGGTTGGATCCAAAAATTGCAACTCACCGCCTTGGCATAAAGCATGGAGTTCGACCGGTAAAACAATCGCAACGAGTATCCCGTCCAGATTTAGTTCCTTTAATTGAAGCCGAAGTCAACAAACTTATTGATGCTGGGTTCATTAGGGAAGTCAAATACCCCACTTGGATTTCCAGCATTGTTCCGGTCAAGAAAAAGAATGGTCAAATTCGTATATGTGTTGACTTCAGGGATTTGAATAAGGCATACCCAAAGGATGACTTTCCGCTACCCGTTATTGAACTCATGGTTGATGCGACTACCGGACACGAGGCCTTATCTTTTATGGATGGATGTTCAGGATATAATCAAATCAGAATGTCGCCCCAGGATGAGGAGTGTACTGCGTTTCGTACCCCGAAGGGTATCTACTGTTATAAGGTTATGCCTTTTGGACTGAAAAATGCAGGTGCTACATATCAACGTGCTATGCAAAACATCTTTGATGACATGCTGCATAAGAAAGTGGAATGCTATGTGGACGACCTTGTAGTTAAAACCAAGAAAAGAGATGGTCATCTGAAGGATCTACGAGTTGTGTTTAACAGGCTCCGTAAGTATAATCTATAGACGAATCCCCTTAAATGCGCCTTCGGTGTCACTTCGGGAAAATTCCTTGCCTTCATAGTTCGCCACTGTGGAATCGAAGTTGATCCTGCTAAGATAGATGCTATCCAAAGGATGCCCGCGCCAAGAAATCTTAAGGATTTGAGAAGTTTACAAGGCAATCTAGCATTTATTTGAAGGTTCATATCAAATTTGGCAGGAAGATGTCAACCTTTTAGTCATCTCATGAAAAAAGGCATTAATTTTGAATGGGATAAAGGATGCCAAAACGCGTTTGAGAGTATCAAAAAGCATCTCATGAACCCGCCAGTATTAGGAGCTCCAATACCAGGAAAACCTCTTATCTTATATATTGCTGCGCAAGAACGGTCAATCGGGGCTCTATTGGCACAAGAAAATGAAGAAAGGAAGGAGAGAGCATTATATTATCTCAGCAGGACCTTGACTGAAAATGAGTTAAAATATTCTCCGGTTGAAAAGATATGTTTAGCCTTGTTCTACGCGATCAAGAAGCTAAGACATTACTTCGAGGCATATTCCATAAAGCTCATATCTCGAGCTGATCCGGTCAAATATGTAATGTCGAAACCGGTGTTATCCGGACGGTTAGCTAAGTGGTCAATCATATTTAATCAGTACGAGATAACATACGTACCTCAGAAAGCTGTCAAAGGCCAAGCACTCACCAATTTCCTAGCTGATTATCCAATTCCGGCAGAGTGGGAACTATCCGATGACTTTCCCGATGAAGAAGCCTTTTTTGTCGAGCCTTCACTAACTTGGATGATGTCCTTCGATGGATCAGCTCGATCAAATGGAGCAGGAGTAGGAGTAGTTTTTGTCTCTCCAGAAAGGCTTGTTTTACCATACTCTTTTGTGTTGGCTGAATTATGCTCAAATAATGTTGCTGAGTACCAAACTCTGATTATTGGACTTCAAATGGCACAAGAAATGAAGATTCTCATTATAGAAGTATACGGTGACTCCAAACTGATAATCAACCAACTCCTAAATGAGTATGAGGTCAAGAAAGAAGATTTGATCCCCTACTATCAACAAGCGTCGGTTTTGATGACCAAATTTGAGAATATAATTTTGAGTCATATACCACGGGCAGAAAATAGAATGGCTGATGCTTTGGCTAATTTGGCGACTGTTATGGCTCTATCGAAAGAGGAAACAACAAGTGTGCCCGTGTGTAATCGTTGGGTTGTGCCATCATCGAGTGGATCTGATATTAAGAGTATAAATGTCATATCAATCTCGGTTGATGAAGAGGAAGATTGGAGGACGCCGTTGATTGATTACTTGAAGCACGGAAAATTACCATCCGATCCTCGACATAAAACTGAAGTGCGTAGACGAGTTCCCCGCTTTATTTTATACAAAGATACTTTGTATCGGCGCTCTTTTGAGGGAACTTATCAGCGTTGCTTAAATGGTGAGGAGAGTTTCGAAGCTATGGTAGAGGCACATTCTGGAGTATGTGGAGCACATCAATCAGGTCCAAAACTACATTTCCGGATTAAAAGAATGGGCTATTACTGGCCTACTATGGTTAAAGATTGCTTGGATTATGCAAGGAAATGTGAAGCATGTCAGATACACGCCAATCTCATCCACCAAGCTCCTGAACCTTTACATCCTACAGTAGCTTCATGGCCATTCGATGGGTGGGGTCTTGATGTAGTGGGTCCAATAACTCCTAAATCTTCAGGTGGTCATTCCTACATATTGGCAGCTACTGATTACTTCTCAAAGTGGGCGGAAGCAGTACCCCTTAAAGAGGTGAAAAAGGAAACAGTAGTTGAGTTCATCCGAAATAATCTGATTTTTAGATATGGGGTGCCTCGATACATCATCACTGATAATGGTAAACCCTTTTACAACAAGCTGATGGACAAACTATGCGTGCAATTTGGCTTTAAACAACATAACTCGTCAATGTATAATGCAGCTGCAAATGGTTTGGCTGAGGCATTTAACAAGACTTTGTGCAATCTTTTGAAAAAAGTTGTGTCTAAGTCAAAAAGGGATTGGCATGAGAAAGTTGGGGAAGCGTTATGGGCGTATCGGACAACACATAGAACCGCTACTCAAGCTACCCCTTACTCGTTAGTTTACGGAGTTGAAGCTGTGCTACCTTTGGAAAGCCAAATACCATCACTTCGCATAGCGATTCAAGAAGGTCTTACTTCAGAGGATAATGCTCGTCTCAGGCTTGAAGAGTTGGAAGCACTTGATGAGAAGAGACTTACAGCACAACAACAACTTGAATGCTACCAAGCCCGAATGACGAGAGCATTTAATAGGAAGGTGAATCCGCGGTCATTTCAAGTAGGGGACTTGGTTTTAGCAGTGAGAAGACCAATTACCATCACTCAGCGTATGGGAAACAAGTTCATGTCAAAATGGGACGGTCCGCATGTGGTAAAAGAAGTGTATACAAATGGCGCCTACAAGTTGCTCGACAAGGATGGCTTGCGCATCGGACCTATAAATGAAAAATTCTTGAAGAAATATCACGCATGATAAAGTAGATTGCTCCTCGATGCACGAGCCTAAGCTGCATGTCACTCCTGACCCATATGAGTATAAACTATGTACGGTAACCACCAATAGTAAAGTATGTGGATAAACTGCTAACTTACTCCACTGACGGTATTTCATGTGGCTAAATTAGAAATTCCCCACTCTTGTTCAGGGTGGTTAAACTTTGAATACTCCTGGCCCGCATGAGTATAAACTGTGTACGGCTCCCCCTTCAAACAAAGTTAACCATTTGAACTACGTTATGACTTGATCCTTTTGAAAAGGTACGTAGGCAGCTTAGATATTTTCTAAGTTCAGTCGCAACTTTGCTTTGATTTATGTTTCCTTGTTGAATTGGAAATTCTTCAAGTAAATATCAACTCACAAATCACAAGTTGAATAAATTTGCAACTTTACTTTGATTTGTTTTGGATAGAAGATTCTTCAAGTAAATACCAAGTTATAAGTTGAATTCAATCACAACTTTGTATTTCTTTGTTGAGTTGAAAACTATTCAAGTAAATATCAAATTGAAATAGTCTGCAACTTTGCCTTGATTTATGTTTCCTTGCTGAGTTAAAAGCTCTTCAAGTAAATATCGAATTGAAATAAGTCCACAACCGTGCTTTGATTTGTGTTGATTTGTATTTGTCTTGTTGAGTTGAAAGCTCTTCCGGTAAATATCAAATTGCAAATTAAGTAAGTGAAGGAATTACAGTGTGGTTTACATCTTGATAAAAGCTGAATCGATGAGGACTGTATGGTTCAATGATAAATTGCCCACCCTTTCTAAAAGTTAGATAACCGGATCCGAAGTAATTTTGTTTACGTTCGTGACCTCTTCCATCATCGGTATGGTGAAATTCTTCCCATTCTTTGGCCATGTTGCAAGTCCAAGATACAAGTTCAGCTTTATGAATATTTTTGCGAGCTTGTTTTGCATCACAGTACTGCGTACCTCATTTGTCGGAATATTAAATCATAGGCGGGCCACGTGCATCTTGATTAAGTAGGAAGTAAGTTTTGAAGTAATGTACTAACCAACCGCATATGAAGTGGATAGGGAACGAAGAGTAAACTCAAGTAGGTTGTGAAGCCATTGATAATCTGTTAAGTCCTTTGTAAATGCTTGCCAAGGTAGGAGCTACTAACTCCACTTTTCGACCAGCCTCCACGGTACTTGTAATTTTAAAGGTACTCGGACGGATCACGCCAGCGGTGTCGCAAGGTAAAGCAAAGGTACAAATCCAACATGATAAGTAAGCCGCTAAGTAAACTTCTTCCTTCAAGCTTCCTTTGAGGCCAGGTTTAGCAAATAATATCTCCTCCGCCATATTCCATGATTTGGGGGCACTAATATCTCCTTGTGGGTTATGAGTTTACTTGGAACAACCATTCTTTCTATCTTTGTGAGGAGGCGGTTGGGGATATCTCCTAATTCTCCTACATCAAAAGTTCACCCAAGATTCGATTGTAACTTGAGAAAATTGACTTCTTCGCTTATCTCCCTTCAGTAAGTGATAAACTTGGAATAGATACTTGCCCGAACTGGTTACAAACATATTTCCTTTGTGATCATGACTAGTAAGTTCCTTGGTATCAGGAACTACTTCATCATAGATCAGTCCGGTCATAGGAATGCCCACCAAAGTATGTAAGTCCCACGGTGATATGGATAATTCGCCTTGTGATGTTAAGAGAGTATTCGTAGATAGGCACCATGCTTCCATAAATGCCTTGATAATTTCGGAGTTGCGATCATAGGTAAATAAAGAGGCCCGTGCCGTATCATGTCATTGAGTTTCATTTAACTTGTCTCCCCATCGGCTAAGGATATCTTCAGTCCACCCCCAGTATCCATCGATAACTTGTCTTCACATTGGCTAACTGCACTTGGCTCTCCCTTCGATAAGTTGATGGTGCGAGGTTAAGTAATCTGGCCCTTCGATAAGTTGATACTGCGAGGATAAGTAATCTGGCCCTTCGATAAGTTGATGGTGAGAGGTTAAGTAATCTGGCCCCTCGATAAGTTGATGGTGCGAGGATAAGTAATCTGGCCCTTCGGTAAGTTGATACTGCGAGGATAAGTAATCTGGCCTTCGGTAAGTTGATACTGCGATGATAAGTAATCTGGCCCTTCGGTAAGTTGATGGTGCGAGGTTAAGTAATCTGGCCCTTCGATAAGTTGATACTGCGAGGATAAGTAATATGCCCCTTCGGTAAGTTGATACTGCGATGATAAGTAATCTGCCCTTCGATAAGTTGATGGTGCGCAGCCTGTAGAGCCCGCACCTTTGATGTCTTGCTTAAGTTGATGGTGCGTAGCCTGTAGAGCCCACACCTTTGATGGCTTGCTTAAGTTGATGGTGCGTATCTTGTAAAGCCCACACCTTTGATGGCTTGCTTAAGTTGATGGTGCGCAGCCTGTAGAGCCCACACCTTTAGGGTTTAATCGTACCGACATAATCAGCTTTGGCCAACGACCTCCATATGAACCAAGTAAAGAGTCGTGCAACCCCAAGCATGTAACCTTTCTCTTCGGATTGTCTCTCATCATCAAGGATTGTCAAGTGCTTAACGCCGGTTGAAGCAGAAATATCTTTAAAGTAAACCATCATGTTCCTCAAAAGAAAAGAATGAAGAGCAAGTTACCAATAAAACTCAAATAAAAAAGGGACGAATAAAGGAAAGGAACAAAATTAAAAGTTCTACCTGTTGACGCTGCTGGAATAAAGTTTAAAGATGAACGAAACCCAGTTGGGGGTCGGCTAATAGTTGCTGTCGCAAAAGGTGATGCTTCCTCGAAATAGCATCGCCGAAGTCTTCAAAGTAGTGTCTCAAGAAATCAACGCCAGTATTTCTGTAGCTTTCGATTTGTTATTGCGAATTGCTGCGTGGAAGTATTGCTCTGCCACTCCTTAATTACTCCCTTGAATTGTAATACTGCTACCCGCCGATTTCTCCTTGGAAGTATATGTTGCTCTAATTTGGGTGTGAAGATTATGGGGTAGGGGCACCACTATTTATAGGCGTGGGGGCGAGGAATTGTTTAATTGGGATTTAAAGTCCTAATTCTAATAGAATTTGTCATCACGCATGGAGATCTAAAGTCCGAATAATTGTGGTAATTAATTGCTAAGGATTACATTGTATGAAGAGTTGTGTTGGGAGGACACGTCTAGTGTCTGCTCAAATTAGTACCTTCATGTATTGGAGTTCTATGATAATTAGAGAACTTCAATACATTAAAGTCCTTATATACTTTAATTAAAAATAATAATAAATAAATAAAAAATCTCATGATAAACCAATTTGTCTTGGGGGATACGTGGAAGAATTCATGTTGATCTCAACATCCACATGCATGCAAAAGTCTTATACAAGACAGTGCATGCACAAGTCTCATGTTAACTTTGGATAAATTAAGATTCCGAATTCTAATTATTCAAGGATTCGGAATGCCACGATGTGGGAATCAAACTTAAATCTATTTAAATTTTTCCAAAAAAAAAAAAAAAAAGAAAAGAAAATTTGGAAATTTTAAATACTTCAAGTCCCGTCTTCTTACAAATACTTGGTGTGTTTGCCGCCGAGCCTTGAAGTGGGGGCATTTGTAGACGGATAAATAAACTTTAGATTATTAATTTAATTGGCTATTTTATATTTTGAAATTGTCCTAAATTTAATTTCAAAGTTAAATAGTTAAAATTAAATTGATATTATAATGTTTATTTTATCAACAAATCAAGTGATGACACGTGTCAAAGTGACATGTTTTGACCAATCAAATCAAGTCTTGCAGTCAAAGAAAGCCAAGGCAAATCATATGGCGACACGTGGCGTATTGCATTACACCGACCAATCAAATTCAAGTCTTATATTATCTCTTTAAAATAAAAATAAAAATATTAAAGAGATAAATAACTTATATGATTTATTTGATATTATCTCTTCAAAAAAATAAGAGATAATTATTAAATAAAAGCTGACTTGAGCCACAAGTCTTGAATCCTACACCTATATAAAGGGGTCATGTGTAGTACATTCAACACACAACACGAATTCAAGAAAGGCTAAAAACCTCTCTACGAGTTCAAAGAAAGGCTAAAAACCTCTCTAAAAGTTCAAGAAAGGCTAAAAACCTTTCTTCCCGAAGTTATCAAATTTAAGCATTTGATCCGTTATCAAGGCGTTATACCGGCGAATCGGCGTTATATTCAAGCTAAATCTATGGAATTATCGACGAGTTCGAAGGCGTTCTTGACGGAATTCTCTAAGAATCCAGCGTTTGATTCGTAAACAAGTCGAAGGACCTACGGATTAACGTTATTCAAGCTAAATTTGAAGTGAAGAAGATCAAACTCCAAATTCATCAAGAACCGTTTGAAGATTCAACAACTTTAAATTCAAAGGAAGAATCAGAGGATCAAGTGAAGATCGAAGACCCACTTGTACTTTAATTTTCAAATAATTTGTATTATTTATTCGATATTGACTAAAAATCAATAAACACGAATTTTTAGTGCAAACATCTACTTAATCAAATTCATTTATTTCTCAAATTCTATTAACCAGAAATATTTAAATTCAAAACACACGTACTAATATAAAATTGAATGAGGTCTTCTCTAACAAATCACTTTTATCTAAAAAAATTAAATATTTATAGATATTGTAGTTATAAATTCAAATTTAAATTCAAATAACTTAATTTATCCAAAGATATTTTTATCCTTTTAGATAAGTTTGTTACTGAAAATATTCAAATTTAAAATTTTGGTGATATTAAGTAACAATATTTCAAATTTAAAATTTTGTTGATACGCACATAAAAGATTAGTATTTAAGGTTTTAATCGTCAGGATTTTTTTGCAGGATTATTTTCGGTCAGTCGTATTCGTGTTTTTTTTTCATTCTAATAGAAAATTTATTCTATTCTTTCCCAAGGGAAATCAAGTGCTATCTTTTTCATTCTAATAGAAAATTTATTTTATTCTTTACCCAGGGAAATCAAGTGCTATCAAGGGAAATCAAGTGCTATCTATGATGCACGGACACTTCTAAAAATATCATTTTGCCGTGTCGTGTCGTGTCGGACACTCGTATCGAACACTTCTCACGTGGGAAATTCAAGAAAAAATCCGTGTCGTCGTATCCGTGTCGCCGTGTCCGTATCCGTGCATCATAGAGTGTTACTAATTATCTACAGAATTTTCTTTTTCATGCAGGATCATTCTTTATCAAGGTAAATCAAGTGTTTTATTCAGATTCTAATAGAAAAATTATTTTCTTACTAATTATCTATCTTTTCTTATTTGTATATGAATTTTCTTTTTTATGTATGGTCATTATTTTCTCTCAGGGTAAGTTTGTTATGAGAAATATTCAAATTTAAAATTTTGGTAATACACCATAAAAGATTAGTATTTAAGGTTTTAATCGTCTTGGAGGATCATTCTTCGTCAAGTAAGTCTTATTCTAATCTTATTTCTTTTTCGATTCTAATAGAAAATTTATTTTTCTTAGTAATTAGCTACATCTTTTCATACCCATATATGAATTTTCTTTTTCATGATTATTCTTTATTCAGGTAAGTCTTAATCAAGGGGTAAGTATTATTAGTGTCTTTTATTTTTTTTTCATTTTAATAGAATATTTATTTATTTTTCTAATTTTCTACCTCTTTTCAGATCTATATGCCTTTTCATGCAAGATTATTCTTTACTCGAGGTAAGTTTTCTTATTCTAATCAAGTATTTTTTTTAATTGCAATTGTTATGTTAGTTTGATAATCAATTATTTATAGGTATACATATTTTATTTTTTTACTAATTTCCTACCTCTTCTCATATCCATGTAATTATGTTAAAATTGTTAATTTAATTTTTAATATTTGATATTTTAATGTTGTAAAAGTTACATTTTTATAATATATTCTATTCATTATCATGCTCATTGAATTTGTTTTTTAATATTTTTAATTAAATTTTTTTATTATTATACATGATAGAAAAATTTTATTATATTTTAATAAAATATATTCTATTTTGACAATTATCAAATAATAATATGATATATTTTGATTTAACATGATATCTTTATATTTCTTTGCATATATAAATTTATTTGTAAAATTCTTTCAAATTTTGTAACATATTTATTTTTTCTTTATATATGTGAGAATGTATTGCATATGATAGGGTCAAAATATGCTTGTCCCACGTTTGGACACGTGGCAATTCGAGATAGTAGCATATGTTCTCTTGTGATTAAGGCAGTTGTACACGAGCACCCAACCCCCCGAGCGCCAAGGTTCCTCAAGGGCACACGCCATCTCTGCTACACACATGCGGGGTCAACATTGCCGCTCTCTAACGAGCGTATTTCGTAAATACCCAGCAAAGCTCCGATCTGCCAAGGAAGCTCCCTTCGAGCGCTACTCTCCCTCAGGGAAGTTCCCACTCCCCCTCATTGCATAAGCCTTAGCCTTCATCCCCTAGCGGATTCTGTACCCTCCAAGGCCCTTGGTTGACATGAGTGTGCTCTTAAGCCCTCGTTACCAACCCCCTAAAACGGCTCTCTGACACCCCGTACATGCCCGCGCACCTACCACTGTCGCCAACACTAACTTCCACCGGTTTTTGCAGGAAGATTCCTCCTAGGTTTCTCTCGTAACGCCACGTGTTAGGGCAACATTTGGCCAGGACTACACAGTGCAAATGACCAAAGGGTCCTTGACCCTCAACTATAAATAAGCTAGTTCATCTCCTTCACTGTAAGCAATCTCCATTACTGCAACTTCACATTTCGCATATACTCTCTTTCGGATCATCATCTGACTTGAGCGTCGGAGAGCCAAACTGGGAATCACCCCCAATTCCCCCAGCTTGGCCGTCTGACCTCTGTTTCTTTGGTGTTTGTCCTAGCAGGTTGAACCTACCCTCTTTTCCGGCAATCACCATCGGTTTCCCCATCTTTAAACAAATTCTAAAGTGATTGGACTCTATACCCCATATTCAGACCTATCATTTTTGGCGCCGTCTGTGGGAACACCGTTCTCAGTTCATCTCTCTCTTTTTGCTAGTTGAAAAACAAACACCTAACATCTTCCTAACCATGGTAGCTACAAGATCTGGAGCTGTGGGAGGAGGAGGTGATCCTCCCCATGATGCCAATATCGCCACCATTCCATCTGCAGTCACTGGTGGAGCACCACCCGCCGGAGGTGTGCCTCCGCTTATAGAATCAATGACTCCGCCACCAGCACCGCCCGCTTCTAGCGCCGTTGGAGGTGCTCAACTCCCCTCTCTTCCGCAACCCCCCTAGAATCAGTGGGTTCATTCTCATGCGAATCCAGAAGGGTAACACTACATGATGCCGCCTCCAGGATATACGCTCACGCCCTCCGTCATGATGCCACCAATTCAACCTTACCACGCCGGCCAGATCCAACTTCCAGTAGTAGTTCCTAGGGGGATTGAAGGGGTGGAGTTTCCGTCCTTGACCCCTCAGCAACTGCGAGCCTTATACACCCAATGCGAGATTCAAGCAGCCCAGAATGCATGGGAAAAATTCCATTCCCTGTACTTTCCTCCTGGGCAAACCGCCCATGTAGCTTCGCCCTTGGGGGGAATACAGGGGCATCCCCTCCTGCAGACTCAGGCCGTGTTGAGGGCTCAGCCAATGCCTCCACCTGCGAAAGATAAAGATGTTCCCAACCCAGGGGAAGTCGAGCGTCCCCAGGCGGACAAGGGAAAGGAGCCCATCGAAAGGATTGATGTCGATGAAGAGGTCCACTCTCGGGCATCAAAACAAGGGCCACAAGCCTCCCACCGAGGGAGCCAGGTAAGAAGAGAAGATCCCAACCTCCTCGCGGCTGTGCAAGACCAGCTGCAGGAGTTGCAGGATATGGTGGGACAGCTCTTAGGAGCGCGATCCTAAGTCCCCCACGCTGGGGACGAGCATGAAAAAGTCAAAGACGCTTGACGCAACGTCCGCCAACAGCATGTTACCCGCCATGTGGAGCAGGAAGAAAATTTCGGATGTTTCAACCACCATCCGCTCGCAAAAGGGTCTCCCCTTGTGGAAGAAGTCTTGGTAGCCCAAGCTGGCATGGGCAAGATCCCGACATCAGTCAACCGCTACGACGGGACCACCGACCCCGCAGAGCATCTAGACCATTTTTTGCATCTGATGCACTTGTACGAGCACTCTAGCCATTACTGGGCAAAAGTATTTGTTACCTCCCTCGTGGGAATGGCCCAAGAGTGGTACAAGCGTCTGCCGCCAGGATCAATCCACTCCTACGGTGAGCTCACAGATGCCTTCCTGAACCACTTTAATTCCTTGAAAGCTCTTGTCACCGCACCCACTGCGCTGTATAACCTGATTCAGGGCGAGCATGAATCCCTTTGGTCATTCTTCGCTCGTTTCAACAAGGAGGTGCTGCTAGTAGAGAGACCGTCCATGGATTTCCTGATACACGTCCTTTTCAAGGCCTGCAATCATAAGCAATACGTGAGTAAGAAATTTGCTGATTCCATTGTGAAGAAACGCCCCACATCTCTCATGGTAATGAGGGAGATAGCCGAGCCCTACTTCGCACTCGAAGACATGTACGGGTCCAATGCTCCAAGGCATTTCGGACCCTCTAAAAACGAACGAGGGCGAGAGGAGCCTCCTCATAGAGAGCGTCGTAAGTCACCTCCTCCTCCACGGAGACTAGAGCGTGTCCCTCTTAACAGGCCTATCTCGGAAGTTTACGCCTTGTCTGACAAGAAACTCTTCAAAAGGCCCATGAAGATGAAGGAAACGGAGGCATTAAGGCACTCGAACAAGTACTGTGCTTTCCATAAGCAAAGGGGGCATGATACGGATGAATGCCGCCAACTGGAGGTTGAAATTCAAAGGCTCATCGTTGGGGGCCACTTGAAGGAGTTCGTTAAAATGTTGGAGCGCTACGATGAGCGATGTAATGACCGTCCAAGAGAGAGGAGGAGGAGCCCATCGCGTTCAAGGAGCCCGCGAGGGAGAGGCCCTCCTGAGAGCAGCCATCGCAACAAGGAAAGACTCTTGAGCAAGAAAATACCCCTTTTGCGGTCATCAACATGATAGCAGGAGGTTCCTCTGGAGAAGACTCCAACGCTTCACGACGACGGTTCGTCTGGAGTTATGATCAACGCCCCTCGGAACCCAAGTCAGTTTATGCCATCCGAGAATCCAAGGACGACCGCTCAAAGGAACATGATGTGATAGGATTTACAGATAAGGACTTAGAACATATTGTAACACCCCACGGGGTCAGTGAAGCCTCTGACTGCCCCATGGTGGTTAGCTGAGATGTCCATAATCACATTGTAAAGAGGGTGTTAGTGGATAGTGGAAGCTCTGTTAACGTTTTGTCCTATACCATGTTCCAAAAAATGAATGTTACCAACATCCTGCTCGAACCCCTCAAAATAGCCCTCATTGGCTTTGGGGGATCTGAGGTTGTACCACGAGGGCAAATTCGCTTGGCCACTTCATTCGGCCGAGCCCCACAACGCAAAACGCTCATGGTCATCTACGCGGTGGTAGAAATTGACATCCCATATAACATCATAATCGGGCGACCTGCCCTTGTAGACTTCAAATCGATTATCTCCACTTACCACCAGAAAATCAAATTCCCTAACCCCGAGGGTGTCGGAGAAGTTTTATGCAACGTACGGAAGGCTTGGGAATGCTACATGCTATCCCTCAGAAAGCCTAAAACAGAGAGAGCATTTCAAATTGGGTCCACCAAGAAATCCGTTGATTTCCTCAATCTAGACGAGGATAGTCCCGTGCGAAAGAGGGTTAAGATGAACAGAAAGAAGAATAAAAAGAAGAATCTCAACGCTGATAGCTCCCTCGAAAATGCTCCGCCAGGAACAGTGGAAGAGTCCTCCTCTGAAGGGGATGAGCGCGATAGGAACGAGCCCCTTAGTGATGGACGCCTAACAGGAAAGAAGAGAGCGCTTGAGCTCCCCCATCCAGAGATGAGGATCGAGCCATCAGAAAAATTCCTTACTATTGAGCTAGAGCCAGGGAACAAGGATAAAACTACCCAGATTGGGTCCAACCTCTCTGGACCCTCGCAGATCATGATGGTTGACTTCCTCAGAGAAAATGTTGACGTTTTTGCATGGAAAGCATCTGACCTTACTGGGATTGACCTAAGCGTTATGGTCTACAGGCTCAATGTGGACCCCTCGTTTAAGCCAATAAAGCAGAGGAAGCGAGATGTACATGGTTTTCGGAGAAAAGTTATTGAGGAAGAAGTTAACAAGCTCCTCGAGGTCCAATACATCGAGCCCATATTGTATCCCGAATGGTTGTGTAACGTGGTATTGGTGTCCAAGAGCGCAAATAAATGGCGCATGTGCAATGACTTCACTGATCTTAACAAGGCTTGCCCTAAGGATCTTTACCCATTGCCCCGTATAGAGCAGTTGGTGGATTCGACTGTAGGATGCGAACTCATGAGTATGATGGATGCCTTTCAAGGGTACTATCAAATCTTTATGGCCCCGGAAGACCGCCCCAAAACTTCATTTGTTGTCCACCTGGGTGTATATTGCTTCTTGGTCATGCCTTTCGAGCTCAAGAACACTGGAGCAACTTATCAGTGCCTTGTCAACAAGATGTTTGAGAAAGAAGTTGGAGGATCCATGGAAGTGTACGTTGATGATATGATTGTTAAGAGCGAGCGTCAGGGCTCGCACTTGGAGGATCTCAAGTGCACTTTTGCCATTCTGCGCCAATATGGGATGAAATTAAATCCTTCAAAGTGTACTTTTGGAGTACGAGGGGAAAAATTCTTAGGCTACATGGTCAGTCAGAGGGGGATTGAAGCCAATCCCAAAAAAATCAAGGCTATCTTGGACATCCCCTCCCCCCGTAATCTCAGGGAAGTGCAAGTGCTAGTAGGGAAAATCATTTCTTTGAACAGATTCACCTCGCGTTAGGCGGACAGAAACCTTCCTTTCTTCAAAATTTTGCGAAATGCACGAAATTTTGCTTGGACTGAAGAATGTGAAAAAGCATTGCGAGACATGAAGGCTTACCTTTCGAGCGCTCCGTTATTAACAAAACCCTTTGAAGGTGAAAGGTTGTTTATGTACCTCTCTGTTTCCACAGAAGCAACGAGCGCGGTTCTAATAGCCCTACGAGATCATAAGCATTTGCCTGTTTATTATTTAAGCAAAACATTACAAGGGGCCGAGAGGAAGTACTTAGAAATCGAGAAATTTGCATTCGCCCTCATCAACGCATCAAGACGGTTGAGGCCATACTGCCAAGAACACTCAATAACTGTCCTCACTGACCAGCCTATGAAGCAGGTGCTATCCAAACCAGATGTATCGGGAAGATTGATAGAATGGGCTATTGAATTAAGCCAGTTTGACTTAAGTTTCGAGCCTAGAACTGCTATACAAGCGCAGGTTGTAGCGGATTTGCTGGTTGAACGCTTCGGTTTAGAACCTACTGTTCTAAAGAACGATGGTCTATGGGTCCTGCACACGGATGGTTCCTCAACCTCTCAAGGGGGAGGAGCGAGGGTGACCCTTAGAGACCCCAACGGAATTGAGTTAGACTTTGCAATCAGGTTGGATTTCCAGGTCACCAATAACGAGGCAGAGTATGAAGCCCTTGTTCAAGGATTGAAAATTGCTTTTCAAAACGGAGCCTCCAAAATTACCGCCTATGTGGATTTACAATTAATTGCGAGCCAGATTGAAGGAACTTATGAGGCTCGAGAAACCACCATGGTGTAGTATTTGAGCAAAGCCAAGGAAATTATTGGGAAGTCCAAGGAATTCCATCTACTCCAGGTCCCACGGGCAGAAAACGAGCACGCTGACGCTCTGTCAAAATCTACCTCGGCCTTGGAAGGTATCAGTGAGCGCTCCGTTACGTTTCTTAGAACTGAAAAGCCTCTGATAAAAGAGCAGGGCACCAAGAGAGTGGTAGCCATGATTGATCCGCACGAGCCGTGCTGGCTTGATGATATTATAAGATTTCTTAGAGATGACGTTTGTCCCACTGACAAGGTGGAGGCCCTGAAAGTCAGAAACAAGGCCCCTCGGTTTTCTTTAGACTCTGAGGGGAGATTATTCAAGAAGTCATTTCAAGGACCCCCGATGAGATGTCTAAGGCCTTCGGAAGCTAAAGAAACGCTCGAGCTTATTCACAATGGAAGCTGTGGAAACCATTCAGGGGGGCGTATCCTCGCAAAAAGGGTCCTAAGGAGTGGGTTTTATTGGCCCACAGTTCTCCAAGACGCCATAGAGTTCTCCAGGAAATGCCCTAAGTGTCAATTTCACTCCAACCTCCCTCAACTGCCAGCCGCTCAGATGGTCCCTATAGATGTCTCATGGCCCTTTGACCAATGGGGGATCGACATTGTGGGTCCCTTGCCCATTGCGGTCGGACAGAAGAAGTTTGTCATTTTAGCTATCGATTATTTTACCAAATGGGCCGAGGCTGAAGCCGTAGCAAAGATTACTTTTAGAGTCGTGAGGGACTTCATTTCGAAAAACATTATCTGCAGATATGACATACCAAGGGTGCTCATTTCAGACAATGGGTCCCAGTTCATAGCAGCTGACACCCGAGAATGGTGTTCAGAGTTGGGTATTGAGCAACGTTTTACTTCCGTGGGTCATTCCTAAGCCAATGGACAAGCGAAAGTCACCAACAGGGTCATTTTGCAGCATCTGAAAACCATGCTAGAAAGCAAAAAGAGTGAATGGGCAGAGGAATTGCAAGGGGCACTATGGGCTTATCGCACTACTCCACGAGCGACTACTGGCGAGATACCTTTCGCGCTCGTATATGGGTTAGAAGCAATGATACCTGCGGAGATTGTACAAGAATCTGCTCGGGTAGCATACTTTGAACATAAAGCCAACGAGGAGAGTAGGGCACTGGAATTAGATCACGTAGATGGAAAGAGGGATAAGGCATGGGCACTCATCCATCAATACAAAGCCTCTATCGCTCGACAGTATAACAAAAGGGTAAAGGAAAGAATTTTTCAGTTGGGGGACTTGGTCCTCAAGAAAGTGGAAGTCTCAAGGCATGTAGGCAAGCTAGATCCCAACTGGGAAGGTCCGTTCAAAGTTATACAAATACGGACAAACAACAAATACACGCTCGAATCACTGCAGGGCGAGCCTCTCCCACGCCCTTGGAACGCATGCAACCTCAGGCGGTTCTATGTTTGAGTTTATTTTTTAAAGCATGAAGCATATGTTATTTCTCAAGAAATTTATAATGAAAATTGCTCCTCTCATTCATTTCATCTGAGTATGCAGGCTACTGAGAATTCTCTCTTGGGATCTTAAACCCGAGGGGTATGAATTTCCTCGTAATTTAGGAATAGGCATAACTCCACGAGCGTGCTTATCCAGCACCTCTAAGGATACGCCCAAAGTCCACCCCGTATGCACGAGCATCCTAGTAGGCCTGGGTAGCCTATACTATGGGCACCTAGCGCTCGAAAACAGGACTCACTACGCAATTGTATTTTGCAAGAAACAAAGCAAAATTTTCACAAGTCTTGAACGAGGGCAGCTTCCCAGTAAGACCCTCGTGATTACTCAAGACTTAGTAAAATTTTCCAAGTTTTTAAGTAAAATTTTCACAAGTCTTGAACGAGGGCAGCCTCCCAGTAAGACCGTCGTGATTACTCAAGACTTAGTAAAATTTTCCAAGTTTTTAAGAAAAATTTTCACAAGTCTTGAACGAGGGCAGCCTCCTAGTAAAGACCCTCGTGATTACTCAAGACTTAGTAAAATTTTCTAAGTTTAAAATAAAATTTTCGCAAGTCTTGAACAAGGGCAGCATCCCAGCAAGACCCTCATAGTTACTCAAGACTTAGGTAAAACAGTGCATATTTTACCAAACATGTTACCCAGAATCTTAGAATCATGAGATTTTGTTACAACAAGGGTAGAGTAAAATTTCGTAATCAAATAACACAAGGAATAGAAGGAGACACTATTGTGAAAGGAAAAATCTTCATTCATTAAACTTTCATTAAGCTACAAAGTAAGGGCACGTGGGCCCTTAGAATTCCTACAAAATTTAAATATTAAATGGGAAGAAAGAGAAATTTCAGCATGAGTAAAGGAAGGGAATCATCAAGCAGCTGGAGCAACATCTTCATCCAAGGCCACAAGGATATTTTGGGCCATAGGACCATGCACCGGGGGCCGCCGGCTCTTGTGCTTGAGGGGCTTGTTCATCTTGGTTTTGGGCAGCTGGCGGAGGAGCGGGCTCGTTATTTCCTTGCGCTGGTGGGACTATAGGATCATCGCCCTCAGCAGGAGCATCTTGGTTTGTTGGGTCTTGAGCGTTGCCAGTTGGCGCCACGGGCTCGTTTGTTGGAAGATTTGCTGGAACGGCGCTAGCATTGTTGGTCCCCTCGTTTTGCTCCGCCTGAGAGGCTCCCTCCGGGGGGATAAGCGGCCATGTATTCGTCCTGGATGAGCGTGACCAAAAAATTGTACTCCGGCTCGGAGATGTTTGACTCAGGATCTTCGCAATCGTCATCCTCCTCAACGCAGCGCTCGTTGAATATGAGCCCCGTATCCGGCATCCCACGAGCGGATGGGTCTGTTAAGCCCTTGAAGATACCCTGCTCAATCGCGAAATTGAAGGCCTTTTGAGCCTCGTCAAGACAGTGCAAAGAGGCCGCAAAGTTGAACGCCTTAACTTGATGAGCGCCTCCTTGACTGATTGCTCAATGCGATGAGGAAGTTGATTCAGGGTATCCGCATACTTCTTCTCCGCCTCAGTAGCCCTCGTCCTCCATGTGTTACGGTCATCCGTAAGCTTTTGATGGCTCTCATTAAGGTTAGAAGTCGTTTGGTAGCCCCAATTAGGCCTCATTAGACTCGCTCAGGCCCACTTAATTTTGTGTTTGGTAACATCTATTAGCTGTTTCGGGCCTACTCGACTTAATCTCCAGCCCGCCAATAGCCCGCCACTGTTCATAGATTAAGTGCTGAAATGAATCTCTCATTTGGGCTGAGATTAAGTTGTGCAAAGATTTTGGTGGCCACTGTTCAATTTTTAATTCCAAATCTTGCCCTTTATTCTTTGCGCAAACAAGAAATCGTCCCAGAACACATCGTTGAGGGCTAGGGTTTCGTGAGGGCACTTCGACGATGATCTCCTCAGGTTACGGTTGATTTCCTTTCTGGTTCTTGTTGCAATCTCCTCACCACTGACTCTACAGACTGTCTATCTTCATCCGACGCATCCCATCGCGACAGAGCATCATTCAACTGTTCGAAGGTTAAGTTTGAAATTCCCTTTCACACGCATATTATCTCTGCAAAAAATGTGTTGTTGGTTGTATTAAAGTCATGCTGAGTGTGAATCGAGTGCTACCTCCATTGTAATTTCTGTTTTGTGATAATTTTTTGTCTTTTTGCCGCTTGTGTTAGTTGATAAAAGATCTGGTTTCAACGAACAACTTGCCCAACGAATACAAAGTTGTGTTTACACCTAAAAACTAAAAACAGATCTTAATGCTAGGCTGATCAATGCAACAAGTTTACCATCGCATATGTAGATATATGAATTCAGATTTTCTCATCAGTCTAGATAACAATTACTAGGGATCCAGAAAACAGACCTCCAGATATTTATAAGGCAGGAGCTGTTGTGAAATTATAAGTCCTTCAATATTATCAACACCAATAACCTTTATCCTACTATCTCTGCATCCTAGTGTGAAAACAATACATAATTACAATTGAGGCGAGCACAATGTGGACAAACATCAGAGATACCATGGCCCAGGACATGTTTGCGAATTGGAGGAATCATTAAAATGTTTTCTATGTGCAATTTGTGGATACATTCTTACCTGATGTGGAGTTGTCCTGATGTGGTGGTGGTGTGCTTTGAAGTATAATGTTCTCAGTAATATAGTGCTTTAACTACTTCTAATGGTTGTGTTTACAATTTCTGTTAGCCAGTTGACGAAGTAGTACCTTGTGTTATCTTGTTGTTAACATGTATGCTTTCCTCAACAGTTGGTTGATCCATGTGAAATCTGGTTCTCGGTAAATGTTGGCCACAATTAGTTTAATGCAGGATTCAAATTCTCACTTATTTATTTTGATTTACTAGTGCAGCTATTTTTCAATCATCTATCATGTGATGTTAATTTGATGCCTTGGTGGTTGCTGGTTGTAACGAAGTTCTCTTGTTTCTGTCTACAGGTAATGGATAGTCAGAGAGTTGTATCTCGCGTTCGGACCCAAAAGGGAAAAGTACCAAGAAAAGACACAAGTCCACAAACTTCAATCCCACCTAGATTAAGAATTTAATGGGTGATCTAATGGAATCAACTCGGTCGACTATTGGCGATGCAACCTTTCACTTCCTCAAGCAACCGACAAATTCCTCAAGCAACCTTCCACTTCTCAGGTTCCAATCGAAGATGACATCGTTGAGAAACAAGCTAGTTTGTACTGAGCTCTTTCTTCAATTCTTGAACCCACTACCTGATTTATGATGGTTTGCATAAACTACAAAACTGCATACGTGTGGCACGCATTATATTTTTGTACATGGACTATGTTAGTTGGTAACTTATTTTGCATTGTGTTTTCTGGTTTGTCTTGTTTTCATCATTTTAAAATTCAAGGGAAAAATCATCTTCAAACCTTGGGGGCATAATTCAGACCAATTGGTAGGAAATTAATTTGGGATTTATACAAATGGAAGTGGGGGCAGAAAGGTAAAAATGCTCGACAATTTATGTTAATATATCCTACCAAACATGAAACGGAGTTATGGGGATTAAGAATGATTCAGATTAATATTCACTACCAAACACGATATTATTTTTATACAACTTGACTTAATCGTGCTTAATGAGCCCGAAGGAGATTAAAGTATTCAAAACCAATACATGCTACCAAACAACCTCTTATTGTATTGCGTGCGCCAACTCCTCCGAGTGGTCTCAGTGTTCGTGAAGTCCTCCTGTAGCTTCTTCATTTCTGCCTCCAGCTTCTTGTGCTCCGTGTCAAGAGATAGGAATTTGGCCTTCTCCACATCTAGTTCCTCCTGAATTTGGGCGGGATCATTCGAGCGCGCCATCTTCTTGTATTTGGCTTTTCGGTCAGCAAAAACCGTGGCACGTATTTTGATGTTTTTAACCCTCGGAAGCACTTGCTGCACGGGCTCGAAAGGGCAAGAGTGTTAATAAAAAATCTTGAGGAATAACACCTTCAAAAGATAAAAAAATTATAAGGAGGAAGGAGACTTACAGAAATTAGGGCATGTACCATGTCACTGGTGACCTTCTCCACGGACTCGAAGTACAAAGCCCTATGGTCTGCTGTGAATTGGACCCTCTGATATAAGCCTTCGCTGATGGTTTGCGTGACCGTTCCGTGCCTTAATAGCACAGCACCTCCATCTGCCGAACCCTTATAGCTCCTATCCCCTCGACGATCAAAATCCCACAAATGCTCCTCTTCTAAGGAGGAAGTGTCTCCATCGCCCTTGGGCCCCTCCACAACTTGTTTGCCCTTACCGGTTATAGAAAAGGAATCCGACATCCTTTTTCTCTTTCTAGAGGTTGAGGTGCCTTCTCCTTGAGTATCTCTGATATTGACGCTCGTCTGAGGCCTTGACGGCGGAATCGGAACGGGAATAATGGCTCCACTTGTTTGAGAAGCGACCGGGGCCCTTGGAATCACCCTTGTATCAGGGTTGGGTGCTTGGTTATTGCCATGACCCTGATAAACGCTCGAGCCTGCAGCTTGTCTGCCACCACGATCGTTACCGCGACCTGCGCCTCGGGGTGGTAGGTTCTGTTGATCTCCTTGGTTGGCTTGACGCCTGTTGGCATTGGTGAATCGGGCAGCATGTCGGATTCCTCCAGCCATAATGATGTTTACTCCTGGGGCAAGAAAAAACAATGAGGGTCAGAAACCCTTGAACAAACTTCACAAAATACAAGTAAACAGTTAGCATCCCTATCTACAAGTTAGTGCCCTAAAATCTAACCGTCTCTCTCCAAATTCCGAGCGAGAGGGTTGCTGAGATATTGAGGATTATTGGAGAGCCCACAAAGGAACATAAGTTCATCATCATCTATCAACTCTTTGGCCTGAATCAACCGGCCCTCGTCCTTCAACGTTCCGGCTAAATCCTTAGCCCAATTATCAGGAAAAGTGGGCCTAAGCGATCCTTCACAAGGGAGCCTTTCCCATGCGAGATCCACTCTCGTGACACCCCAAAATCATCATCCGCTGGGGCTTTGACAAAGATAAACTTCTCCTTCCAATCTGGACCGTAAGTGGAGGAAGGAGAGTTGATCAATTTTAGATGGGCCTTTGCTTGGACGTAGTAGAAGAAACCTGCCTCGGGGGACGAGCGCGGGGAGCTAACGACTTGAAAGAGGGCGTTGAAATTTTCCATTGAGGGCTCGTATCCAGTACACTTCATGAGGATCACGAAGCAGGTTATAAGGGCGAGTCCATTAGGCACGATCTGCGAGGGACACAGGTTCAAGTTATTCAAAATATTGGCCACCGGGACCGGGATAGGAAACCTCAATCCCCTAGAGCTGATTGCATCTTTGTAAATTACCACTTCACAGGGGGGTGGACGGTTAGCACGTTCGTGATCAGCAGGGATCCGTCAGGTGAACTCTCGTCCCAATATATTGGTGCCAGTATAGTCTTGATCTCCCCCAAAGTAATTGTGCTGGGAGTCTCATCAAGGGTACGCTCAGTCGCTTGCATGCCTGAGCCCTCACCCTCGTTTGACCCTTTGGTCTTCTTAGCTTTTTTGGGCCTCTGGGACTTCTTCCTTTTGCCCTTGGCATGGGCTCTTTCTGAGGGCCCCGCTTCTCCCTCGAATTCGGGGGTCGGGGCCACGATAGCCACGGTCACGGCATGGCGGTGAGGATGAGTCGCACTTTCTGTCAATGGTAATACCTCTCTTTGCCTTTCTGCCTCAAGCACCAGGTTCATTCCGTCGAAGAGGTTCTCCACACCATCTGGGTTTCTTTCATCCATGGCCATAACGGTCGCGTCCAACTCCTCGTCCCTAGGGGAACCCGGAGGAGATGAATTCTGGGTAGCCATCTCCTCAACCTCGCGGGTAAATTCTTCTACATGATCTCTGGCCATGGCTATTGTGGAATCTGCAAGGGATACGAGGATTTTGGAAGCGGAGGATGTTCAGAGAAATTTCGTCTCTGAAGATATGTTTGCGTAAAGGATGAAATGGATACAGAATCCCTTATTTATAGGAAGGGAAGTTGGTATGTTTCTGACAAATAATTCGAAATTGCAATCATTTCCCGCTTAGGAAACCGTTCACTTTATTGAACCGTCACGTACTTCCCAAGAATCACGCGCCCCACACGCATCAACATTTAATGCATAGACGTTTCAAGCGGTTAGAAGAAAGGACAGCATTTAATGCATAGATGTTTCAACGGTCAGAAGAAGGGACCGCATTTATGGCGTAATCAGAAGGATGATTGCCCAACACGCCATGCCTTGTACAAGCGCAATGCTCGATGGATTACATTGGTAGAATTCTACAACCCTTATCACCAAGGGCTATAGAATTGGGGGGCAAAATGATAGGGTCAAAATACGCTCGTCCCACGTTTGGACACGTGGCAATTCGAGATAGTAGCACATGTTCTCTTGTGATTAAGGTAGTTGTACACGAGCGCCCAACCCCCCGAGCACCAAGGTTCCTCAAGGGCACGCGCCATCTCTGCTACACACACACGGGGTCAACATTGCCGCTCTCTAACGAGTACATTTCGCAAATACCCGGCTAAGCTCCGATCTACCAAGGAAGCTCCCTTCGAGCGCTACTCTCCCTCAGGGAAGTTCCCAGTCCCCCTCATTGCATAAGCCTTGGACTTCATCCCCTAGCGGATTCTCTGGCCTCCAAGGCCCTTGGTTGTCTCGAGCGTGCTCTTAAGCCCTCGTTACCTGTAGCACCTCCCCAACACTACAACCCGCACCGCAATACTCCCTGAGTGGAGGTTAGACCCAACACTCAGGAAATACTACGGCGAACGGCCAAGATAATATATGAATGGAGTATATGTCACAGTGCAGCGGAAGATAAAGAGATTCAACTTTACCAATGAACGGGGAGGATAATGTACAATGAGCAAGGATTATCATTATTGATCAAAGTAGTTCGCAAAAGAGTATAACAGGTTGACATGCAAGGACAAAGTATGAGATGGTTTGTTTCTACAGAGAGTAGGCTCAAGACAATGTACTCTTAGGATCGGATCCAACCTACGATTGTAATGCTTCAAGATACCTCTAGTTGTCGTTCATTGATTCCTGAAATCATGCATTTTAAAATAGGCGAGAGGGTTAGTCAATGTGACTAAGTGAATGGGGTATAGTAGTTTATAGATACATGTATATGTATATATATTTTATATGATCTTGAAGATCTTGATCTAAAATAATAGCAATAGAATATAGTAAATAGGAAACGATTCATAATAATTGTTAAAATAGGGATATGGGTACTTGAGAATCTTTGTAGAAATATGAACCGTCTGTAACAAGAACTTTAATGCCCGCAAGCTAGGCCTCTCCATCCTTAACTCCTTAAATCATGATAAAATAGTAACGGCGTTTATCAAGACACCGATACTTCAATAAAACCAAGAACAATATTAACCCCACTACTCCTTGATGTCAATAGGGACTCAAACCCTAGAGACCACAAACACGATTCGGGAGGCAGCTATCTCTCCCTCATCCCTTGGCGTGAAGTAACTAACCTCCAATTAAACCACTACCAAGAGGTGGTGGTAGTCCACAGCACCAACAATACCCTCGGCCCGATACCTTCCGGGTAATTGCTCGCTACGGATACAGCCGGGGCTCATAACATGAATCAAGAACAATATTTTGCTTGCATAACCGGGAATCAATGTTTTGATATAATGGACTTGAAATATATAACGTCCTAGTAAAACGTTGATTCCGCTATGAAAGTAGTTTTCCCTTAAGACGGACATTGTAGTACAATAATATGTATATAGGGCAGTAAATCAATATGATCGGTAGGCTTGGAAATAGTTTTTATATAGATACATATGTATAGCATGATTCCAGTTGAAAACATTTTAACCCTCACCTATACCGGTAGTCAGACATTGTAGTGTGGATTCCAGTGCGCCTGAAAGTATTAACTACTATAGGCTTAGAACTAGGTTCCTTATTTTAGTCTAATAAGCACATAAAACACATAATGTTCATGCATAAAAGGATTACACATTATTTTAATCAAATAAACACATAAACTATATCATGTTAGAGAATTCCCGGTAGACTCTAATTTTAACCATTTAAGGGAAATTAAGTAATTAATCAGATTTCGTGAATTCTTTAACCACTTAAATATTTATTAATCACATTATAATCTTAATTATAACATTAGAAATGAAATTTAGAATTTAATTTGACAATGTAGGTTATATTTTGAAAATAATTCACAATTTTTCGATTTTTGGAAAATTCGGATAAAATCTTTATTTAAAAATTCCAAAACTAATTTTATAACTATTTTAATATTAATTTTCGAAATTATCATGATAAATGTTGACCCAAAAGTCAAAGTTACTATTGAAAACATTTACTATTCAATTTCTTATGAATTAAACACCTTATAACATAAAATCAAACTCACACACACACACACACACACACACAATTCACATGCCTCACACACACACACACATGTCCAAGAACACTAAGAACATGTTCTTATGTCTATTTGAATATTCAAAGAGGGTATGTAACACACTTGATCATATTCATATTATTTATAACATAGAATTTGAAGCATAATATAGCAAAATATATTAATTCTCTATGAAAAATAATTCTAAATAAATTATTCTTGACATGAATTTAATCAAACAAGATCATGAATACTTAAACATATGAATATACTATATCATATCATAATTCATTCATTTAACTAAATAAAATTCACATATATCATCATATTTTCCTAAACTAGCATAAATAGCATATATTTCATAAAATAAATTCCTAAAGCATAATTTAATTAAATCTAAGCATGCTATAATTCATAATATATTAAGAACATAATATAAAGCATGAAATAATAAAAGAAAATCACACCTTATGTAGGGAGAGAGCTTGGGCCGAAAATGAGAGAGAAATGAGAGGATTTTGTGTGTTCTTGAAATGTGAGGTTTAGGGGGTATTTATAGGTAGTCATGAGGGGTCTTAGAGCAACTTCTAAGAGTTTAGGGGAGATGTGGATGCTTCATAACCTAAACAAATGCTTGGTAGCTAAGTGAAAAATGTGGTTGAACTATAGCTTAAACAAATGCTTGGTAATTATATAAGAAATGTGGTTGAATTATATTCTTTTATTTAAACTTTCTAGAAGGCTTATGTTGTCATGGATGATGTCATATTGATTAAAAATAAATATAAAATGGTATAAAATTTATTCAAGAGTCGAGAGATGAAAACTTGAAGTAGTAAATTAATGAAAGAACGAGTGAAAAATAAGCTTCGTTATGATTATAGATGTGGAATATTTAGGTTTTTCGTTTACAAGTCATGAACGTTAAAGATGATAAAAATCATGGTAAAATTATGTAAACGAAGCTATGACGAAGTTTAAAGGTTGGAAAAATTATCATAGCTTAGAGAAAAATTCAAGAAACGTTTTAAGTAAAATTTTGAATATTAAATGAAAGCTAATTGTTTAAAATAAAATAATAAATTTTAAAAGGGCAAATATGCTATAATTGGTATCAAGTTTTGGTAAATGCATGAAAATTCACAAAATAATTCAAGGATCGTTTTGACTATAATATTGAATACGGAAAACGTTGAAATTCGAAAATCTCTAAATTTAGGGTTAAAGTAGGGTTTTTGGCCGGTTTTGGTTATTACGGGAGTTATAATGAAAATTAGGGTTTGAGAATGCTATCAAAATTCATAAAATTTTGTAAGGATTCATTTGAGCCTAATATTGGATAGGTAAAGGTGGCTTGGAAAATTTCGACATTTAGGAATGAATAGTGACTACGGACTTTAGAAGGAATTCTTCTTGGCCCGGAATCCGGGATGTTACATTACCGACCCCCTAAAACGGCTCTCTGACACCCCGTATATGCCCGCGCACCTGCCACTATCGCCAACACTAACTTCCACCAGCTTTTGCAGGAAGATTCCTCCTAGGTTTCTCTCGTAACGCCACGTGTTAGGGCAACATTTGGCCAGGACCACACAGTGCAAATGACCAAAGGGTCCCTGACTCTCAACTATAAATAAGCTAGTTCATCTCCTTCACTGTAAGCAATCTCCATTACTGCAACTTCACATTTCGCATATACTCTCTTTCGCATTATCATCTGACTTAAGTGTCGGAGAGCCAAACTGGGAATCACCCCCAGTTCCCCCAGATTGCCGTCTGACCTCTGTTTCTTTGGTGTTTGTCCTAGCAGGTTGAACCTACCCTCTTTTCCGGCGATCACCATCGGTTTCCCTATCTTTAAACAAATTCTAAAGTGATTGGACTCTTTACCCCATATTCAGACCCATCAGCATAATTTTAGAGTTTTATTTTTGTTCATTTTCATTTTAGGAATGTACTTTTCATATATTCTGAAATACACAATTTATTTTTTTATTAATTTATATAATTTACAATAATTTTAGTTTTATATTTAATAAATTTCTCTCTAATTTCAATTGTATTTCTTTTATATAATATTTTCACATGCTATTCAAATATTTTAAATAAAATTTTGGTTTAACAACTATTATTTTAATTGATTTTTTTATTATGTTTTTATAAAATTTGGCCAGTGCCTTGGCACGGGTTTGTAACTAACATATAGTATAAATGAACAACGGATATTTGTGAAATTTTCATTTTTATCATATCTTACTGTGTCAAGTCTGACATGATAGATTTTACGTGAAAAATACTCAAATTTCCTCAATCATAATATGTATATATATATAACAAATTTCAAAAAATACAAAAGGCTATTCGGGGTTTTTAACTGAAATAATTTCCAAGTTAAATAATAGTGTGATGCAACCATGTATGCATAAAAATGTGAATTCTGTTACCTGTATTATGAGGAACTTCAGAGGTTGTCTTAATGTGTTGAATCTCATTCATGTTCTGATTTAGTTTTTAATGTTGAAAATGTTTGACTCTTCATGTGGTTGATAATATATCGGATAATTCCTCAAAACTCCCCAAGTGATAAGTGAAATTCTCTTTCACTCCCCAGTTTTGAAAAACTTCCCTTTCACTCCCCAATTGAAAAACACAATCTTTGTTTACTCCCCATTTTTTCAGAATGTTGTATCCGAATTCAGGAATCGCGTACCTAAATCCTCAAATGATGTATTCATTTGGGGATTTAGGTACGCGATTCCTGAATTCGGATACAACATTCTGAAAAAATGGGGAGTAAAAAAAGATTGTGTTTTTCAATTGGGGAGTGAAATGGAAGTTTTTCAAAACTGGGGAGTAAAAGGGAATTTGAAAATTTTTTTGGTACTATTCAAAGATTGCCCCTTGATATATTTTGAAAAGAAGTTATGGATCATTACTAGACTATTTATTGCAGAGTGCAGACTTTCTTGAAGAATTACTGTTTGAATGAATATGCATGTTATTTCTTCTGGATCCAGCATGTGGTCACACACACGTGTGTGTAAGGATGGATTGGAAATTTCTTGGTATACGGTCTCACCAAATAAAGCATATTGCTTTGATATTTAATTGTTTGAATGTTAAAGGAAATGGGAAGAGAAAACTACAAGGCCTCGTTTACTTTTCCCCGACCCGACATGTTTATGCATGTTTGTGATAGCTCACAGACGTGTTTACTTCTTAATTTTTGTTCATGTTCTTTTGGATTATAGTTGAAGCTGGTATTTACTTTTCAATAATGATTAAGCATGTTTTGTTGAATTTACCTAATTACTCTTACCCACTCATAATCAAACCCGATTGTTTTGAATTATAAATAAATAGCAGACCACAAAGTTAATATATTCCAATTGAGGATATTTATAAGTACCAAAATAAAGAAATAACACAAACATAAGAAAAAATAGTACATGTGTTAGACTATTTCAAAGGCAGTAGTGATCCTCAGACAAATTTTAGGTCACTGATCATAAACCACACAAACGTAATCAATAAAAATATGTGGTTTGCAAATGACACAAAAGTCAAGAAACTATGAAAAAGACCTCACAAAATAATACTCCAAAGCCAAAAATCATAATATGAGAAAGAGATTGGTATTTAAGACGAGCAGATAGCTTAGTGATAAGTATCTGCACCTATAAACTAGTAGGTAATGGGTTCGAGTCTTATTGATAGTAGTTGGGAACCAACATTAATCGACCAGAGTACCAAACCAAGTGCTCCTTTTTATTTCAACCAGCTTATTCGAAGACAATATGCTGAAACTTTTGTTCAGCCTCACCAATTAGAAATGCAGGGGATCTAAATCCACTTGTCAGGATGCCATCTCTGAATAAAATCACATTTTGTAGTAACATCTCATCTCCACAAATCTGATAACACATTGCATTATCATTATCCGCAAATTAGAAAATTTTGAGTTTTCCATTACCAGCTAAAACTTAAAACAAAAGAGTGAAATCGGCTTGAAAATATTAGATTAGATAATGATCAAGATAAAGATATCAATCCTAATATAAAGAAGAATAGAGAAAATAAAAGTTACCTTTCAGGCTTTCACGACGATCTCTTCTTCTCTGCATACTTCAACTTCTTCACCCTAATATTGGTCGGATACAGGCCTAGCCTGACGGACAAATAGGTTTTGTAGATAAGAAAAACATGTGATCGAAAAATTTCTCTTGACATCAATGACTTTGAAATGAAGTTCACCCTATGTGGGATAAAATGTCATGAATGCTCAAAACTCTCGACTCAGGGACTCAATGCTCTCATTTTGGCAGAAACTCGATCCTCTCATAACTCTCAACTCAGGGACTCGATCATTTCACAAAATTTCTCTTCTGCTGAAAGTTGGAAGAATAAATTACCCAAAAACAATACAAAGCAACATAAAGATGTTAATAATAATATGTTCAGGAAATCTACTAAATTCTGCCCCAATTTGACTTCAACGTTCTACTGAATTATTGTTTCCAGTAAGTAAGATTAAAAAGGTTCTAAACTATTCCAGAACAAGCAAAAATCAAATTGGGTCAAATTGATGGACGAAACAACGAGATGAACACAAAAGTAGCAAAAAAAACCTAGCTCTTCTGCAAATCTCTATGTTCTAATAGCCTACTCAGGAACCTGAGAAATATTGATTTAGGTAACAAAACAAATTCAGCTAACTTCACTTGAAGGTGAAGGGAATTCCCAATCATCATCAACTGTACTTCCTCCCATCTGATATAAATTTCATCCAAACTACGGAACTCACATTCAATAAAATTCAGCTGAAAACTTTCGTCACACAAGAAAACATACATTGGTAGCACGATATTACAACAAAATTCTGACAAAATTTATTAAAATGTGCATTTACATATCCACTGGAAATAAACCTTTCCTAATTGAAGAGAATAGATGATCGACTAATGTTCAACAAGAGACACAATAATCCATAACTAAAGAGAATATATAACCAGACACTCTATAAAAATCGTATCTTACCCTTCTTGATGTAGAAGCTTGATTCCTTGAGTTCGCCTCCGAAACTTAAGCTGTTGCAAATATTCACCCAAATTTTATGATAGTCGGGCACAATTGAGGGATTTACAAGGTGGACTGACTTCACATTCGTCAAGACAACACTACCCCCAAAATCATAGCTTGTTTGCACAGGATTCTTCTGATAAACCTTGGAATCACTGAACAAATCCCAGAACAGTGAGCAACCGCCTTGAATCTTAGCCGATGTCCCCGTCGAAACCCTAGATCCGGAAAATTTACCCTTAAGCTACGCATTCAATCTACTTCGTAAAAAAAGAATGCTGGATTAATCGACACTGACCTCCAATTTCTTATACATATGAGAGCCTTCATTGGATAGAAAATTTTCGCTCCAAAAATTTGGAGCTTCCCCGAAAAGACAAAGAAAAGCGGTAACCAGAAGGTGAAAACGAATGGCAAAGTATCTTAAATTAACTTCTGGTCAGAATTGTAAATATGTCCCCATGCTTAGCGGCTATCACACGGGCTCCGGCATTTAACACAGGTCGCTTCATCTAAAAAGTAAACACATGTTTTTTAGAGTTTAATGCCGAAAACATGCGTGCATAGGACATGTAAACGCGGCCCAAGTTGTCTAAATCTTCCGCAATACAAGAAACAACCATATCAGCCAAAATAACAACAAGAATAATGCTAATAATACAAATCTCTGATGCCATTTGAAATGCAGGCATTTTCAAACTAAATCTCACAAGCAAGTGTGCATTTTCGCACCTATTCACGTCGTCTCCTCGTGACGCAAAGCCATTGTCGTGGGGTCTCAAGATCATCTCCAGTTAGGGTTGGTATATGCCAGCTACCTTGTTCTGACTCCTGGAATTATGTTTTTAGAGCATACGTTAAACTTTCAGATATGAAGTTTGACATAACATGCAAGAGAAATGATTGGGGCACTATAGCATACCTGGATGACATGTGAATAAGGCGGTGGCATTCGCACGACGAGCTTTCCATCGCTAGAAGGTTTTAAATGGACCTGTCATACATTAGGAGAAACACGAAAAATGAAAAATGCCTCTCCTTTGTTGGTTAAGTATGAAATATCTAATAGCTATATTATGAAAGAAGAGAAATACCTGATGCTTTTCTTTCCATCTTGGGAAAAAGCTATTGCCCAGAAGATTGAACAAGTGATCTCGCATCTCGTCATTTGTTACCACCAAACACTTGCAGCTTACAGCAGCATACAACCAATACCTACAGAAAAAATTAATAAGTAAAATGGGAAATAATTAATTAATAACTTTTTAATTATTGTAACAGTTTCAAAAACATATGGGTGCAATTTTCTTCAGGCATTTTATGATACAGACAGTCTCAAACTAAAAAAAGCAAATAAATGAATATATTAATGCTACGTATAAAGAAAGAAATATTTATTAATCAATATGTACCAATCATCATTCGAACCCTGAGGTGAGGAATAAAGTGCTCCAGCCTTTTTCCAGGTTTCCAACAATTTCTTGTTGTTAGGATGCTATGCAGGACCTCCAGTTACTCGGCTCTGGTGTAGAATTACGAGAGGCAATTTCTTTGATGGACTCATTTGACGCATTTGATTCACAACTCTCAAGATCTTCAAACAAGAGCGCAGGTATATATATATGAGTGTGTTGTTATAGAATACATAATTGTGCGAATTACATTTTAAACCCTGGAGGTAGGTGAAATTTACAAATTAATCCCTCTGGTTTTAGAAATTAAGACATAATCCCAGAGTTTTGCATTAAATGTGTAAAACTTTCAAAAATTCCCCCACTCACGGTTAAAAGAGGGGTGTTTTCAGTTTTGCACATTTATTGTAACACTTAATTTGTAAAAGTCAAGGGTAGTAAACGTCGTTCGCACTAAATAATTTCAAGATAGAGATTAGAGAGATTGTATTCTTCAGGAAAAATGAAGCCGGAATTGAAAGCTCATTTTTGTTATTTTTTACCTGAGCGAAGCTGAAAGTATGTTGATTAGCAAGGCCTAAATTTGCACCATCGACCACAACATCAAATGGACCATTCCGATGAAGCCACTCCTAAAAGCCAGGATATTCAGATGAGCCACAATCTTATTATTAAATTATGCAGCCTAGCATAATAATAACATCAATTCCTTTACTTATCTGCAGTATCATCTTACATGAACAAGTGTATTCTCAGTAACATGTTTATACTTAGCACCATACGAATATGTTAACAAACAAAAGCATAGCAGTTTTTTGTTTCGTAAAGAAACTAGAGGGGTATGCTGTTGAGAAATCTGGGCAAAAACAGAAGCTAGACACGGGTAATCCCTGTCCTTAAAGTTTCTATCGCCCCTAACTTTGTGGGAAGTGTGCTACAGGTTTCAGGCGATACACTTCCAAGATATATGTCAAGCTAATTTCTGGGAATGATTTCGTGTACTAGCACTACACAAGAAATCAGATGAATGTGTTGTGTACTTTCAGCTCAAGAGATTGTGTATATATGGATATTCAGGTGTTGAAAAACGGATGATTTGAATTATGACTGTTGGAGGATTAATTCAGCATCAATGGGCTGTTTAATAGCCCCTGAATTAATTTGTGGCTTAATAGCCCTTGACCTTTCAGTTACAGCTTCTCAACAGTCACATTCAAATTGGACTGAATTAGGGTTAATTCCAAACGGATTTGGCCCAAAAAGATTGGCTCTGGGCTCGGAGGCGAGGCTCCTAGCGACGATGCGCACGTGCGAAGTGCAAAATGCGTCATCAAACGCCACATTCGCCCATGCCCAGCCCCGTGCCCGTGCCCGTGCCCGTGCCCGAGCCCGAGCCCGTGCCCGTGCCCGTGCCCGTGCGCGAGCGGACGCGGGCGGTGCACGTGTGAGCCCACCAGTCCACCTCACATTTATTGAATTAATAACCCACTTAGTGTCTTAACTTATATAGTTGACCACACTTAGTTATTAATCCAATGTGGGACAGGTTTAGTTTTCCCAAACACCCTTTCATATGCCTCTTTTGATATTTCCAATAAACCTCCATTAGCTTAATTGAAAGTATCAATGCATATGTCCAACAATCCCCCACTTGTTTGGAAAACTGCTCTTTCCCAAACCAGTGTCTGACTGGTTTTATTTAAAGATCACGTGCATAACAGAAGGTGTGACGAACATTGAACCTTCCCTTTAGTGTAAGTAGCTCAAAGTCACCTCGAAGTTGATGGTGTCCACAGATTGAACCTCAACTCCTTACTGGTGTGACCGGAGTCACCACACACACGTGTTCTTTCTCACACAACAAGCACTCCACTGCTCGGCGCTTATCAAGCCATACGCCATATCCCGTTTCATGAACCTCTAAGAGAGTAAACCATAACTCTCTATAAGAAGCGGCTTCACTTCTAGTTCATATAGGCAAAATGTTTCTCGGGCACTAGTTGCAAATAGTGCAGTATTTTGTTAAGAGCATAGCTCAACCTTGTCACTTTGCAACTCACTGAACTATCTTCTACTATATATGAGACCACTTGATAGCTCTAACCAACTCGTGACTTGTTTTTCCCTTTGAACCTTTAATCAGGGGAAACCTAGATTATAGGTAGGGTTACCATCACTTATGGTTCGGGTGGTTTAAGTCCCATATCTCTAGTAGTTGTAGCTACTAAGTCTCTCGTCAGAGGCTTAGTAAACGGATCAGCCAAATTCTTATTTGACCTCACATAGACAATCGTTATGATACCATCTTGTATCAACTGTCTCACAAATGCATGTCTAAGACCAATATGTCTAGACTTACCATTATAGATACCACTGTACGCTTTTGTAAGCGTTGCTTCGCTGTCACAATACAACAAGATTGGAGGCATTGGACTTGGCCAAAGATCTATGTCTAACAACATATTTCTTATCCAATCAGCCTCTTGCCCAGCTTGAGCTAAAGCTATAAACTCAGATTCCATGGTAGAGTGAGAGATTATTGTCTGTTTCTTGCTTGCCCAAGAAACAGCCCCACCGGCAAGAGTGAAAACCCACCCACTTGTGGATTTGTTATCTCCCACGCTAGTTATCCAACTCACGTCTGAGTACCCTTCCAACACACTAGGGAATTTGTTATAGAACAGACCAAAGCTAATAGTTCTCTTAAGGTACCCAAGTACCCTACTAATAGCTTTCCAATGATCAACATTGGGACTGCTCGTGTATCTGCTAAGTTTTGAAACTGCAAAGGAAATATCTGGTCTAGTGCAATGCATTGCGTACATAAGGCTGCCAATAGCACTTGCATACTCAAGCTGTGCAATAGCTCTACCAGTATTTTCTTTAAGTTTCAGACCGTTGTCAAACGGAGTATTCACCTCCTTGATCTCGAGGTGACTAAACTTAGTCAGAACTTTCTCAATATAGTAAGATTGGTTTAGTGAAAAACCCCCACTATGTTTTTTAACTTTAATGCCTAAAATGGTATCTACTTCACCTAAGTCTTTCATCTTAAAGACCGAGGATAGATACTTTTTTGTCTCGTTTACTCCAATCATATTCGTCCCGATGATCAACATATCATCGACATATAGACAGACTATCACCATATAGTCAGTCGTACCGTACTTTTGGAGTAAATGCACCTGTCAGCACTGTTATACTTGAATCCGAATTTCAAGATGGCAGTGTCAAACTTCTCATACCACTGTTTTGGTGCTTGTTTTAGATCATATAGGGATTTGACTAACTTACACACTTTATTTTCTGTTCCCGGTGCTACAAAACCCTCAGGTTGTTCCATATAGATTTCTTCTTTTAAATTTCCATTTAATAATACTGTCTTTACGTCCATTTGATGAACAAACAGATCGTAAAGAGAGGCTAAGGCAAGAAGAATTCTAATGGAAGCAACTCGAGCCACCGGTGCATAAGTGTCAAAGTAGTCAATCCCTTCTACTTTTCTAAACCCTTTGGCAACTAATGTAGCTTTAAAAGCTGATATAGTGCCATCAGTGTTTCGTTTTCTTCTAAATACCCACTTGCACCCAATGGGTTTAGAACCACGAGGTAAGTCTGCTAATACCCAAGTATTATTACCCAAGATCGAATCCATTTCATCGTTTACAGCTTCCTTCCAAAAGGAAGCATCTCGAGAAGCCATAGCTTCCGAAAATGTTTTAGGATCCATCTCAAGTGAAAATACAAACGGTATTTCACTTACCACTTTATTATCTTGGTCCCCCTCCACCAAGAATAATAAAGCATCAGAAGAGATAAAGTTTTTATCCAAACTTTTCTCTTTTCTTGCTCTAGTACTCCTTCTAGGCTCAATTGGTTGTGTAGGAATGTTATTTTCCTCAACCGGCCTTATAGAACCTCTAGGCTCAATTTGGGATGGCCCAGAATCATTTCCAACATCTTTTGCAAATGTATTTTCGAAGAACTCAACATCCCTGGACTCAGTTATCACATTAGACTCCAAATCAAGAAGTTTATAGGCCTTTCTATTAAGAGCATATCCAACGAATACACTTTTAATAGCTCTGGCTCCTAACTTAGTCCGTTTGGGATCAGGAACCCGAAAATAAGCCACACACCCCCAAACTTTAAAATAGCTTATGTTGGGCTTTCTGCCTTTCCATATTTCATAGGGACTAGACTTCACAACAGTACTAGGCATCCTATTTAGAATATGGCACGCAGACAGAAGGGCTTCACCCCACAAGTTGTGAGGTAAATTTTCATGATTTAACATGCAATTTATCATGTCCAGAAAGGTACGATTTTTCCTTTCAGCTACACCGTTCTGCTGGGGTGTATAGCCGGCAGTTGTTTGATGTATGATACCACTTTCTTCACAAAGTGTATCAAAAGCATTCAAACAATATTCCATGCCTTGATCAGAATGTAGAACCTTAATCTTCTTCTCAAGTTGGGTTTCTACTTCTGATTTATATTTCACAAACGAGCTAAGTGCTTCATCCTTAGTTCGTAAAAGATATACCTAACAAAATCTACTAGCATCATCAATAAAAGTTATAAAATACCTTTTTCCACCTCTAGTTAAAATTCCATTTAATTCACAAATATCTGTATGAATTAAATCTAGTATTTGTGATTCTCTTTTAACACTTGGAAAAGGTTTTCTAACAATTTTTGACTTTGCACATATTTCACACTTATCAAGTTCATTTTTACCAATATCAATTAATCCCATTGCATGCATATTTTTCAAGTTCTTTGCACTAACATGTCCTAATCGACTATGCTATAAAGAAATTGAAGAAATCATGTAAGCAGAAACGAGATTCATATTATTGATAGACATCTTATACATCCCATTACAAGCATAGCCTTTTCCAACAAATTCACCATTTTTCATGATGATGACTTTGCCAGATTCAACAGAAATCTTAAAACCTTTCTTATCTAACAAATCAACAGAAATTAAACTTTTCCTAAAATCTGGTACAAACAAGACATTAATCAAAGTTAATTTCTTCCCGGAGGTAAAGTTGAGCTCGACAGATCCTTTGCCTCCAACACCGGCTTTGGAGCTATTTCCCATCTGAACCTCTTGCCCCACAACTTCTTCAAAGGTCTTGAAAAGCCTTCGATCATTGCAAATGTGAACCGTTGCTCCAGAATCTAGCCACCATCCAGAAAGTTCACTTGCCATGTTGATTTCAGAAATCATAGCCACATCGAGGCTAAGATCAGTCACCATGGCAACTAGGTTTTCCTCAACCATGTTTGCAACTCCGGATCCACTCTTCCGTTGTGGGCATTCTCTCGCATAATGTCCTGTTTCTCGACAAACATGACACTTGTCTTTTCTTTTGTTAGTAGCATTATGAACAGGTTTAGGTTTCTGCCCGGATTTCTTAAATTGTCCTTGATTCTTTTTAACCCCGAAAGGCTTCTTTTTAGAACTTCCAGCCTCAACATAATTCACGCTGGATTGTCCTTGAACCAAATTCTTGCCATCGCGTTTCCGAGCCTCCTCTTCAATACGCAGATGTTTCTGAATTTGTTCCAAGGACATATCCTCAGATTTATACATCAATCTCTTTGCATAATCTTTCCAGGTAGGAGGGAGCTTTGAAATTATAGCTCCTACCTGAAAAGACAATTTTCACTATCCGAAGTTTGTTGACAATTACCTGGAGCTCATGCACTTGCTCCAGGATTGGTTTATTATCAACCATTTTGAAATCGAGGTATTTAGATACTAAGTATTTGTTTGTACCTTCTTCCTTAGCCTTATACTTGTATTCCAGCGTCTCCCAAAGCTCTCTAGGTGATTTGACGTTTGTGTACAGGTCATATAATCTGTCAGAAAGAGTGTTGAGGATGTGGCCACGAGCCAACTCTTCATCTTCAGCTCTTTTCTTTCGTTGTTGCTGAAGTGTCTGTACTATCTCTTGATGGATCTGCAAGGCATTCTGGGAGGGACCTGCGGCTGCAGTACTTGCAGGAGGAGCACCGCCTGCTGTAGTGGGATTGGCAGGAGGAACAACACCTACTGCAGTGGTTGGTGGATCCAAATCAACAGGCTGCTGGGGAGCAGGAGGATCTTCTGGAATTGGTGGCAGACTGGGATCCAGAACATAGGCAAGCTTAAGGACAGTAAGCAGGAATTTCATCTTGTCCTGCCAACGGCTGAAGTTGTTGCCATCGAAACGGTCTAGCTTTTGCTGGTTCATGATTCTGAAGGATTCAGACTCCATTTCTACGAATAGAAACTTTAAGATTGTTGAGAAATCTGGGCAAAAACAGAAGCTAGACACGGGTAATCCCCGTCCTTAAAGTTTCTATCGGCCCTAACTTTGTGGGAAGTGTGCTACAGGTTTCAGGCGATACACTTCTAGGATATATGTCAAGCTAATTTCTGGGAATGATTTCGTGTACTAGCACTGCACAAGAAATCAGATGAATGTGTTGTGTACTTCCAGCTCAAGAGATTGTGTATATATGGATATTCAGGTGTTGAAAAACGGATACTGTAGGAGGATTAATTCAGCATCAATGGGCTGTTTAATAGCCCCTGAATTAATTTGTGGCTTAATAGCCCTTGACCTTTCAGTTACAGCCTCTCAACAGTCACATTCAAATTGGACTGAATTAGGGTTAATTCCAAACGGATTCGACCCAAAAAGATAGGCTCTGGGCTCGGAGGCGAGGCTCCTAGCGACGATGCGCACGTGCGAAGTGCGCCATCAAACGCCACATTCGCCCATGCCCAACCCACGGCCCCTTGCCCGTGCGCGCGCGCGCACCGCGTGTGAGCCCATCAGTCCACCTCACATTTATTGAATTAATAACCCACTTAGTGTCTTAACTTATATAGTTGAGCACACTTAGTTATTAATCCAATGTGGGACAGGTTTAGTTTTAACAAACACCCTTTCATATACCTCTTTTGATATTTCCAATAAACCTCCATTAGCTTAATTGAAAGTATCAATGCATATGTCCAACATATGCATTTCCCTCCCTTAATCCCACCCTAGATCAAGTATTAGCCCATATCTGCATGAATCATGTCGGTCATATCTTTATTATACAATTATTTAGCACATATGAAAGAACAGCTCTATGGAAATGACGCTTGAAATACGAGCTAGTTCACCTAGTACCTAGTAGAGTATATCTGAATTATTCTTTTCTAAAATAGAAGAAAAACTAGTCAAGCAGCTTCTATAATATATCCCATAAAACTAAGCAACAAAATATATTACAAGCAAGATTCAGCTAGACAAAATAAGTAGTAATTCTTTCTTCCATAAACCAGATAAAGGAACTAAAAGGAAACCCAATCAATACCTGAAATCTAGCAAAGTTGGTTTTAACTTCTTTCTTGGAGGCCAATTCAGCCAATGACTTGGCAAAATTCTCTGTCTCCTGTGGATCAATATCGATAGAAACAAGTTTCTCCCCACACGACTGGCACACACCTGTCTCATCTATATTAGTCCTCACAATTTCCCGACTACCACTCCCTAACCACCCCACCCCATGCCACCCGCCCCTCCCTCCACCACTCCTTTCTTCACCTTCCGTGGGTCCCACTTCTTGACCCCAACTTCACCACCTCTTGTGGACTTAAACCATTCCTCTATTGCAGCTGCAGTCTGTTCAGACACTTGCCTAACTGTTGTCCTTAATCTATGCATCATTTCATAGACTTTTTCGTCTCTCTTTACTTCTGAACTAACTTTCAGGAGTGCCAAGAGCTCTTCTTCCTCAGGAAGAACACCGTTATCCATCATATGGGAATCTACTTCATATGCCTCATTAGCCATCCCCTTCTTACAAAAACCAAACAAAGCCGGACCATATGATCTCAACTTTGGAATAATACCTTGATGTTTCATTCGCTTAACTAAATCAAAAGCCAAACTTGCATCTTCTCTCACGGCTGCCAATCTCGAGACATTTGTGAACGTCGCCTCATTTGGATCCACCTTAGTGATGCCCATTTGCTTAAAAATCTCAAATCCTGTATCTAATCTTGCCAAGTTATCTCCATCCTCCCCTCCACCATCACTTTTTTGGCAACATAAATAGAGCTGCACATTGTAATGGTGCACATTGAGCTCAACATTATTGGCCTTGGCCTCCTTGTAAAGGCGAAGGGCCTCGACTAAGTCACCTTTCTTCGAACACTGGTCGAGCATCACACGAAGAATCAATCAGGGGACTCGCGCCGAGCTTTTCTCCTGGACATTCGGTTGCCCAAATCTTTAGATTTTTGGAGGAGAGCTTCTGAGGAGGTGGTGGAAAAGTGGGTTGAATTTTTTCTCCACATCAAAATTGGATTCTTGGGCTGGTTTCTAGCATTGCATACAATTGTTCTCGAAGTATAGTGGAACGAGAGCAGATTAAAGCGTCTGGAGTGGGAAAACAGCTCATTAGATAATGGGCTGCTCTTGCTGAGGAGAGAGATAAGAAATGAGGCTTTAGGGCAGAGAAACGACACTCGAAGGAGCATTCCTGCTGCAATGGGTCAAATTTGCAGACCGCAACTCTATCCAACATACACAACGGGCAATGGTCACCACCTGTTTGCCAAAATGACTCCAAGAATCCAAGCTAAGCAAGCATCATTTGAGCATACACACTCATTCACTCATTCCAATAAATAAACTGAACATTATTACATATACAGAGATCAGAGACAAGTATCAGACAGATTAAGAATTCTAATTCCACCAAACATCAACTTACAGTTGAACACTCGCAAATTGTTTGAAAAAATCCGCTTCTGCGTACATGCCTAATCATGCACACTAGATGTCGCTGCATTGACTCTTCGAATTTTGGCGGAAAAACGTTGTACAGAGCTGGATTACCCGCAACACTCGAATTCGAATTGAAACAAGTAGACAGTAAATGAATTGATTGATATTTTCTATAAGAAGAAATGACGGTCAAATCTTTGAAAACTCCGCATCACTTAGAAAAAAATTTGTCTCACTCTCCATTTTCAAAATTATTCCAATAAGAATCATAATTCCTTTTTATATCCCATTTTTTATAAATATAATATAAAAATTCAAGAATTACGTACTTAAATCCTCAAATATTGTATATTTTTCACAATATCATATATATACATCATTGCAAAAAATATACAATATTTGGGGATTTAAGTACGTGATTATTGAGTTTTTATATCACGTTTACAAAAAAAAAAAAAAAAAGGAAGTAAAAGGGAATTATGATTCTCATCTGGGGAGTGAAGATGAATAATTTATAAAATGGGGAGCAAATAGAAATTTGAGTTCCCATTTGAAATTTTTCGGGAATTCCCCGAGAAATGAATTGATAAGTGTAGATAAATTGCATTAAAACAAGTGGGCCCGCAATTATGGGCCTACAATGGGCCTAATATGGGTCTACAATGGGCCTATAGCTATCTGAAGTTGATTGGAAATTAATATATTTTACAAAAATATTTCATAGAATATTGCATCATTTTTAAGAGAAATCAATAAGAAAAATATGCCTTGTACCAAAAAAAGAATATACTTCTCCAAAGAAATCAAGTATATATTTCATAATTGATAAATTAGTTCGATTTCCAATAAAGTGAATGCTTATTGATGCATTAATCTCAAAATGCCCTTAATACTCTCATTCCTGTTCTTATTTATAGGTTTCAAACCTATACCCGACCAAAATGCTTTCCTCGTTCTCATTCTTTGGTTTATCCTACAATCTCCCATATCCCTTAACAACTTATTATTTGTCGGATACTCTTCAAGAATCGTCCGTTCCACGAACTGTTTATTGAGATGAGTCAGTTATTAGATGACGAACTGAGTCACGTCTTTGTTTCAAGCTAAACCTTGAGCCTAGATCGGGCCCTCAGGTACAACTCCGTCACTTACAAAAGGATTGAGTTTAATTTGAATATGTTGAATTCCCTTTTTTTTTATCATATTGTTATTTTATATAAACCAAACATAGAAAAGGTTATAAAATTTATATGCTCTTTATAAGATAACTAGTTCAGAGGCCCGTGCAATGCGCGGTAACTTATACCCGGTAATATAAATTATTATAAAGTTGTGATATATACCTATTTTATTCTTTTGTGGTTCATATATAATGTTTGTGCTCATTAATTCATTAAATTTATTGTTAAAGAAATAATGTCTAAAGATTGCATGCCTTAAGTTGCATATTATACATTACCTTCCATAGAAATAGCTTATTTACATCCGCTTGTGAAAATAGAGTACAAAATAGATTCTCATAGAAACTTTTGTCATGAGAGCCACAAAGCACTTGGAGTTGGAGTTCTAAGTTATCTAGATAGTTATTATATTTACAATGGCGAACACTTGAAAAAATCTTCCACTTTAACATATATCAGGTGTAGCGCCCGAGCGCGTGCCGCCACATCCTCCGCACCAAGACCCGACCCATATATGAAATGGGGAATCCATACACGTACCAAATCAAGGCGAACAGGGACACAACTCACTCGCTATGCTAGGCGGGTGCTAACCCTTAAACCATGCAAGAATGAGAGATAATAAAATCAGAGCAAAGCTTTAAGAAGCGGAAGCTATATATGCATTCACAACATATACAATGAGCTATCAAGCTCTAACCTCAAAATAATACAAATATCCAAATATCTGGCCACACGGCCTACCCTAAGCAAAATGCGCTCCAAATATTCTTAATCATAACAATATCCAAAAATAAGAGAGTATGAGTGTAAGTGCGACAAAAGAATGCTAGACTCAAACACAAGACCCACAAGACTCGGGTTCCCACCTATCACTCCCCAAAACCTGCAAGAAAAACTGAAAACAACACGGGTTCAGTCTTAAAGAGACTGGTGGGTATAAAATAGGGCATAATATATAAGTATTGTGGAATTGGAACACATACATGCAAGCTATAATCCCATATGAGGTTTTTATAACATTTCCCAAGTGGGTAAAACAAAGAAAAAAAATCAAATGGGATTATAACATTCATATTCACTCATTAGGTTATTCGTGAGCCCGGCGAGAGGGCTAAGTCTTCAACATTCACCTTGTGTAATCATTAACATTATTCATTAAGTTATCACATGCATAATCTTTTGTGCACATTCATTCGATCATTCATAATCATTCATATACACCTTTTTCCTCCGGGTGGTGGGCGAGTTTGCAAGGCCCGGCCACCCATTCATTATGGCTAGTGGGGTACATGAATCCCCAAGAGCCCCGTTCCCATTCCTCAGTAATCTCCTAGCGAGGACCGGTAACATCGTAGTTTTGGCGGAACTAGTATACGGGGTTCACCGTCAGCCCAAGCTTCCCCAGATAGCCACATACACTAAGTCCCAGGGCCCCCATTCGGTGCATTCAATCAACTCGCCAAAAACGTTAGGTAGGGAATTCATTAAAGAAAAGACTTTACGTTGGAAATCATTTACTCTTCAAAAGACTTGGTATATAAGTATAATAATTTAGCTCAAAACTTTACACATTGGGGATATATGGGGTCAATTTAACTAACAGAAGAGAAACCCACCTCAAAAGTAGAAAGAACGGTACAAGAACCTCAAGGACCGGTCTCGCCTCTGTCCGTACCAAAATTTGCGCAAAAGAGATGAAGTGAGACTCAAAATGACCATATACGACGCACGACAATGTAATGATCGTGATATGAAGTGCATATGAGACAATAAGATGTTATGAAGATGTTCATGTGCCCAATTAATGCCATTTAGACACATAAACGAGCAATTCATTCAATACACGAAGAAATCATGTTCATTCAATTTCAATTCATGTCACACATTGATCTTTAATCGATTTACACGTATACGTATCAATTAATCCACAAACAATTACATAACAAAGTATTAATACATGTTTAAACATATTACATCACATTAGGGTCATTCTCGGAGTGCGAAAATACGAGAAACATGAAGAAGTTCCGAGCAAGATTAAGCAAAAGCTGACAGTTTATCAAAATGTATGGGAATATCTTGAGTTTAAGAAGTTGGAATTGAATTTTATTTTTTGGATATGAAACTAAACAAATAGACCTTTCCAAGGTATATGACTCGAATTGTGGTTCAAAGCGGTCCGAATGCGTAGGTACGAAGTTGAACAAAGGTAGAATTTCGGTGAAGTGACAACATAATTTTAAAATGGTTATATCTCACAAACCATGATAAATTTTAAGGTGATTCCAATTAGAGAATACTCCATACTCAAAGAGGTTTCTACAATTAAAAATTTAGGTCAATCGGAGTTCGAATGGAGCGGTCCTCGACCTGGGAAAGTCTAAGGCAAAAGTTCCCCGCCCGGGGAAAACTGTCTAGAAATTCTCTGGACAAGAGTCCCCACCCGGGGGAACTTTCTTCTTAGAATTCTCCCCCCCCCCCCCCCCCCCCCCCCCGGTCCCGTGGGAAGGTGTTGCAGTGGGAAAAAGAGTAGAAACAGGGCTGTTCGAGGGGAAGAAGAAAGGGAGCAATCAAGGTAACACATATATGCATGTTAGGCATAAAAAAACACTCAAAAATCATGCATAAATCTAATATTAAACCGAGTACAAATAAGGAGCAAAGAAATAGAGTTTAAACAAGACATGTTCTTACATCTTCAAGCTTCAAACCTCAAGCCATATCAATGGTGATTCAAAGATCATTCATCATCCAAGTTATTCATGCATTTAGAAGCAAGAAGGAAGCAAAAAGGATTATATAACAAGTCTTGAAACACAAAATAGAGCATGGATGATCGTGGAATTCAAATCAAACCAAAAACCCTCACTATTCACATCATATCTCAACTCCATGAATCTCTAACTCATAACCTGATTCATATGGATGAAAAGAAGCACAAAAGTGAGAGAAATTCAAAACATATCTTACATTGAAGAAAAAAAGAGTTTGACCAAGTCTTGAGCTCAAGAAATGGAGAAAATGGCATTGGTTTCTTGTCTTTCTCTTTTCCTTGTTTGGAGCTACTACAGTACGTGTGGAATGAAGAGAAAGGAAGGAAGACTTTTAGCTATAATCACAAGGAATGGGTTAAACCGGTTCGAGTTAGGTTTAAAACGGGTAGGGTAAGGCTTTAATGGGTCATTTAGGTAGAAATTTGCTTTGTCGGAGGTTCAAATGGCATCGAAAAATTATGAGGCTAGTTCCATTGACTCCGAATTGTTGAAACGAGTCCAATGGTGGTGAAAAAATTCGAATCCGAATTACCGAGTTCAAGTTACGCCACCCGGAACCCAACGTGCGCAAATGCCTTTTAGCCCTTTTTGGTTCCGTTAAACAAAATAAATCCGAAACTAAGTCAAACAAGTTCGAAATCAAGCGACGGGCATCCAAACATATTCATAACACACATAACTCAAGTATACCAAGTTTTCACGAAAATCAAAAATCAAATCGGATGCAAACGACACGCATTCATAATTAGGTAGTTTCATAAGTTCAAGAATTCAAATAATTCATATCAAATATTCATATAATTCAAAGAATAATCAATTAACATATAAATTAAACATGTGATAACATAAATAAATAATTAAATGCGCTCATACGTGAACACATACATCATACCTGCACGGTCGAAGAGTCGGGACATTACATAAGGAGGTGAGATTTGATGTGCATCATCCTTTGAAGAGAGAGCCCGAGAATTATCAGAAATACAAGCTAACTTCATTGAAACTTTTGGCTTACAATTCTTGAAAACCTAAGTGAAAGCCTGAAACAAAATTCCCAGTTTGAATTGATATATAACACAGGAGAAATAGGTAGAAATGTCAAAAGAATAAAAGAAAGAACGGTATAAACTGACCAATCAGTAATTAAGTAATTGGTAATTAATATCATACGAACCTGGAGTATACGAGATCTCCAATCACCCGAAATTTGCATTGTTAATTTGAGATGTATGGTATAGGTGGAAGCAAGTGTTTCTCGTGAATCATTTAACCCGATTGTATCTGCAAATAAATAAATATATTTTATACTGCTAGATTAAATAAGGAAATTTTGAATGGATCTTGAGAAACTATTGAACCTGAACATTTTCAACATTATCTACGCTAACAAAAGCACCTGAAGTTAGCAAGGTCACAAAATTAATCGATTGTCTTTCTTCAATAAAAAAAATAAAATAGAAATGGAAGTAGATAATAAGACGATAAAAAATTCGATGAAAGATAATTTGCTTTCATATACTTGTTTCTGGATATAGCAGGAAAGAACCAAAATTCAATTCTAACAGTTACAATATTTTACTATCCAAAATTAAAAATGAAATAAAAAGTAGGCATAATACAACATTAAGATTCCATCTTTTGACACTCAAAGCAAAGTCCGACAAGGCAACCCAGATACAGAAACGACAGATTTTTTTTTTAAAAAAAAATTAAAAACAATTCAAACAAGTCAAAATTTAAGTAGAAGCAAGAGTATAGCAGTCTACGAAAGATAAAATAGATCTGATTAGCCAAAACATACCTTCAGAAACTCCTCAATGAGATTCCGCAGAAGTTTGCTTCCACCATGGATGTCGGGAAGCGTCAAAAGTTTCACTGCACGTAGTTGCCTCCTTGGATAGCTTTGTAATTCTTCTCCATCTGTTATCAGATTTTCGTCAAGACAAAATTATATCTGTGACCCAGTGGAACATGATAATCACTGCAAATGATATTGGAAAAATAGTAGAAAAGAAAGTAAAGAATCGTCTTTGTCAAGTGAAAGGGCAATGTTACGGAGCATACCTAAAAACGACCATATAATAGCTATGCTAACACTCAACACTTGCTAATCTCATAATCCTTTCACTCATTATCCCATCGTCTCTTCCAAGCTCTTTTAATGCAATAGAAGAAGGGCCAATGACTATGAACATTCGATTCAAGTAATAGTCAGATTAAGAGGTGAATCTATAATCTAATAAAAATAGATTTAACATCAAGAGCACATGTAGCCAAAATAACATATATGTCAAAACAAAGTAAAATCATCCAAACCACATACACAAATTGAAAAAAACTATTAAAGGTTTTCTATGAGATTGACCCAATAAGTTCATCCATAACAAAGGTTGAAACTTAGATTTTTTATTTTTTTTTAATGAAGTTCCTGGGAATTTTATAAAACCAAAAAGTATGCAGTAGTTTTATAAGGGTGAATTGTATTCGCGTGCGCATAACATAGAAAAAAAAGTGACTATGCAAAATAAAACTAAATACAAGGATAATGAAACTAATTTTTCCACAACATTCAATTAAGGCAACAACCATTTCTAGAAAGTGAGGCTTTTATGCAGCAAGATTCACATAAAGCTCAAAACTCAGAACACAAACTAATAAAATAGCCTTCTTTTCACTAAATCCACCATACCGTAATAGGAGTGAAAAATAAGATCCACAAGAGAAACTCAATTAGTAAATCTTTTTATTCACGTAAATACACAACTTCCATCAAATGAAAGTCGGCGAGAAAAAAAGAATTAACACCACTGGAAGAAACTAAATCACTCAAACAAACAGTGAACTCAAAATGAACTAATTAAACTAAATGAAAATAAATATCTGATTGACTAAACTTAATAATTAGGAAATGGGGAGCCAGGATTCAAATAAAAGAGAAACCCCTGCACAAGAACCTGACATTTTGGATTCCTAAGCTTATTTTATTTGTTTTTACTGAAGAAAGAAAGTAAACAAAGACAAAGAGCAAAGCATTCGACAAACATATTCTACTAAAATCTTGAAGATAATATACAACAAAGATCATTCTAAAATATTCATAAATTTATTATATGTGTGTGTGTGATAGCGAGAGACTCGAAAATTGGGGGAGTGAGTGATAGCGCAATTCCACTGCCCAACACAAACAATATAAATCTGTAAGCCGCAAACACATACATAGTCCTTTGCTCAGGTTTGTCGACAACAATTGTCAAAACAATTGTGATCCAAGGAAATGTTAATTTCAAATTTAAATAGTAAAAAATTAACGTGATGATAAAAATAGTTATTGAGATATACCAATCAAAGTGTCGATGTTCAAATCAAGTGGGATATCCTCAAACTTAGTGAATTGTGGAGTTCCAAGTTTTCTTGGGAGACATCATCAGTCACATAACGAATAGCTGTTGTTCTGTTTATAACCCATTGATATACCATTCTCCATTTAGGTTCTATGAATGTAATCCCTTGCATTCGTTATGAAATACATTTATTGAACTTGAAAGTACATTTTCCATCAAACTCATGTTTGGACTATATATAATATCTTGTACTTAAGGTTTCTATAAAAAATTTTGAAAAGAAAAAGAGATCTATAAAATAATGATAAAATTTGTCAGCTAAAGTATACAGAAAATGCACTTACATCTTTATCAGCGAACAAAAATCTTTGATACTTCTTAGAACGTGATTGAGATTGTCGAGGGTTAAGTTTTCGCATCACAAGTACTTTAGCTGTCCAATTTTTAGTATTTGGTGTAATTTCAGCAATAGGGAAAAGAGCTCAAGGCATTTTTGTTATATGCTGCAGAAAGAAAAAAAAAACATTCTTCTTTATGTAAAACAAAAACCATAATAACTAATAAATAAATAATGAAAGCAAAAGAAGAAACCTGAAGTGCAAAAGATAATAGGCAGTGTATATTAACAGCCAAAATTTATTAACCCTACACATTAGAGATATACAATTAGTTTTAGTAAAATAAATAATGAAAGCAAAATTAATTAATTAAAAGAATGAGCCTACAAACCCTTTAAGATAATTAGAGATATACAAAGCATACTTTTAAGATAATTAGGAGTATATTATAACTAACCCTTAGAGGGTATGGAAGAGTTAGAAGGAGAAAGCTTAAGCAGACATAATAAGGAAAGAGATAGGGTTTTATTTCTGAACTCTTCCCCTTAAACATTGATGCTCGTCCGTCTTATATAGAGAGCGGACTTAAAGCATTATACAACGAAATTGAAAGGCTTTGGCATCCGAGGCGTAAGCCATTATGTCACACACAACCAAGCAAACATGGAAAAGTAAATACATGACGGAAGAGGACACAAAGTAAAAGGCTACAGTAGATGTTGACATAAAGGCCTAAACAATGGCCGATAAGGAAAATAAAAAGTCAAGGATGACAAAGGAATCTGGGTCCACCACGTTTTGAAGGCTGAAATGGTCTAATATTGCCATGGATTTTGGCTGTATCCTGGTGGATAACTGTAACTGTAAAAATCATCGGATTCTCCTTCTAGGTATTCCTGAGTAGTGTCAGGAATTTCTTCACCTTGCAAGGTTGTTTCTCTGAGACTTCGGATCATGGATCTGGCATAAGGATCTCCATCAGAAAAGTCCTCTGTTAACATCACGTTGGTTGTGCAATATGCCCTTTTTTTTTAAAGGAGATTGATGATCAAATGCTGGAACATGATTCTTTGCACAAAGATGATTGTTCAATTCAATAGTTTTTTAAGGATGCTTGGCAATACCACCGTCAGTAGTGGTAAAATCATAGCAATAGGCGAGAGAGACAAGTTTTCCTTTAGAAAGGAAATAAGGCCTATGCATGATGAGAACTATGAAATGCTTTTCCATGTGCTCATTTTTCTTCACAATTTTCTTTAGATGTTTGATCCATTCTTCTCTGGTCCAATACCCATAAAGGAATTTTGCTAAATTGGCATTATGAGCATTAATCCAGATGGAATTAAGCAAGATTTTTGGATCAAATTCTAGGGTAAACCAGTTGGAAATCCCTAAACACCAGAAGTACCAATATCCTTCACCTCGAAGAGTGACCCTATCAATCAGAGTGAAAATAGGAAGGAAAGGATTATCTGGGTAAAATTTTCCTGACTTAAGAGTGAGTCCTAGAGCAAGGAGATATTTTACCTGATAATAGAAGATGTGGCTTCTGGAAAAAGTTTTGATTTCATCTGGGTTGGAGAGATGGAATGTTGTTGGTGGGAAATAAGGAGAACTGGCTCTGTAATAATAGCAGGTATCTTAGATGATGAGGAAGCCATCATATAGATCAAGGGAATGGGTTTTGTGGAAGAAACAAGGTAAATTTTCTTTGGTCGGGATAAGAGATCCAGAATAAGATTGTGATCACTCTTTATATACTTCACAGAAAATTGGTATTTGGCAAACCAGTCTTTGAGTCTCAAAAGCTGTGATTCTAGAAGTCCCTTGTTTTTGAATTCTATTATTTTCGGAAAAGATGAGTTGTCCATTATCACAGTGAAATGATTTCTGATAAGATGGAATTCAAATTTCTTGATTCCATATTTTACGGCTAATATTTCCTTGTAGACTGTGTGATAATGTTTCTTTGCTTCACTAAATTGTCCACTTGCATGCCCACAGTAATATTCTTTATCATTGTCCTTTTCAATCAAGATTGCTCCCCAATATTCATCGCTGGCATCAATTTGGAGAATTCTTTCACCTTTATCTGGAATTTTCAAAGGTGAAGGGGCCTGACAAATTTGTTTTAGGTACTTGACAACTATTGTTTGCTCCTTTTGCCTAGTGAGGGCTGCGTTCCTGAGCATTTTGGAGAGCTGGCTTGTGTATTTTGAACATTGAGGAAGAAAATCCTTAATATAATTGACTATCCCCAAGAATTGTTGAATTTCTATGATAGTCAAATTTTCATCTGAAAATTTGAGTAGCTCTTGAGCAATATGAGGACCAGGGTTTATATTTTCCTTTTGAGAACTTCATGCCCAAAAATTCAATGGAAGATTGTCCGACTAAGCTTTTCTTTTCTAAGAGCATTATTCCATGTTTTTAGACAATTTCATGGAAATTTGAAAGAAGTGCTTTATGTGAATTCTCGGTTTAAGAAAAAAGGAGAATATCATCAATGTAGATCAAAGCACTGAGCAAAATGGGCTCAAAGATTTTGGTCATGGCTTTTTGGAATAGTGACGGGGTAACTTTGAGACCGAAAGGCATGACAGTCTATTGGAATTGGGCTTTGGGTATACAAAAGGCTGTTTTGTATCTGTCTTCTGGGTCAATACCTAATTGCCAAAACCCTACTTTGAGGTCAACTTTGGAAAAGATTTGGGCTTGGGTTATATAGGAAAAAAGCATGTAGGCTCGCGGTAAAGGAAATTTGTCATCTGCGAGAAAATGGTTGAAAGGCTTATAGTCAATAACAAGTCTCTTTTTTCCTCTTACTTGTTCAGCCCTTTTGCTGACATAGAATGCCTGGCAAGCCTAATTTGATGTTGTGGGTTCAACCAACCCAAGTTTTTGAAGTTGATCACATTCAGCAATTGCAAGCTTTTCATCATCAGGAGTCATTCCTTGATGTGTAGCCTTTGTCGGATTTATGTCTTCATTCTTCTTGAAGGGTAATTGAATGAAGAATTCAAAATTTTTCCACAGAGGATGTGGATGAGTGAAATCTGAATGTGATTCAGCATAGCAGCTCTTCAGCTTAGATGCAAGATCATAGAATTCTTTTGAGGAGTCAGATAAAGCATAGATCTTCTAAAGGGAGGTATATGGTTGGAAATGACTCTTATACTTGATTCCATTGGGAAGTATGGTCAGCATCTGTTGAGTGTAAAATTTGCATGGATGTAAGCATTAATTAGAGTGTATTTTTGTGCCGTTTGATGCGTTTATGTGTTTATTTTGCTCCATTTATGTGTTTAGGAAGTTGGAGTTAAGAAATGACAAAACGAGGCGAATTCACGCATTTTTGAAGGAAATAGGAGTAACCCCTGCTACTCCTTGAAAGAACAACTTTGTTAACCCCCGTTAACAGACCCAGGAGCATCAGCTTTGGCGAATTAAAGGAATAATGTCCGTTACTCTCCGGAAGAAGAACTCTGGTAACACCCGTTACCAGAGGCAGTAGGCGAGGATTTATTGGCACAGGAGGGGTAACGCCCGTTACCCCTGGCAGAGTAAAAGTGGTAACGCCCGTTACCACTAATAAAAGTGCAAACACGATTTAAGGCTGTAACGGGCGTTAATGATATTTGTTCTTGGAATGATAATGCCAGTTACCTAGGGCAGCGTGATAGATTTTTGGTCAGCTGTATATGTGCGTTTTGGAGTAATTTCAAGGGGTCTTTTTGGGAGTTCATAACCTAACTTGGAGAGAGAGATACGGAGCTTTGAAGAGAGTTATTCAGAGGATTTCGAGAAGACGAAATGATCGAATTCTTCAAACACTTTCAGCTTTTTCGGTTTTATTTATTGCTTTAATCATTGAACTAATTCCTCTAAGTTTTGTTTTAATTCGTTTTACATGTTTAGATTCGTTTTTCCAGAATTTATGAATGTTTAGGATTTCGTTTTTGAGACTTTGTTTTGATTTGATGAAAATGAATTTCTTTAATGCAATTACCTTTAGTTTTATGAGTTTTGAGTTAATTATGAGTAACTAAACCCCTAGGGCTAGGGGAGTAATGATGAATGCATGATAAGTGTTTGATATAATGCTTGGATGACTTGTGTTAATTCTTAGTTTTGAAAACGTGTTTCGAATTGAATTGTGACGGCCTGATCAACCTTAGCATAATTTAGGATTACCTGAAAATTGAGAAATTAATGGTAATTGAGATAGTTTTCATGTAGCACCCTAAACAAAAGGTGCCACATCCCCCGCACTTAGACCCGACCCGCATATGAAACGAAAAATCCACACACGTGCCAGACCAGAGCGAACGGGGACTCACTCATTCACTATGCTAGGCGGGAATTAAACCTTCGAAACCATATAGCTATGTTCAAAGAGAATTCGTAAGGCGGAAGTGATAGAAATTATTTGTTAAGTTCAAAAGCCCAAGTGCAAGCTAACGGTGAAGTTGTAGCACAAGGGGTCGTACCCACGAGGAAGGGGATTCAAGTACCAATTTTGTACCGTTCTCTAATCGATAGATCTATAAAATTACTGAATTAGAGGTTATTGGCTTAAAGCAACAATTAATAAAGCTAGATCAAGTAGATTAAACTTACTAACAACAAGTACGAGATAGGCTAGGGAATGATATCTACAACCAGAGTTCTTTTCATGCCATAAATGTATGAATTTATCCCTTTCAATCTTGTCACAAAGATGCATATAAGATTCTCTCGAATCCTAAGTACGTGTTAAACCCAACTCAGAAAAGTTTTCACAAATATCTAATAATTGGATTTAACCAAGAAAACAAGACAAGTACCTCACTTAATTCAACGGCTCGGCCTAAATTAAGTGAGATAAAAACAGTCGGAATAAGGATCAAATTTCTTTGGTTCTTTTGCTCCAACTTTTATGAAAACCACTTAAGTTACTATAAATCTTTCGATTAAGTAGGGACTCCGGATTATGCTACGGGTGGCCAAAACTTCGCATATAATTTAACCAAATTTTCATAAACTCAAGGGATAAGTCATTCATTTAGGCATTTATTTAAACACCTAGCATCTATATCATTCCCATGCCTTAATTACTTAGCTACTCATAAAATAACTCAAATCGATACTAAAAGAAAATAAATTCTTCATTTCAACATAAACATAGTACGATATGAAGTTTGAGAAACCTTAATAGCATTCAACAACATTCAAATCTAAAGGAAATTCTGGAAATTCATAACAAGAACTAGAAAGGAAATAATTGTTCAAACGAAACCGTAATAATTAAAGTAGAAAAGATCTTGTTGGAATCGTAGACTTTCATCTTCACCAACTTCCTCAAGAATTCTGCATCTTTCTCTGAAAAACTGACTTCCTCCCTCTGCCACTGTCTGATCTTAAAAATAGAGAAGTTTTCTATTTTAAATTCCTTGACCAAAACTGCTTTTAATTCGAAAAATCGTGTCTGCACAGGGTCGCGGTCGCGATCGGAATTAGGCATCAAACGGTCGCGCCCGCGACCAACTCATAAAGTCGCGTTTTCTTTAGGGGTCGCGGTCGTGACTCAAAATGAACTAACCGCGACCCATTTTTTCCCATGTTTCGAATTTTGTCCTTAAAATTGGTCATAAATTCATCAAAAATTAAGTCGCACCCGCGACTAAAAATCAGCGTGGAAGTGGTCGCAACTGCAACCTCTTTTTGCCCTTCTTGCGAGTTTTATGCTTCTAAATCCATTTTTCTTCATTCTCGTCTCATTTTTCGTATATCTTACTCCATTGTCGTTTGTACCTAAAAAGGGATCATTGCAATTAAGCTAAAAAACGTACAATAAAGTGTTGATTTTCCAATTAAAACAAGCACAAAAAACGGAGTTAATAGAATCCTCCGGGATAATTTATGCACCTTTTTGAAGACTAAAGTACGATTTCGAGAAGAATTTCGTATCTATCTCCACTAATATGGCTAGCTTTGATTCAGGATCAAAAGGACTTTTATCGGGCTTGTAACGTAGGCTTGGGGATGGGTTATGATTCATATGGAAAGTGACTCAAAACACCGACTTTACTTCATTGTAATACCTACCCTTGAGACCCTTACAATTCTCCCTTTCGGTTGCCTCCTTCCCCCATACTTAGATATTTCATTCTTTCTTTTTCTTTTCAATTCCATCTCAACCTTCCTTCACCTCTTATTTTTCCTTTCTTTTCTTTGCACCTTGCTTCTTTTTCTTGCTTTTTTTTATTTGATTTTCTCTTTTCACGTATTCTTTTTCTCATCTTTTTCTTTTCATTTCTTCCTTCAAGTTCTAAAGATGAATAAAAGAGATTCTTTTAATTAGCACAAGAAGCAATTCTGGTGTTGGTAGAAAGGTGGGAATTTAAGTTGTGCTTGTGGCTTGCAATGCGGTTTCGAAAAAAACAAATTTGCACAACTTTTAAGGTTCAAAGGGGGCCAATGGATTAGCGTTATTTAGTGCAGGCTCTACCTAAAGGCTTAATATACTTGGAAATCGAAGGCCTAGATCATATCCCTTATCTAAAGCTAACTCAACTTCATCTCGAAAGATACTGGATTACCGTCAATCTCTAACTTAGTGCGCGAGAAATAAGGATATGCAATTACAATCAACTTACTTACCACACACATGATTGCAGGTATCTGAATAACCTCCTAACTCAAGCTTAGAACGGACTCTCGACAGAGCAAAAACATACCAAACTAGTGATAATTCACACATACTCAACCTCATGCTCAAGAATTCGAATACATTTATAATTGGAGCCCACATGCAATTCAAAATTAACCCTTCCCCCACACTTAAACTCTAGCATGTCCACATGCAATTAAATAAAAAGGAGAAGGGTGTATAGTACTCCCCTGAATTGCATAATCTGGCAACGTGGCTCTCCCATTGTTTTGTTTCCTGAAAAAGAACAACACCAACAACCGAGTGACAACAACTAAATGATGTAATAATATGATCCATACCATCATGCATTCATCAAGTCTATCCATTCCGATAGTCACTTAATCACGTGGTCATAAAATCCAACAAAAAAAAAATATAACGTAGAGGTTCGCTGATAAAGTCATAGAGGAACAAAGTATGCAGAATAAGTAAACAATATCTAGGTAAAACCCCACAGGCGGGGTCACAAATCATGCTCCGGAGGCATCATCCGGGGGCTGGGGGTTACGGCGCAAATCCATAGCATGCATCATGGCCCTAATGCCCCCTTGCATCTCCTCGATCCTCCTATTCTGATCAGTTTGTGCTGCCCTGATGGCTGTGAACTGCTCCCGGTTGTACCTAGCCTCATGCCTCATAAAACGCATAACCGGCTGAAGCTGTGGCTCTACCTCCTCATCTACCAACACATCATTAGGTTCATGTGGAGCTGGAAGCCTGGCCCTAATCTCTACAGGCAAATGCAATAGTCGAGGCTCCATGTTCATAGCAAATGAGGTAACCTATCCCTTTCACTTGGAGGCCACTAAACCACCCACTTATTCAAGGGATTGCCCCACCATTTGAATATTTGATGGTGCTCAAAGGTCTCAGCGGTGAGGAATGTAAACTGCTCTAAGGGTGCCATATTTGCGGGCACCTCAATCCCACAGGCGACTGCAATGCAGGTGATATAGCCCCCGTAAGCGAAAACACCCCTATCTTTCTTAGCCTGCTCCCACATCCTCTCCATAAGGATGTGAGTCCCATTCACTTGGGTCCCTTCCAGCATGCAACCCATCAACCAGAGGTCAACCACACTCACCTTGCCTATGTTCTCTCTGGCATAAATCCCGGAAGAGAGGATCTTAAGAATAATCCTCCAAATTGCACTCTTTATGTCCGTAGACTTGGCCGTCTTTGAGTTGTAAATTCCATGTGCACCGAGTTATCCCCAGATAGCAGTCTGTTCAGCCCTTGACCATTCAGTAGGTACATGATCCGTTCCATCCGCCGGGAACCCAAAAATTTCCCTCAACTCTTCAGCCTTGAGTTTAAATCTCTGACCCTGCATCTTGAATGTGCATACCGTATCTTTCCACTTAAACGTTTGTAGGAATTCATAAGTCAACGGAGCAAAAGTTTGGTACTTCTTCTCGAGAAAATCCAACCATCCCAATCTTGAGAAGTAGTCTCGGATTGGTTCCCAAACGTATGGCCCTCTAAGCACATGCATCGACACATATCTATTGGGGATGGGAGGACGAGGAGCATTAGGATTTGCTTGTGCCACCCCGGATGATGATGCACCTGTGTGCCGAGCTCTTTTGGGGGGCATTGTACCTGATAGTAACAAGCATCACAGAATTAAGCACATTTGGCACAATTTATTTCACTCAGGACTTTTATCGAACACTTGGTGGGCGGTTCTAAAGGTTGAGGTTTTTGGCTAAAATTTTCAAGACTCTATCCCAACTCAACAATTCTAGCAACTAATCCTTCCCAACAAGTGATATTAACATCAATTCTCCCAAGAATTTTTCACAGATTCGACCAAACCTAGGTGTGGAATCAAAAATTGAGATTTGAACTACCATGTTGTATAATCCCTACCAATAATGATTCTCTTAGGTTAGAAGGGCTAAACACAACATTATTCATCAATTCATGCCCAAAATCAACCTAAAAATCGGATTTTTTTTTTAACCTAGGGTTCCAAGTTCTAGTTAGGAGAAAAGGCTGGAGTTATCCCTTAAAATTCGAAATTAATCAATTCTGCTTAAGAGGGAATTGCTAGAGCTTGATTACCTTGAAGAATTGAGTGAGAATCTTGAAGCTAAAGTGATGTTCTATCCGGAATATGAAGCTTCACCACCTAGGGTTCGTGTTTTGTTCCAAAGAGTGGAGTGAAATGTGTTTTAAGTTTTGCTGGGTCTGTTCTAAAAGACCGAGATTTCTCTTGGTCGAGGTCGCGACCGGTTTTAGTTCAAATTTTGTCGCGGCCGCGACCCAAATTTAGCCCACTCTCGACTTTTTATATTTTTTTTTTCAGCTCATGGGGGTGGTCGCGGCCGCGACCAGAATTTGGGCCACCTTCGATTTTTTCGGCAAAAATTATTTTCTGATAAAAACCTGGGTGGTCGCGGCCCCTACTTGTTCCTGCCTTAATTTGGTCGCGGTCGCGACCTAAAATAACCCAACTTTCGACTTCAGCACATGAAATTGGTCCAAAATTCCCTTAAAAACACAATCAACACAAAACCAAACTTCACTAACCTCGCCACTAACCAACATTTAATCACGTTGACATCTAAACACGCATGCAACTCAAATATTCAACAATAACCATAGTATCCCGGTTTTCACATCATTTTCAAGCATTTGAGCAAATCATCAAGCCATAAATCGACAAATATGCACTTCCCACACAAAAGAACTTTCACTTAACACATTTCACCAAACCACATAACCAAATTTAAATGGACCTCATTAACGACAAATTCTTCTCAAGCAATCCCAACTTGCACACCGAACGATCTGCACACGAAAAAGAGCGAAAGTCAACAATTACCAACAAAACCAACAAGAGAAACAAACTAAAGAAAACAAGTAAAGTAGTTCTGATTTATAGTCTTCAGCTTGACTTTGTCACCCCCTTTTAGATATTCAAAATGCTCAACACCCACGAAGTGTGTTTGTCTATGGGGTCTCCCACAAAGTAAGGCTTCAACCTTTGACCATTAACAATAAAAGATCCCGTTGCTTCACTCCCTAATTCAATAGCTCCATTGGATAAAACTTTGATAACTCTAAATGGTCCGGACCACCTTGATTTTAGCTTCCCCGGAAATAGCTTGATTCTTGAGTTGAAAAGCAAGACTAGTTACCCAACCTCAAAACTCTTGGAACGTATTCGCTTGTCATACCATTTCTTTGTCATTTCCTTGTATACCTTTGCATTCTCATAAGCATTCATCCTAAACTCTTCCAACTCATGCAGCTACAAAACTCGTTTCTCTCCGACCGTCTTATAATCAAAATTAAGTGCCTTGATTGCCCAATAGGCCTTGTGCTCGAGTTCCACAGGTAGATGACATGCTTTTCCATACACAAGTCTATACGGAGACATCCCAATTGGTGTCTTGAAAGCCGTCCTGTATGCCCATAATGCATCATCTAACTTCAAAGACCAATCCTTTGAGGCATTGACGGTTTTCTCTAGAATTTGCTTTATCTCTCGATTTGAGATCTCCACTTGACCACTCGACTGCGGGTGATAAGGGGTAGCCACTCGGTGATGGACTCTGTACTTTTTTAATAAGGTCTCGAGTGGCTTGTTGCAGAAATGGGTTCCCCCGTCACTTATCAAAGCCCTTGGCACTCCAAACCTATTAAAGACATTTTTTCTTAGAAACTTGATCACCACACGAGAGTCGTTTGTAGGACTTGCTATTGCCTCTACCCACTTTGAAACATAGTCCACTGCCACTAAAACGTATTGATTCCCATGTGAGGATGGGAAAGGACCCATAAAGTCAATTCCCCATACGTCGAATAGCTCAATCTCCAAGATGTATCGGAGAGGCATTTCATCCCGTCGACCTATTGTTCCCTTCCTTTGGCACTTATCACATTTCACCACAAACTCATGAGCATCATGAAACAATGTAGGCCACCAAAGCCCGGATTGAAGTACCTTGGCGGCTGTCTTACTCTTACTCGCATGTCCTCCATAAAGACTTGCATGGCATTGTTTAAGAATTTCCCCACTTCATCTTGCGGAATGCACCACCTCACTAGACCATCGGAACAATGCTTGAAAAGAAGAGGCTCCTCCCAAAAATAATGCTTCACATCCACAAAGAACTTTCTTTTCTGATGATAGTTCAATTCCGGGGGAAGTACTCCACTTACTAGATAGTTGACATAGTCTGCAAACCATGGGATCAAAGAAGATATGGCAAATAGCTGCTCATCCGAAAATTTCTCGAAAATTGCCTCATCATTCTTACCAACCCGTTCACCAAATTCTAGTCTTGACAAGTGATCCACCACTACGTTTTCTGCCCCCTTCTTATCTCTAATTTCCATGTCAAACTCTTGGAGCAAAAGAATCCACCTAATCAAGCGAGGCTTTGAGTCCTTTTTGGCTAGCAAATACTTAATGGCTGCATGATCCGTATACATCACGGTCTTCGAACCTATCAAATAAGAACGAAATTTATCAAATGCGAAAACAATAGCCAAAAGTTCTTTTTCAGTAGTAGCATAATTAAATTGTGCATCATTTAATGTTTTCCTAGCATAAGTTATAACATGTAAACGCTTATCCCTTTTTTTGTCCAAGCAAAGCTCCTATTGGTAGATCACTTGCATCACACATCATTTCAAACGAGAGATTCCAATCCGGTGCCACCATTATTGGAGCTGATGTAAGCTCCTTCTTCAACCTATCAAATGCAAGCAAACAATTATCATCAAACTTAAAATTACTATCTTTTTGTAAAAGCTTACAAAGTGGCAAAGTAATTTTGAGGAAATCCTTGATAAACCGGCGATAGAACCCGGTATGAAGAAGGAAACTCCGTACTCCCTTGACATTCATCGGTGGTGGCAACTTTGCAATCACATCTATCTTTGCACGATCCACCTCAATGCCCTTCTCCGAAATCTTGTGGCCTAGCACTATACCTTCTCTTACCATGAAGTGACACTTCCCCCAATTTAACAGCAAATTAGTGTCCTCACAACGCTGTAAAACTCAGGTTAGATGCAATAGACAGGAATCAAATGAATAGCCAAAAATAGAGAAATCATCTATGAATATCTCCATTGCTCTCTCTATAAAATCAGAAAAAATGGCCATCGTACATCGCTGAAATGTGGTTGGAGCATTACATAACCCAAAAAGCGTTCTCCTATAAGCAAAGGTGTCGTAAGGGCAAGTAAAGGTACATTTCTCTTGATCCTCGGGTGCTATGGCTATTTGATTATACCCTGAATATCCATCTAAGAAGCAATAATATGAGTGTCCGGCTAATCTTTCTAGCATTTGATCAATGAAAGGCAGAGAAAAGTGGTCCTTACGGGTGGCATTATTAAGTTTTCTATAGTCAATACACACTCTCCAGCCCGTCACCGTCTTAGTAGGGATTAGTTCATTATTTTCATTTTTAACAACCGTCATCCCTCCTTTCTTAGGTACCACTTGTACTGGACTAACCCATTTGCTATCCGAGATAAGATAAATAATTCCTGCATCTAACAACTTAATCACTTCAGCCCGAACCACCACTTTCATATTTGGATTCAATCTACGTTGGTGTTCAACCGAGGCTTATGATTATCCTCCATTAATTTCCTATGCATGCAAATCGAGGGGCTTATTCCTTTAATATTCGCAATAGTCCGACCTAAGGCTCGTTTATGTTCTCTTAACACCCTCAAAAGATTATCAAGTTGTGCATTGGATAAACTAGATGAAACAATAACAGGCAACGTCTCATTTTCACCCAAATAAGCATACATTAAATGTTCGGGGAGGGGTTTCAACTCAAGTGTAGGAGCTTTAATAATAGATGGAGGAGGAACGGGTTTACCTGTCCCCAATTCCTCATACACATACCTTTGCCGGAAGGGAACGAACGGGGTTACCTCCAAAGCTTTTGTATAAGCTGCTAGATCCTCTAAGATCTCCTCACCTTCCACCATTCCTTCCAAGCCATTCAAACATAGCTCCAATGGATCTTCTTTTTGTGAATCCATCAACTTCTTTCCTTCGATTGTATCCACCATAAAGCACTTTGCATCCAACTCACCTGCTTTAACCGCCTTAAATAGGTTGAACTCCACGTTTTCTTCTCCAACTCTAAGAGTTAGGAGTCCATTTTTGACATAAATAAGAGCTCCGGATGTAGCAAGGAAAGGACTTCCAAGAATTAAAGGCATTTCTCTATCCTCCTCCATATCCAACACAATAAAATCTGCCGGTAAGTAGAACTTCCCAACTCGAACAAAGCATTCTCCAAAACTCCGGTTGGATACTTGACCGAACGGTCGGCTAGCTACAATATTACGGTGGTAGGCTTCAACTCATCCAAACCTAGTTTTCTGCAAATGGATAATGGCATTAAACTTACACTCGCTCCAAGATCACATAATGCTCTATTAAAATTCAAACTACCAATTGTGCAAGGTATAGAGAAACTCCCTGGATCTTTAAGCTTCGAGAGAAGCTTATGTTGCAATATCGTGTTGCACTCCTCGGTGAGTGCAATGGTAGCATACTCCTCTAGCTTCCTTTTGTTTGAGAGAATCTCCTTCAAGAATTTCACGTAGGTGGGCATTTGAGCTAGAGCCTCGGCAAAAAGAATATTTATGTGCAATTCCTTGAAAATACTAAGAAATTTCTCGAACTGCTTTTCTAACTTCTACTTCTGCAACCTTTGTGGAAATGGAACGGGTGGCACATAAGGTTTCGATGCCACATACTCCTTTGGTTGTGAAGGGAGCTCTTCCTTTTTAGTCAACTCAATCTCCTTCTGTACTTCCTCTTTTTCTTCCATTTTCTCTTCATCTTTCACCTCACTTTCTTCTTGCATTTTTGGTCCTTCATATGCTTTCCCACTCCTTAGGGTGATAGCTTTGCATTGCTCTTTGGGATTGGTTTCTGCTTTGCTAGGCAATGCTCCTTGTGGTCTAGGATTTGAGGTACCGACAATTTGTCCAATTTGCATATCCTGGCTTCGGTTGTGGTTTATCACATGCTCCAATTGAGTTTCAATTTTCTGGAATTTGTCTGTAGTAACTGTGATAAACTTTTACAAAGTAGCCTCCCATCCTTGTTTTTTATCGTGTTGTTGTGGAGGCATTGGTGCATTCTGATTATGGACTTGTTGAGGTGGTCCTTGAAATTGGCCTTGAGGCCTGGGCTGAAAATTCTGTCTCGGTTGATTGCCTTGATTGTTGGACCAAGAGAAATGAGGATGGTTCTTCCATCCCGGATTATAAGTGTTGGAATATGGGTTGTTGATCGGTCTCTGGTTGTTTACATAATTGACTTGCTTTTGCCCGGCTCCAACCTGAATACCTGCATTAGAATGAGGATAAGTATTAAACATATGCGGTCCACTATAAATCTTACAAGATACCTGAACGGGGGGTGGTGTGGATGATGTCCCAACAACAGCTAGCTGATCCAATTTTTTGTTCAATGCCTCAAACTTAGCATTAATTGCTGTTAGATCATCTAACTCTAACACACCCGCCACCGCCTTGGCAGGTTGATGAGTAGTCCTCTCATGACTCCAACTATCATTGGCTGTCATATTCTCCAATATTTGAAGAGCTTCATCCTCAACTTTTGCCATCAATGCTCCTCCGGATGCTGCATCTACCATCACTCTAATGTTTTGAGTCATTCCATTGTAGAAGGTTTGCACAATAAGCCAAGTTGGAAGGCCATGATGTGGGCAATTCCTTTGCAGATCTTTGAACCTCTCCCAAGCTTCATACAACGACTCCCCATCATACTGCTTAAATGAAGTGATTTCATTTCTGAATCTCATAGTCCTGATGGGAGGAAAGTACTTTGCCAAAAATGCTTGGGATAAGGCTTCCCAAGTCTGAAGAGTTTCTCGCTAATCTCCTAGCGAGGTCCGGTATCTGTAGTTTTGGTGGGACTAATGTACGGAGATCCCCGTCAGCCCGAGCTCCCCGGATAGCCACGTACACTAGTCCCAGGGGCCCCATTCATTATGATCAATCAATTCTCGCCAAAACATTAGGCAGGGTATTCAATAAAGAAAAGGGTTTAACGTTAAAACCATAGACTCTTTAAAAGACTCGATATATACATATAGTAGTTTGGCTTAAAACTAATAGAAGAGAAACCCACCTGTTACACCTTACCGAATGATACCAAAACAAAGGAAAGGTGAAAGATGGCCTATGAACCCGGCAAATCTCCGTCCTGGAGAACACTGTACAAGAAACCACACGGTGCATTCGTGAGACTCAAGACTCCAAATGAACCATAATGACGCACGGCAATGCATTAACGTGATGTGAGATGCATAAAAAGTAAAATTTGCTATGAATATGTTCATGCGCACAATTAATGGCTTAGAAACACATGAACGAGCAATTCATTCAAGTACTTTCAAGAAATGAAGGTATCATATTCATTCGTTTCATATCTTTTCATGAATTATGTAAAGTCGAGCCAAAATCTTCAAACTATAATCGTAACACACATTTCAACATGTTTACAATGTACATAATAAGTATAAAGGCAAGAGGATTCACTTAAGACATCAAAAGAATGCAAGAAGGCACTTATCGTTTCATATAGAAGCACTTAAGCAACGTTAGAATAATTCAAGTCATGGATTCCATATAACAAGTATAACCCAAATATATTAAGTTTACAATTATAAAAATAAATGAAATAAAGGCATTCAATCATTTAATGAAGAAAAAGATCCAATCATGCGAAATTGAATTATTTAAGATCATAGTATATAGAAACTAATTCAATTATCTATTACATAATATATATATATATATATTACATATACACGTACATCTCTTGAAGATCAAAATACATGCATGAAATATAATTATATGATATATATACATATTACGTGCACACACACTATATAATTCATGCAAGTTATGTTTATAATATAGATATATTCATACAACATATATACATGCATGCACTATATATATAATATATACACAATTCACGCACACACTACATATTACATATATATATATATATATATATTACACATTCGTACACACATGCAGCAACAACTTAATTTGCATGCAAAATACATGTAATACACACGCACACCACAAACATGCATGCAGCAAACAAAAATCAAATAAATATTCCCCGCCCGGGGAGAATTTCTTTACAAATCTCCCTGACCTGGGGAGAAGGTTACAGAAGGTGCGGCAAGGAAGTCCCCGGCCAGGGACTTTCCAAGTTCAACTCTCCCCACCCGGGGAGAGTGTCCAGTCGCGAGAAGCAGCAGAAAATCATGGCTTCGTTCCCCTGTTCCAACTGTACAAATACACAGCAACACACAAGGCACTCCAAGGCAGTAACTCAATAGCAAACACCACAACAACAACCTCTAATTCTTTTGCAAACCAACCCCAAACGTAGCAAGGTATCAACGAAGGGGAGAAGGGGAAAAACTTGGGAAAAACCTTAACTCCTTTAATGATAACTCAACAACCACTCAACCAATACTTAATACCAGTCCACACAACAATAAATGAGGTACAAGGAGTTCATATAAAGCTTCATATCAAGATTTAAACGAAAGAATTCCAAGAAATCACATATTCTTCAAATGACCTAACTATTCATCTCAAGGATCAAAAATCAATCAAACATGGCTTAGATTCTGAATTTCTTAGATGAAAATGATCATATAAGAATGTAGATATCAAATATTTACTTACCCCTTGAATTTGGTTGAGTTTGGAAGAGATTGGAGCTCAAAATCTCTTATGGGTGAATAGTTACGAGAATAGTGATCAAATCCCCAAGTTTGCAGCAATTTCTCCTCTTCTTCTTGTCTTGAACGAAATGAGTGAGGGAGGGAATGATATTGTAATGTATAAGGGAAAAGTGGGGCAAAAAATTAGATAAAAAGCTTAAGTATTGAGGGAGATATAAGCAAAATGGTGAAGGGTGGTCATTTAAGCACGAGATCAGTTTTTCGGTGAATATTCGAAGGTTCAAACATATTTAGAAAAATATGAGGCTTGTTCCATTAAACCCTAATCCTCGATACGAGTTCAGCAGAAGTGACGGAACTCGAATCCGAGTTCTCGGGCTCAAGATATGCCTCCCGGAACCGAAGGTGCGCTAAATGCCCTTTAGCCCCCGTTTCGGTCCCGTCTCCAAAATAAAATTCGTTACCACATCAAACGAGATCAAAAACATGAAACGAGCATATATACACGTTCATAACACATAAATCTACAACATACTAAAATTTCACAAAATTTCGAGTTCAAATCGAATAGGAACGACACCCGATCATATCACTCAAGTACATATCATTTAAGAATACATAAAATTCCAAATTCAACAATAAAATTAAATTCCATTTCAAAATAAATTCAAAAAATTTATAACGAATGAATTATAAAATTATTGATAATAAAATTAAAGATAAAATTAATTAACATATTAACAATTAATTATAAAATTAAATATACAAAACACTTATAAATAATCAATTCACGCAATTTGGTAAACACATACGTCAAACCTGTACAGCCGAAAAGTCGGGGCGTTACATTTCATCACTAGTAGGTTTAGGAATTCAAAGAGATTTGCTTCTTAACCTATACAACTAGTAAATCTTATTCCATGCCAAGCCGCTAGAACTTGATTTGCACCAGTCTTGATCTTATTGGTTTAATTAATTATCAATGATTGTGAGAACAACGTTGGAATTAGTTTAATACTTGGTTATACCTTGAAAAAGGATAATACAAGTCTAAGTGACTAGGTTGTAGAATTGAACTTGTCAAAGGAGTATTATATTGAATCGCGAATGTATAAGTTATTACTCCCCAGCCTAGTTCGTTATTGATTTTAACACGTGTTTAATTCAGCTTAATTAGTTAATTATGTTTTATACCAGTTAATTATTTAATTTTCCTTTAGTAGATTAATAAAAACTTGATTTCGTTCGGTCTTTAGATTAGAAAAAGATATTGAGTGGTGATTGATTTCCCTTCCCTGTGGATATGATCCTGTTATGCTATGCGTATATTTTCAGTGTACACTTGCACGATTGGTTTAACTTAAAATCACATCAGCTTCTGAGCTTTGTGATAAAGATCAAAGCCAATAAGAAGATCTTTTCCATGTAACTTGCTCCCAATAACTTTCATCCAAATGATATAATCTGGGAAGGATTGTATCCTAATAGGATATTTTGTGATCAGAGATGTTTTGAACTATTGACCATCGGCTGCCTGAAAATACTCATAGTGAGTTGTCCATGCTTCTTTAGGGAGAATATCTGGATTCATCATGGACTTCATGGCTCCTGTATCCGTAAATCCAATGGCTTTGATTGGTCTGTCATACTTCGAGGGAAGTATATGGATATGGAGATGAGGTGAATGAATGATTTCTTGATTGATGCATTCTGACTGAAAAATGGGAAGACCATGATTTTTCGAGTCAGAATCAGATAAGCATGGCTCATCGTCGGTTGTTTCATCTTGGATAACAAAGATACTTTCTTCATTTTGCTCATCTTGTTTTGAGAACAATGATTCTACATCTGCATCTTGAAGAGTAGTATCTTCATTCTGGATGATATGAGAGACCATCCTTGCTGATTTTTCTCGATTCTGAGGATAATTTTTTGCAAAATGTCCTTTCTTTTTACATACAAAGCATCTGTCTATTCGTCTGTTTCTGAAAGGTTTTCTCCTGAAGAATCTGAGACGTCCTTTCTTTTTAACCTTTCTTTCAACAGATCCCTTCCATTTATGTTTGGAAGAAGGACATTTGCAATCTTCTTTTGATTTGCACTTTATCTCAAGATGAGATTTCTTGTAGGCCTTCTTGAGAACTAATTTGTTTTCAATCAGGGATTTGAATGTGATTTGTTGTTCACAAAGCTTTTCAATTGTTGTGAGGGCCATCTGGTGTATTTCTCCAAGAGAAATTTGATTAATTTCTCTTCTTGTGCTTGTTATTGTTCTGTAGAATTCTAGCTGGATTTCTTATGGAAGCGAAGCAATGAAAACATGCTTGAGATTTGGATCATTATACCCATTAAGGGTATAATAAAGTTCCGACATTCTTTTGTAATGGAAATCAAGATCTTTTTGTTTTAGAGAATAACACTTCATGGCAAAATAACTTTGTTGTGCCACTTTTATGAAGAGAGTACTGTCACCAATGAATTCTTGATGGATGGCTCCAAGGGCTTGAGATGCTTGTATTTGAAAGTATTGAGTCTCTCTATATTCTCCCAAGGTTTGGAACCATTCTCTTAATGTCCTAGTGAATCTAGAAACAAATTCACGTAGAATGGTAGGGACATGAGATTCTTTAGTCAGTTGGAGATCAATCCAGGCTATAAAAGTGTGTAGCCTTTCTCTTCTTTTATCCACCGAAATATCGTCAAATGTAAACCAAGGACCATTAGATGGTTTAGATGATCCAATATCTACATATTGATATTCTGGAGGGTCCTCTATTGTTCCTGCTTCATCCTCAACTGTTTGTTCTTGTTGAGGGCGTTCTTCTTGAGGGCTGGAAGTTGATTCATCTGCCATGAGGATTTGAGAAATATCAGCTACTTCATCATCACTTTCTGGGAATCGAGAGATGGACTCCTCGGAATCTTCAGATTCTTATGTACTTTCAGTGATTTTGAGATTAGAAAATTTTCTAATCATTAGTGCAGGCGAGGGATTGTCTTCAATCTTCCCTTTGTTTTTCCTCTTTTGATGAAGAAGTTTCTCTTTTTGATTTAGACTTAAGAGAGGGTGGCTCAAATGGAATATTGAAGGCCATAAAAACTGTTTAGTGTAATCAGGAGATGTGGGAGGATCATAAAGAGAAGAAGAAACGGTTGTGGGGGGAAAAGAAAGTTTTGGAAGTGGATTCTTTTTTCTATCTTTCTCGATATATTCATGACCTTTCTTGAGCTGTCTGATTTTTGCTTCTTTTTTATCAAATTCTCGACCAACCTTCTTCTGTTAAATAAGTTGCCTAAGTTCTTTGTCGAGAAGCTCGATTCGGGCAACCAATTTTCTATATATCTGGTCAAGCTCCTTGGTGATGGCGTCAACGTTTTGATTGTTATTCTGAACGTGGGGCAAAACCTTATCAACCTTAGAGTCAAGTTGAACTAAGGCTTTGTTTTGAGCCCTGGAATTTGTGGTTTGCCAGTTTAACACTTCTTCTGCTTGGGACAAGGAAGAAGATGTTCCTTCGTCTGGATGGACTGTAGTGGTCTGGATGTATGGGCTGATTGTAACCTTGTTTTCCATTTTTCTTTCCAAGGGAGGAAAATCAGCATCATAGCTTTGTAGCATCATACAAGGTTGGTATGGTAGTGTTGGAATGGTGCAGGGAGGCACTTCTTGCCTACAACTCTTCTGTTGTTCTATTTTGAGGATGGCTAATGTCATGTAATAACATGACAAGGGCTTTGTGACTAATGGTGGATTTGGTTCTAGATCCTCAGGTTTGTAGGTCTTGCAGGAAAGACCTTTCTTTCGAGCTCTCTTCCTTCTTCTTCTTCGACTGGCTTCACTTTCATCATTGTTGGAGTCTGATTCTTCTCTACAAGAGCAATCTGGGTCACACATGGAGAGATCAACATCCACAAGAAGTGGCCATCAATTTTATCAATGTGAACTTTCTTTCCGTCAGGACAAAAGGAGTTTATAGGAAGATACCCAAGAATTGGGTAAGTTATTCTGTTCGTTAGAGTCATCGACTGAATCATCAACTGTTTGAAAATGGTCTTGGAGGTCGACGGAGTTTCTTCTTAAGGCTATTTGAAGATAGTTTTAGTTCTACCATCTGACATCCTCTGGAACTCATAGGTTGTAGATCTGATTAGCTCATGAGTCTGTTGAAGAGACTCATAGTTAGTGATCCACTCAGTTGGCATCAACTTTTCTAGTTCCTTTCTTGGGATTTGTCTAGGAACTCGAACTATGGTCAGGATATCAGATCCCGAATCAGCAAGGATCATTAAGGCATCAGGGGATCCTGATCCTTGTAGACGTAACCCATGGTTCTACGACCTGTACACTAGCTGATGATGGAGGGTAGTTGTCACAGCTGTAGGCAGAGCAATTAAACGAGACTGCCTTCTCTGAGATGAACTTTAAGGGGGCTGAATTGCTCTCAAATTCGCAATGTACTGTTTAGCTAGTCGGTACACTAAGACTATGCTCTCAATATCTTTATCTTTCTTCAAGCTAATCCATGATTCAGCTTCCATATGGGTAGCCTGGTACTGCACCACATATGATTCAGAGTCAAAATCGGGCCAGTGGTTCTCAATCTCCGAATAAGTTTTTCCAAGATTATCGGTCTCCAGCAGTGGAAAGACATGATGATCGCCTTTCAAAAAAAAAAGATACACCAAATTAAATGAGAAACCACGACGACGGAATCCATCTTCAGAGAGTGGGTTTTCAATCAAACACGATATATCCTCTTCAGATATCGAATCCAACCAGCAAGGTGAAAAATTGGCAATGCTTGAGATTGGGACAATGCAACGTGAGGCGGCAACGGCGGCGGAGGAGAAGGACGCGGTAGCAGGGCGAGGCAGATTAAGCTTTATTGAGTCGGTGATGAAATCGGGATGAGTCAATCTACCGTGTTCTTAGCATAAATCTTGAGGGTAAAACAATCTTTTTAGGTGATTGGAGGGTGTACAAAAAACGTGTTGTACATTTGTGATGTAAAACATAGATTTTTCAAATAAGGGGTTTTAGAATAACTTTTCAATATATTTGTTACTCTTTAATAATTCTCCCACAAACATACCCAAGAAGGAGGTCACATCATTTTACAATGGATAAACAATCCAAATATTTTTAATCTTGCCTATTCACAACATAGAACCCCTTTGATTGTAGTGTGGGCCAAATCAACCAAATTAATTTGAAATTGAGAGTTACGAAGATTGAATTTGGTCAATATTTAATTTAATGACGCTATGATTGACCCTTAATTAATAGTCCATAGAAAATTATAGGCCTGAGTCCTGACATGATTTGGCCGGCTTTCACTGATTACACGGTGACTCGGTAAGATAAAAATAAAATTTATTATTTAATTAAAAAAATACGGCCTAAAATCAGGTTAAGATGGTCATAAAGCAATTAAGTCAATGTTCCGTATCATGGTTTAAGGGGTGTCAAAAATGGACCCGACCCGACACACCCGCCTAAATTTTGGGTTAGGATTAGGGTTAGGGGTTATCGGGTCGGGTTGAAATCGGGTCGGACCCGAATTTGACCCGGAGGGGATGGGGCGGGTTAGGGTGGGTTTCGGGTTGACCCGGGTCAACCCGAAAAATGTTGTGGGTGACCCGCCAACCCGAACCCACCCGATTTAACCCGACCCGAAATTAAAAAAAAAAACTATATTTAATTTTTATGAAACTATAATTTTTATTTAAATTATATGGTGTATTATAATTAGATAAAAATTTATGAAATGATAATTGGTTTAGAATTAGATATACTTAAAAAATAATAATTAATTTATTATTTGAGAATAACGTGATTTATAATGTTAATGTTATATAATTTGTCTAAATTATATAATTTTGTTAATTAGAAAGACATACATGATTTTAATATGATTATAATTAAACGGAGTTTACGGAAAAGAAGAGATGTATTTATTTAAATTTAAACAATTAGAATTGCATTACGATTAGTTTAGTAAAAAATATATTATTCGATCTAAACTATGATGCACGGACACTTCTAAAAATATCATTTTGCCGTGTCGTGTCGTATTCGTGTCGTCGTGTCCGTGTCCATGCATCATAGGATCTAAATAATTATTATGTATCTAATTTATATTTTACATAATTGCCTTATTGATTGAATTTTATTAAATTTATATAAATAAGAATTTAAATAGAGTTGATATAACAATTAATTATAATTACACTTAGAATTAGATCTTAATTAAGATTATAAAAAAGTTTTTAATGTGGGTACAATTTATTAGAGTTAGATTTAGAATTTGATTAAGATTAGACTTGTAACCAAATTTTTATCCATAATTAAGTACTTATAAAATTTCAATAATAATTTATAATACATATTGATTTACATAATTAACTTAATTAGACAATAGTGAAATCATTATTGTAAGGATATTTTGGCGACCAATAAATTTCAAAAAAAAAAATTCAAAAATTAACTCGTATTTTTATAATATAATATAATAGAATATTAAAATAATGGTTAGTAAAATAATTTTTTTCTATAAACATGTGATTATTATTTGAGAATAACGTGATTTATAATGTTAATATTATATAAATTTGTCAAAATTATACAATTTTGTTAATTAGAAAGACATCCATGATTGTAATACGATTAGAATTAACCAAAAGTTTACGGACAAAAAGAGATGCATTTATTTAAAGTTAAACAATTAGAATTTCATTATGATTAGTTTAGTAGAAAATATATTATTCGATCGAAATAATTTTATGTATCTAATTTACCATTTTACATAATTGCCATATTGATTAAATTTTATTCAATCTATATAAATAAGAATTTAAATAGAGTTGATATAAAACTTAATTATAATTACACTTAGAATTAGTTCTTAATTAAGATTATAAACAAATTTTTAATGTGGATACAATTTATTCGAGTTAGATTTAGAATTTGATTAAGATTAGACTTGTAACCAAATTCCTATCCATCTCACCTCATCTCACCCGTTTTTCAACCTGTTCGACCTATTTTGGACTCGTTCTACTTGTTTTAGGTTCGTTTTTTACCTCTTTACCCACTTAGATTCATTTTACCCATATTTTAACTATTTTGAATCCATTTTACCCATTTGCATCCACTTTACCCATTTTGGATCCATTTTACCTGTTCGGATTCATTTTACCCACTTGGATCTATTTTACCCATTTTAGATCCATTTTATCCATTTAGGATCTATTTTACCCATTTTGAATCCATTTTACCCATTTTGGATCCATTTACCCATTTGGATCCATTTTACCAATTTGCATCTGTTTTACTCATCTTGGATCTGTTTTACCCATTTAGGTTCATTTTACCCACTTGGATCCATTTTACCCACTTGAACTAATTTTACCCATTTTGGATTCATTTTATCCATTTAAATCCATTTTACCCACATTTACCCATTTTGGATCCATTTAACCCAATTGAATCTATTTTACCCATTTGGATCCAACTTACCACTTTTGGATCCATTTTACCCACTTGAACAAATTTTACCCATTTTGGATTCATTTTATCCATTTAAATCCATTTTACTCATATTTATCCATTTTGAATCCATTTTACCCATTTGGATCCAATTTATCCATTTTGGATCCATTTACCCATTTCGATCCATTTTACCAATTTGGATCTGTTTTATCCATTTTGGATTTATTTTGTGCATTTACCCACATTTTATCCATTTTGGTTCATTTTACCCATACTTTACCCATTTTGGTTCATTTTACCCACTTGGATCCATTTTATCCATTTGGATCCAATTTACCCATTTTGGATCCATTTTACCCACTTGAACTCATTTTACCCATTTTGAATTCATTTTATCCATTTAAATCCATTTTACCCACATTTATCCATTTTGAATCCATTTTACCAATTTGGATCCAATTTACCCATTTTGGATCCATTTTACCAATTTGTATCGGTTTTATCCATTTTAGATCTATTTTGTGCATTTAGGTTCATTTTATCCACTTGGATCCATTTTACCCACATTTTACCCACTTGGATCCATTTTACCCATTTGGATCCAATTTATCCATTTTGAATCCATTTTACCCACTTGAACTCATTTTACCCATTTTGAATTTATTTTATCCATTTAGATCCATTTACCCACATTTACCCATTTTGAATCCATTTTACCCATTTGGATCCAATTTACCCATTTTGGATCCATTTATCCATTTGGATTCATTTTACCAATTTGGATCTGTTTTACCCATTTTGGATCAATTTTATCCATTTGGATCCATTTTACCTATTTTGGATCTATTTTGTCCATTTAGGTTCATTTTACCTACTTGGATCCATTTTACCCATATTTTACCCATTTTGGATCCATTTTACCTACTTGGATCCATTTAACCAAGTTGGATCCATTTTACCCATTTTAATTAATTTTATCCATATTTTACCCATTTGGATCCATTTTATCACTTGGATGTATTTAATCCACTTGGATTCATTTTACCAATTTGGATCCAATTTACCAATTTTGGACCCATTTTAGCTACTTGGACTCATTTTACCCATTTTGGATCTATTTTACCCATTTTGAATCCATTTTACCCATTTTGGATCCATTTGATCCATTTGGATCCATTTTATCCACATTTTACCCATTTTGGATCTATTTTACCTACTTGGATCCATTTTAATCAATTTTATCCATATTTTACCCATTTTGGATCCATTTTACACATTTGGATTCATTTTACCCACAAAGGGACAATTAAAGAACGCAGGCTCGAGACTGCAATTCTAACAAATTTGTGGGCAATCATTATTATAAGGATATTTTGGCGGTCAATAAAATTTAAAAAAAATCCAAAAATTAACTCGTATTTTTATAATATAGTATAATAGACTATTAAAAAAAGGACTAGTAAAATATTTTTTCCTATAAACATGTGATTATTATCTGAGAAAAATGTGATTTATAATGTCAATATTATATAATTTGTCTAAATTGTATAGTTTTGTTCATTAGAAAGACATATATGACTGTAATATGATTAGAATTAAACGGAGTTTATGGACAAAAAGAGATGTATTTATTTGGACTTAAAGAATTTGAATTGCATTATGATTAGTTTAGTAGAAAATATATTATTCGATCTAAATAATGTTTATGTATCTAATTTTTATTTTACATAATTACCTTATTGATTGAATTTAGATAAATAGGAATTTAAATAGAGTTGATATAGAACTTAGTTATAATTACACTTAGAATTAGAACTTAATAATATTTATGTATTAATTTTTTTTATCTTATATTAATTGCAATTATGTCAAACCTTACAAACTATATATTTTTATATATTGTTATCAAGTTTTAAAATACTTTAAACATAAATTAGAATTTAAAAAAATCAAAAAAAAAAAGAAGAAGAAAAAAAAAAAAAAACGTTTCAGGTCGGGTTATTCGGGTTGGCCGGGTTATCGGGTGACCCGAACAGTGTTCGGGAAAAAAAAAAAACGTTTCAAATTCGGGTCGGGTCGGGTTCGAGTTGGGATTTTTCATGTAATACCCCTACCTCAACCCAACCCACCCAAATTGACACCCCTCATGATCAATTGGCATAAATTTAACAACTCCGTATTATATTAGTTTTATTTTAATTGGAGATTTCATGTTTGAGTCTATAAAAACGTCACTTATTACTGGTCGACAAATTTTTATACCTAAATAGTTCAATCCACGTCAAACCAAGAAGGAAATATAGAATTAAAAGGAGAAGAAGAAATTTTACACTACAAAACAAATTCTTTGAAGAAGACCGATCTCCTAGAACTTGACCCAATCTTTAAACTATTTGCACTTTCTTCTTCTATCTGTAACTGCAAATTATTATAAACGAGTGACTCTGCACATTCTATGTGTGTGCAAAAAAATATTAACTTAAAACTTTTCATATTATTATTTAATTTATAATTTTTTAAATATAATTATTGATAAATAAATGAATGAATAAAATAAGATAATATTAGATTAGTATAAAATAATAGATCAAGTAGACGTTAAAAAATATTAATATATATATATATATATATATATATATATATATAATTAAAAAAATTTAAATGAAATTAGAAAAAAATTTAAATAATTAATAAAATAAATAAATAAATAAAAAGAAAAAATTTTGAGAGTCCAGTAAATGTGGAAAAGAATAAACAGAAAACTACTAAAATACATGGAAAAAATTTGCATTTAAAAAATATATAAAAACAAAGTCCGTGACATCAAATGAGCTTTTTGTTTAATTTAATTGTATAGTATAGATGACAAAATCCATTCTTTCAAAAGTTTTCATAAACAAATTTATGAAAATAAAGTAAACTAACAAAAATGAAAAAAACACTCTTAAGTAGAAAATCAACAGACCCTTCAGCATGAATATTACTCCACATATGAATTCCAAGAACCGGGCACGAAACTTTTTTCCATTTTCTAGTTCTGAACCAAAGAACAAAAGTCGACAACTACTACTTGAATTCTAAGCAAAACATAAGCCAAAAGATTCCAACTTTTTTTTCCCTTTTCTAATGCTATTGATTATGGGAGAAATGATGCAAGAAATTAGTAATACCTTTTATTCTCAAAATATCGAAGATAATCCAAATGAAGGGTTGAGTTTGAAGGTTTATGTATTTCTCTGTCGTGGGACCTTTCTCCTTTAGCCCCATTTTTCCACATCAGTCCAGAATAGGTCTGGCATTGGGTGGAGATTACCTCACCCATGTCTAAATCCAAACAATATTCAAGTTTTTTAAATTCATATTCAATCCAAATTTAATATGTCAAAATCTAATGGGTTTTCATCCAAATTAAATCCAAAACATGTGGGTGGACTTTCAAACCCATCCAAAATTTCAAAAACCCATTGGATATTTTTTAAAGGTCCCCAATAAAAAATCTATTGAATATTAGAAAAGCCCAATGGTGTATCATGTGTAGATATTCTCTCTCTAAAACTAGAGATTTTCTCTCTCTCTCTCTCTACTTGAGAATTGTACACATATTGAGTTTATTTAATACCGAGAGTTGTGGAGCTATGAAGATACTGTGATTATATTTAATATAATTTCAATTAATTTATATTTTAAAAAAATGATTCGTTTTCATTTCTCATAATAAAAGTATTATATTAAAAAATAATTATAAATAGAAAATATAATAATAAAACATCATAATTTCTTTTTTTAAATTCATAATCTTGATTGTTAAATAAAATATTTTGCACACACTTGGCATTGAATTCTAACTAGTTATTACATAGCTCATTTATATATATATATATATAAAGTAAAATAATGTTTACTATCTGTGCTCCAAGTCCATTCATACTCTTCATTTTTGTATTGATTATTAATTAGAATTTATAACACAATTCAGAAGAAGATAATAATAATAATAATAATAATAATAATAATAATAATAATAATAATAATAATAATAATAATAATAATAATAAAAGAAAAACGAGGATTATTATTATTTATATAGAAGAAGAAAGTGTAATGTATGTGTCCTAGATAATAATTATTCACTCGCATTTAAATTTCATAATAATATTAATATACATACCACGTAATACATTGAGAATTGAGATGCCAGCCTCTTTAATTTATTGTCCTAGGTATATCATATATGTGTTTTTTCTCTCTCTCTCTCTATATATCAATTCATGGGAAAAGGAAAAACGAAGATTATTATTATTTTTACTTTTTGATACCTAGTATAAATATGAATAAATTATTATGTATATTTTTCATTCATAATGTGAATATATTTTCATGTTTAGTTTCGCAATGACTTTGGCAAAATTGAGAAAATAGAGAGGGTTTGTCCTTTCTCCTTTGGATATTTTTCAAGCTTTGAAACCCATAAATAAAAATTCAACCCAAACCCATATTTAATTAAAATGTGGGCTTAGGTTTGGGTTTGGGTTTAATATAAAAATATGAATTTGGGCTTGGATTGGATATTTAAATTTTAGGTTGTGGGTTGGGGATTCCCCACCCAATACCAGGCCTAGTCCAGAACAACAGAGTTTTTTCATTTTTCCATGACAAATACAAAATGTAGCACCCTAATTCCCAAGGCACTACATTCCCCGCACTATAGCCCGATCCACATACGAAATGGATAATCCGTATATAAACCGAAAATATAGCGAACGGGTGAGAATCAAGAAATAAACGAGTTAGGCGGGACAACTCCCCAACACAATAAAACCAAGACATGAAATCAAAAGCGGAAGCATTATATCATCAATACATATAGGTACCATATTTACATCAAAAGTATATATAGTAATAGGTACCGACATTTATCAATACATTATCATCTCCTATATATCATACATGTATAAATCTCCAAAAGAACTATACACAGAAATGAGATGCTAGACTTGCCCGAATGAAAACCTGACTCAGACTCCCGCCTAGCACGACCACGACCAAAAGTACCTGAAAAGTGAGTGAGGGCATAGATATATATATAGCACACGTCACATGCAAGTCATAACCTCGTGTGAAGCTTCGGAAACGAAATAAATATAAGTTTCAAGAATAGATTACTCTTCGCCCGAGATTACAATTATCAAGTTTAACATGTTAACTTGTCAATTTCATGAAATACGTGGCCCGGCGAGTGAGGGCAATTCTCCAACCTTTACACCAAACGTGAACGATACGTGCTTGCTTGAATGATTTAATGCGGGATCATGCAATTCAATAAGTGCTCAATTAGCAATACAATTAATGAATGAAAACATGCAACAACCCGAGGACAATCCGTGGTGCCGGACCCGTCCCCAGTGTCCTTCTTCCTCCAGGTGATAGTGGGTTTGCAAGGCCCAACTATCCACGACATGGTGTACGTCGGGAACATGACTCCCACGCACGGAACTCCTTCCACCACCAACCTCCTGGTGACTTCGGGGGTGATCCCAAAGTGGTGAGGATAGCACAAGAGTTACCCATCAGCCCTTGCTTTCCCGGTTGGCTCAAGCCACTACCCTCGGGCCCAAAAGTGCAATCATGGTACTCGCCAAAATATGCTTGAATCATGAACATTCATGGCTTGCTTGCTTGAAATTATTTATATTTTGGAAAACGTTTATAAATATAATAGGTTTTGGCCGAAAACTCACATAAAGGTTATAAGGGTTCTATGTAACTAGAACAAAACTTCACCTGTGCAACAAAATATAACAAGGATACGCTCTAGGGAGCCTGCTCCTCGTCTACGGCCTCGTTATCTGTGCAAACACGACGTGTATACGTGAAACTTAACTCAAAATGGACCAAATATGACGAACGACGAAATTGCAACAAGATGGCGAGCAATGAACAATGTGGCATGAAAATATCTTGTTTTAGCATGTAATCAATCATATAATAGCAATTTGGGATCAAAGAAATCATTGGAGCAAAATGTGACATTTGTAGATATTAATGCAGAAAATTTTTAGCGTGCGCACGTTGTATTCAAATAAGCATAACTCCTTCATCGGAATGAATTTTAACGAACCGCAAAATTCCTAGAAAACTAGACACACATATCTATACAATGATGTGAGGCTCAAATTCTAGTTCATCCCGAGCAAATACCAGTTTTTGTTTGAATATGGCACAAAGCAAAAAATTTCCTGTAGCGCTATATATTAGTGAAAGATGATCGTCGTTCCCTTATGAAACGGAGTCGAAACGATCTGAAAATTGGTGGAGATACTTATAACATACCCAGAAATACACCACTAAAACAGTTTTAAAAACTTCCACCATTTAGTCTCTCTGATCAAGCCCAAAACCAAAATATGAAAACAGTGGACAGCAGGGGATGTTGCTATTTTTCTCGGGGCTCAAATCAAATCGGATTGGTACCAGTTTTTGCAGAGAACATCTACAATATATCAAGAATATCCCTATAAAACAGTTTTGAAAAATTCCAATTCGACAAGCCACAATTCGCTTTCAAATTGGGTTAACGCAGATTCGCGACAGTTTGGCGGCACCAAATTAAAACGGCCATAACTCACAAACGAAAATAGATATTGACGAACCGTAAAAAGGAGAGTGCTCTGCACTTCAAATAATTATTAAAGTAGAAAAATCAGAGGAATTGAAGCAGGGGAGGGGTGTCGGGAAAACAGGGGAAAGACAGAAAATAATTCTCAAACTATACCAACACCAAACCAAGGCAATTAAATTACTCCAAACCATCATATATCATGCATATATGTTCAAAGTATCATAAAATACAAGATAAACAATCAAACCATGCTTGATCATCAAGATTTCCCCCTTTCTAGTTCATATAAAATTCCATCACATAAGCTCAAGTTTTGCAAGAATTCATGAATCAAATCATGGTATAATCATATATTCATGTCTCTAACAAGCAGTAATCCATAGATTTCATGAAATCTCAAACCCTAGCTATCATGAAATTCATCAAGGATCATGAATTCAACCATACACCCACCTTGAAGCTAAAGAAATGGAGAAGGGAGATGAAGATGATGATCAAGCTTCAAAACTATGAAATTCTCTTGGAAATCTTGATAAAAATTTGATGAAATCTCTTCTCCCCTTTCTTGGATGAACCGTAGCAATGGAGAAGCAAATACATTGGTGATTTTGGGATGAAAGTGATCTTGGAGGCATGGAGATGGTTTATACCGTGATTCATCACATTTTGAAATATGTGAAATGCTCAAATTGCAATTTAGTCTTCCAACTTGGTAAGTCATGCAATCAAGTATAAATGGTTTGCAAAATGATCAATTATGTCCTTGGAAATGTTATGCAATTTGATCTTTGACTTTAAAGAAATGATCATGTAAGGACAATTAAATCACTTCCGGCAATTATTTCACGTAACAATTATTTTCCAAGTCATGAAATAATTTTCTTGATGATATGAATTCATATAATTCACATAAATATAATTGTATGCAATTTATAAAATTTATGATGACATGTAGAAGAATAAGAGATAATAAAATAAAATAAGTTCCTAACGCTCACAAGCTCACTCGTGGCGTGCTTACCTGCTTGTCCGGAACCGGAGCGTTACACAAAAAGCCCAGAACAAAAAGAGTCTCAATCGATGCAAAATCATCCATTTTAATCCAGAAACTGGGATTAAAAAATAAAAAAATAATAAACATTTCCACACAAATTCATCAATTTGCATTTTGCAACAATATATATAGCAAAAAAAGCAGAAATCCGAAAGCCCATATGCAGAAATTCGTCAATTAATGGGTTTCGCATGTAAGTACCTGAGATAAAAAATATTTAGCAGATGTGGCAAAGAGAGTAGCGTTTACTCCAGCTCAAATCCATGGAGACAAAATCGCAGCTGGAGAAATGATGTTGAGGCACTGAAAAGGACGAAACCACGGTTGGAGAAAAGGTTGGAGGCGGCGACGAGTCACGGAAGCGACAATTAGATGGTGGCGGGCTGACGCCAGAGAAAGTGGTGGCAGCTCAGAGGGGGAGGGGCGAGGGTTTCTGACTGTTGAGAGGCGCGAATGGAGTTATTTATGCCATACACCCTATGTTAGATGAAATGAAAAAAAAAAAAAAAACAATGTCTTATAAAAATTAACACAGAAAACTCTGTGTTTTTAAAATATTTGCATATCGAACCCTGAAAATTTCTGGTGTTGGTAGAACACTAATTTTTTCTATTCATTGGATGTGAAATAACTAATTTAACCTTTTATATTATGATGTAGATCATCTCATATCTCTCTACATTGTTCAATATTTTTTTATACGCATCGAAACCCCATTTTTTATATGCACCGAAACCTTGTACAAAATAAAAATTGCATGAATAACCCTATAAACAAGTATAAAAAAGGATATATAAAGAGATGTGAGATAATCTATATCATAATATAAAAGGTTAAATTAGTTATTTCGCATCCAATAAATAGAGAAAATTAGTGTTCTACCAACACCAGAAATTTTCAGGGTTTGATATGCATATATTTTGAAAACACAGGGTTTCCTGTGTTAATTTTTTGTAACACAAAATTTTTTTTGTCCATTTCACTTAATACAGGGGGTATGATATAAATAACTCGGCGCGAATGTACGATTGAATTCGGAAACTCAATCTTTATTTTTATTTTTTATTTTTTAATTACAGACATAATTATATAAATAACAAATGTAATAATTTAACTTATATATAAGAGCCGTAAAGTCAAGATTGAGGTTTGACCAAGCTCATAATTGCAAATATTTTCCCTGCTACACTGGATTATCTTGCTTGAGTTCAGCAGATTTGAGACACACCAGATCTCATCCACACCACGCCTCATCTCATTCCTTCTCTTCTTTCTTCCAAAATCGGATGGAACCGACTCCTCTATCTCTCTCTGTCAACTTTCAATGTTTCTTCAACTTTCAATTTTTCTTCCTAACATACTGGATAATAGCTCTGATTTCACAAGTTTAGAATTCACTTTTTCATCGGCTGGGTAAGGATGCACCGATTACTTTCGACGTCTCCTCCTGAAAATTTCCTTGTTGTTGCGTGTTAATGTCGGGTAAATCCACGCCACCTTCTGCGAGAAAGTTTTTTTAGTGGTAAATTTCTTTTTTGTTGTAATTCTCAAACAATTTCAGTTGGCTTTTAGTTGGGTGCTTTGGTATGTTGCCGATTGGTACGAGTTATACCAAATCGAAGAGGGCGAGGGGTTTATACTCAAGGTTTTTTCTTTTGGATGCATTTATGTTGTATTTTGATTTTAATTTCAGAAGCTTTATAAGTATTTTAAGTGATTTCTTTTCGTGTTTTAAAGGATTTCTTCTGATGCATGCTTGTAATTCTGTGTACAGTGCTGAACTCTCATAAATCAAAGTTGTCGATTTCGTGTCTATATCCACTGGCCTCTTGTGTTCGTTGATAGGCTGAATTAAGGTTCGAATCTACAAGGTAAAACTTTACCGGTCTGATACATCAACTGTCTTCTACCGATGGATTTGGTTGTTGGTTGTTCAAGTTGTAATATAATTCATGTGATTCGGCTGGATTTCTCACGATTGAGTTCTCAATTTAATTTAGTTTAAGTGAAAAAGGGTTTAATTCAGTAATCATTCTGCTTCTTTTCGAATTTATGTCTGAGTATTGAGGGTTTTGAATTTTTGACAATTTTTTCTTATGATATATGCTGAGAAGACATGTAAGCGCGCATTTATTTGGTTTGTTGGTGTTGTGAATTTATGTGTTTTCTATCCCTATGAATACAAGATCTGCTGTGCGTGGTATCAATTGTGTTTTCAATTGTTCTCCCATGCCAAACTTCGATTGTAAAGTTTATGCTTTCATGAGATCATTGTTTGGTAGTGATTCTAACCACATTTTATTGATGACTGTCAACTGGATGCTGAAGACATATACATTAGAATCGAGATTAGTTTAGTCACCTATGTAATAATAAAAGATGCTTCTTTACTTTAAGTATTATATTGTGTTTGAATTGAAACTACTAGAATAGGCTTGCTTTTCTAAAATAGTGTGGATTGTGCTTCATGCCGCATATAATGTTTCCCTTTGTATTTCCAAATACAATTTCCTTGTAATCAAATTACCACAACAATACACCTTCTGCATGAATAATGGTTTCCCCATGCTGAACTTTTATTGTAAAGTTTATGGTTCTGTGAGATCTTTGTTTGGTAGTGATCTTGACCAGATTTTATTGATGCTTGTCAACTGGGTGTTGAAGGCATATATATTAAAATTGAGATCAGTTTAGTCACTTATATAATCATAAAAGATGCTTCTTTACATTAAATATTATATGGTGATTGAATTGAAACTACTAGAATAGGCTTGCTTTTCAAAAGTATTGCCGATTGTGCTTATTGTTTAGAATGATATTTGACTTCTTATGAAAATTATTTTGGCTACTCATGGATAGTTACAAACATAGAGCAATATTTCTGACTTATCACCTACTAGCAGTATAACAATTGATATAATCTTTTCCAATCTCTAAATTTTCATCGTCTCTTGTATGTTGCAGTTGTTTTGCTATGACATTCTAAGAACATGCCTATGTAACTTAACTGCAGTCCACTTTGTATTCATATTACTAGAAATATTGTTTATAAAGAAATCTTGCAGCTTGCAAACCAACAGTGTTGAAGCCGACAAGTTATCCATGCAAACTGAAGTTGAAGGAAGTTCAAGTATGTACTTTTGTCTTTATTTACATACAATTTCGCTTTTCATCCCTTTTTTAAGAATTAGTACAATTTATCTATTTATATTCCTAGAAGTTCTTGTTCGTATACAAAACAAGATACTAAAGTATCTTTCAGGACCAAAAAATAAAAAAAAAAAGAAAGGTATCTTCACTTTATTAGAATTCTGTAATATAATTTGTCTATTTACAATTCTTCCTTTCCAGGTGCAAAACAAGGTTCTGAAACATCCCACAGTACTCAAATCAAGTCTGCAACAGTTGACTGAAAAAGTATCAAGTCGACACTGCTATTTGGCGATAAAATTTGGAAAATCATCATAGTTTGAATAGTCATACCCTATGATGCACGGACACGGACACAGCGACACGGACATGACACGAAACGGATACGGCGACACAGATTTTTTCTTGAATTTCCCACTAGGGAGTGTCGGACACGGTGTCGGACACGAGTGTCCGACACGACACGGCATGACACGACACGGTAAAATGATATTTTTAGAAGTGTCCGTGCATCATAGGTCATACCTGTGTTAATAGTAAGTATGTGAATATCTACCCAATCTACTGAACTTTTAGACTTTTGATACCTTTGTAAATGGTTAATATATAAATATCTAGGAATCTGCTGAATTTTGAAGTTTATGAATGTTTGGTAACCTATTTTGTCAACATCTAAAAATTTTACTTATAATTTTGTATAACATTGTATTCAAAAACTATGAATATATAAAAGTTACCACAATTTATATTTGGCTTTCATTATTTTAAATATGTTTAATTAAAACATATTTAAATAAATATATATATATATATATATATATATATATATTTAATTAAAACTTTTTATATTTAAGTTAACCGGGCACGGGTACCGCATCTTGCGCGGTGTCCATCTTCCTAGTTAAGTTATAAGGAGGGTAAGGCAATAATTTTAATTAAAATTAAAGAAATGGATTGACCCATTAAGAAATTATCTGAAAACCCCGAAGCATCCAACCCGACCCGTTATTGACACATTATATTCCTAACCCGTTATTGACCCAATTCAATTCCAGCCCAATTTATATTTACCAAAACCCAACCCAACTTAAAACCATTGAATTGGGTCTAACCCACTGGGTCTTAACCCATTTGCCACCCCTATTATGTCCTTCATTACACAAGTTTATTCTTTTCTCTATATGGGTGTGCATCGAAACATGAAGAGTCAATTAGTATCTCGTAAGTTATCAATACTATCGACCCGTTGGTGGCTGAGGTAAAGGCGGCTCTCTCCACTGCTCGGTTAGGTCGGGACTTTGGGTGGAGGAAGGTGGTGATTGAAGGCGATTGCTTAAATGTCATTAACTGCCTGAGAGGTGATGATGAGGATCTCTCGTATATTGGGAATTTCATCGAGGATATAAGAGTAACTTGCAACTGCTTCGAGAAGGTCCGGTTCTCCTTTTGTCGTCGTGGTGCTAATGTTGTAGCCCATAAGCTTACTCGTAATGCAGCTTATGCCTACGTTGGTTCTTCCGATTTTCCTTCATTTGTTTTAGATGCTGTCAGTTTTGATTTAGATTAGTTTGGCCGGCCCCTGTCAAAAAAATATCTCATTGCAAAGTTAAGAATTTAGTGTAATAAAAATTGTTTAATCCAAATAAAGAAGCAAAAAGATTACAAATTTCTACTCTTTTGCCTTTTGTCGCATTCAAATCATCTTTTGTAATTTATAAGAAATTATGATAATTACCATTTTTCCCGATTGGAATTATGCATTGATTTAGTTACACGCTGATTTTTCCAGTCGGGATTGTGTAGATATCCATAAAGTCAATTTTTTCTGAATTTAAAAGATATGCATCTGACTATTATATCGGATAAAACCTCACCTCCATTATTTGTAGAAGACATAATTTAATAAATTAAGTCTAAAAAATTACAAATCCTAATTTTAAAAAAGAAAAGGAAGAAGGATTCTTAAAAAATGTGGAAGTGATTCACGTGTTTGATAAGTTACGACTTCTATTAGAAAAGAAAATCAAAAAATAAAAAGATAAAAATCAAATTATTACCGTCCATTTAAGTGTGTGAGAAGTGAATAAAAATTAAAACTTGCAAAAGAAGAATTAATATTAAAATTATTTAAAGATACAAATTAAAACTTTTTTGCGCTTATAGGAAAGTTCTCACACAGATACTCGACTATGGCATGACTCCAAGAACTTTTCATGGAACTAGAACTCAAAGGAGAGTTTAAACTAGGCGTACGTGAAACATGTCTTAATCAAATTAAGTTGTGAAGAAGACTATTCAAAAATCTGGTTAAGGCAAATCCTAAATTTTGATGGCTATCCAATGCGAGTCCTTAAATGGACGCCAACCTTCAACCCGAAGATTGAATCATCGATAGCCTCGGTATGGATCAAGCCTCATTCTCTTAAAACTTAATTTTTTCGATCTAGATATGCTGCATAATATCGTTCTACAAATAGGGGAACCTCTGGGGTATGACGAGGGCACATTTGATTGTAATCGTCCTGACTGTGCAGTATGTATGTGCATGTGTCAAATTGGATTTATTGAAACCCCTCAAAACCAAAGTCAGCATAGGGTTTAATGCTGGAACACTAATACAACCAGTCATCTACGGAAGGCTTCCGGTATATTGTCGGAGATGTTCGAGACTCGGCCATGATAAGAATGATTGTTATGACACTATTGTCTTGGATGTTCCAGAAGATCAAACCGATCTAAGGCAAATCATTCAAGGCAAACGTGAGGCGACATTGAAGAACCACAAAGGATTTGCAAAACCAAAAGAATAAGGGGAACGACCATGTTACTGAACTTCAGAAAGGGAATCAGAAAAACAAGCAGGCTAACCCCAAGAATAAATTCTGGAAAGAGAAAGTGGCGCAAAAGGAGTCGGCCATCCAGGAAGCAATTGAACCAAATAAGGATGTAAGACTTGAATTGGATAAAAATGTTTCTACAATTACTGAGCCTAGTAGCTCGAAGGATGGTTCGGAAACTTTGCAAACTGATACCACGAATGGTGAAATACAACCGCTGGAAGTGCATCACGCTCAGGATGATCAGCAGGTGTCTGATCTGTCACTCTCGGACGATAATTGGGAGGCACGGGAAGAAAGTGATCTGAAAAGGGATCCTCCAGTTTAGATGGAGACAGTCGGGATAATCTCAAGCAGTTGGAGCTATATAAATCGAATCACTCCGATGTGAGGATAATGTTGGAGACGATTTCACACCGGTGGTGTAAAAGAAAAAGTGAGACAGACCACCTAAAGCCAGCAACATGGCCCGTAAAGGAACAACCCTACCGTTGGCCAATAAGCACGGTTTATCATGATCCGTCACGGACTTATATGGAATATTAGAGGCCTGGGTAAATTAGACCATCGACGAATGCTTAAGGAGTACTGTAAAAAGAATAAATTTCAGTTTTCTTACTATTATTGAACCAATGATTTCTTTAGATTGCAACTCTATGTGTCGTAAGTTTAATTTTAATAATGTTATTAATAATTGCTCTAGCCATACTTGGTTTTTGACATGCTAGGATTTGGAACGCGAAGTACTCAAGGATGATAGACAATCTTTGCATCTCCGTGTCCATTGGAAATTGCTGAATAGAGCCTGCTTGATTAACATTGTTCATGCTCGGTGTAACACGGTAGAGAGGCGGGATATTTGGGAATTCTTTGGTGATCAGAACATTAGTGGAGAACCTTGGATGATTGGAGGAGACTTCAACACGGTTTTGACTCTAGCTGAAACAAAGGATGCTCTCGACCTGGATTTTCAATCTATGAATGAGTTCAATGAATTTATTAATGAATGTGGTCTTATAGAACCTCCTTTTGAGGGTTCACTGTACACTTGGACTAACAAGAGAGTCTAGAAAAGACTAGATAGAGTTTTGGTGAATGAGGCGTGGTGTAGCTTATATCCTCAAAGTAATGTGAAACACCTAACAAAGGGTTCATCGAATCATTGCCCGTTTTTCCTTGCTATGAACGATAACACCCCCACACATTTCGTGGCATTCCATTTTCAAGAAATGTGGCTTAGGCACCATGACTTGAAGCCAACGGTTATTAATAATTAACGACAACCGATTAATTGCCACTGTTTGAGTAAGCTGGCGGAGAAACTCAAAGGGTTGAAGATGCATATTAAATTGTGGAATAAACAGGTTTTTACGAATGTGTTTGATAAACTTGCACAGGCCGAACAAGCCGAATTAGCAGCCAAACAAAACTTTGATAATAACCCAATGGATGATGCTCTGCTTGAGTGGAACAAAAGGATAGCAGACTGGAAGCGGTGGCTTGCCATGGAAGATGATTTCTGGCGGCAGAAATCAACATATAGATCGATGAGGGTGAATGAAACACGAGATATTTTTAGTCTCTTGTTAAAAAAAAAAAAAAAAAAAAAGAGATTCAGAGGAAGGATTCATTCTATTAAGAAAGGGGAAATCGAACTTTCGGAACAAAGTGTAATTTGAGAATCAGCAAGGAATTATTTTAAAGTGCTTCTAACATCAACAATAGAGAATGCATCTGACTCGGGTATGTTTGATCAAACTGAGAAGGTGATAACTGATGCAGATATGAACCTCTTGGATAAGATGCCTACGCGTGAGGAGATTCGCGATGCGGTTTTTTAATTGAATCTAAGGAGTGTTGTAGGACTGGACGGTTTTAGTGCCCTCTTTTACCAGATTTTTTGGGAGACCATCAAAGAGGATGTTATTGATGCGGTAATGGAGTTTTTCAATGGAGCGAGTCTCCTTATTCGATTATTCTCATAACGAAGAAGGATAATCCGAATCATTGGAATGACTACCGGCCGATTAACCTTTGTAATGTATCGAACAGAATCATCACAATGATCCTTAATACCAGTCTAGCTGTCGTGCTTCCAAGGGTGGTTTCTTCTAACCAAAGTGGGTTCATACATGGGAGGGTCATCAGTGACAACATACTTTTGTCACAGGAGATGGTTTATACCTTGGATAACAAAAGTCGGATTAAGAATGTTATTCTTAAGCTGGACATGGCGAAAGCATATGATTGACTTGATTGGAACTTTCTTCGTTGCATGCTGAAAGCTAAAGGCTTTCTCAAAACTGGGTTGATTGGATTTATAAGTGCATTTCGGGATGTTGGTTTTCGGTTCTCATAAATGGAGAATCTTCAGGGCTATTTAAATCTACAAGAGGCATTTGTCAGGGAGACCCCTTATCCCTCTCTCTGTTTGTGCTTCCTTCAAATTACCTATCTTGTGCACTAAAGAGATTTATGCAGGAATAACCCCATGCTCGCTTCAGGACATCGCCGGATATGCATGTTTCACACTTAGCTTATGCGGATGATACTATCATATTCACCAACAGTCGAACTTTATCACTTCAGGGAGTAAAGAATATTATTAATAATTATGAAGCATTATCTAGTCAGAAGGTCAATGCTAACAAAAGCTCTTTTGTTGTAGGAAATAATGAGGCAGCTGAAGCTTCGAAAGTGAAGGGTACCTTGGGATATACACAAGAAAGGCTCCCAATCAAGTATTTTGGAGCGCCTCTCTATAGAGGGAGGAAAAAAGTTAACTTATATGACGAGTTGATAAGTAGAATTAGAAACCAAATTAATGCTTGGGAGTGTGTTTACTTATCACGTGGTGGAAGGCTCCAGCTTATTAAGTCCATTCTTTTAGCCTTACCGACTCATCTCTTCCAAATAATTGAGCCTCCGGTTTTGGTAATAAATAAAATTGAGATCATGCTCAATAAATTCTTTTGGGGATCTCGTGATGGTAATAGACAGTTACATTGGACAAACTAGAAACGAGTCTACTATCTGGTGGAGGAAGGCGGTCTTGAAGTTTGAAATCTTGGAGACATTATACATGCTTACACTTATAAGCTTTGGTGGCGAATGAGGACGAGTGACTTCTTATGGGCCTGCTTTATGTGGAGTCGGTATTGGAATGATATCCACCCCAAATATGCACAAGTAGTGGCATATCACTCGGCTGTGTCATACAAGGTTCGAATGGCGGTGGAAACAATACATTTTGGTGTATGAGGGACGACCATATAGCCTTTTGGGAAGATGCGTTCGTTCAGGGATAAGCCCTTGGCTGCAGAAAGTGTTGGGGCATATGGTAATGAGCGGGTAAATGAATTTATGACTAATAGAGTTTAGGATAAGAGTAAACTCCTACATGTGATGAACGAAATCTGTAAAGTTCCTGTTTTAATGGGACAAAAGGACAAAGGCATATGGAGAGGTAGTAATGATGGTAATTTTACATTGAGGTCTACTTGGGAAAAATTAGGAAAACGGGAGAAGTTGTGGAGCTGTATAGGGCCATATGGTCTATCAATCTTATTCCTATGATCATGATATTTGTGTGGAGACTTCTGCATGATTGGACACTAGTGGATGAGCGTTTGTACCGCAAAGGAATGCATTTTCCTTCTAAATGTTGCTGCTATAATTAACAGGAAACGATGAGTCATTTATTCATAAATAGCAACAAGGTTAGGTCTGTTTGGAGGTATTTCACATATCTTTTCAATGTGCAGGTTCATGAAACAGGTTCTGTTAAAGCCGTGTTGAATTCATGGATTCATTCTTTGCCATTTAGTGCTGCTAAACATGTGAGAATAGTTATTTCGGTTCTCATACTTTGGTACACTTGGATGGAGAGGAATAGAAGAAAACACCAAGGGACTACTTTTACTACTTTCAATATCAAGCGTCAAGTGAAGCTCCACCTCACACAGCTGCATAGTGTAGGTAAACTTGAGCATAAATGGTGGAGAGGTGATGGGAATGATGCGAGAATTTGGGTATTAAACTGGAGCCCCCAAAGCAGGCCTTAGTGAAGATTGTTAGATGGCAAAAACCATGTGGGAATTAGCTGAAACTTAATACAGATGGTTCTGCAGTCGGCAATCCTGGGCCTGCAGGAATTGGTGTTGTTATCCGAGATGGTAACGGTCAGGTTGTAGCTTTCTATAGTGCCGGAATAGGGGTAAATACAAATATATACGCTGAGCTTTGTGCACTTGTGCATGGTATAAAAATAGCTCTAAGCTTAGGGTTGACAAGATATGGGCAGAGTTAGATGCTAAAGTTATCATTATCGTGGTAAAGCGTGGAAGTGCGGGCGTTTGGAAAGTACAGAGGCTCTTATTGCAGTTTAAGGAAATTACTAGGAACATTCAGGTTGATTTAAACCATATATATACCGGGAAGGTAATATGCTAGCGGATAAACTGGTAATAATTGGGGCCTTAACTCAAGAACAATGGTCATACCTGGAGGTGAATTCTTTAAATCACCTTCAAGGTATTATCCGGACAGAGCACTGGGGGATACCGAACATTAGGATCAGATGAAATACGGGATGTTATCTGTTGAGCTGCCACAATGTACTTACAGAACTTTGAATCCTAATATTGTGAATATCTGGTACGGGTCTAAGCTTGGTCGAGAGAGGTTTCTCTTATTGCAGGTGGTGAGGAGCGACGCGTAGGGTACCAGATGGTGCACCCTAGTAATTGGAAGTTTGGCTATTAGCAGCACTTCTAATCCAAAGAATGCCCAAGGTTTGTTTATTTGTAAATAATTATAGTGGGATGTTAATAAATGCACATGATCTTTGCTCGGCCGAGTATGTTTTCTTACTGCAGTACAGTTGGGAGCTACTTGGCGCGACAAACGGATTCAACACAGGCAGTCACTGGAGCCTTTTTGGCTCTTCAAGTGGCCAGGTTAGTACTTAGTTGTAACGCCCCGATCTTTCGGCCGTACAGGTTTATCGTCACGAGTGAGTTTGGCACGCTCTTAATTATGTTTTTACTTGAACATGTGTTTATTATAATGTTTAAATGCTATAATTGAATTATATGAAATTATTTGATAAATGTTTGTATGTAAATTTTGAACGTTCTTGTTCGTTCAATTCTAATTTCGATCCGTTTGCCCGTTTTCAATTTCTGATTTTATGCTTATTTGCTATGCCTGATAATTATGTGATATAAACTTGTTTATGTGCTCGTTTTATATTTTTGGACTCGTTTGTTGTGGTCTTCGACCATTTATTTATTTTGGGGACTCGAGTGCCTAACGGAGCTTTAGCGCGCCTTGGGTTCCGAAGGCCATAACTTGAGCTCGGGAATTCAGATTTGAATTTTGGTAGAGGCGTCAGACTCGTAATGAAGAAATAAATCCAAGGAACCTGACTTTGAAATTTTCTAAGCTTGTTCGAAACTCCGAATTTCACCCGAAACATGACCCGTGTGACAGATTCACCACCTTCACGCGTTTTGTTCATAACCGATCCGTTTCTTATCCGAATCACCCCATATTTGAACCCACTAACCCTAACTTAACCCTTTTCAACCATATCTCTCTCATTTCAGTTCAGTTAAAGAAAGAAGGGAAAAGAAGCAGCAATCTCGCAGGTCTAAGGGAGAAGGGGAGAAATACTATTCACATGGCCATTCTTGCTCCATACACCTCCGTTTCGCCTCAAACTCGAGAGATAAGTCCGAAATTGTGATCTCCATCTCCTACTCTTTCTTTTGAGTGTTTAACCTCTGATTTTCATGATGGTTTGAGCTTGCTTTGATGCATGAGAGGAATAGTTAGGTTAAATCACATTTCTTGATGAATTCATGTCATTCTTGTTTTGTTTCTTGAATTGATGAGTGATATATGATTCGTATGACTTGCTTCCTTAATTTATATGCATGTTTTTTTGTGGATTTTGCATGAATATTACTCAGCCATGACTGAACCTCCATGGAAGCTTGAAGTATGAAGTTTGATCATCCACCTTTTTCACACCTTTCTTGATTACGTGACTTGTTGATTGAATATGGATGAATTGCTACTTGTTTTGCTTCCTTTTCCTTGTTGTTTGCTGTTGCTTTGGGTCTTGGAGAGCTGCTGATGCTGCTGTTGATGCCATGGAAATGGAGGAGAAACAGAGTGTTGTCTCATGAGGAAGAAGGAGGCGGTGCCCGGTAACGGGCGTTACTGCGGCATTGCCTTGTGGAGGTAACGCCCGTTACCTCCATGGATGCCTTAGGGCTGGATGTACTGACCCCCTTAATGGGGGTTACCCCATTTTTCTTTGGGATGGGTAACCCCCGTTACCCTTGATAGATTTGCGTATGTTTTGTGTATTATGACTTTTGTATGCTCGGTTCTGTTTCATTGTTCGTTTCTTGCTTCGTTCTTGATCGTATTTGAATCCTCCCACCCTGATTATGATCCTACCATGTTAATATATTGTAATATGTTATGTTTTGTTATTTATCTTGATTTTATGGTTTCATTTGCTAAGTGAAATTGTTACGTGAATGCATGACCGTCTATAATAACGTTTAATATTTTCTTGTATCTCGTGGCTTCTTCTTATCCTCTAATCGTATGAATGTCTATGCTATGCTCAATTAACATGTTATATTACGTATTAAGTTATATGTTTTAAGTTTATGGCCTAATTGGAATGCGCGTTCTTGAAGTATGAACTAATATGCTATAATGTGGCTTTCGTGCTTTGATATGAAACGTTAGGTGCTTTCTTGCATGCTTTCGATGTCTTAGGTGAATCGTCTTACCTTTATAATTATCATATGTATTGTAAACATGTTGATACATGTATTATGATTATGGCTTGAAGATTATGGCTCGATTTTATATGATTCATGAAAGATCGAATGAACGCATGACAACGAATAAACACTATTTACTCGTGCAATTAATGAAAGGATCGTTTATGTGTCTAAGTGGCATTAATTGTGCACATGAACATCTTCATAGTACATTGTTTTTCTCATACATGAGATATCATGTTCATTGCATTGCCGTGCGTCGTATGTGGTTCATACGGAGTCTTAAGTCTCACGATTGCACTGTGTTATTTCTTGTACAGTTTTCTCTAGGGCGGAGACGTGCCGGGTTCATAGGTTACTTCCAAGTCTTCTTTTCTTCTTAGTGTTGTTCGGTAAGGTGTAATAAGTGGGTTTCTCTTCTAATAGCTCTAATGACCCGATATAACCCTTATGTGTAAGTTTAAGCCAAATTTTTATATGTAGTGTGGACATGATTATGCATATACGGGCCCAAGAACTTAGTGCTAGTGGCTATCCGGGGAGGCAAGGGCCGACGATGATCCCCAGTACTAGTTCCAACCAACTACAGCGATATCGGCCCTCGCTAGAAGGTTAGCGAGGAATAGGAACCGGGCCTTTGGGGAGTCATGAACCTCACTGGCCACAATGATTGGGTGGACGGGTCTTTGGCCCAGACCGTCCACCACCCGGAGGAAAAAGGTGTAAGTGTTTATGATTATGAATGCTAATGATTATGAACGATTGTGAACGATTATGTATGAATGTGTATGATCGCTAATGTGAAGATTGAAACAATATGCACACACGATGAGTAGGTTGGAGATATTCACTCATCCGCCAGGGCTCACGTAATGACTTCATGATTGTAATGAATAAATGAGATTAATGGTTGTAATCCCGGGCGTTGTTTTCTTTGTTTTAACCCACTTGGGAAATGTTTTAAAACCTCGTACGGGATTATGACTCGCATGTGTGTGCGCATTTAATTCTCATAATATTATGATATTAAACCCTATTTTATACCCACCGGTCTCCTATAGACTAAACCCGACTTTATTTTCAGTTTTTTTACAGGTTTGGAGTGCTAGGCGGGATTTCGAGTCTTTCGAGTCTTGTGGTTCATTCTAAGTCAGTTCACACGCATATTGTAAATTGATTAAGTTATTCAAGAAATGTATGAATTGTTATGTTTATATGATTATGTATTCAGGATAGGCTTCTAGAGATAGATTGAACCCATGAGTTAGGATTTATGTTTTATGTTTGAGTTTCGGGACTAAATATCTATACTAGTTAATCCCGTCATTTATTACTTGTATTGGTAATTGATTGTGCGCTCTGCTTTTGCACCCACAATTTTTCATTAGTTCGTTTATTTGGTTCCGAGGTTTTAGCTCCCACCTAGCCTAGCGAGTGAGTTGTGTCCCCGTTCGCTTTGATTCGGCTCGTGTATGGATTCTTCATTTCATAATGGGTCGGGTCCTAGTGCGGGGGATGTGGTCCGTTTGGGGTGTTACATCCTTAAGTGGTATCAGAGCTCCAGGTTGTAAAACTGGGGTTCTCGTATCGTGATTTAGTCAGTTTAGGTCGTACGGCATAGGAATAACTTGTCAACGTGTGCATTCCATTGAATTTTCATGGTTAAATTGTTACTAGTTGCCCGAAATTAATTGTTATATGTGATCTAATTTCAATTTCGTTGCTTTAGGTGTTGCATTTTATGTGTGTTGATTGATCAAAATATGTGCCATATACATATACTAATCCATATACATCTATATTTGAGTTGAATCCTTGATTATAGGTTTTAATCCTTCTAATAAAGCTATTATCAACCTCAATAAAGAGTTTCAAATCCTCTATAAAGCTATTTTAATTAATCATTTTAATTATAATAATTTCGTTATACTGTAAAGAATATTTAAAATGGAATTAATTTTATAATTGAAAATATTTGAAATTTAAATGAATTCTTGAATATTACGCACTTATATGTTTTGATCGCGTGCCGTTCCTACTTAATTTGATTTCGAAATTTTGTGAAAATTTAGTATGTTGTAGATTTATATGTTATGAACATGTCTATATGCTCGTTTCATGTTTTTGATCTTGTTTCATACGTTAACGAATTTTAGTTCGGGGACGGGACCAAGTCGGGGGCTAAAGAGCATTTAGAGCACCTCTGGTTCCGGGTGTCATAACTTGAGCTCGGGAACTCGGATTCGAGTTCCGTCACCTCCGTTGAACTTGTATCGAAGATTTGGGTATAATGGAACAAGCCTTATATTTTTCTAAGCACGTTTGAACCTCCGAAATTCAATCGAAACGAGCCTCGGCCACAGATTTGCCACACTTAGCCATTTTAAACATAACTCTCACCATACTTGACCAAATTAACCATGGTTGGACTTTTTGGAACCCTAGTTCAAGCCTCTATCAGCTACTAACAGCCCCAATTCGAACCACACTCAAACCAAAGGAGATAAGATCAGCTAAATCCCTGCTCTCCAATTCAATTTCGCCACTTTGGCCATTTTGGAGATTTTGAGCTCAAATCTCTTCCAAACTCGACCGAATTAAAGGGGTAAGTTTATGATCTTGTTTTCCATCTTCTTGGCTCTCTTATAAGTGCTATAATTCTGATTTTCATGGAGTATTGAACATGATATGGAGCAATAAATGGAAATAATAAAGAAAGGCAAAGAGCTTTTGTAGGGAAATTATGTGCTCAAGTGTAAGCAATTGGAATATGAGTTCATCCCATCATTGAAGGGAGACAAAATGTCGATTCCATGGGCATAGAAGAAGTTGGGTTCCAGGGATTTAAATTTCGGACCGCGGGAACACATAAGTTGATACCCGGAGACTTTGAAAATTTTGAAGATCGTGGTAAAACAAGAAATGAACGACAATTCGAGGCAAGTTGTACTTAGAGCAACGAAGAATAAGTTATCAAGCTAAACTTAGCATTACGGTGACAGGTGTAATACATTCATGGCACGTGCATCATACGTCGCTTAAATTATTTAAATTCTCTTAGTTATATGCGCATTTTTAATTGATATAATAGCTCCAATGTGTCGCATATTTAATTGTTTGCAATTGTATCACGTGCATTGATATTTTAACCCGACACGCAGTTTAGTGTTTACTTGATAGGAAGTTCTTTCACCTTACCTATGCAGCATCATTCTAACCGAGCCATATTCGAATTAAGATGACGAGAAATAATTGAGTTGCTCTTTGTGAATTAAAAGGAAAAGAGAAAATACCGGGGCTCGGGAAAATAGAACTGGAGGTTGAACAAAGGAAGTAGGTTACTTCAAAGTGAAGACGTGATCACCAGATCTGTGGCATGCCTAGAACTGTTTTATCGGGAAAGCTAAGATGAAGGAGTTGGGAATCCCCTATTCCATGAACAATAAAACGAGTTTAAAGAATCGAGACTAGAACTTTTAAGGGGGAGAGCTCGATCGGGGAAATAAATTGAAATCACGGTCGTGCTCGAATGGGTCACTCTTTAAAGGAACGACAAAATGTAAGAGTCAACGAGTAACGAGAATTCTACTAAAGGGCAAGGGATGAATTGAGAGATCTAGCACTTGATGCAATTCTAAAACCAAGGTGGATGAAGCTTCGAGAATAATATCGGAAAAAATAGGTACTTCGAGAGATGAGGGTACGGATTTAAGGAACGCTTAGGAATTGAAACGATAGGAAAAGGTACGGGGAGGTAAAAGTTCGCTTGCCAAAAAGGGTTGGTCTCGCTGAAAGAAGATTATAGGCGAATGAAGAGGGATCGAAGAAGGTAATAGAGGGCAGAGTCAGAATGGAAATTGAGAACTGGATTAACCAAGGGTCCGTCTATCCTTCCAACCAAGCGCACACTAAAGAATGGATGATAAGTCGAGAATCGATCCAACTCTTGGATCCGACCCTACATTTGGCCCATGAGATTTCCAACTTCGAATTTCATTTCGTGGTGAACGGTACCTTAAACATTCATGGTATATGTATACATGCAAGTTTAATTCAAATAATTTTGTTGAGATGTGCTTTGATCGATTTCTAGTGTTAATTTCTTTGTATGGTCGATGATTAATATGATAGATATTTATTACCTGTCCTTTTGTGTGACTTAAGTGGTATCAGAGCCCCAGGTTGCAAAACCCGGGCTCTGGTGTCGTGATTGAGTCAGTTTAGGTCGTACGACATAGGAACAACTTGTCAACGTGTGCACCGCATTGATCACGAGCATTGTTATTGAAATTTGATATGGAAATGCTTGATTAAATGTATTTAACTTAAATTTTGTCAACTTATGTGTTGCATTTTCATTAAATACATGCTCTTGGTGCTAAGTATGTGTCATATGCACTTACTAACCGGCTTGTATTAGTATTTGAGATGAGTTGTGGTTGTAGGATATTTTTACAACATTTAACCACGGCCAATTCTCACGACCACAACAACTCGCCACGAACTCTTCCTTCAGGTGTGGATGATTTAAAGAAGACTCGGGGGATTAGAGAGATTCGGACAGTTGGTGATTCTTACAACCAGGTTAGAAGATGAGAGTTTGAGATAGAGATGGGAACTGAACCGAGGGTAAAGACTCGGTATGGATAAGAAATCAAATCCATCAAGGCAATGAAGCGATTGGGGATTTAGGGAGAAGTCAAGATATAAACCACAAGGGAGGATGTTAGTTCTTGGTAATGTATTGAAGACCAACTATTATAATGAAAAAATTGTGTCTCGCTCTTGTGCGGTTTTATTTGTAGTAGCTTCACTCAGGATGAAGGGCGTGATTTGCTAACTCCTAAGGTTAAAGTCAAGGGAGAAGACCTCTTCGTTAAGAATGGAAGGTAAAAATCGGATTAGGAGGATCAAACAGTGAATACAAACCAATAGAAGCTAAAGAGGCTAGAAGTTCCACTTTTGATCGGATTGGAATTAATTTTCAAACCCAACTGAATTGTCGTGTTGTGAGGCCGAATTGGATGATATGGAGATATACATGAATAGTAAGGGTTTATATGAATTCATTGAAATCTTGTGAATTCTTGATTCATTTCTTGATATGAAAGCATCTACAGGATCTATACAGCTCATTTATTTCATTTCTTAACTTGGTATTCGTTTGAAATTGCTGCTCCTTAATCCTTCATGGATGCTGTGAATTTTTGGGAAAAATGTGACAGATTTGATTCCTGTCTGTAACACGCGTGTGTGTGTGGTTTTGGGGAAAGTTTGGCTGCTCTTTTTACATCCTTTTGTTGCCTTAATTGCTGTCTTTGTTTCCTTGATTCATGTCTCTGCTGCTGCTGCTTGTTATGGAGGGAAACAGGGGCTGGATGCCCTGCTATGTGACTGCAACACGCAGTCGCGGGCGTGACCGCGGAAAGACCGTTTCGGATGGCGCCCGTGACCCTAATTTGCCCCAGTTTCGACTTGTGCAGGCTGGAGATGTTGGTGGTGAGGATGGTAGTGGCCGCGACCTGTTTTCAACTGAATTTCAATCGCTGCAGCGACTTAAAATTGGGACAGTTTTGTGCTGTTGGTTACATGCTTTCGTTGTTGCTTGTAGTCTGCTGCTGTTTGATGTATTTTTTCTCCTTTTGATTGCCCTGTACGTGAATAAATGCATGTTGCATGTAATATTATATACATACATATATATATATATATATATATATATATATATATATATATATATATAGGACATGCACAATTACATTTAGTTGTTTGGTAAGTTTGCATGCATGTACATCTATATATTAATATGTTTCATATTTGTTACTTTATAAAACTAAGTGGCAGACATGTATATATATATATATATATATATATATATTATATGTTATATATTTAATTAATATGAATTTAAGTTTTATAATTTGAATATTTAACTAGTATGATCTCTCTAATTTAAACTTCGCGTGCATGACTTTCGTGGCTCGTTTTGTGCTTTCTAACGCCTCCTTCTTATTTGGTTGTAATTCATATGCTATGTAAACATGTTATATTATATATTAACTTACATGTTATGAATTTGTATGAAGTTTTGATGAATATTTTACGAGTTGTAACCAATATGACTTCAATGCTCCCTAACGTTCATGCATGTTTCGTTACTTCATTTGTGAGCCCTAAATGATAACTTCTACCTTCTTTTATGACTCATATACCTTGTCACTTGTTGTAGTATGTTTTATGATTACTATATGGAAATTATGGCTCGTTTTGATGTGATTCGTGAAAGATATGACACGTATGAATATGAAACCATCAAGTATTGTATATACTTGAACATATTGAATGGATTACTTGATTTCATGGTTTCATGGCCTTATTTTACTTCGTATGCATTTCATATCACGTTAATGCATTGTTGTGCGTCATATATGGTTCATTTGGAGTCTTGAGTCTCACGAGTTCATTATATTGTCCTTTGTACAGTTTTCTCCAGGGCGGAGATGCCGGGTTCATAGGTTACTCTCAAGTCTTCTTTTCTTGTTGGTATTGTTCGGTAAGGTGTAACAGGTGGGTTTCTCTTCTATTAGTTATGATGACCCGATCTCTCCCTTATGTGAAAAGTTTTGAGCCAAAATACTGTATATATATAAATATATCGAGTCTTTTCAAGAGTAAATGATTTCCAACGTATAATCCTCCTTTTATGTAATCCTACCTATGATTTTGGTGAGTGCATGATATGAAATGAACACGGGCCCAGGGACTTAGTGTATGTGGCTATCCGGGGAGGCAAGGGCCGACGACGATCCCATACACTAGTTCCAACCAAATTTACGGCGAAACCGACCTCGTTTAGGAGTTTTGACGAGGAAAGGCTAACCGGGCTTTTGAGGATTCATGTACCTCACTAGCCACATTGATATGTTTAGGTGGCCGGGCCTTGCAATCCCGTCCACCACCTGGAGGAAAAAGGTGTAAATGATATGATTATGATTGATTATGAACGAATATGTATGAATGTGTATGATCAATAATGTAAAGATTGAATTGATATGCACACACGAGGAGAAGGTTGGAGATTATGCACGCACCCTCGCCGGGCCATGAAACCATATGAATGAAATGAATGAATGTGACAGTTGTAATCTCCTGGATGCTTTTCTTTGTTTTCACCAATTTGGGAAATATCTCAAAAATCTCGCACGGGATTATAGCTTGCATATGTGGATGTTTAAATTATGCAATAATATTATAATAAACCCTGTTTTATACCCACCAGTCTCCTATAGACTGAACCCGGCTTTGTTTTCAGTTCTTTTGTAGGTTTTGGAGTGCTAGGTGGGATTTTGGGTCTGTCGAGTCCTGTGATTAAGTCCGAGTCACACCACACGCATTTTGTATATTGATTAAGTTTTACAATGAATGTATGAATTGTTATGATTTCATTTTATAAATTCGGGACTGGCTTCTAGGGATAGTTGGACCCGTGAATTGTGAATTATGATTTATGATTTATTTTTGGAATCTCGGGACTAGGTACCTATGCCAATTGAACCTGTCAATTGTTAATTTTCAAATATGATTGATTATATGTTTTGCTTCCGCACATGCATTTTATTCTTTGGAATTGTTTATTTGGTTTCGAAGTTAGCTTCCGCCTAGCATAGCGAGTGAGTGGTCCCCGTTTGCCGTGACTTGGCACATGTATGAACTTCCCATTTCATATGCGGGTCGGGTCTCGGTGTGGGGGATATGGTGCCTTCCGTTTGGGGCGCTACACTTGAAGCCCTAGTTCAAAAGATACGTGAGGTAACGTGATGAGCGAGGAATTCATATTCATCCGAGCATGAACATATTCAACACAAGATCGAATCATTCAAAGTTCACCACCGAGACCTCGAAGATTGAAGGAGGTGATCAAAATGAAAAGTCAAAGTGGGAAGTTCGAGGGTAATTACAGGTTCGGGATTGGTTGTAGGAGATGTTAGAAGTGTTTTTCAACTAAAATGCATGGAATAGAGAGCCACCAACCAAGTGGATTCACAACATAACCTTGCAAGCGAGCATAATTGATATACTAACTATCGTGAATCAACGAGTGGATATAAAAGCGGAGATACTAAGAGAAGTCGAAAGAAATTGAGCTATATCAACCCCTCGGGACTTCAAGACATGCGGTGGTATAAGGAAGAGGAGAGTGTAAGGATAGGAAAGCATCATCACTGACAGAGCAATGCTCAACCTTACAACTTGTGCTCGCCACCTTGGGATCCAAGGGCAAGATGTCGTGCTAAAGCAGCCACTACGGTGACAGGTTCAATGCATTCATAGCACGTGCATCATACATTATATTTACTTATTTAAATTCTTACTTTGTGTGTTGTAATATTGTAATTAATGATTTGATGTTGCATCTTCCTTGTTGAAAATATGTGCCACACACATTGGATATCTTAACCTAACATGCATTGTTTTCAATGCATTCATAGCACGTGCATCATACATTATATTTACTTATTTAAATTTTTACTTTGTGTGTTGTAATATTGTAATTAATGATTTGATGTTGCATCTTCCTTGTTGAAAATATGTGCCACACACATTGGATATCTTAACCTAACATGCATTGTTTTCAATGCATTCATAGCACGTGCATCATACATTATATTTACTTATTTAAATTCTTACTTTGTGTGTTGTAATATTGTAATTAATGATTTGATGTTCCATCTTCCTTGTTGAAAATATGTGCCACACACATTGGATATCTTAACCTAACATGCATTGTTTTAGTGTTTACCAGTTAGGATACTTTGTCCGGTTGACACTTCAACTACTAATTCAACCGAAGCTCTACCGAACCGGATCAGACAGGATATTTTGGGTGATAAGGTTAAGACGGAGATGAAAATCAAATTCTAGAGATTACGAGTTGGAGTTGACTTCGAGTTATTCGGGTCAAACGAGGAAAGAGAATGGGATTCTAGATTTCAAGAAGATTAAAAGAGAGAACTAAGAGAGCAATAGACAAATGACGTTATTCCAAATCAATCAACTTGGAATAATTGTGGGTAATACACCGAACCATTTTCTAGTTAGAGTTACTCGGTTGAAGGGGATTAGGAATTTCGATAAAAAGATCAAAGATAGAGTTCGACTTGAGAAGGCGAAAATTCTTAAGGGGGAGAGCGTGACCGAGGGACAAACTTAAATGTAAGGTTGTGCTCAGAGAAGTATTTTAGTAGGAACGATGGAAATACAAGCCTTGGTAGGCATGGAAATCCTAATGATAGTGATGGAAAAGAATGAGATGGTTTATCAGTCTAAGACCTTCAACATGGAGATATGTTTTGCTGAAGAAACACCAAGACATATAATGTCGCTGATCTCTTGTTAGGAGACACGTACAAATTCGATCTTCCAAGCTTGAAATGGTTAGTTTTCTACACAATCGTGTCTCAGATTCTGAGGATGATGGAATTATGAGGGAGCTTCTGCTGGACTTTTATGTCAATTCTGGGGAAAGGAAGTTGAATCAGATCATCATGTCTCGTGATGGTGTCCGTGGAAGGTATTTCAACTAAGCATGGAAGGGGTTCGGGCAACACAACAAAATAAAACTTTACCAAACCCTTGGTCGTTTCCATGATGTCTTGGAGGAAATTTGAGAAGAAAGGAATCAGAAAGGGTTAACTATTGAAGGACTTGAATTGAAACTCAAGAACTATCAAGGAAGTTCTCCCCTCGATTAAAGATTGAGTGGACCCGAATTAAATGCACGTTTAATGGCTCCAAGAGGATGAAAGGATAAAGCAAAGAGTCACAAAGAGATTGATCCAAATTTTTGGGAACTGGTGATCCCAACTCAATTTGGAAAGAACTCGTGAAGAAGGCAATGACCGTTAATAAAAAAGGTTATTCGAATTTCAAGAGATTCACCAAATTACAGAAGGAAACATGAATCAGGAAGAAGACTGATCTGAAATTTGGAGAGGTAGGGTGAGACTGGTTTTGGAAGGGTGAGTTGATTTGGGTCAGGATCAAATGCGTAACTGAGAGATAGAAGAAGGTAAAAAGGGACAAGAGTCAGAGTAGAATCAAGAATAAGACAAATCAAGGGTTTTATCAGCTTCTCAGGTGGACACGTTGAAGATATTAAAGGCAAGCCAAGAATCGAGCTAGCTTTTGGGTTCAGACCGTACCTTGCAACTATGAAAGCCTTAGCTTCAAATTCGTTTCCACGGTGAATGGTACATCAGACATTCATGGCATATGCATGCACGCATTGTTAATTCAAATAATTTGTTAATATGTGTTTTGATCACCTAACGTGTTAATCGCTTTTGTATGATTGATGATTGACGTGCCTGATAGTTTACCTAGCCTTGTGTGACTATTTGGATTATAAATTACCGTAATTGATGTTTTAACGCCTTCTTCGTGGTGTTTGTTCTTTGATGTTTTGTATTTTGTGTCTTGGTGTCTTTCTGCTCTCGTTGTCTATGAGAGATGGGGTGCTCTCATTGTTTGTGAGAGACGGGGTTCTCTCGTTGTTCGTGAGAGAGGGTGTAGCACCCAAGCGTAGGGCACCACATCCCCTGCACTAGAGTTCGACATGTATAACAAAATGAAAAGTCCGCACACGTATCAAACAATAGCAAATGGGTGACAAACAAAACTCACACACTAGCTAGGCGGTCTAGACCCTCAAACAGAGTGCATATCAATTCAAGAGTATAGCGGAAGCAATTAAACAGTCATATCATATCCCAAGATCATATATGTACCATAAGAAGTTCAAACTAGCAAGATAGGTCAATATACAAATGCACAACGCCCATCCGGGCCAAAAAAATATACAAGTAACAAAGTTTCACTAAGCATCATAATACATAACTCCAAAATATAAAATAGGTAGTAAAGCTAATAACCACTATGATGTATATGCGACTCGAGCTACACCACAAGTAAGACTCGACGAACACTTGCCACCTAGCTCGGACTCAAACTGAACCTTCAACTCAAAAGAAAAGGGGAAAAGAAGAAACAACAATTAGGGTTAGTCCTAATGACTAGTGAGGGAGCTAACACACGCACCCATAATACATATAGAGCAAAGCACTTAACAAAATTCATAAAGATCCATGGACCGAGAAAGGTTTTTGCAAGCTAAAATTTTTTCCCGTGATAGTACATATATGTAAACTTTAAAGAGTTAAGGCCCTAAGCCAAAATGACAAGTTTTAGGTAATTATGAATCCATTCTTGTTTCATATATCATGCACCCAAACACACACAACTCGGCGAGAACGAGTTATCCCTCCAACTTCCATATACAAAGGTATAATCAAAATAAAATGCATAAACAGTCGTTTCTCCGGGTGATAGAAGGGTTGACGGCCCTAGCTACGGTAAAATGCACACGAGACAAGGCTGACCCTCAGTTGGTTTAAATGTGGAAGATTTTCCGTCTTCGGATTCCCCTCTAGCTTCAGTCAACTGGTGGAATACATTGCATCAACCTCATTTATCACATCAAAAAACCGGAGATAATCACGTCCTTGAAACCTTCGATGGATTGCTTCTACTAGCTCAAGAGAAACACCCTTCCTCAACCTCCTAAGGTTAGGTGGGACTCTCAAATGGAAAATGTTGATGGAAGAACCCGGCGACCCTACGGCCGTCCCTAGATGCCATACCACTCTCCGGGGCCCAAATGCACAACTCAAAAAGCATAATTTTCACAAAGCTTTCCTTCAAAATTCACATCTCGCTCACACACACACACATACACTTATCCACGATTTTCAAATCAAACGTAAAATAGCTTATATACTTATACAAATCCTTTTCAAAGTCATATGACAAAAGGGATAAGCCCTTAAAGTACATATCATACACATATTTATCGTATAATATACATATTTCGCATGCAAGGCTTCAAAACACATAGGGTCGTAGGTCACTTAACTAAAAGAACAAAACCTCACCTTAAATACGCGTGTAGTGGGGTCAAAAGTGTGAAACGGATGCCTAAAGAGCAAGATCACCGTCAATGGGAAGGTCTTTTGTGCAAAAAAAAAATAACAAAGGATACTCTTAGACTCAAAATGAACCAAATAGACGCTCGGTAAATGCATATGGATGCAAATGACATGTATAAAGTGCAACAAGGTAACAAGTAAGGCATAAATGAACATATCTTGCACTTTTCATATCAAATTGATCTATAAACTTAATGTAATACTCATAACACATAATATAACATGTTAGAATAGCATGGGAATCAAATTAGGGGTGGGAGAGCAAGAAACAAGCGAAAAGAAACAGGAAAACAAAGTTCGGAGCAAAGGGAGCTGCTGCCCTAAATCCACCCCCGTGGATTTAGGCCAGGAAGGGTTCCAAGAGGGCCTGCCTCAAATCCACCCTCGTGGATTTTTACAAAGGAAAAATCTACAACTGTGGATTTGAGTTAGGGGCCAAAATTTCGAGAAAAAGCTTACAAACTCCCTAAAACTCCAAACAAACCAAGCCAACCTCAAACTAACACTTATATAAAAGAAAGGGAAGAAAGAATTCATGAATTACAAGTCATTAAATGGTCCAAAGTTGCAACAACACATGCTCGAAGTGAAGAGAGTTCAAGTTCTTACAAAACCTCAAAATTCATTAATGGCAAAGTCATGAATTCTCAACTAACACCTAAATCAAGTTCATATACATCATAAATGAAGTCTTAGGAACAATATACATGCTTCATATCAAAAGAATTCAGAAGAAAGCAAGCTAGAATCATCAAATCTCTCCAAACCCTTACTATTCATCACATATGCCATATCTCATTCAAATCATAGTGAAATCTTACAAAGTTGAAGTTAAAATGATCAAAAATTCATGGAGATTACAAATATTAACTTACCTCTTTGATTAAAAGAGAATTGATGGAGGATAGAACTCAAAATCTCAAGAAATGGAATAGTGGCCTCTTTTTCCTTCCTCTTCTCTTCTTTCTCTTTGGAAGCTGCACTTTTTCTTCTTTTAGGGGTGGCGTGGCTCGAATGGCTGATGGTGGGAGAGAGAGAGAGGTTAACTCAAGTCATTTAGTCAAGGTTTAGGGTTTAGTTGGGGTTAAGATGGGACCCACAAGCTCAAGACTAGTCAAAGGTGTTATTTAAGCACAAGGTGCTTGTTCTGGTGGAATTTCGAAGGTCCAAATGAACTTAGAAAAATATGAGGTTAGGTTCCAAGGCTTTCAAATTTCTTTACGAGTCCAAAGCCTCTTCTGGAATTTGAATCCAAATTTCCTAGCCCAAGATACGCCGCCCGGAACCCAAGGTGCGCTAAATGCCCTTTAACTTCCTTTTCGGTTCCATTAAACAAAAACGAGCCAAAACCTAGCCAAATAAATTCAAAATCACATAACGAGCATATAATCATGTTCATAACTTAAGTATTTCATGCATATAAAAAATTCACGAAAATCGGATACATATAGCTCAAGTTCAAAGACACGTATTCATGAACGTTCCAAACTCAAGTACAAAGAGGAAATTTTAATTTAATTAAGTTCATATATCATCAAAATATTAATAATAGCAAATAAGTGCATGAATTAAGAATGAAATTGCGCAAGTATCACACCCGTATGAATATACCTGCAAGTCCGAACAATCGGGATGTTACAAACTCATCTCCTTCAAAAGGACCTGTCCTCTGGTCAGAAGCAAGGTCTTGAAAAGCTCCGGGTACAATTATTGCATCTTCTCCTCGGTCTCCCAAGTGGCTTTTTGGATTTCTGATCACGCCACAAGACTTTCACCAAAGGAATTTGCCGGTTTCTCAATTCTTGCATCTTCCGGTCCAAAATCTCAACTGGGTGCCTCTTAATTGTCAAGTCCGGCTCAAGCTGTACTTTTTAAATAGGAAGTATAGAAGACTAATCGGGATAATATTTCCGAAGCTGATAGATATGGAAAACATTATGAATCCCGGTCAAGCTCGGTGGTAAGTCAAGTCAATAGGCTACCGTTGTGTGGTTTTATAAGTTAAAACTAATCGTGCAAGTGTACACTTAATATACGCGTATCACAATAGGATCGTACCCACAGGGAAGGGAAATCAATCACTACTCAATATTTGTCTCTAATCTAAGGACCTAACGACTTCAAGTAGGTTATTAATCTACTGAAATTAAACTAACAGTTAACTAGAATAAAACACAATTAACAGAATAGAATTAAACGCATGTGGATTAAAATCAATAAACTAATTAGGCTGGGGAGTAAAAATTCCTGCATTCATGATTCAACATAATACTCGTTTGACAAGCGTAATTCTACAGCCTAGTCACTTATGTTTGTATTATCCTCTCTCAAGGTATAACCAAGTGCTCAATTAAGCTCAACGTTGCTCTCGCAATCATCAATAATTAATTAAACCATATGATCAAGACTAGTGCAAATCTAGTTATAGCGGTTTGGCATGGAGTAAGATTTACTGTTGTATAGACGAAGAACCAAATCTCTTTGCATTCCTAACATCTACTAGTTATGAAAACCATCTCAACTACCATTAATCTCTCGATTCTCCGGTAATTCTAGATTATGCTAAGGCTGGCCAGACAGTTGCAACTCAATTCAAATCAGTTTTCAAACTAGGAATTAGCACAAGTCATTCAAGCATTATATCAAACACTTAGCATGCATTCATCATCACTCCCCTAGCCCTAGGGGTTTAGCTACTCATAATTAACTCAAAACTCATAAAAATAAAGTAAATTGCATTCAAGAAATTCATGTTCATCAAGTCTAAACAAAGTCTCAAAAACCAACTCATAAACATTCAAGAATTCTTAAGAAACGAATCTAACATCTAAATGAATTAAAACTAACTTAGAGGAATTAGTGTGATAATTAATGCAATAAATGAAACCAAAGAAAACGGAAATTGTTTGAAGAATTCAATCCTTTTGTCTTCTCAAAATTCTCGGAACAACTCCTTCCCAAGGCTCTATGTCTCTCTTTCCGAACTTCGGTCACGAATAACTGACGTCTCTCTAGAATTATCTCCAAAACGCATATAAATATCTGTCCTAAATTCTGCTCGCCGACACTAGGTAACGGGCGTTACCATTCTTTGCACAAATACTAGTAATGCCCGTTACAAGCCTGAAATCATAATCGCGCTTTTATAAGTGGTAACGGGTGTTACCACTTTTCTTCTGACCAGGTGTAACGGGCGTTACCCCTCCTGCACCAAAATTCTCTTCCTCCTGCCTCTGGTAACGGGCGTTACCAGAGTTGTACTGCAATATACATCTAAGGGGTAACGGGAGTTACTCCATTTTTCTCCAAAAATGCGTGAATTCTCTTCGTTTCGCCGTTTCTTAACTCCAACCTCTAAAACACCTAAATGGAGCAAAATAAACACATAAACGCATCAAACGGCACAAAAATACACTCTAATTAGCGCTTAAATCCATGCGAATTCTACACTCAACAGCTACTTCCCCAACTCCATCAAGAATCTTGAAGGGGCCTAAGTAGCGCGGGTTAAGCTTCCCACCTTTACCAATCCGAGCAAACCCTTTTCTAGGAGATGCCTTTAAAAAGACCTTATCTCCCACTTCAAATTCTAAGGGCCCTCTTCTCTTATCCGCATAAATTGTTAGGAATAGTTCCCTAGAAAGCCAATTAGTCATAATCCGTTTTGGGACTTTCCTAGTATCACAGACAATCTTTGAATAATATACGATTGATTAATATCATAGGCAAACACTTCTTTATATGCTCTTGTTTGGTATGCGTTTACTTTAGCTGTGCATGTATGAGAACTACCCTAATCCTGATGACTTTAGGACTCTACCATTTAGGAGAAATGGTTCATGAAACGAGCCCTATATCACATAAGTCATGATTAGTAAAATACTCCAAGACGATGAGTCCTACCGACAGTGGGAGTGTCAACCTGACTCCTCTAAGGCCTGCTTGTGGGATCACGCCCTTAAGAAGGACCACCTTGTTTCATGTAGGTGCAAAGTGTATAGTTGATACGTGCGTGATACATGAGGGTGCTTACTTTAATAAGTAAGTTCACTGAGGTGCCCCGTGTGAGAAGATTCCTAAATGGGAAAGGAAGTTTCTATTTCAGGAAATGGAAACTTCCAGATTAGGAAATATCTCACGAGTCATTGATGTGATTAATTGATCCTTATACTTGAGGTTCCTTGTCACTTTATGAGTTAACTCCGTAGTCTTAGGTGTAAGCTTTAAAGGGTGTCGCCTTAGACAACTGATTCAAGGCTTATGCTGAGGCTGCACAAGTGACTCATGAAAGTGAATGAGAATCAAGAAAGGACCTACACTTGCATATGCAAGGTGATCTCTTATTGTGTAAGTCATTCATATGCCATATGGAGTCCTTGGCCAAGACAGTAGATCAAGACATCAAGAAAAGGGTTTCTTGGATTGAGATCAAATGGATATGAAATGCTCTTAGCTTTAAGACCAGATTATTAGGGTTCTGATTATTCCCTTACCCTAGATCTTGGTTGAGAGATAGTAAGTAGGAGGATTGTATCTCACATGAATCAATGACTTAAAGGTTCTGTCGAATCCGAACATTCCAATTCAGCTAGGGGTTAAACACCTGTTGCTAGACTATGGTCGTTTAATCTGTGGACTGATTAATTAATTAGTGAATTAATTAATTAGGGTCACTGCTAATTGAATTGAGAACCTAGAGGGTCACACACAACAACTTGGTTACATGAGTTAAGGCTTTAAAATGATTAAACAAGTTAATCGGGCCAAGAGGGTTCCACACGTGTCAAACCACACGTGTGGGTCACGTGAGTGACACGTGTCATTGTGACACGTGTCTCACGTGAATATATATATTGTATATATATTAAATGATTAAATGTTTTAATTATTTAATAGACTTTTGTTTAATTTTTGAATTAAAAAGAAAGTCTTATTTTGGAGAAAAATAATCTAGTTAATTAATTGTGAATTAATTAATTAGATAAAATAAGTTATTTATTTTTAATAAATAAAGTATAAAATTATCCAAAAATAGTTTGGATATTTTAGCTCTCTTGAAAGTTGATTTGAATTTGAATTTAAAGTCAAAGTCAAAATTACTTGATGATCAAGTAATAGGAAAGAGGGACCAAAATCCTTAGTCCATAAGGACTAGGAATTTCGGCCACTCCTCTCCTATATATAGGGGAGCTCGAGCTCCCCTTGGAGCTAATCGAGAATTCTTTTGGTTCATGTGCTGAACACCATCCTTTCTCTAAGATAAACAAAACCCTAGGTTAAGCCTAAACACTAACTAGAGAACTAGCATCCTTACTAGTTAGATTGTAGCCAAGTTGGTGGACTATCTCTAGAGAGCTTCAAATTAGAAGTTTTAAAGATTCGAGCTTTACCAAGGAGTGAGGATTAAGAAAAACGACCAGAAGGGATGATGAAACGATTCTGAACCCAACGGAAAACGAGTGAAAAAATCGAACCAAAGAAGATGGCGAAAACTGTTCGTCCATATCCTGAAGGATGAATTTTTTCACGAGGGTTTTATGGTTGGCAGATTTCTACTTTCGGAAAACTGGTTTTCGAAAGGAGTTTCAATCATGCCTTTCTCGTTTCATGTTTCTTTCTTTATGTTATATCGTTAAGAACTTCCCTAACATAATTTGAATCCAGGTTGGTGTGGATTGTTATCCCTACAATGGATTCTGAAGTAGAAAGAGATTTCAAGGGACGGGTTGCCATTACCGCATGAAGCGCGTTTGAGGGCGGCTCAAAACGTGTCAAGAAAGCTACTACCTATGTGAGTTTCTTGATCTCTACGAATTTGGATTCACGATTGCGAGTCTAAGATCCTTTTGTTGGAAAAATTTTTAAATTTCCGCTGCTTTCTGATTCCTGTTTTCCAACATGACTTTTCTGTCGGTCTTGAGCCGCTTTTAATCGTTGTTAAATCACTTTTACTTTCTCGATAACACTCTGAATCTCCGCTGGTTTCTTTGCTCTATCAAACTTACCATCCTTGGTCCACCTCCACTCATCAATATCCAAAAATAGAGGTGACCGGCACTTCCTTCCATACAGTGCCTCATACGGAGCCATACCAATCGAAGCTTGAAAGCTATTGTTATAGGCGAACTCGACCAAGTCCAACTGCTCATCCCACGTGTCTTGATAATCCAAGGTACAAACATGAAGCATGTCCTCAAGATACTTTCTTAACCTCTCAGATTGACCATCCATTTGTGGGTGAGATGCGGTGCTGATTGGAGCTTAGTACCCATACACTTCTGCAATTCTTGCCAAAAACTCACCGTGAACGGTGGATCTCTATCTGAAACAATACTGACCGGCACACCATGTAATCTTACAATCTCCTTGCAATACAACTTGGCTAACTTAGGCACTTTATCGAACATCTGGACTTTGAGAAAATGGGCTGACTTCGAGAACCAATCAATAATGACCCAAATCCAATCGAAACCTCCTTTTCTCCTTGGTAGGCCGGACACGAAGTCTATTGTCACTTGCTCCCACTTCCATTCGGGAATTAGAAGTGGTTGGAGAGTTCCTCCCGGCTTTTGGTGCTCAGCTTTCACCACTTGGCATGTTTGACATCTTCTCACATAGTTAGAGACGTTTCTCTTCATGCCTTTCCACTAATATAAAGTTCTCAAATCCTTATACATCTTCGTGATACCGGGATGTACCGTATATGCCGACCTATGTGCCTCTTCAAGAATTAACCTCTTAAGCTCTTCCGGAACACAAACCCGAGCCTTGAACCGAAATAACCATGAATCATCAAACCCAAACTTGGTTTCTGGATCAATCCTTACTTTCGCAACCGATCTCTGAATTTTCGGATCATTAGATTGAGCTTCAATCAATCTTTGCTTTAAAACCGATTAAACAGAGTATTCGCCAATCGAGCCTCTGAAACTAGAACCACGGAATTCTGCTTGCTCGAACCTGCTTTCAAACTTGAAACACTCGCTTTCCGGCTCAAAGCATCTGCAACCACGTTAGCCTTACCCGGATGGTATTGAATCTGATAATCATAATCCTCAAGAAGCTCCATCCAACGTCTCTGCCTCACGTTGAAATCCTTCTGAGTGAACAAATACTTGAGGCTTTGGTGGTCGTTGAAAACTTCAAAGGTAACCCCGTAGAGATAATGTCGCCACTTCATCAAAGCAAAAACAATCGTAGCAAGCTCCAAATCGTGAGTGGGATAGTTCTTCTCGTGATCTTTCAACTTTCTAGAGGCATAGGCTACAACTTTGCCATTCTGCATTAACACACAACCGAGGCCTTCCTTCGACGCATCGGTGTAAACTGAGTAGCCTTCAGAACCCTCGGTGTAGGGTTAAAGCTGGTGCCGTAGTCAACCTTTCCTTAAGAGTTTGAAAAATCTTCTCACACGCCTCATCCCACTCGAACTTAGCCTTTTTCTTTGTTAACCGGGTCAATGGGGAGGCAATCCTCAAGAAATCTTTCACAAAGCGCCTATAGTACCCCACTAATCTGAGAAAACTTCTCACTTCCGAGGCATTCTTTGGCTGTTTCCATAGCATGACTGTTTCTATCTTCGCCGGATCAACTTCTACACCTCTCCCCGAAATGAAGTGACCCAAAAAGGAAACTCGATCTATTCAAAACTCACGCTTGCTGAACTTGGCGAACAGCCGATGCTCTCGAAGCGTTGACAATATCGTTCTCAAATGCTGCGCGTGCTCTTCTACGGACCTCGAATACACCAGAATATCATCTATAAAGATGACCACGAATTTATCGAGGTAAGGCCGGAATATTTGATGTATCATATCCATAAACGCAGCTGGGGCATTTGTAATGCCAAAAGACATGACCACGAACTCAAAATGTCCATAACAAGTGTTGAAACCCGTCTTCGGTATGTCTTCCTCCCGGATACACAACTAATAATACCCTTGCCTGAGATCCAACTTGGAGTAGACACACGAACCCTAAAGGAGATCAAACAACTCTTCAATGTGTGAAAGTGGGTATTTGTTCTTAACCGTTAACCGGTACAGCTCACGGTAGTCAATACACATCAACAAGGTCCCGTCTTTTTTCTTTATAAATAGGACGGGAGCACCCCATGGAGAAATGCTCGGGCGAATGTAACCACATTCTAATAGCTCATCAAGTTGCGTCTTCAGCTCCTTTAACCCCGCTGGAGCCATCCTGTAGGGAGATTTAGGATAAGGTTCCACTCCGGGATAGAGATCGATTACAAACTCAATGTCCCGATCCGGGAGTAGAGATCCTAAACTCTTTGGGAAAACATCGAGAAATTCCTTCACAATCTCCGTCTCCTCGAGCTTGGCCTGATCTTTCGGTTTATTCAAGAGATAGGCCACGTAGCCCGTCGCACCGTCCCGGAACATGCTATTAGCTTCCATAAAGGAAACAAACGGGCAGGTCTTCAACCTCTGACCCGAAAACACCGTAGAACCCAAAGTAACCTTCTTCTCGAAATAATCCATCTTCGCTCGGTGCCGGAACAACCAATCCATTCCCAAAATCGTCTTATACTTCTTCATGGGCATCTTTATCAAATCCGCCGAGTACTTTCGGCCCTCAATACTCGTCGGGCACTCTCGAAACACTCTGTCCGTCACCAAGCTCCCCCCCGAGAGGAGAACTTATCACAAAAGAATCAGCAATACAAACAACAGGCAAGGAAATAGTAGGAATAAGCTGGGAAGCAATAAAAGACTGCGTTGCTCCCGGGTCAAACAATGCATGCAATGGAATGCCATGTATGCTAATAGTACCTTGCACGACGGCATTAGCATCGATCTCGGCATCCTCTTCCTCTCCTTCCAAAGCGTATGCCTTAGCTTAAATACTCTCGGAGGCATACCATTCAAAGGTTGTGGGTTCTTCTTATTCGGACAAGCACTAACCATGTGACCGGGTTCTCCACATCCATAACATCTTCTCAATTTCTTCCAGCACGTCTCCTCGGTATAGTTGGGACCCTTGCAATAAGCACATTGTATCGGCACCGGTAGAGCAGGTACAGGAAGTCGGGCTCTCTTGTTGAAATTGTTAGAACCTTGGGGCTTGAAAACCGGAGGCCCACTTTGAGTGGCGGGCCTCTTACCCAAGTTTCATCCGGAGCCCGAACCTTGCCCCGAAGAATAAGCCGGGGGCCTCAACCTCAATCTATTAGCTTCCACTTTTAGTGCCTTCCTCGTAGCCTTTTCCCAAGTGTCCATAGTAGCAGCTTGTAGGGCATTTTGAATCCCATGCCTCAACCCATGAACAAAATTCCGAGCTTTCTGAGTATCATCATTAGTAATGTGAGGAGCATACAGGGCGAGTCTCTCGAATTCCAAAATATAATCCTCCCCGGATCTATTCCCTTACCTTAACTCCGTGAATTCCTAGAGTCTTCTTTCCCGGGCACTCGGGGGAATATACTTTTGGCGAAATTCTCTTGTGAAGCTTTCCTAATTAAACTCTTCACCATCCTATCCAATCGGGCCCTCATGGCTTTCAACCAATTTGATGCCGGACCTTGGACAAAGCGAGCCGTGCAAACTGCTTTTTCATGAGAAGGCGAGGGGCACATCTCCCAACTCCCCGAAATTTCTGACAGCCACTCTTCAGTTTTGATATCGTTGCCCCCATACCATTTCGGAGGGTTATTGTTCCGGAACTCTCTAAAAGCCGGTGTAACCTGTCCCTCTTGAGCTTCTCCACAAGGGTTATTTCTTTGATTCTGTTGTAGCTGATTTAAGAGAGCCTGAACGATATTCTCAGCATTCAACGGTGGTGGTAGTGGTGCTTGTGGATGAGGGTGATTGAGATCGGGTGTTTGTTCCCTATCTACTCTCCTTCGTGGAGGCATCCTGAAAATCACAAGTCAAGAGAATATTGATACATGGGGGTTTAGTATATGTTCATGTAGACAAATAATACAAATTTAAACAAATAAGCCATATAAATATGTAAGTGAATGTAGAAAATCACATTGTCCTAAGCCGAACGACCTAGACGAACTCCACAAGGCTCTAGAGCTCCGGTTTTGCAACCAAGAGCTCTGATACCACTTTAGGATGTAGCACTCCGAGCGTAGGGCACCACATCCACCGCACTAGAGTTCGACACGTATAACAAAATGGAAAGTCCGCACACGTATCAAACAATAGCGAACGGGTGACAAACAAAACTCACACACTAGCTAGGCGGTCTAGACCCTCAAACAGAGTGCATATCAATTCAAAAGTATAGCGGAAGCGATTAAACAGTCATATCATATCCCAAGATCACATATGTACCATAAGAAGCTCAAACTAGCAAGATAAGTCTATATACAAATGCACAACGCCCATCCGGGGCCAAAAAAATATACAAGTAACTAAGTTTCCCTAAGCATCATAGTACATAACTCCAAAATATAACATAGGTAGTAAAGCTAATAACCGCTACGATGCATATGCGACTCGAGCTACACCACAAGTAAGACTCGACGAACACTTACCGCCTAGCTCGGCTCAAACTGAGCCTGCAACTCAAAAGAAAAGGGGAAAAGAAGATACAACAACGAGGCTTAGTCCTAATAACTAGTGAGGGAGCTAACATACGCACCCATAATACATATATAGCAAAGCACTTAACAAAATTCATAAAGATCCATGAACCGAGAAAGGTTTTTGCAAGCTAAAACGTTTTCCCATGATAATAGATATATATAAACTTTAAAGAGTTAAGGCCCTAAGCCAAAATGACAAGTTTTAGGTAATTATGAATCCATTCTTGTTTCATAGTTCATGCATCCACACACACACAACTCGACGAGAACGAGTTATCCCTCCAACTTCCATATACAAAGGCATAATCAAAACAAAATGCACAAACCGTCCTTTCTCCAGGTGCTAGAAGGGTTGACGGCCCTAGCTATCGGCAAAATGCGCATGAGACAAGGCTTAATCACGTCCTTGAAACCTTCAACGGATTGCTTCCGCCCGCTCAAGAGAAACACCCTTCTTCAACCTTTTAAGGTTGGGTGAGACTCTCAAATGGAAAATATTGATGGAAGAGCCCGGTGACCCCACGGCTGTCCCGAGTTACCATACCACTCTCTGAGGCCAAAATACATAACTCAAAAAGCATAATTTTCACAACGCTTTCCTTCAAAATTCACATCTCGCTTACACACACACACACACACACACACTTATCCATGATTTTCAAATCAAACGTAAAATAGCTTATATACTTATACAAATCCTTTTCAAAGTCATATGACAAACGGGACAAACCCTTAAAGTACATATCATACACATATTTATCGTATAATATATATATTTCGCATGCAAGTCTCCAAAACACATAGGGTCGTAGGTCACTTAACTAAAAGAACAAAACCTCACCTTGAAGTGTAGTGGGGTCAAAAGTGTGAAACGGATACCTAAGGAGCAAGATCACCGTCAACGGGAAGGTCCTCTGTGAAAAACAAATAACAAAGGATACTCTTAGACTCAAAATGAACAAAATAGATGCTCGGTAAATGCATATGGGTGCAAATGATATGTATAAAGTGCAACAAGGTAACAAGTAATGCATAAATGAACATATCTTGCACTTTTCATATCAAATTGATCTATAAACTTAATGCAATACTCATAACACATAATATAACATGTTGGAAAAGCAGTGGAATCAAATTAGGGGTGGGAGAGGAAGAAACAAGCGAAAAGAAACAAGAAAACAAAGTTCAGAGCAAAGGGAGCTGCTGCCCTAAATCCACCCCCGTGGATTTTTTTCCAAAGGAATATCCACGACCGTGGATTTAGGTCAGGAAGGGTTCCAAGAGGGCCTGCCTCAAATCTACCCCCGTGGATTTTTACAAAGGAAAAATCCACGATCGTGGATTTCAGTCAGGGGCCAAAATTTCGAGAAAAAGCTTGCAAACTCCCTAAAACTCCAAACAAACCAAGCCAACCTCAAACTAAAACTTATATGAAAGAAAGTGAAGAAAGAATTCATGCATTACAAGTCATTAAATTGTCCAAAGTTGCAACAACACATGCTAGAAGTGAAGAGAGTTCAAGTTCTTACAAAACCTTAAAATTCATTAAGGCAAAGTCATGAATTCTCGACTAACACCTAAATCAAGTTCATATATATCATAAATGAAGTCTTAGGAACAATATACATGCTTCATATCAAAATAATTCACAAGAAAGCAAGCTAGAATCATCAAATCTCTCTAAACCCTTACTATTCATCACATATGCAATATCTCATTGAAATCATGGTGAAATCTTACAAAGTTGAAGTTAAAATGATCACAAAGTCATGGAGATTACGAATATTAACTTACCTCTTTGATTGGAAGAGAATTGATGGAGGATAGAACTCAAAATCTCAAGAAATGGAATAGTGACATCTTCTTCCTTCCTCTTCTCTTCTTTCTCTTTAGGAGCTGCACTTTTTATTCTTTGAGGGGTGGTGTGGTTCGAATGGCTGATGGTGGGGGAGAGAGAGAGGTTAACTCAAGTCATTTAGTCAATGTTTGGGGTTTAGTTGGGGTTAAGATGGGATCCACAATCTCAAGACTAATCAAATGTGTTATTTAAGCGCAAGGTGCTCTTTTCAGTGTAATTTCGGAGGTCCAAATGAAATTAGAAAAATATTAGGTTAGGTTCCAAGGCTTTCAAATTTCGTTACGAGTCCAACTCCTCTTCCGGAATTCAAATCCGAATTCCCTAGCCCATGATACGCCGCCTGGAACCTAAGATGCGCTAAATGCCCTTTAGCTCCCTTTTCGGTTCCATTAAACAAAAATGAGCCAAAACCAAGCCAAATAAATTCAAAGTCACATAACGAGCATATAATCATGTTCATAACTCAAGTATTTCATGCATATCAAAATTTCACGAAAATCGGATACATATAGCTCAAGTTCAAAGACACGTATTCATGAACGTTCAAAACTCAAGTACAAAGAGCAAATTATAATTCAATTAAGTTCATATATCATCAAAACATTAATAATAGCAAATAAGTGCATGAATTAAGAATGAAATTACACAAGTATCAGACCCGTACCAACATACCTGGAAGTCCGAACGATCGGGATGTTATAGACGGGGTTCTCTTATTGTTGCGTGAGGACGGGGTTCTTTCGTCACTACATGTTGTCTGTTTAACTTGCTTTAAGTGGTAACTTAGGATTTCGGGAGTTTAGGCTTTCCGGTGAGATAAGGGTCATGACTACTACGTGTTTCACGAAGCGCCTGTGGAGACTATTAATGCTTCTTGACGATTGAACAAATGTCCAAACAATGGATCATGCTCGTGGAGTAGCGGAGATCTTCTTCGTCACTCGAGGCAGTGGACCTGAGGACAGGTCCATCTTAAGGGGGAGAGGTTGTAACGCCCCGATCTTTTGGCCGTACAGAATTGTCATCCCGAGTGAGTTTGGCACGCTCTTAATTATGCTTTTAGTTGAATATGTGTTTATTATAATGTTTAAATGCTATAATGGAATTATATGAAATTATTTGATAAATGTTTATATGTAAATTTTGTACGTGCTTGTTCGTTTAATTCTATTTTCGATCCGTTTGCCTGTTTTCAATTTTCGATTTTGTACTTATTTGCTATGCCTGATAATTATGTGATATAAACTTGTTTATGTGCTATTTTTATATTTTTGGACTCGTTTGTTGTGGTCTTCGACCATTTATTTATTTTGGGGACTCGAGGGCCGTAACTTGAGCTCGGGAATTCCGATTCGAATTTCGGAAGAGGCTTCAGACTCATAATAACAAAAGAAAGCTAAGGAACCTGACTTCTTAATTTTCTAAACTCGTTCGAAACTCCGAATTTTGCCCGAAACATGACCTGTGTGACAGATTTGCCACCTTCGCCCGTTTTGATCATAACCGACCCGTTTCTTATCCGAATTGCCCCATATTTGAACCCACATGACCCTAACTTAACCCTTTTCAACCATATCTCTCTCATTTCGGTTCAGTTAAAGAAAGAAGAGAAAAGGAGCAGCAATCTCGCAGGTTTAAGGGAGAAGGGGAGAAATACTATTCACATGGCCATTCTTGCTCCATACACCTCCGTTTCACCTCAAACTCGAGAGATAAGTCCAGAATTGTGATCTCCATCTCCTACTCTTTCTTTTGAGTGTTTAACCTCTGATTTTCATGATGGTTTGAGCTTGCTTTGATGCATGAGAGGAATAGTTAGGTTAAATCACATTTCTTGATGAATTCATGTCATTCTGGTTTTGTTTCTTGAATTGATGAGTGATATATGATTCATATGACTTGCTTTCTTAATTTATATGCATGTTTTTTGTGAATTTTGCATGAATATTACTCAGCCATGACTGAACCTCCATGGAAGCTTGAAGTATGAAGTTTGATCATCCACTTTTTTCACACCTTGCTTGATTACGTGACTTGTTGATTGAATATGGATGAATTGCTACTTGTTTTTCTTCCTTTTCCTTGTTGTTTGCTGTTGCTTTGGGTCTTGGAGAGCTTCTGCTTCTGCTGCTGTTGCTGCCATGGAAATGGAGGAGAAACAGAGTGTTGTCTCACGAGAAAGAAGGAGGCGGTGCCCGGTAACTGGCATTACCGCGGCATTGCCTTGTGGAGGTAACGCCCATTACCTCTATGGCTGCCTTAGGGCTGGAGCTACTGACCCCCTTAACGGGGGTTACCCCATATTTCTTTGGAATGGGTAACGCCCGTTACCTTTGACAGATTTGCGCATGTTTTGTGTGTTATGATTTTTGTATGCTCGGTTCCGTTTCATTGTTCGTTTCTTGCTTCGTTCTTGATCGTATTTGAATCCTCCCACCCCGATTGTGATCCTAACATGTTAATATATTGTAATATGTTATGTTTTTTTATTTATCTTGATTTTATGGTTTCATTTGCTAAGTGAAATTGTTACGTGAATGCATGACCGTCTATATGAACGTTTAATATTTTCTTGCATCTTGTGACTTCTTCTTATCCTCTAATCTTATGAATGTATATGTTATGCTCAATTAACATGTTATATTACGTATTAAGTTATATGTTTTAAGTTTTTGGCCTAATTGGAATGCTCGTTCTTGAAGTATGAACTAATATGCTATAATGTGGATTAAGTGCTTCTATATGAAACGTTAGGTGCTTTCTTGCATGCTTTCGATGCCTTAGGTGAATCTTCTTGCCTTTATAATTATCATATGTATTGTAAACATGTTGATACTTGTATTATGATTATGGTTTGAAGATTATGGCTCGATTTGATATGATTCATGAAAGATCTTGAACGGATGACAATGAATGAACACGATTTACTCGTGTAATGAATGAATGGCTCGTTTATGTGTCTAAGTGGCATTAATTGTGCACATAGATATCTTCATAGTACATTGTTTTTCTCATACATGATATATCATGTTCATTGCATTGTCGTGCATCGTATATGGTTCATACGGAGTCTTGAGTCTCACGATTGCACTATGTTATTTCTCGCAGAGTTTTCTCCAGGGCCGAGACGTGCCGGGTTCATAGGTTACTTCCATGTCTTCTTTTCTTCTTGGTATTGTTCGGTAAGGTGTAACAGGTGGGTTTCTCTTCTAATAGCTATAATGACCCGATATAACCCTTATGTGGAAAGTTTAAGCCAAATTAGTATATGTATATATCGAGTCTTTTAGAGTAAATGATTTCAAACGTAAACCATCTTTTACGAAACCCATACCTTATGATTGTTGGCGTGGTCATGATTATGTACATACGGGCCCAGGGACTTAGTGCTAGTGGCTATCCGGGGAGGCAAGGGCCGACGGTGATCCCTAGTACTAGTTCCAACCAACTACGGTGATACCGGCCCTCGCTAGGAGGTTAGCGAGAAATGGGAACCGGGCCTTTAGGGTGTCATGAACCTCACTGGCCACAATGATTGGGTGGACGGGTCTTTGGCCGAGACCGTCCACCACCCGGAGGAAAAAGTGTAAGTGTTTATGATTAAATGTTAATGATTATGAACAATTGTGAATGATTTTGTTTTCACCCACTTGGGAAATGTTTTAAAACCTCGTACGGGATTATGACTCGCATGTGTGTGTGTGCGTTTAATTTGCATAATATTATGATATTAAACCCTGTTTTATACCCACCAGTCTCCTATAGACTGAACCCGGCTTTGTTTTCAGTTTTCTTGCAGGTTTGGAGTGCTAGGCGGGATTTCGAGCCTTTCGAGTCTTGTAGTTTAGGCTGAGTCAGTTCACAAGCATATTGTAAATTGATTAAGTTATTCAAGAAATGTATGAATTGTTATGTGTATATGATTATGTATTCGGGACAGACTTCTAGGGATAGATTGAACCCGTGAGTTAGGATTTATGTTTTATGTTTGTGTTTCGGGACTAAGTATCTATACTAGTTAATCCCGTCATTTATTACTTGTATTGGTAATTGATTGTGCGCTCTGCTTCCGCACCTACAATGGTTCATTAGTCCGTTTATTTGGTTCCGAGGTTTTAGCTCCCACCTAGCCTAGCGAGTGAGTTGTGTCCCTGTTCGCTTCGATTCGGCTCGTGTATGGATTCATATGCGGGTCGGGTCCTAGTGCGGGGGATGTGGCGCCTTCCATTTGGGGTGTTACATTAGTAATTGACGGTTATCTTGTACAAGTTGTCCGACTCCAACCAAGCACCAACTATGATAGCCCTGAGGACACTAACGACATGTGTGCGATCAACCGTTGCCAGATGAGGAACACATTGTCCCTCATGTTTGCCCGGATGGCTTGGCGTCCCACTCGGGGACCAACGGATGATCCGAGAAGCGCATTTAGTATGAGGGGCGAGGATTTGAATTACAGAGAGGCGAGGCCAACCCTTAAATCTCCCTCTTATTCTTGTTCTAATTTGAATTTGCCTAGATTAATTCTCTATGCCCTTTGGACTTTGTACGGTTTTGTTTTTCGTGGGCACCCGAGACTGTTTAGTCTCAACGATCCTTGGATCATGAACATATATATTTATTTTTGTGTTTTAGTTGGTAATAAATGAGATGGGGGCCTCGTTAATCTTCCCAAGGCGCATCACTGGTTCCCTCCGAAAAAAAAAAAAAAAAAGTAGTTAATAATTTTTTTTCCAGCATAACGACTCTATATTCGAATTCCTCCATTACTTCAGTAGGTGTGAGTTAAAAAAAAAGGTATCCTTGTAAAAATTTGTCCATATACATTGAATCTGAACCAAAAATAAAAATAAAAACATCAATCGTTTCCTCATGCTTAACTATTCACAACCCAATATTTACCAAAAAGAAAAATAATTGTGGACTAGAACCACACCTCACAAAATGTGGGTCTCCATTCACCATACCAACGCCACATACCATAAACAACCAAAAAATATCAAGAAACCTCCATATAAGAAGCATGCGATAACAAACTTGATAATAAATCAGGTCGTAAAACAGCACTCTTCTTCACAGCCATGGATGCAATCCTTTCGTCCACCACATTCCAACTCAGAAAGCCCCTCCTCTCAAACCCTCCATTAATTTCACCTCTTAATGCCACCACAAACAGATTCAACAAGAAACCAAAAAGTTTTATACAAAAGGGCTTAAGCAATTCCCCTAAATCTTTGAGAATATTTGCAAGTTCGCAAGCTGCTCCAGCTGCTGAAACCTCAACGAGTTCTTCGTCTGTTCCTTCTAAGATGAAGGCCTGGACTTACAGCGAGTATGGAGGTGTTGAAGTTATGAAGATTGAAGATAATGTTGATGTTCCTGAGGTTAAGGAAGATCAGGTTTTGGTTAAAGTTGTTGCTGCTTCTCTTAATCCGGTTGATTTCAAGAGGAGATTGGGAAAATTTAAGGCCACTGATTCACCTCTTCCTGTAAGTTTTCTGTTGTCCTATTGGTCTCTTTCCTGTTCAGGTTTTGTTGCTGAGAACAGGGATTTCCAGTGTTCATCTTTATCACATTTTCAGATTTTAGTTCCATTAGGAAAGGGATAATGTTTAGTCCCTTTTTGTTTGTCTCCATTTCTGGAATCTGGGGTGGATAATCGCGGTTACATATCAGACTTGACGTAATTACAAAAGATCATCCATCAAAGAATTTACTTTATCTACAGGTAGATAAATTGTGATGAATATTCTATTTGTTCATTGGCACTTACTCGTCAGTATTTGACTTTAGGCTCATGACTGTAATAGCATGTTTTTGGTCGACGATCAAGCTATGTTAACGGGGAATTTTGAAAATTTTGAAAGCTTAGGGGAAGCTTATGTAATTAGACAAACCTTAGGGTGAGTCATCTGAAAAGTTTGTAATTTCCAAAACTATAGGGGAACTCTGCTTAATTAGAGCAAACATATGGTACGCCAGTGTAATTGTCCCTTTTTTCCCGAAAATGATGAAAATCACTCTAGGACCAAAATAGAGGAGAAAAATGAAATTAGAGACAAATGTATGCAATCCCTGGCTAATGGAGTTTAAATCTAAAAGAGGACATTTTGTGGGACGGAAGCTGCAATTTTCCTTTGTAGCTTTTGGTTGTCTGAAAAGTTTAACTTTAAAAACTTTAGTAAGTACCCAATTTGTTATTGGACGTCTTTGCTAATAAAAACCGTTAGGAATTGCTACGTAAGCTTACATTGTGTGCATGAAAATGCCAAATTGATGAATCTTAATCATGACTTGTTCGTTTTTTCTGCAGACTGTTCCGGGGTACGATGTTGCTGGTGTAGTGGTAAAAGTGGGTAGTGCAGTGAAGGATCTCAAGGAAGGTGATGAAGTTTACGGAGATATAAGTGAGAAAGCATTGGATGGTCCTAAACAGTTTGGTTCCTTGGCTGAGTACACCGCTGTTGAGGAGAAGTTATTGGCTTTAAAACCCAAAAATCTTGATTTCGTGCAGGCTTCGGGGCTCCCTCTTGCGGTTGAAACGGCCTACGAAGGTCTTGAACGCAGCGGTTTTTCTGAGGGAAAATCTATACTTGTTCTTGGAGGAGCTGGTGGAGTTGGGTCGCTTGTTATTCAGGTGAAATCTTCTTTTCATGCCATGGAATTATGCAATTTAATAGTCTGAGGTTAATGTTAATTTATAGTGATACATAATTACAGCTACACCCCTTGGTTTGGACGGTGTTTGGCTAGTTTATAAGCTCGATCTTATAAGCTGTCTATGAGCTTATAAGAACTTTATAAAGTGTTTGAAAAAGCCATTATCAAAAGAGCTTATTAGATATTAGGAACTTATAAGCTCCTTTAGCATTAGTTGTCGAATACCAGCTTACTTTAACATTTCGACCTCGTTCCCCTTCTTTCAGAGTAATTAATTCCACAATTATCATTACCAACATCTTATATGAACTCATGTTTTTATTTTTATGTTTGAGTGCTTAGTTTAAAAAAAAATATATATATATATATCCAATCCTATAAGATCTGAGAGCTTATGTAAATTCCTTAAAGTAAGCTTAGTCAAATAGACCATCTAAGTTTGTTGAATACGACTAGTACTTTTCAAGTATGAAAAGTTACATTGTTTAAATCTTTCTTACATTTACCCAGCTGTTATGCTTTTTTTTTTTTTTGAATTCGCTCTATTTTGCAAGTGCCCATACAAGTCAAATATTTTTGAGTTTAACTGTACTATTTCTAATTTTCAAAAGTCTTGCTTTCACTTATTGGTGTAATGCAGTATCGGGGATTAAACTGTCACTCATAACTATTTATAACTGCACAAAAATTCTCTTGGTTTAAATGTTACGAAGCACCCCTTCATGCCTTTGAAATTTAATTAAAACTGACAAGTTTTGTCTAGAAGTTTTGAGTGACAAACAGGATTGTTATAATGGAGGTATCAGCACTAGTAGAGCAAAAATGAGACGATGCTGTCGTCACACATTATTATAGAGGAGGATACCGAAAATCTAAAATTATATATCTTGTAATGTGAAATTTAACTCTGACTTTGGTGGTACGTGCAGCTTGCGAAACAAGTCTTCGGTGCTTCAAAGGTAGCTGCGACGGCCAGCACCAAGAAATTGGACTTTCTAAAAAGCCTGGGAGCAGATGTGGCTATTGATTACACAAAGGAAAATTTCGAAGACCTTCCCGACAGATACGATGTCGTTTATGATGCTGTTGGTAAGATAACAAATCTCATCATACTATTAAGTACAAAAGCATAAGCTCTCATTTTCACACACAATAGTTTTTGGAGTAATACAGTTAGAAGTAGTGGAGCTTACGGTTCTTGGAGGCAGCTTATGAGCACTTAACTATAAAGTGTGTGATAATTTTTTATTAAAGATATTATAAGATCTTGAAATAAGATTTAAGAATTATAAGCTTCTTTTACATAAGTTGAGAGTGTCAACTTATTGTGACATCCTAATACATTCTCCTCCACTTTTACAATATTCACCATTACAAATATCTTACAAACTCGTGATCTTATTAGTATTCAAATATTTTGAGATTTTATTTTTATAACAAGCTTAGTCAAACACACACTTAATTTTTTTAAACCTGAAGTTTGAGTAAAGTTATCCCAATCGAACATGCTAATAATATGCATTATTTATGAAATCAGGCCAATGCGATAGGGCGGTCAAGGTTGTAAAAGAAGGCGGGAGCGTAGTTGCCCTAACAGGAGCTGTCACACCACCCGGTTTCAGATTTGTGGTCACTTCGAATGGAGAAGTATTAAAGAAGTTGAATCCGTATTTGGAGAGCAGAAAAGTGAAGGCTATAGTCGACCCCAACGGGCCGTTTCCTTTTGACAAGGTTAGTGAGGCTTTCACGTATCTGGAAACGGGCCGGGCTACGGGAAAGGTGGTCATATATCCAATTTCTTGAAAATAAAGAGGATAAATTGTTGGATATAGGAAACATCGTGAACATGTAATGAAATGTTGGTGATTTATGGCCATGAAATGTGTGTGGAATGTGGATGAAATAACTATTAGAAATCCTGTGGCTGGAATTTACTTATCATTTTGACTTGCACCTGTATTTGTAGAATAATAGAAAAGGTTCGTAGTGGTAAAGGTATAAAGAGCGTTGGGAGTTTCATGTTTAAGTTTGGCAAATTTGATTTGTTATATTATCAGCTCTCAGATTAGCACCAAAAAAAAAAAAAAAAAAAAAAAAAGAATAGAACCAAAAAAAAAAACGGAGAATTAATCAAAGGTCCCTAGTATACCTCAACACTTTTCCTAAACCCCCCAAATTGTTTTTTACATATTTTAAGGACCAAATATGCATGAAAGTTTTCCTAAACCCCCCTATTTCGCGTAAAAAGACTAAAATGCCCTTAATAAAATATGAAAAATTATCCCAAATATCCTTTTTTTTCCTTCCCCTTTTTCTTTTTCTTTTTCCATTTTTTTTTCCTTTCTTCTTCCTTTTTTTGTGTTGAACACGCAGACACAGCTGCAGGCTGCGCCACCACCGTCTCCGGCCACTTTCCGGAGACAGGACCTAGGTGCTTTAACTAATTTCGACGCCGCGACTTCATTGGTATCAACTACGTCTATTGAAAATGGCCGGAGAAGGCGCCGGGAGGTCTGCCGGAAGCCTGCAAATTTCAATAGAAAATGGGTTTTCCGTCCGGCGATTTTTTCCGACGAAAATGGTATGGATCTTGAAGTTCTCGACATGATAAACATATTGCACTGAACGAATTCGATTTTCGTCAAGCGGTTTGTGAGTTATCGTCATTTCTTTTTTAGATCTAAAATTTTTAGATTTGAAATTTGGGACAAATGAATTCGAATTTTGAAAAACTAACAGAAGATATGGAACGAGGACGAGAAGTATATGCTCGGTGAATTTTTTGGGAATTTTTGGACCACCTCCGGCGACGGTCCGTCGGTGGTGCGGCGGCGGCACGGCGGTGGTGGCAACGGCGCTCCACCAGCTTCAAGGTTGAAGATGATGATGAAGAAAATGATGGTGTGGAAGAAGTAAAAATGGAGTGGAAAAAGTAAAAAAATAGGGGTAAAGTAGACTTTTTAAGTAATTGGGGGGTTTAGAAAAAATATTTTGTGTATTGGGGATTGTAAATGTATAAAAATTAAATTGGGGGGTTTTGAATAAGTATTAGGGATTGTTGGTCCTTTTAAAAAATTGGCCCAAAAAAAAATTTCATCTCTCAGATCATATTACCAATAAAAGTGATCATTTTATTGGCTCCTCATTCAAAATTATTCCTTTATTTTATTTGGGAGTTAACTGCATCAAACTTCCTGTGTTTGTCCCAATTTGTAAAAAAAAAATCTCTGTTACAAAAATTAGTTAAACAAACTCTTATGTTATTTTACTTTTGCACATCGTCCCCACATTCTATTTAGTTAATCATTAAATCTTTTAACACTAAAATACCCTTATTTTACGTGTTAAAGTAATATTAAAAAAAAAATATATATATATTATATGTATTAAGTATGAAAATATTATAATTACATTATTTTTAAAATATACATATTTAACATATGTATATTATATTGAAAAATAAAAAATATATAAATATTTAAAATCACTTCTTATAGTTTTGAATATACATCAAAATATACATATGAATGAATAATTATTATTTTTAAAAATATTAATAGATAAAAATATACATAAATATTATTTATATATTTCTAATTTAAAAAATATATTATTTATATATGCACATACAATTAATTATACGCATATATGCTATATATATATAATACAATATACAATATATAATATTTTATATTTTATATTTTATATTTTATATTTATATATTATTTATAAAATGTATATTATTATTGTATATAGTGTACTGCCGAAGATGCTGACGAAGGCAAAGATTCTACGGCCACTTTGGAACCACCACAGTCGTTGCCACCTTAGGCCACCGACACAATCGGCCACCTCCGTCACGGCTACCACCCTCGAACCACCGCCACCGACACAATCGGCCACCACCCTCGAACCACCTCCACGTAGACACTACAACAAAATTTGGTTAATAGGACACAAGAAAGCATCCTTATATGGTACATATTGAGGCACTTTTAGTTTTAGGGACACTTAATATAAATGTCGTATATATTGGTGTCGCATAAAGTTTTGGGACACTTAAAATGCCTCAATAACTAATTTTATTGAGATACTTATTTTGTCTTTTTAGTGCATTGACAAGACACAAATAAATGTCCCTATAATTAATGTTGGGACACTTATTTATGTCGTAAATTTATATTTTTTCCAATTATACGTTTTATTATTTTGATGATATCTTTTGGCAAATGTCACTATTTGTTATTTTTACTTGCACTTTAATTTTTTCAATTAAAGCAACAAAATGATGGACATTCAATCAAAAAACGAATTCTTTAATAAAACTCATCAAGACACCAATAATTTTATATATTACACAAGTTGTAGTCAATCCAAGATTGATTTGTATACAAGAAAATTATTCTAACTCTCTAATATTACAAACTCAATTTCTATATATTACAAACTTATTCTAACTCTCTAATATTACAAACTCAATTTCTATATTTTGAAGCCTGGATTCTCGACAAGATCTAATGAAGTAACAAATAAATTTTCTATAATCTGCAGTAACAAATAAATCAATGAAGTAAGAAATAAATTTTCTCTCAATCCCAGACTTAATCCCAACAGAATTGATATCTTACTCCCATAAGGACGAACAATCAAATATTCAATATAATCAGTTAGCATATAAGTAGAGAAATAACTCAAAATTATCCAAATTATGTTATCTCCTGAAATCATTCATCTATCATCACCAACTCCTTTTCTAAAAGCCAAAACAATGAGAAAATATTAGTAAACCAAAAACACAAGTACTAAAAACAAAGATTCTTGGTTTTTAGATTATTCATAGAAGAATCGAACGGATCTGAACCTACTTATAATAAATCCAGAAATTAAAAATGGGAATAAAGATATTGATAGGAAATTGAAAATAGAGAGAAGAGATTATCTTGACATGAAAAATTGGGAATAGTGATTAGGAAGAGATTACCTTGGCAAAATAAATTGAATAATTTGCTTGATTTTGAGAAAATAAATCTACCGATCAGTTTAGAAAAGAAGAAGAGGGAGAGAAGAGTGGATTATGAATAAGAGAGAATAACAGTAGGATAAAAATAAAAAATAAAAAGAAGTGGTGAGAAGTTGGAAAAAAAGAAGTGGTGAGAGGTTGGATTCTTCAACTTCCACGATTAATTAAGTAATTTTGAATATAAGTATCTCTATTACTATAATTATTAGGCCATAATTAACTAAGTATCCTAATATCACACTTTTGGGACACTAATAAATAAATATCTCAAATTAAGTGTCCTAATATTTACATTTTGTTGTAGTGAGATCCACGGCCTTCCACCCGGACGAGCACCACCACCGCACTCAAACGCCGCCCCATCTTACCTCTCAGGTCTGCCATCCCCTAGATCTGACTTTTTGTGTGTGTATGTATAGATCTGAGTTTGATTTTGGATAACAGTTCATAGTGGTCATTGTTGTGGTGATGATGGTTGCAACGGGCAACGTTGGTGGCAGTGACAGAGGGGTGGCGGTGATGGAGCCGGCGCCGATGGTGATTATGTCTATAATGTGACACCCCGTTCATTCACACGTACAAGTTGGTACCACGTGTGAGTTTAATCTCCGTATTTTGCATTTATTTTCATATTACTTGATCCATTCTCATTTGAATTACAATTATTCGTTCTCTTCTTTTATGAAATATGTGAAATATTTGATACGTTTTGCCCTATTTGAACTTTTGATATGGAATTTGAACCCGAGCATGCCTAATTTGTGTATAACGTGAATTATATGATTCTTGGACTTAATTGTATGCTTTAAACTTGTTTTGGACTTGTTTGTTTTGGTTTGGACTCAATTGAATTTTTATTCAAACTTTTGGGCCATTTTGCAAATTGGCCACTTTTAAGTCATTTCTTCGTAACTTGATCTCGGGAACTCGGATTCGAGTTCCGTCTTTGCCATTAAACTCGAAACGACGATTCGAAGGCAATGGAACAAGCTTGTACTTTTTCGATACCGTTTTGACCCCCCAACGACGTAGACTTTAACCCTGCGTACCTATAACGCACCTATATGACCCACTTGAGAGTTACTAAACCTATGCCTTGCACCTACCTTGACTTTTATTCACCAAATCAGCTCTCTCCCTCCCCATTTTGTGCTGAAATTCGAACTCAAGAGAAAGAAAAGGAAGAAGGAGAAGCTCCAAGAGAAAAACCTTCATTGTTGCACCTTAAAGCTCAAGTTTTGTTGCAGAATGGTAGAGTGGTAGCTTATGCTTCAAGGAAGTTGAAGGATCATGAGAAGAATTACCCTACCCATGATCTTGAATTAGCTTTTGTTGTGTTCGCCTTGATAAAGTGGCGACACTATCTCTATGGTACAACATTTGAAGTGTTTATCGATCATCAGAGCCTTAAGTATCTCTTTTCTCAGAAGGATTTGAATGTAAGTGTGACACCCCGATCCGCCGGACGAAGAGGTACGCATTATGTGCGTGTTTTAATTATTAATTATGTGATTTATTTATTTGTTTAACCTCTTTTCTTATTCCTTTCTTATCTAAATTACTTGTATTATTTGAAATTAAGTGAATTACGTGAATTATGTGAACGTACGTGAAACGTGAATTCCTTGTTGCTCGTTGTTACGTGTTTTGTGATTTTCGATTCTTGAGCGTGTTTACGTGTCTAATATGATTCGAGAACTTGATTATATGCTTTTGTGTTGGTCTTGAGCCCTCCGTATTCTTTTTGGACCGAAATACCTACCCGAATACTTATACGTACAAGAAACACACCTAAAATACCTATGTGGGACCCATAGCCCTACTTGTTGACTTTCTCTTTCTCTCTCATATACCAAATCAGCCCCTTTTCCTCATTTTTCCTCCCCCAAATCGTGACCTACCAGAAAAAGAAGAGAAAGGAAGCCTAAAACCTTCAAACTCCATTGTTATGCAAGACCCCAAGCTCCAAGACTCTTGGGTGTTTAATTTCTTTGCTTGGTAAGTTTATTTTTGTAATCCACATGCTTGAGTGACCTCATTTATGCATCTTGATCTTTGAATTTATGTTGGGAAGCATGTTTTGGGCAAAAGGGTGAATAGTAAGGGGGTCTCATGGCACTTGTTGCATTCTTGCTTTTCCTTGGTTCTTGTTGCACTTGTAAGCATTCATTGTGGTGGTTGTTGCATATTCTTGGGTCATTTATTGATTCCTTTGTTTGGTAGTTGGATTAGGGGGTTATAGCATTTATGAGACTTGTGGGTTTGTGGGAGAAAGCTAGGGTATTGGAGTTCTTGATCAATTTGTGCCTTATGTGTGTCTATTTGATGATTTCAAACATCCTTGTAGTATTTTGATTGAGTTTTGGGCAAGAACCCTTGATCCCCTTCTCCCCATTTGAGCATTTGAATGCTATATTATGTGATAGATGAGTTTTATTTACTTTGGTGACTTTATGTTGAGTTTTGATTTCATTTTGGCTTCTTGAATGCAAACCTTACCGGTTTTTGCTCTTAAATGCGTTTGTGTGCATTTGATCTCATGTCTCTTTGATGCTTTTTGATACCATATATGTTAATGCCTGATTTCATAGCTTTATGTTGGTGTTGAGTTTGGCTTTGGAGTGTTCTTGCTTGGTTTGAATTTGTTTTGGCCGAATTTACACTTTTAAATTCGGCAGTTGAGTAGATACTCAAAATTATTTTCTCTGGTACTCAAAAGTACAGGGGCGTTTTACTTGAAACCGTCAGTTGAGTAGGTACTCAAAATTTTTCCGCCGGTACTCAAAAGTACAGGGGATCTAGGAAATTTTCTACTATTCATTTGATCAAGATTTGGTTCAATATGCCTCATTATGTTCCTTAAGATACGTTTGTGCATCTCATACGCATCCATTGCATTCATAAGCATTGTCGAGCGTCTAATTGGTATATTTTTTAGTCTAAGTCTTGGGTATTATGTTTGTTTGTCTCAGAGCTACCCCAGGACGTTGTTGAGCCCGAGGCTTAGGTGTCGGATCAACCCTTTTTGCTACCGGTTCTTTTGTTTCAAGGTGAGGTTTAGGATCTTTCTGTATTAGTTATTGACCTATGGCCGAAATGTGATGATTTTAATCCCGCATTCGAATATATATATATATATCTTATATATTCTTTTGTGTATGACTGTTTAAGATACGATTATGGCCTTATGAGAACTTTTACAAACTTTATGGAAGAGATATACGTATAAGCGTAAGTAAGCCTAAGTTTTGGTACGTTTTTATTATGTTTGGTGCGAGGTAAGCCCTGAAATATGGGATTTAGTTCCGGTAAGTATGTTGGGCCCCGGGAATTGTGGGTAAGGAGCCCCAGAACGGCAAGGGCCGTCGGGTTATACCTGTGCATGATTCCCATTTGTGGTGACCCGCGCGATTCCAGGAGGTTGATGAGGCGTGGATCTTCGAGCACGTTGTGGGATCGCAACCCCCATGCATATGTTAAGTAGGCGAATTGGGTTTGATTCCCGATTGCCATTGGATGGGGAAGGATTGATTTATGATTCTGATATGTTTTATGATATTCTGAGGAGCTAGGGATGATTCGTACTCGCCGGATCTTTGTTTCTGTTTATGCTAGATGGATTATGAATCGGGATGGGATTTCTTTGTATACATACGTATTCTTTTAAAGGTTTTGGCTTGCAAAACTCTAGCCCGGTTCATAGACATCGCCTTTGTTACTTCCTTTGTTATACTTATATAGAGTGTGGGTGTGCGTTAGCCCCCTCACTCAGTCAAGTGTTTGGACTGACCCTCTCCTTTTCCCACCTTTAGTGCAGGGTTGCTCGAGCTAGGCGGGGAAGTGCGTCTGGTGTCGTACTAGCTGGTCTAGGTTGAGTCTGCATTTCATACTTTTGTGTTTCGGAGTTTTATGAACTCTTGTTTGACATTTGGGGATTCTTGATATTGTATATTATTCTTTTGGCTCGGTGTGGCAATGTGAATATTAATACTGGTATTAATGAATGTTGATCTTGGTTGCTTCCGCTTTTCTGCTAATTCTTTTGCGCACTCTGGTCTCCGGTTTAGCCCCGCTTAGCCTAGTGGGTGTGTTTAGGTCCTCGTTCGCTTAGACTAGGGATCATGTATGGACTTCCATTTCATGCGTGAGTCCGAGTCTAGGTGCGGGGGATGTGGATGACCCACGTTCGGGCGTCACAGTAAGACAGAGGCGTTAGATGGAGTTGTTGGAGGATTATGATTGCACCATCTAGTACCATCCTGGTAAGGCGAATGTAGTAGCCGATGCCTTGAGTAGGAAGGCAAGTGTGGCTAATTGGGAAGCTGGTCCTTTAGATTCGAGTTCAGAGGTTTTGGTTTCGGGGACTTGGTTGTCTAACCTTACAGTTAAGCCAGATTTGTTGCAACAGTTGTTGGAAGCTCAGAATTCAGATGCAGAGATTCAAAAATTAGTTGCTCGTTCAAGAAATGATTCGAATTCTAAGTTTAGGGCTGATGAAACAGGTTTGTTGAGGTTTGAAGCAAGAGTGTGTGTCCCAGAAGAGCTCAAGAAACTCATACTTGAGGAGGCAAATCGCTCTGGGTACTCTATCCATCCGGGAGATACCAAGATGTACCGGGATTTGAGAGAGAAATTCTGGTGGAGTGGCATGAAAAGAGATGTCGCGAACTTCGTGAAGCGATCTCTACCATGTCAAAGAGTGAAAGCTGAACACCAGAAGCCGGGAGAAACTCTCCAACCACTTCCTATTCTTGAATGGAAGTGGGAGCAAGTGACATTGGAATTCGTGCCCGGATTGCCTAGAGTTAAAGGAGGGTATGATGGAATATAGGTGATTGTAGATTTACTAAGTCAGCCCATTTCCTCAAGGTTCAGATGTCCGATAAGGTGCCAAAGCTAGCCGAGTTATATGTTCGGAAGATTGTCAGGTTACATGGAGTTCCGGCTAGTATTGTTTCGGACCGAGATCCAAGGTTCACTTCGATCTTTTAGCAGAATCTTCAGAAGTGTTTGGGCACCCGGATCAAGTTTAGCACCCCCTTTCATCCTCAAACAGACGGACAATATGAAAGTTTAATTCAGTATTTGGAGGATATGTTTAGGGCGTGTGTGTTGGATTTCCAGAATCAGTGGGACAAGAACCTAGCGTTGGTTGAGTTTGCTTATAATAATGGTTATCAGTCTTCGATTAAGATGGCTCCGTACGAGGCACTTTATGGAAGAAAGTGCAGGTCTCCTCTGTTTTGGGATATAGAAGATTGGAGATGGACCGAAGAGGACAAGCTCGAGAGAGCAGAACCTAAGGAAAAGATTGCTGAAACCATTGAGAAGGTTCATAAGATTCGGCTACGAATGAAGGTAGCTCAAGCTAGTCAGAAGAGCTATGCTGATAAGAGAAGAAGGCCTTTGGAGTTTGAAGTCGGAGATAGAGTCTTTCTAAAAGCATCTCCAAGGAAGGGCTTCGCTTGAATAGGTAAAGGTGGAAAGCTTAATCCACGATACCTCGGGCCATTTGAGATTTAGGAAAGAAATGGTGCGATGGCGTATAGATTGGACCTACTGCCAAGTTTAACCGGGATATGTAATGTGTTTTACGTTTCTCAGCTTCGTAAGTATTATCTCGATGAGGCCACTATTCTCCCAGTTGAAGAGGTACAGCTAGAGCCCGACTTGACTATAGAAAAGCACCCGATTGCAATTCAAGATTGGAAGATGTAAGAGTTAAGGAACTGGCAGATTCCCTTGGTGAAAGTTCTTTGGAGAGATCAGAAATCCGAGGAGTCTACTTGGGAAACTGAAGAGAAGATGAGATCCTTGTACCCCGAGTTGTTCGAGACCCCGGTTCGGACCTGAGGACAAGTCGTTTTTAAGGGGGAGAGGTTGTGACACCCTGTTCGTTCGTACGTACAGGTTGGTACCATGTGTGAGTTTAATTTCCGAATTTTTCATTTATTTTCATATTACTTGATGCATTCTCATTTGGATTACAATTATTCGTTCTCTTCTTTCATGAACTATGTGAAATATTTGATATGTTTTGCCCTATTTGAACGTTTGATATGGAATTTGAACCCGAGCATGCCTAATTTGTGTATAATGTGAATTATATGATTCTTGGACTTAATTGTATGTTTTAAAATGGTTTTGGACTTGTTTGTTTTGGTTTGGACTCAATTGAATTTTTATTCAAACTTTTGGGCCATTTTGTAAATTGGCCACTTTTGAGTCATTTCTTTGTAACTTGAGTTCAGGAACTCGGATTCGAGTTCTGTCTTCGCCATTGAACTTGAATTGATGATTCGGAGATAATGGAACAAGCCTTGTACTTTTTCGATATCATTTTGACCCCCTAACGAGTCAGACTTCGACCCTACGTACCTATAACGCACCTATATGACCCACTTGAGAGCTACTAAACCTATGTCTTGCACCTACCTTGACTTTTAATCACCAAATCAGCTCTCTTCCTCCCCATTTTGTGCTAAAATTCGAACCCAAGAGAAAGAAAAGGAAGAAGGAGAAGCTCGAAGAGAGAAACCTCCATTGTTGCACCTTAAAGCTCAAGTTTTGATCCTTTCTTGCTCCAATCTTTTAAGGTAAGTTAGGATTTTTGATCTCCTTGATGTTATGATCATTTTGCACTTCTTATATCATGCTTTCATGTTAGAGATCATGAAAATGATTTGAGTCATGAATAGTTAGGTATTATGGGAATTTTGAAGAATTAGTGCATCTCTTGCTTTCTTTGAGTTTGAAGCTTTATATATTGATCATCTTGACTCCTTTATTGCTCAATCATCCATCTTCATCTTCTTCCTCCATTTATTTTCATTCAAGGTGGGTGTGAGCATGAGTTCATGATTCTTGGTAATCTTTGATATGCTAGGGTTTGTGATTTCATGGAAAATATGGATTATATGTTGTTTGATGAATGAATATATGATTATACCATGATTTAGTGCATGAATTCTTGAATAAACTGAACTTATGTGATGAATTGGTATGAGAGCTTAAAACTTGTAATTCTTGAAGATTAAGCATGAGTTAAATGTTTATATGAAACTTTATTGTATATTGAACATGTATACATGCTAATCTCCAGAAATAATGCAATTTAGTGATTGAAACTTGAGTTTTTAGTTGAATTTGTTGTTTCCCGAATTGCTCCCCTATTCTGCTCTGCTTCTACATTTGCAGAGGAGCGGGAACGGCCCTTCCCGCCCCCAGTTCATTTTGGGAACGGTCGTTCCCACTCATTTGCCAAAACCGGCGCGCGCATGGGAATGGTCGTTCCCATTTTGGCCTTAGAGCCGGAAGAGTCGTTCCCAGCAAAGTCGCCATTTTATTTTAAAAGACGCGGGAGCGTTTTCGGAAGGGCATGGGAACGACCCTTCCCATTTTGAACTGAAGCCCGGAACGGTCGTTCCCATCCCCCTGGCAGAATAAAACTTTCTGCATAAAATTGAGATTTTCAATTTTAATTCCAACCATTTTCTTAACCCCAAATTGTTATTATATGATCAATTACATGTCATAACATGATATTTATATGCTACATTGGGTATTGCACGTCATCTCGTTACTTGATCAAGCCGTGCGTCCTATTTGGTATCATCCTTGAATTATTGCCTCACGTGTACACAATGTCCCGTTTCTTGTCCAGTTCTTCTCCAGGGCGGAGATTATTGATCGATTAAGCACGTTCATGCATCCTTGAGTCGTCTTGTCGCCTGTCAGGTGAGGTTTAATTCCTAGTTACATAGAACCTATACAACCCTTACATGAGATTTCGGCCAAAAGGTATTTATATTTATAATTTTCCATGGAATTACTCATGATTACAAGCAAGCCATGTTCATTGAAAGTAAGCTATGTTATTGTCATGTACCGAGCATGTTTGACGAGTATCATGTATTGTTCACTTTGGGCCCGAGGGTAGTGTCTTGAGCCAACCGAGAAAGCAAGGGCTGACGGGTAACTCTTGTGCTATCCTCACTATTGTGGGATCACCCCTGAATCCACGAGGAGGTTTGGTGGAGGAAGAAGTCCCGTGCGTGGGAGTCATGTTCCTGACGTACACCATGTCGTGGATGGTTGAAGGCTCCCTACCTTCCCATCATTGGAGGAAAAAGGGTTCATGAACTTGCTACGTGTGCTCTATAATAGAATTGCATGATCACCTATTGTTCACTATGGGTGTAAGGTTGGAGATTTGCCCTCACTCGTCGGGCCACTGATTGTACGAAACTGAATTGTAGATAACTGTTAAACTTGATAGTTGTATTCTCGGGTGATATCTATTTACTACTGAACTTATATTGTTTCTTTTTCCAAAATTTTAACCGAGTTTATGAATTGCATGATAATTGCGCTTATAATTATATAAACCCCTCAGTCAGTCTTTCATAGACTGATGCCTCCACCTTTCAGGTTCTTGCAGGTGTGTGCTAGGCGGGAATCGAGTCGAGTCCAGTCTTTGTATTCGAGTCATGCACGGTTCATTTATTTATTGCTGGATATGAATTATTGTTATTGTTATTTGTTATATATTTTGGAGATGATAATATATTGATATATGGACATAGTTGGAGATAGCATGCTTTGATATTTGGTGTTGATATTGGACGTATTATGCTTTCAATTTATTTCTGATGCATTGTGGTAATTGGTTTGGGGTTAGTCCCGCCTAGTTGTTATTTTTATTAATGTCTCCCGTTCGCTATAGTTTAGTTCATGTATGGGCTGTCCATCTCATATGTGGATTGAGCTATAGTGCGGGGATGTGGCATCTTTGCGCTTCGGGTGCTACATCTTATGTGGTATCAGAGCCCGGTTGCAAAACCGAGGTTCTAGTGTCGTGTCGTGTCAAGTCTAGGTTGTACAGAATAGGAAATTAATTGTCAACTTGAGAGTCTTATATTTTATTAAATTATCTGACCTACTTAAATTCTTTAAATTACTTGAATTACCTGATAACTGTGTTGCATTGATTCTTGGCAATAGTGTTGATTAATTGACCTTATATTGCTTGAAAATCTATATGTTCAAGGTGTTTTACTCTCCACTTTGTTGAATTAGTTATTGCAATTTGCATCCAATTCCTGTGGTTGGTGACAAGTATGTGACATGAGCATGCCTTACCCACATACATTTATTTTCAAAGGAAGTTGTGAGTTACAGGCTGTGAAAATGATATCAAACCACGGCCAATATTTACGACAACCTCAACATATTACAAGTGCTTCTTCTCTAGCTTGGAGGGATAAGGAAATGTGCCGGGAAATTAATACAAGGATTCAAGAGCCATTGTCTTCTTCCATGGGGTTATGATTCAAAGGATAGTATCCAGAATAAAAGAATCAATTGTGAGAGCAACTCACTAGCTTTAGGAAGTTAGAGAATAAAAGAGGTTGATCAACCGGGTTTAGAAGACTTAATCAAGTCAAGGAAGAGGTGAAGGAAGATTTGAGGATACTAACGATCTAAGGTTCAGAATTTTGTGCAAGTTGAGGATTTTCAGTTAGTTGGAGCCGAAATCAAGGTGTGAGAAGGAAGTAATTCAAGTAATTCCGGTTAAAGTAAAATTTTGGGAATTATAGACGGGAGGAGTTGAGATACTTCAAACCTTAAGACAGGGCTCTAATTGATTTGGAAGGTTTGAGAAATCAATCGAATTGGGATTCATGACTCAACAATTAGAAGAATTAAATAACCAGTTTATGGGAAACCAAGATGCTAGAAATTCTATATTCCGGCGTATTGAGCCTATCTTCCTGATCCAAGCTGAATTGTCGTGTTGCAAGACTGAATTGGAAGATATGGAGCAACAAATGGAAGCAATAAAGAAAGGCAAAGTCATAACTAGGGTGAATTCTAGGACCACCGTTGGAGATTAATTCTTCAGAAATGTCAAGACATCAACGTTATGGTGAAGGTTCAGAAACACTTCCACATTGATAATTGGGAAAGAGTTGGGTTCAAGAAATTCCCAAATCAAGTCATGGAAATGTCCGGGTTGAGGCCGGAGAATTTTGAAGACTGGAAAGACCGTGGGAAACGAGAGATGACCAACAGATCGAGACAAGCTTGTAATTCGATCAATAAGGAACGGGTACCGGATGAAAGCCTAGCCCTACTATGGTGACAGGTTCAATGCATACATAAGCACGTGCATCATATGTTGTGTTAATTTAACTTGTCTCTTATTTATATATGTTACTAGAATTGTTATTCAAGGTTGCATACTTGATGTGTTAAGTACGTTGTTCAAATTATTTAAATTATTTAAATTTCTTTACTTATACGCACATCTTTAAATTAATATAATTATTCCAAAATATTGCATCTTTAAATTATTTGTATGTGTGATATGTGCACTAACATTTTAACCGGCATGCATTATTTAGTGTTTATTGTCAATAGGCTTTCTTCAAATTTTCTTAAATCCTCGCCTCAACCAAGGTTATATTGAATCAAGAGATTTGAAGAAGTTTACGTTTGGGTATTACTGAGGTCTTTCACTTGGAACAAGGATAATTAAATATGTGCCTTAACTAAAAACGTAGATTTCAAGAGAGGTGAGTTGGAGGAATTGAGAAGTGGTAAACAAGTTCAAGAAATTAGAAATTTTCTATTTTCTTAAGGGGGAGAGCCGGTCTGGAAACAATTTCAAGCCAATGTTTGGACCTCACTTGGAAGAGTTCAATTTCAAGAAAAGCGATTCTTTTGAACCCTCCATCAGAACCGTGTGAAAGAAGTCTTCATGAAATTGGCAGGGTGAACAAGTCAACTAAAAATAGCTATGAGACCAAAGATGATATTAATGGTTCCGCAGTGCGATTTCCTAATGGATTAGAAGCTCAATTTTTAGATTTCCAAATAGAGAGTTAAGATCCTTGCTTCGAGAAAGTGTTTTACTTTAACAAAGGAGGTTAAAATTGACATAGAAAATGTGGTGATTGATGATGATTTATAGATTTTGTTAGAAAGGAACACCAGAGCTGAGGTAGCTGTCCAGAAATGAAAATTTAAAATCGGGGTGATATAAAGGATGGGATAATTTGGGAATAAATTCAGAAAGGGTAAGTGCCTTAAGAAATTGCAGGAAGGGGGTGTTCTAAGAGATGAGGGGGTATATTTAGAGAATACTTGAGAATCGACGGGACAAGAGGGGGTGACAGAGCAGTGATGGAAACTTCGGTTGCAAGGTTATATACATAGAGCATTTGAGGCATGGTAGTACAGGGAGAAGCAATCTTAATTAAAGAATCAAGCATTCAACCGAACTACTACAAAATGAGAACTTCCATCCACGGTGAACGGTACACTTGAACATGCATATCACGTGCATCATTTATTTTATTATTACCGTATATGATTTCTTGTTTATTGTTAATTTGTTTTATATAAATAATAAATTGACGTAATTGGTACCTTCTACCTGCTCTTTACGTGATAATTGTGAAATGTTATCTAATTGCTCACTTGAATTTTATTTGTGTGCGTGAGAGACGGGGATTCTCTCAATGTTGTTCGAGGGAAGGGGTTCTCTCGTTGCTTGTCAAGAGACGGGGTTCTCTTGTTGTTGTTCGAGAGACGGAGCTCTCTCATCATTACCTGTTATTTGTTTAATGTGTTCTAGTGGCAAAATAGATTTTCTTTCGGGTGCGTAGGTTCCGGTAAGTTGAGGGTCGTGATTTGATAGCATGGAGGGAGTCTTGATGATTAGAGACCTCTTTTGAACTAATCCCTGACGGGGAATGGCCAACCCGCGTGGGATGAAAATGGGAGAATCAATTTAATTCCAGGAGTTCGAGACAGTGGATCTGGGGAGCAGATCCTCTTAAGGGGGAGAGAATTGTAACTCCCCGATTTCCAGTTATTCAGGTACGCACGACACGTGTGAGTTTTCGAGAGTTAGGATTTATTTTAATTCTTTCGTTTATTAATTCCTACGTGTCATATTAATTTTATAAATTGTATTCTTACATGATTATGTGAAATCATGTGAAATTATACCAATTTGAGAATTATTGTGCGAATTGGATTTGATTGTTACGTGAATTAATTGTCAAATATGATTTATTGGCCTAATTGTCCTTAAATGATCATTTTGTAAATGTGAGGACCAAATTGCATAAATATTTCTTGGACTTAGTTGATCATTTACTAAACCTTTCATCCTTCATAGCATGACTTATACACTTGACGGATTAAATTGCAAATAGAGGTTTTCACCAAATTCAAAAATAGTGATTCACGTACCATTTCTTCCATCTTCTTCCATATCATTTTCATTCTAATTTCATCACATATTTGCTTCCTCTCTTTCACCGAACCACAACCCTCAAGAAAGAAGAAGAGATTCTAGTGATTTCATCCAAGTTTTCCAAGGAAATTGCATATTTTGGAGCTCAATCATCCATCTTCATATTCTTCCTCCATTTATTTTCATTCAAGGTGGGTGTGTGCATGAGTTCATGATTCTTGCTAATCTTTGATATGCTAGGGTTAGGGATTTCATGTAAAATATGGATTATATGTTGTTTGATGCATGAATATATGATTATACCATGATTTAGTGAATGAATTCTTGAATAAACTGAACTTATGTGATGAATTGGTATGAGAGCTTGAAACTTGTAATTCTTGAAGATTAAGCATGAGTTAAATGTTTATATGAAACTTTATTGTATATTGAACATGTACATGCTAATCTCCAGAAATAATGCAATTTGGTGATTGAAACTTGAGTTTTTAGTTGAATTTGTTGTTGCCCGAATTGCTCCCTGTTCTGCTCTGTTTCTGTATTTGCATAGGAGCGGGAATGGCCCTTCCCGTCCCCAGTTCATTCTGGGAACGGTCGTTCCCACTCCTTTGCCAAAACAGGCACGCGCATGGGAACGACCGTTCCCATTTTGGCCTTAGAGCCGGAAGGGCCATTCCCAGCAAAGTTGCCATTTTATTTCAAAACACGCGGGAGCATTTTCGGAAGGGCATGGGACGACCCTTCCCACTTTGAACTGAAGCCCGGAACGGTTGTTCCCATCCCCCTGACAGAGCAAAACTTTCTAAATAAAATTAAGATTTTCAATTTTAATTCCAACCATTTTCTTAACCCCAAATTGTTATTATATGATCAATTACATGTCATAACATGATGTTTATATTCTACATTGGGTATTGCACATCATCTCGTTACTTGATCACGCCGTGCGTCATATTTGGTATCATCCTTGAATTATTGTCTCACGTGTACACAATGTCCTGTTTCTTGTCCAGTTCTTCTCCAGGGCGGAGATTATTGATCGATTGAGCATGTTCATGCATCCTTGAGTCATCTTGTCGCCTGTCAGGTGAGGTTTAATTCCTAGTTACATAGAACCTATACAACCCTTACATGAGATTTCGGCCAAAAGGTATTTATATCTATAATTTTCCATGGAATTACTCATGATTACAAGCAAGCCATGTTCATTGAAAGCAAGCCATGTTATTGTCACGTACCGAGCATGTTTGGCGAGTATCATGTATTGTTCACTTTGGGCCCGAGGGTAGTGTCTTGAGCCAACCGGGAAAGCAAGGGCTGACGGGTAACTCTTGCGCTATCCTCACTATTTTGGGATCACCCCTGAATCCACCAGGAGGTTTGGTGGAGGAAGGAGTCCCGTACGTGGGATTCATGTTCCTGACGTACACCATGTCGTGGATGGTTGAAGGCTCGCTATCTTCCCATCATTGGAGGAAAAAGGGTTCATGAAATTTCTACGTGTGCACTATAACAGAATTGCATGATCACCTGATAATTAAACAAAGCATGTATTGTTCACTATGGGTGTAAGGTTGGAGATTTTCGCTCACTCGTCGGGCCACTGATTGTACGAAACTGAATTGTAGATAACTGTTAAACTTGATAGTTGTATTCTCGGGTGATGTCTATTTACTACTGAACTTATATTGTTCCTTTTTCCAAAACTTTACCCGAGTTTATTACTTGCATGATAATTGCGCTTATAATTATATAAACCCCTCACTCAGTCTTTCATAGACTGACCCCTCCACCTTTCAGGTTCTTGCAGGTGTGTGCTAGGCGGGAATCAAGTCGAGTCCAGTCTTTGTATTCGAGTCGTGCACGGTTCATTTATTTATTGTTGCATATGAATTATTGTTATTGTTATTTGTTATATATTTTGGAGTTGATAATGTATTGATATATGGACATAGTTGGAGATAGCATGCTTTGATATTTGGTGTTGATATTGGACGTATTATGCTTCCACTTTATTTCTGATGCATTGTGGTAATTGGTTTGGGGTTAGTCCCGCCTAGCTAGTTGTTATTTTTATTAATGTCTCTTAGTTTAGTTCATGTATGGGTTGTCCATCTCATATGTGGATTGAGCTATAGTATGGGGATGTGGCATCTTTGCGCTTCAGGTGCTACCGGGGTTCTTGGGAGATATTTGATGAAACTCTTGAATCTTTGCCCAATTTTCTTCCCGGTTTGTAGTATGCATGTGTGGAGATGATTTGGGGTGTTTTTCTTACATAATTATGTGGTTTTCTTGCTCTTTTGCATGACTTGATGTTGTTACTTGAGTTATGGGTAGAGAACAGGGGTTATGGTTGCCATTTCCATGGAGAAACCAAAGCAAACTTGTTGGAGTTTTTCCCTCACGCGAGCTGAGACGGGCGTGTCTCGTGGCCCAGACTTTTTGTACTGACACACGCCCATGTCTCCTTTTACACTTATGGTGAGACATGGTCGTGTCTCAGTCCGGGTTTGGGCCTGTACTGAGACATGGCCGTGTCTCAGCTCTTTGTGTGGCTGTTGTGTTTTTCCATCTTTGTTTGCTTGTTTCGTTATTCTTTTGCTTTGTATATTCCTCCTAATTGTTATTAGCATGTTATATTATGTGTTAACTTGCTTGTATTAGGTTTTTGGATTAATTTGATATGATTTGAATGAGTTATGATTCGATATGCCATAAGTGGTAGGTTTATGCACTTCATATGCATTCATTTCATTCACGAGCATTGCCGAGCATCTATTTGGTTCATAATTGAGTCTAAGTCTCGGGTCTTGTGTTCTTTTGTTTCAAAGCCTCTTTCGGACGCCAATGAGCCCAAGGTCTAGGTGTTCCTTTCTCAGTTTTGGCCCCGATTTCTACTTCTTTTGCTACAAGGTGAGGTTGAGGAATGTTTGTATTACCTAATGACCTATGGCCTATTATGTGATGTTTTCTCATCCCATATGCAAATATATATCTTATATATATTTAAATACGTGTGCTTCAGCTATGTTTATGACCTTATGAGTACGCTTTAAGTTTATGAAATTGGTATAAATATATATAAGCTTATGTTTTAATTTCCTTTATGTTATGTACGAGCGAGGTATGCCCTGAAAGATGGGAATTGGTATTGGTAAGGTATGTTGGGCCCCGAAATTGTGGGTAAGGACGCTCGAGACGGCAAGGGCCATCGGGTTAAGCCTGTGCATGATTCCATTTGAGATATTTAAGCGTAACTCGTGGAGGTTGAGGAGGCGTGATACTTTGTGCCCTCGGTGAATAACCGGGGAAGGCACAATGTAGGCTAGCTACCCCGTGTGTATATGTAATGTAGGTAGAGAGGATTTGATTCCCGAAACACCATGGTTGTTGGGGTTAGATTTGATTTATGATTTCGGTTTTATGATATGTTATGAGGAGTAAGGGGAGGTCCGTTCTCGCCGAACATATGTTTATGTTTTGTTCGATGGATTGTGAATCGACTTAGGATTTCTTTACGTAATATATGTTATGCTTTTGAAAATGTTTTGGTATGCAAAAACCTTAGCTCGGTTCATGGCCATCACATTTGAGAATTGCTATGCTCTATATGTATTTAGGTGTGGGCATGCGTACCCTCCTTTTTCCTACCTTCAGTTGCAGGTTACCTCGAGCTAGGCGGGGAAGTGCTTCGAGTCGTGTTGTACTTTCGAATATAGGTCTAGTTGCATATATATTATTCTCTTTTGGACACTTTGATATGTACTTACTATATGACTTATATATTTTGGAGTTTATGAATACTTGATGTAGATACTCGATCTTTTGGGTCGTGAGGCCATGTATTTATGTTAATGTTCATTATATGATTGAGCTCTTTTAGATCCTATTTATTGCTTTCGCATATGTGTATGTTTGTTTTGCGTGTTCTGTTTGAGTCTTATCCCCGCTTAGCGTAGTGCGTGAGTGTAGGTCCCTGTTCGCTTAGACTTGGGCTCATGTATGGAAGACCATTTCATATGTAGGTTCGGGTTTAGGTGCAGGGGATGTGGTGGTCCATCGCTTCGGGCGTCACATAATATTTAATATATATTATATTTATATTATATATATATATATATAATTTAATATATGTTATGTTTATATATATTATATACATATATATAATTTAACATATATAATATAGGGATAAAATTATCTTTTTGTATGAGAAAGTGATGAAAAATTCAATTTTAGTCTCATTCAATGTGCGTGCAAGAGCACATATAAGTGGAGTTCTAATACATGCGCACATAAATGTAAACACCCAAAGCATATATACAAAAGCACATATGAAGAAGTGTTTCCCTCTGATATATATCAGTTCGCCTATTATTCAAAGATTGATTGTGCTTTTACAAGGAAATAGATAAAGCGAACTATATAAAGTCGATTTTAATGACACTATTCCTAACACAACAACAATAAAGAATTACTTCAAAAAGAGAAAAACATCTGCAAGGACAAAGATTCTTAAGGCTCTAAAAGAAAATCCCTACATTACAGACAAAAAAAAAAAAAAAAAAAAAAAAAACCCACAAAAAAAAAAAACCTCATTATATCAATTCCCAAAATGAATAGAATATTCTACACTACTCATTCGGAAAAAAAAATCAATTAAGATTCAAATCTATAAAAGGGGAACAAGATTAAAATACCTGTCGCATAATCCGAACTTCTGCCTTTCGATAATTCTAGATTTTGCTACTTTCACAAAGATTAGCCTTCAATCAATTGTTTCCCCAAGCATATTTCTTCCGAAGTTCAACTTTTTTCCAAATATTTTAGTTAGGATTTTTGGTTTAGATAGAAAAATAAAAACACGTGTAAGAGAAAACAAAGTTCTAAATGGAATAGAAATAGTTGGAGGTATTTTAGTAAAAGAAACTATTAGTCAATGTAGAAGAACTAGAAAGGAGGTAGTGAGGTGTTTCAAAAATTATATGCGTAGGTTAGGTGCTATTTAATTTTATATAGGGAATGGTCTGTGAATTATTCTTACATAGGAGGGTAAAATACTTTTATCTTAGAAAATGAATGCTCAAATTTAGGAGAAAAAAGTTTTTGATTCGGGTAAAGAAGTTCAAATCACAATTTTATAACGAGAATATATAGTGTTAGGGTTGGAACATCAAATATGGTGCAAATAATTTATGGGTGCAAGGAAAAATAGATGAAGGAATCAATGGAAATTAAGAAAATATAATTACGCTTAAAATTATTAATGTCTAATAAATTTTTGAAAAAGTTTGAATATAGCATTCCTTTATTTCCACGTGAAATGCTTTCAGTTGTGAAAATGCAGAAATTAGAAAAAATTGAAGATAAATCGCACTATTTGAAAATTCAAGCAATATGCTGAACCCAAAAAATTGAGGGTGTTTGCAATTATTCTTTGTTAAAAAAATAAAACGAGAGAAATTTATTCTAGTACATCCTCTTCAATCTTCATAGTATATTTTTTAAGAACGCAGATCCCATAATGGAATATCACCATATTAACACCATCAAAATTGAGTTTGATCCAACCAGGGTTGGGTTTCTTTTGTTGTTTTGTGACACAATTTATTATCTACCATTGGAGGTTTAGGTTGGGGCAAGTGTTTTTTGTCCCACATAGGAAGATTAGAAAAGTTTGGGAACGATCTAATACTATAAATAGACTCCTCTCCCGTTTAGTTTTTTGTGTCCCTAACAAAGTATTCTCTCTCACTTTGTAATATTTTCTTAGTGAAATATATTTGACTAATGCTCGAGGACATATGGTCTGAACCTTATTAAAGTTTGGTGTTCTTTTCTTTATAATCCTTTAATAGTCTTATTTTGGTTATATATTTAGTTAATTATATATTTAATAGCCTTATTTTGGTTATATATTTTAGTTAATTTTAGGCTTTATAATTTTAAATATTATTTGGCGTTTCCGCAATAAGTGGTATTTGAGTTGAAGGTGTCGGAGTATGCTCTATCATTGTAGCTTAGTTTGATCTTCCATATCAGGAACGGAGAGGGCTTGGTGGGCACGCATTTGTGGGCTTGGTTAATATTGTGCATTGGTGGCTGTTAAATAAAAGGTTGTAGCAGAAATGATGAAGGACGAGATTTTGCCTACAGAAGCAACAACGGAAGCTTCCGCCTAGACTTCCTACTCGCACTTGTCAAGAACATGAATAGAAAACACACAAATTAAGGCGTCGGCATGTGTCAAAGTGAACTTCTAGATGCTCTCTTCCAGTAAGGTTTAGATATCTCCATTGAAGAAAAGAAACTAGAAGAGATTGATGTCAAAGAATGAAAGAGCATAAATTTAGACCATCAATCGATTGACATGTGGTACAATTCGATCGTGTCTCTCCAGAGAACAGAAGTATACTTTATGCAATGAGATTCTACAAGCAAGCTGTGAAAGTCATTGGAGGAGAAATGTTTGAAGAAAAACAGTTAGAACAAGTTGCATCTGAAGAAAAGACTATTTCGCTTCACTTATATTCCCTGTACCATGATGAATGAACACATCACTCAATTTAATCAGCTGGTAGCTAATTTATTGAATTTGCATGTGATGTTTGGAGATGAGGATCTGTCACTAGTGTTGTTCATTGCTTCCATAGCAGTTTGAGTTTCTTGAGACAACCCTACTCCATGGGAATGCTGACTTTTCGTTCGGTGATGTGTATACAACCTTATAAAGTTATGAATTGAGGAGGAATGCTAAGAAAGGAAGCACTAGTGGAGCTATAGAATCCTAGTCGTGAGGGGTGGTCAACAAAGTCAGTTGAAGGGAAGAAGAGAAAGATCAAAGTCAAGAAGCAAAGTTGCCAAAGAGGAGTGTACCTTCTGTTACAAGAGAGGACATTGGAAGAAAGACTGTCCAAAGTCGAAGAAAAGAAAGACTCTCCAAGATGCTAATGTAGCCGAATGCAAAAGCAACGTAAAGTCAGATATTTATTTAGTGGTTTCACGTTTAATGCCAAGTTCAGATGTTGGGAAGTTTTATTTAAAACCTTATATGCATGCAAGCGTACACTTGTCAGGTGTAGCACATAAGGTGTCGAACCCGCGGAGAAGGAAAAACCAAACAATAAGCCGTATAATCTTCAATCAATAGACCGAGACACAGAACAAGGGGTTTTTAGCTAATACGACAACTAAACACATAAAACAACAAATAGCCAGGGAGATAATAATACAGAAACTCATGAATCAAACCAATGCCAAACAAATACTCAGATTATCACAATCCTAATCACTAATGTTTATGCCAGCTTCTCCCGAAGTCAAGCACACGTGCTCAAGTGCTTGTGTAAGCCACTCTCGTGGTCGAACATACAAAAACAGTTTAAACCATAAGAAAAAGATTAGTACAATTAAATAATAGCGACTTGTCATGCATTATTCAATCACCAATTGCTTAGAAAAGATCGAATTTCTTCATCTCTTTAATTCTAAGTGTTTAGGAATTAATTATCCAAATTCACCAACAATCCTTCAATTAGAAAGTAAATTCTCCAATTCATGTCAAAGGTGTACAAGCTCCAGCATGTCATATAAAATCATAATTCCATAACATAAGAACCACAAGAATTCATACGAGCATATCATCAAACACATCATCTACACAATCATATTTCCTTGGCTAGAAACAATTAACTAAACATAATCTATGGAATAATAAAGCAATAAATCACTAATAATTCCATTGAATTCATAAACTAATACTCCCACAATTAATTCATAAAAACATGAATGAAAAACTGTAAATAAAAATGAAATTGTTTTAAAGAAAAGCTTATGAGTTTATTGGCGGAATTCATGGCTCATGGTTGTATCTCCTCAAGCATGATCGAACTTGTCCATCCTCACAGCCTTCGTTGACCTCCAAGAACTTTGAACTCAAACCTTAACTTCTCCCTTTCTACTACTGCACGTCCATCATGCCTGAAACGTATTGATTGAGATCCTAGGTTGTTCGTTGGTTCGTTTTGTGCCTTAATGCCTTGTTTATGCTACAATATCGCCATTTTCCATCTTCTATGACTTCGGAATGAAAAGTACTTGAAAACGGATGATATTAACAATATAAGTCACAAAAATAACAAAAAATGATACAAAATATATACTAAAAACATTAAACATTTTATGCTCGATATCAGATGAGTGGAAATTAGATTCTGGTTGTACCTACCAGATATCTCCCGCTCAAAGTGATTCTTTTATCTCGAAGATTCGATAGAGGAGATGTTTACACGGGTAATGACCAGACATGTAAAATAGTTGGGGTAGGTTTAATCAAGCTACGGAATCACGATGGATCCACCAAACTTCTGAAAGATTTTCAGTACGTGCCCAATTTGAAGAAGAATATCATCTCTTTGGGGCATTGGAATCAGAAAGCGTAGTTATGATAATGCGAGATGGAGTTTTTAAAGTAATTCGGTAGCACTTGTAATGTTGAAGGGTGTGAGAAAGAATACCTTGTATTACTACTAAGGTCATATAGTTGTTAGGATAGTAGTAGCAGCAACCACCTCTAGCAGCTAGAATGATATTGAGGCAACGAAGCTGTGGAATATGCATTTGGGACATGCTCGAGAAAAATCCTTGAAAATTCTTGCCAAGTAAGGTTTGTTGAAAGGTATGAAGACTTGTAAATTGGAATTTTAGAAGTATTATATTCTGGTAAAACAAAAAAAGGGTGAAATTTGGCACAACCATACACAATACCTAAGGTATTTTTGGATTATATGCACACTGATGTGTGGGGACCTACCAAGACGACGTCACTTGGAAGCATACACTACTTTGTCACCTTTATCGATGATTTTGCAGAAGAGTTTGGGTGTTAACTATAAAGAAGAACAGTGAGGTGCTTACTAATGGAAAACTCAAGTTGAGAACCAAACTGTAAGAAAGATCAAAGTTCCTCGAATAGGTGACGATGAAGAATACAAGGGCGATCCATTCTAGAAAGTATGCCAACACTACTAGAAAAATGCCCGATTGCAATGGAAATTTAGCAACGGAAATTATTCGTTGCTATTTAGCAACAGATATAGCAACGGAAAAAAAACTCGTGGCAAAATGCTTTAGCAACGGAATTTTCATTGCTAAATCCGTTGCTATATACGAAAAAAAATAGCAACGGATTTTTCGTTGCTAAAATTAAATAATACAAAAAATAAATAAATTGGTATATATAGCGACGGAAATTCCGTTGCTATTAAAATAAAAACCTAATAAAAAATAATATAATATTTATAAATATTTGCAACGGAAAATAAAAACCTAATACAAAATAATATAATATTTATAAATATTTACAACGGAAAATCCGTTGCTATTTAGCAACGGATTTTCCGTTGCTATATGAAAGAAAAAAAAAATAAAAATAAATAAATATAAAAAATATTAGCTGATGGAAAACAGGAATCAAAAAGCAGCGGAAATTTAAAAATTTTCAACAAAAGGATCGAATACTCGCAATCGTGAATCCAAATTCGTAGAGATTAGAAACTTACTTTTCAATAATCTTTCTTGAAGCGTTTCAAGCCACCCAAGAACGCTTTTCTCGCGGCTTGATCCCCTCTCCTTGGTAAAGCTCGACTCTTCAAAACTTCTAACTTAAAGCTCTCTAGAGATAGTCCACCAACTTGACTACAATCTAACTAGTAAGTATGCTAGTTCTCTAGTTAGTGTTTAGGCTTAACCAAGGGTTTATTTTATCTTGGAGAAAGGATGGTGTTCAACACATGAACCTAAAGAAATTCTCTATCACCCTCAAGGGGAGCTCGAGCTCCCCTATATATAATTGGGGAGGGGTGGCCGAAACCCTAGTCCTTATGGACTAAGGATTTGCTCCCTCTCTCCTATTACTTGATCATCAAGTAATTTTGAACTTTGACTTTGAATTCTAATTCAAATCAACTTTTAAGAGAGCTAAATTATCCAAACCCCTTTTGGATAATTTTATACTTTATTTATTAATAAATAAATAACTTATTCTAACTAATTTAATTAATTCGTAATTAATTAAATAGATTATTTTTCTCCAAAATATGACTTTCTTTTTAATTCAAAATTAAACCAAAGTCTATTAAATAATTAACACATTAATTATTTAATATATAAACAAACATACACGTGTGACCCACGTGTCCCAAGGACACGTGTCCAGTCACGTGACCCACACGTGTGGTTTCATACGTGTGGAACCCTCTTGCCTCGATTAACTCGTTTAATCATTTTAAAGCCTCAACTCATGTAACCAAGTTGTTGTGTGTGACCCTCTAGGTTCTCAATTCAATTAGCAGTGACCATAATTATTTAATTCACTAATTAATTAATCAATCCACAGATTAAACGACCATAGTCTAGCAACAGGTGTTTAACCCCTAGCTGAATTGGAATGTCTCAATTCGACAGAACCATTAAGTCATTGATTCATGTGAGATACAATCCTCCTACTTACTATCTCTCAACCAAGATCTAGGGTAAGGGAATAATCAGAACCCTAATAATCTAGTCTTAAAGCTAAGTGCATTTCATATCCATTTGATCTCTATCCAAGAAACCCTTTTCTTGATGTGTTGATCTGCTGCCTTGGCCAAGGACTCCATATGGCATATGAATGACTTACACAATAAGAGATCACCTTGCAAATGCAAGTGTAGGTCCTTTCTTGATTCTCATTGACTTTCATGAGTCACTTGTGCAACCCCAGCATAAGCCTTGAATCAGTTGTCTAAGGCGACACCCTTTAAAGCTTATACCTAAGACTACAGAGTTAACTCATAAAGTGACATGGAACCTCAAGTCTAAGGATCAATTAATCACATCAATGACTCGTGAGATATTTCCTAATCTGGAAGTTTCCATTTCCTGAAATAGAAACTTCCTTTCCCATTTAGGAATCTTCTTACACGGGGCACCTCAGTGAACTTACTTATTGAAGTAAGCACCCTCATGTATCACACACGTATCAACTATACAATTTGCACCTCCATACAACAAGATGGTCCTTCTTAAGGGCGTGATCCCACAAGCAAGTATTAGAGGAGTCAGGTTGACACTCCCACTGTCTGTAGGACTCATCGGCTTGGAGTATTTTACTAATCATGACTTATGTGATATAAGGCTCGTTTCATGAACCATTTCACCTAAATGGTAGAGTCCTAAAGTCATCTGGATTAGGGGAGTTCTCATACATGCACAGCTAAAGTAAACGCATACCAAACAAGAGCATATAAAGAAGTTTTCCTTAATTCGTTATTTCATTCAAAGATTATCTGTGATTATAATAAGGAAACGTACAAAACGGATATACAATCGGCTTTCTAGGGCACTATTCCTAAAAATCTCCCACTTGCCCGTCAAAGTCACTCTAAAACTACTCTAAGTCCCATCTTCTGAAGATGAACTTCGAAAGCTTCTCGACTAAGGGGTTTAGTAAGTGGATCTGCCACGTTCTCTGCTGATGTGACCCTCTCAATTTGCACATCTCCTCTTTTGATAATATCACGGATTAGGTGATACTTCCTCATGATGTTCTTGGTCTGTTGGTGAGATCTTGGTTCTCTTGCTTAAGCAACCGCCCCAGTGTTATCACAAAACACAGTAATGGGGTCTTTCATGCTAGGAACAACATTCAACTCTTGAATGAAGTTTCTAATCCAAACACCTTCCTTAGCTGCATCATTTGCAGCTAAGTATTCGGCCTCAGTGGTCGAATCTGCAGTGGTCGTTTGATTGGAACTCTTCCAACTCACTGCTCCGCCGTTTAGGCAGAAAATTTATCCTGACATTGACTTAAAATCATCTAAGTCAGATGCAAAGCTTGCATCGCAGTATCCTTCGACAATAAGATCTTTCTGACCTCCGTAAACTAAGAATAAATCTTTAGTACTTTTCAAGTACTTAAGAATATTCTTCACGGCAGCCCAGTGACTATCTCCAGGGTCAGATTGGAAACGACTTGTTACACTAAGTGCATAAGCCACATCCGGTCAAGTACATAGCATTGCATACATTATGCTACCTATTGCTGATGCATAAGGTGTATGAGTCATTCTTTCCTTCTCAAGGTTAGTCTTAGGACACATCTTCTTAGAAAGACATGTTCCTACACTCTTAGGAAGGTTCTTAACCTTTGTTGACTCTATATTGAATCTCTTCAATACTTTGTCAATGTACATCAACTGTAACAGTCCTATTAACCTTCTAGATCTATCTCGATAGATTTTAATTCCAAGAATATAGGACGCATCACCAAGATCTTTCATCTCGAATTGGTTCGATAACCATAGCTTAGTTACTTTCATGTCGTCCTTCGAATTCCCAATAAGAAGGATGTTATCAACATAAAGTACTAAGAATTGCACTGAGGTCTCCAATTCCTTTCTATACACACATGATTCATTTGAAATTTGAATGAAACCAAACGCTTTGACTGATTCATCAAATCGAATGTTTCAATTCCTAGAAGCCTGTTTCAATCCATAGATTGATCTTTGGAGTTTGCAAACCTTTTGCTCACTCCTACTGAATGTGAAACCTATAGGTTGCTCCATATAAATGTCTTTATCAATGTCACCATTGAGAAAGGTAGTTTTCACATCCATTTGCCATATCTCATAGTCATAATATGCAGCAATGGCAAGCATGATCCGAATAGACTTTTGCATTGCAATTGGTGAAAAAGTTTCATCAAAGTCCATGCCGGGTCTTTGAGTGAATCCTTTCGCAACTAGTCTTGCCTTGTAGGCAGCAATGCTTCCATCAACTCCAAGCTTTCTCTTAAAGATCCATTTGCAACCTATGGGTTTGACCCCATCAGGCAAATCTACCAAGGTCCAAACTTGGTTGGAGTTCATCGAATCCATTTCGAAGTTCATGGCTTCTATCCACTATTCAGAGTCAGAATTTGAAAGTGCCTCCTCATATGTTAGAGGATCATTATCCTTTTGAGAGATCTCATGGAAGAATCCATACCATCTCTCCGGCTGTCTAGGAGTGCGTTCAGAACGCCTTAGAGGAGGATTTGCGTGTGTATCGAAATTCATGATTGGTTGTGGTTGGTCAGAAGGGGACGTTTCTTCAGTGGGTGGCGTGGGGTCACTTTGTACTTCCTCTAATTCTATGATCTTGCCTCTCTTTTCTTTAAGGAACGATTCTTCAAGAAAAGTAGCATTTCTGAAAACAAACACCTTTTGCTCAGATTGATCATAGAAGTAGTATCCTATGGATTCCTTAGGATAACCTACAAAGTAGCATAAATTAGAACGAGATTCTAACTTATCTCCCACTGTCCTCTTCACGTAAGCAGGACAACCCTAAATTCTCAAGTAAGAATAACTAGGAATTTTACCATGCCACATTTCATAGGGTGTTTTAGGGACTGGCTTAGAGGGAACTAGATTCAAAATCTTTGCTGCACTTTCTAAGGCATAACCCCAGAAAGAAGGTGGTAAGTCAGTGAAACTCATCATGGAACGAACCATATCAAGTAGAGTTCGATTCCTTCTCTCAGAAACTCCATTTAGTTGAGGAGTTCCCGGAGGTGTCCACTGAGAGATAACCCTATTATCTTTGAGATGATTAAGGAATTCTTCACTAAGATACTCGCCTCCTCGATCAGATCGAAGTGCTTTGATCTTGTGACCAGTTTGGTTCTCAACCTCCTTTTGAAATTCTAGGAATTTCTCAAAAGCTTCAGATTTGTACTTCATTAAGTATACATAACCATACCGACTAAAGTCATCGGTAAAGGTTATGAAATACTGATGATTGTTTTTAGTGTTTACACTAAGCGGTGCACAAACATCAGAATGGATCAAATCCAAGACCTTAGTAGCACGTTCCACAGTTCCTTTAAAAGGAACTTTGGACATCTTTCCTTTGAGACAGGACTCGCAAGAAGTTAACTCTATGAGATCATTTTCAGATAATGATCCTAAAGTGTTCATCTTGCTAATTCTGTTCTTGGAAATGTGTCCTAATCTAGCGTGCCATAAGGGAGCTGAAACTTTGTTATCTCTCTTACGCTTAGTTTCTCGTTGTATATTCATAATATTGATATTCTGAGTTAGATAAAGTCCATTACTTAGAGTACCGATGTGAACGGAAGAATTGTTCCGTTTGATAAAATATTTACCATTCTTAATATAAGTTTCATAACCTTCACAATCTAAAATTGGAACTGAAATTATATTACGAATAATGCTCGGTACATAAAGGACTTTATTTAAAATTAACTCAAAACTACCTAAATCTAATCTAATTGTGCCTAAAGCTCGAGCTTCAACATTTGAGCCATCACCGATCTTCAAGACACATTCTCCTTCTTTGAGTTGTTGAACTTCATTTAGCATCTGTACATCATTACAGATATGAGCTCCACAACCGGTATCAAGTACCCAAGAACTATAATTAATAGAAAGATTTATTTCAACGAGAAACATACCTTTCTTTAGAGTAGCCTTATACTCAGGGCAGTTTCTCCTCCAATGTCCCGCTTTGCCACAATGGAAGCAAACATCCTCTTTCTGATCACGCTTCTTCTTTTGGTCCTTCCCCTTCGAAATGCCTCCAGTGGGCCTAAGGGGTTTCTTCTTCTTCTTTTGGGCTTTCTTGCCCTTACCTTTAGAAGGCCCAGAAGAGGAAAATGGAGCATTCACCATCAGAACCTTATTGTCCTTCTTGATCGTGCTTTCAGCAGTAACAAGTTGACTAATCAGCTCAGCTACAGTAGCACCTGCATGATTCATATTGAAGTTAAGGACAAATGCCTTGAATGATGGTGGGAGCGAGGCTAGCAACAAGTCCACTGAAAGCTCATCTTTCAGTGGCATGTCCATGGAAGCAAGTTTCTCAGTAAGGGCGAAAAACTTGAGTCCATATTCATGGACACTTGAACCTTCCCTCATTCTCAAGTGGAACAATTCCTTTGAAGTGTTGTACCTTGTAACACGTTCATGAGGGCAGTAAAGTTGCTCTAAGTGGTCGTAAATCTCCCAAGCAAATTCCATGGCCTCATGTTGCCTTTGCAAGCCAACATAAGGCAACGGGCTTGGAGATTATCATCCTTCCACTTCTGGATCGCGTCCCGCTCGGTCCGAGTGGGAGCGTCCCCTTCGGGACTAGGCTCCCCTTCGAAGAGAACATAAGTTCTCTTCTCAGAATCTAAAATGATTTTCAGATTCCTCAGCCAATCAGAATAGTTGGGACCAGTCAACTTGTTTGACTCGAGGATCGATACAAGAGGGTTTTTGGTTGTCATTCCAAAACACGTAGAGAATCACAGAATCTACGACCTAAATGGTAAAACAGAGAACTAGTGAGCATGCTGAATTATAACGATATACAAAAGATAAGGTCTTTAATCTAATATAGCTCCCACTGTTTTTCAAAGATCTATTATTCCCAAAGATCTAAGAGGAACACGTTTCCCAATGGGTACTAAGATCCTAAGCATTTTACCTCAAACCCACGACTCACCGACATTTTAAGTAAAACCCTAGGTAGGTACAACTTACCAATTCTAACACCTTTAGAACTCTTAGTAATTGTTTTTGCATCACCTATCTTTCAATATGGACCCACGACTCGTGCGACATCCATATTTACTTAGGTGTTAAGCTAGACCCATCAATCATAAGATCATGATCAAAACATAGTTCGAACGACCCACGACTCGCGGACATCGCCCTTGCCAAAATTGACCATGAAATATTGATCATTTAAAATGATCAATTAGGTAACTAAGAACTAATAAACTCCTCTAGCTATCCCACGACTCGCGGACAATAACTAGCTTCACTTACTAAACTTAAAACCTATTGATGGAATGCTAGGAATTTAATTCGAAATTTGCATCTCGAATTAAACACCTATTTGTTCGAAATTAGCTTAATATTTAATGGGAATTTTCGAATCAACCGGAGAGTTGTTTGGTTCGACCTTACCCTACATATATGTTATCCAATTTTATTAGTCTTGATTAATGCAAGTACAACTTAAATGCATTTCAAACAAGCACATAAACAGATAACATGTCCTAGCATGATACTAACATGAGATGATCATGGGTTCTACCTATCTTATGTGTGATATGTGGGAGCCACTCCACAATCACAAGTTCTAACATACATGCCACATAAACAGTTTAAATCACATAAGGGAAAGTGGTAACAAAATACGAGCCCTATCTCTATTATATTTTACAATTGAGATTCCCCTCCGTAACATTTTGAGGGGTCTTCACTTATGGTCTCCTTGTTACTTGAATGTGGTCCATCTTAGTCCATGGGTGCATTGTCTCCAAAATGAAAATAAAACCTCACCACCTATTCTACTCTCCAAAAATGAAAAAGTACTGAAAGTAATAAGGCTCAATCTTCATATTGGCCTTAGAGAAATACACGGGGCATACCCCGGCCTCAAAACAGTAATATGGAAAGCCACATAATAAATCACATAACAGTACGCACATAAGTGAGGCTCCAACCTCAATTGAAAAACACAACTATAGGGCTCCAACCCCAATTTAAACCATCCATGTGCATAAATTAAAACCATACATAAGTCTAAACCCATGATCACCTAACATGCAACTTGCGAGAATTTAAATTTAGCCAATAAATTAAAATTCCCGTTTCAAGTCCTAATGACTTAAAGCATGACTTGATGCGAGTCTTATTTATAAAAGTTTTCAATAAATCCCAAACTACTAAAACAAATAAAATTCCAATTAATTTCTGAAAATTAATAATTTTATTAAAGATGTATTTTCCCAAAATATAAACCGTTTCTATTTCTCCAAAAATCCCAATTTTGAGTTCTATTCCAAATTAAAATAAATATTAATAAAATAAGTTTTTAATAAAATAAAATTAAAATTAAAATTAAAATCGGGACTGGATTGCACGAAATACGAAAACAGATTACGACAAACACAAGGCCCGTACGCGAAGAGGGCCTTGCGCGTCGCAGGCGCGCACGCCGCACGCTGCTGCGCGCGGCCCTCCCATCCACTTGCGGGCGTTACTGGGCGGGCGCGCCTAGCCGCCCGGAAGGCCTCCCGCGTGGTTGCGGGAGGGTGCTGGGCGGTGTTGCCCTTGCGCGCGCCTAGTGGCGGGCGGTGGCGTGCGAAGCCCGCGCGCGTGACGTCTTCGCGCGCGGGGTTTCGCGTATTCGTAATCCAGGCTTTTCCGTTTCGTGTTTTCGTTCAAAAGGCAAAACAAATCCAAGAAATCCAAAAACAGTTTATACAGTTTCGAATCTAAAACAGTTTTCAAAACAAATTTTACAAAACAGTTTTCAGAAACTTTCTGGAAAAATACAGTTTCGTAATTCAGGCTTTCTAAAATAATTACAAATACTCAATCGCATCAAGCCTAAGAATTTCTACCAAATTCAGCTAATTGAGACGAATCAGAAACACGATTAACGAGGTGGCTCTGATACCACTTGTTGGAAAACAGGAATCAGAAAGCAGCGGAAATTTAAAAATTTTCCAACAAAATGATCGAATACTCGAAATCGTGAATCCAAATTCATAGAGATTAGAATTCAATCACTCTCTAAGGGGAGCATGAGCTCCCCTAAATATAGGAAAGGGAGGGGACGGCCGAACCCTAGTCTTTTGGGGCAAGGATTTTGTCCCTCTCTCCTATTACTTGATCATCAAGTAATTCCAACTTTGACTTTGAATTCTAATTCAAATCAACTTTTAAGAGAGCTAAAATATCCAAACCCCTTTTGGATAATTTTATACTTTATTTATTAATAAATAAATAACTTATTTTATCTAATTTAATTAATTCGTAATTAATTAAATAGATTATTTTTCTTCAAAATAAGATTTTCTTTTTAATTTAAAATTAAACCAAAGTCTATTAAATAATTAACACATTAATTATTTAATATATAAACAAACATACACGTGCAACACACGTGTCCCAAGGACACGTGTCCAATCAAGTGACCCACACTTGTGGTTTCACACATGTGGAACCCTCTTGGCTCGATTAACTCGTTTAATCATTTTAAAGCCTCAACTCATGTAACCAAGTTATTGTGTGTGACCCTCTAGGTTCTCAATTCAATTAGCAGTGACCTTAATTAATTAATTCACCAATTAATTAATCAGTCCACAGATTAAACAACCATAGTCTAGCAACAGGTGTTTAACCCCTAGCTGAATTGGAGTGTCTCGATTCGACAGAACCTTTAAGTCATTGATTCATGTGAGATACAATCCTCCTACTTACTATCTCTCAACCAAGATCTAGGGTAACGGAATAATCAGAACCCTAATAATTTGATCTTAAAGCTAAGTGCATTTCATATCCATTTGATCTCAATCCAAGAAAACCCTTTTCTTGATGTCTTGATCTGCTGCCTTGGCCAAGGACTCCATATGGCATATGAATGATTTACACAGTAAGAGATCACCTTGCAAATGCAAGTGTAGGTCCTTTCTTGATTCTCATTCACTTTCATGAGTCACTTGTGCAGCCCCAGCATAAGCCTTGAATCAGTTGTCTAAGGCGACACCCTTTAAAGCTTATACCTAAGACTACAGAGTTAACTCATAAAGTGACATGGAACCTCAAGTCTAATGATCAATTAATCACATCAATGACTCGTGAGATATTTCCTAATCTGGAAGTTTCCATTTCCTGAAATAGAAACTTCCTTTTCCATTTAGGAATCTTCTCACACGGGGCACCTCAGTGAACTTACTTATTGAAGTAATCACCCTCATGTATCACGCACGTATCAACTACACACTTTGCACCTCCATGAAACAAGGTGGACCTTCTTAAGGGTGTGATCCCACAAGCAAGCCTTAGAGGAGTCAGGTTGACACTCCCACTGTCTATAGGACTCATCGGCTTGGAGTATTTTACTAATCATGACTTATGTGATATAGGGCTCGCTTCATGAACCATTTCACCTAAATGGTAGAGTCCTAAAGTCATCAGGATTAGGGGAGTTCTCATACATGCACAGCTAAAGTAAACGCACACCAAACAAGAGCATATAAAGAAGTGTTGCCTTAATTCGTTATTTCATTCAAAGATTGTCTGTGATTACAATAAGGAAAAGTACAAAGCGGATATACAATTGGCTTTCTAGGGCACTATTCCTAACATTAGCAACAAAAAATCCGTTGCTAATTTAGCAACGGATTGCAACGGATTTTTCGTTGCTATATGGAAGGGAAAAAAAGAAATAAAAATAAATAAATATTTGAAATATTAGCAACGGAAAATCCGTTGCTATTTAGCCACGGATTTTTCGTTGCTATAAGGAAGAAAAAAAAAAGAAATAAATATAAATAAATATAAAAAAGATTAGCAACGAAAAATTCGTTGCTATAAACATATGATTAAAAAAATTAGTAAAATATTTATAATTTAGTAACGTATTTTTCGTTACTATATGGAATAAAAATAAATGAATAATAAAAAATAGAGCAAATTACATTTTTGGTCACACACAATGTTATTTATATATATGTATATATATTATATAATATTATAATAACTTATATATATATATATATATATATATATATATATATGTATGTATATGTATTAAATATTATATATCTATATATATAATTTATAGACATATATATCTTATATCTTAAATATTAAATAATAATTAATATTATATGTTTATATATAATATACATACATATATATAATATGTGTGTATAATATACATTATAAATCATTAAAAGATGTGCATAACACAATAATTCCTTAAAATTCACATATATAACGCTCGAAATTCACATATAGATGCTTCAATATTAAGAGAAAAGTTTTTCATTTAACATGTAACGGTTGCATAACACAATAATTTCTTAATATTTAGATTTAATTCTACAAATTTTAATATAAATTCATTATATTAAGAGAAAACTTCTTAATTTAACATTTAACGTACGGTTGTGAAACACAATAATTCCTCAGTGTATAGATATAATTCTAAAATTCAAATATAAATGTTTCATATTAAGAAAATAATTCTTTATATTAAGTTATTCAACTACGATTGCTAAATAATACAATATTTCCTCAAAATGCAGATATTGTTCTACAGATGTATAAGTGAATACTTCATATTGACATAAAATTAGTTCTTTATTCAACTGCCAACTAAATCTAATTATTTAATTATGTAAACTTTCATCTTTTTTTATATATTATAAAAACTTATACTTAAGTTGATATACATTAGTATTATATATATATATATATATACATGCTTGGGGGTTTTTATAGAATTTAACACAATAATTCTTCAATATTTAGATATAATTCTACAAATTCAAATATAAATGTTTCATATTAATAAAATAATTCTTCATTAAGTTACTCAACTACGATTGCTAAATAATACAATAGTTCCACAAAATGCAGATATTGTTCTATAAATGTATATGTGAATACTTCATATAACATAAAAGTTCTTTATTCAACAACCAACTAATTAAATCTAATTATTTAGTTATGTAAAACTTTCATCTTTTTTTTTTGTATATCATAAAAAGTTATACTTAAATTGATATACATTAGATTTTTATGTCATAACTAAAACTTGGAATATGTAGTTAATTAAATAATTAAGTAGTAAAAATTTTAATGGAATATGTATTAATATAAATAATTACATATTTAAAAATATTTTTATTTAAACTATGATAACAAGTATTTAATTATTTATTTAAATTAGTGTATGAATATTTGATAGTTGTTAAATATAATAAATGACATAATATTACCAATAACATAGCTTTCCAAGTTGGTTGGCTCTCCAACCTTCTACATTGGAGACCTAGGTTCGAATCCGGGTGGGCGCATATTGTGCAATAAATATCATGAGCCACCTTGGGCTCATTTGGTTCGGTCCGGTTGGTGTGGCCCGGGGGGGTTCGAACCTACCTAGGGGTGGTTCTCGGGCCCACAAATAAGTTTTTTATTTATTAATTTTAATTATTACCTTTTGTGACAGAATTTGCAATGAAAATTCTGTTGCAAAAAGGAAAAAAAATTAATAATAATTGGTTGGTTTGCAACGGAAAATCCGTTGCTAAAAAATTTGTTGCTAAAACCGTTGCTAATGTTTGTGGGTAATAATCCGTTGTTAAATCCGTTGATATAGATTCGTTGCTAATTCTGTTGCTAATATCCGTTGCTAAAAATTCGTTGCTAAATCCGTTGCTATAGATTAGCCACGAGGGTTTTAGCAACGAAAAATTTTCCTTGCTAAATCTGTTGCTAAGCCCGAATCCGTTGCTAAATCCGTTGCTATCTGGCGTTTTTCTAGTAGTGCAAGAACATGGCATAGTTCGACACTTCACAGTAAGAGAAACACCACATCAAAATGAGGTGTTAGAGCGTATGAACATGACATTAGTGGATAAAATTTCCATTTAAGAATATTTTGTTTTACAGTATATGTGTCTATAGCACCACCACAATATAGCAAAATGGGACCACAAAGGAGGTTGCTAATTTATGTTGTCTATGAAGGTTCATCCATCATCAGGTATCTTGAAACTCAAATAGGTGACATGTTTAGAGTACGTTTTGTTGATTGTCATTTTGATAAAAATATTTTTCTAGCATTAAGGGAAGAAAATAAACAGTTGAAAAAAGACATTACATGGTATGAAAAATCATTGTTACATCTTGACCCACGCACAAAACAGTATGAAATAAAAGTACAAAAGATTGTACACCTGCAAAGCATTGCAAATCATATATCTGATACTTTTACGGGTACGAAAAGAGTGACTAAATCACATATACCAGCTGTTAATGTGCCTACTTAGATAGAGATTCTAAAAGGACTATCCGATAAGAACATTACTCATGAATCTACGGTACGCCTGAAGTATGTTAAACAATTTAGTTACAAGGATAAAAATCCTCATAAGAAAAGGCGGTGATATAAATAATGACCTCATTATAGAAGAAAATGTTCCAGAAGAGGCACCAAATGAGAAAGATGTCCCGAAAGAGATAATAAATAAGAAAAGTGTCTTAGAAGAAGCACAAAATAAGGAAAATGTCCCAAAAGAGACATGTTGGGGACATACCTACCTAGCCCAAGGTTCAGACCAACCCGCGGATAAGGCCGGAAACCCAGATCACTAAACTAAGACGAATATATAATTTCACGGGAGTTAAAGCGAACAAAACGATCGACTCGCAGATAAGGCGAACTAAAGAGGAAGGAATTCTGGAGGAGTGTTGTGCAAGAAATAATAACTACACAAGATATAGAGAATCTGTCAAGATTGTAACAACTCTGATAGAAGATCTCCAATTATGATTTGAAGAGATAACGTGAATAACTAACACGCTAAGTCCTGATATTCTATAAATATGGTTCATGAGACATGACGATCTAAACTTTTGGTCTGATTTCTCTTGATTAGCCTCTCTAGAATTCTGACTTACTACCGTAAGGTTTTAAGGAAAGAGCATTAATCTCAAACATTCTGGATCGGATGCAACATTGGTTCCGTGAAAAAAGACATTGAAATTTGTAGATCAAACACGCCAATCCATCCTAGAGTAAGTGGAGTGCTACACCTCTGATTGCAATCTATTTGCGAGTTCTAATCCACCTTACAGTAAGTGGAGCGCTCTGTTCACAATTTGTTTGCAAGGAAGGACATGGAAAAGAAAAAAAATCTATGAATGAAAATTCATAGATTCAGGCTCAGAAAACACACAAAAAGGATAAGTTTATTGTTTAGATTATGTTTTTCAATGATAATGTCATGTGAGTTTTCACTAGAATTTAGTTCGAATATACAGGAGTTTGATCACAAATTAGGTTGTTGGCTAGCATATTTTCCTCCTGATTAGCGTAATGATATTGAATAGGATACCAAATTTCCTTTTGAGTTTATCGTGTAGGTACGTATTTGTTATACGTACAATGCTAGATTTAAGGATAGAATGAGAAATTTAGTCACCTACTTGGATTGATCTATTGGCTTCCCACAGTTGTGCAGTTTGAGAAATAAAAGACGGAATTCACCTCCTTTTTTATGGTATATCATTGGCATAAAATCAAAACGGCGAATTCGTAGAGAACAGTAAATCTCAAAGTATTAGGTAACAAAGAATGTTCCACCACCCAGAAAACAAACACAAAAACACCTCATCGAAATCGAAACCAACTAATCCTATATAAAATTGCAAAGACAACAAAGAGTACTAGAAAGATAATATGATCTGAGCAAAGGAGTAAGACGTTCAACATAAGAGAACGTTCAACTAAGAGAAGGGAGAGGAAAAAAAATCATCTTACATGACACCTAAGAGGATAATAAGGAAACAAAACCTATATCAAATAACATGAAGACAACCAAGCAACTTGATAGGGATAGATGAATAAAGATGCTAAAAAGATTCGACAAAAGTTATAAATTCAAAGTGCAAACAACATACAATGGGGAGATACAACTGTTACAAGCCAGATTAACCGAAATAAGGTGGTGTAACGGAGCATCAGAAAGCAAATCATGGAATGAAAAGCGGGCCAAAGGAACAGAGTAATGAAGCTTGGGCGAGCAAATATGTAAAGATAACCAAAATTGAATAAAAGTGAACAACACAATGAATTTCTTGGTTGGGCTCAAAGTAGTGGAAATAATTAAATACGAATATTAGCATAACATAATCTCAGAGTATAAAAGGTGAGTAAGAGAAAATAATGTAAAATAATTATTGGTGAATGCACAAACGAGTTGCTTTAAGTATTCTAGTGAAACAACGATTAGAGAAAGGAAGCAGACGTACAAAGTGCACCAAATGGCAAAAGAGAACACATAACACCGAAAATTAACTCCAGAAAACACACAGAACTGTCGAACCTAAAATAGCAAAGAGGGGATGTTGATAAATAAGGAAACCTGGAGCAATAAGGCACGCGACCACAAAAGGACAAATAATAACATTACATAATGTAATCCAAAATAACGGAGTGCGAACCCCGTAAACTTCTGGAGGTTCATAATAGGAAAAACCAGACATGTTCAGAATTATTAGAAGTTTTGAAGAAGGAACGTCGATAGAGAACACTAGAATTGCATGGCCAAAGACAACTAGATAACAATTTCACGGAGGTGTTGGCATCGAGATATTGAATTGGTGAATAGTCATATCGGTAATTAAGAACATCAGGTACGTCTAACCGCAAAAATTAAGAAAAAAAACTAGTAGAAAACCAAGGATATAGGACAATAGATATCTAGTATTGACAACACACAATTAAGAAGATATCACAAATAAAAGACCACAATCTATTTCCTTAACAACATGGAAAAGGCACTAGATATTGAGATTTGAACAAGTAGAGTGGATGTTATATTTTCAAAATAATAGAACTAAGGACCGCACAAAGTACCGATGGTATCAAGCACGATGTTCAAGAATACCCACACCCGAAGTCTCAAATGATGAGAGCAGTGAGTATCAACACTCAGCCCAACAACATCGAAAGTGGTGCTATAAAAAGAAAGGAGTCTATATGGATAAACTTAGGACCACACGGATACAAGAAGATCTTAAACACAACGATGCCAAAAATAAACACAAATTAAGTAGCTATCCCTTGGCGACATAGCACCGAGATAACGTATCGAGATAATGTGAATTTGAGAAGGTGGAGCAGATTACACAACATGATAGATTGCCACGAACAGACAACCAAGAGAAAAATGCTAACAAAATAACGTGGAGAAACCATTATCCTGAAGAAGGAAACATGAAGTGATTATCTTTTGTTTGATGACAAGCTTAGCAATTGGAAGAGAATTGCTAGGTTGAACCTTCTATCGATCCCCTCTATTCTATGAACATCGCGAACTTGAGGGGGAGAGTAGTGTTGGGGACATACCTACGTAGCCCAAGGTTCAGCCTAACATGTGGATAAAGCCGGAAACTCAAATCACTAAACTATGACAAACAAATAAGTTTACGGGAGTAGAGCGAACAAAATGATCATCTCGCAGATAAGGCGAGCGAACAAAACTAGGAATTCTAGAGGAGTGTTATGCAAGAAATAATAACTACACAAGATACAGAGAATCTGGCAAGATCATAACAAAACTCCGATAGAAGATCTCCAATCATGATATGAAAAGATAAGGTGAACAACTAAAATGTTAAATCCCGATATTCTATAAATAAGGTTCTTGAGACATGACAATCTGAACTTTTGGTTGATCTCTCTTGATTAGCCTCTCCCATACCCTGGATTACTATGGTAAGGTTTTAAGGAAAAGGGGTTAATCTCAGGAGTTATTGACCGGAAGCAGCAAGATACAAAGTGAGATAAATCATGAAATCTCAATTAATTATTTATATTCAAGAAAATTTTGTGTGACTTCAAGAAAATTCTGTGTGACGCCCCGTGTTTCATCTGTACAGGTACCCATTCCTATGTTTGAGATTTTTTGAGAGTTAGAATATTTATTTAATTATTATGTGATTTATTCATTAATTGAAACGTATATGAATTACGTGATTTAAACTCTCTATTTCATTTGGAATAATTTATTTGTATTTTATTTACGTGAATTAATTATCGAACATGCTTTATATGACTAATTATCCCTAGTTGTAACTTTCCAAAAATATGTGGAGTTAATTGCATAATTCTTTGTGAATCTAATTGATTTATATTTAAAAGTTTTAGGGGCTATTTGAATTACTTATTATTTTGGGGACCTTTTTGCAACTAATAAAATTCCCTCCCTCACCCACTAAAAACACATGACATAAACACACACCTCATACTTTTTGTTTCACTTTTCTCACTCTCTTTCAATCGAACTAAAGAAGAAAAGAGGTGAAGCTTCAAGCTCAGGTTCCATCCTCACCACCACCAAGCTTCGGCACCTTTCTCGTGTTTTGAGTTATTGACCCCTTTTCCCGACTCCTATACTTATCTTATATGATTTAAATATCGCTTAATTAATTGTTTAAATGCCTCACATACTTAAGGATAGATGTATAGTTGTTTAATTAATGTTTTAACTCACACGTATAATTCAATTATGATACAAATAATTGTCGAGCATAATATTAATTGCGCACATGAACATGCGCACGTCATTTCATACATATTATTTAATATTGAATTATACCATACCATCTCATAATCATGCCGTGTGTCCTATTTGGTCTCATTTCGCGTGGAGTGTCACTTGCACTTGACGTTTTCTTGTACAGGCCATCTCCCGGTCGACGAGGAGCAGGCTCTGTAGGCTCCTATCCGTAACTACTTTTGTCTTGTTATAGGTGAGGTTTTCTTTCTAGTTACTTAGAACCTGTACAACCCTACTTGAATGTTTTTTGCCCAAACTTATATAATATATTTGTAGTTTTCTAAACCTAACCTTTTCCTAAATGAACCTATTGTCTTGAAAGAAAATACCTTTCTTAACCGACTTGTTTTAGCTAGAACTTGCACTGCACTAGTTGGGCCCTTGGGAAGTTGTGGGATTGAAACCCGGTACAGCATCGGACCATCAGTCTGGCCTTTGCACGACCGCCTCTTTGAGATATTTTACGCGACCTAAAAGCTTGGAAGGGAGGATATTCTTGAGTACGTTGTGTTTAAGCATCAAACTAGTGAGTAGGCATCATAATCCACCATCTCACATGTCTTGATACATGGCTCGGGTCTTGTAAACCCTACCATCAATCCAGGAAAAAAGGATGAATTGATTGATTTTCATTGACTGTTGTGTAATGTTTAACTTGTTTGATCACCTAATAAACTTGGCTTAATTATTGTATACTATAGGAATATGGTTGGAGAACTTGCCCACTCGTTAGACCACTGATTGCCAAAACTGATTTAATGTTAATATTGTTTGTCCGCAATCCCCGAGTACTGATTGAAATCTACTGTGACGTCCCGTCTCTTCGGCAATCCAGGTACGGCATCACGGGAGAGTTTAATTCCATATGTTCGTGAATTATGTCTTATCATATGCTTTATATGTCAACGTGAGCTTTAAGTCAAGTTATTTATTTCCTTAGATTTTAATTATTACGTGATTGGACTCAAAAGTCCATTTAATTAAAGTTTAAGGACCTAATTGAAATTAGGGTTTTGAGCCGTTCTTCGGCTAACTTGAGCTCGATGATTCGTATTCAAATTCTGACTTCACCATTGGATTCGTTTCGATGATTTGGGTCTAACAAAACAAGCCTCATATTTTCTTGAAGCCATTTAGACCTCCCACAGATTTAAATTCTAACTGATCAAACCGAACCCGTCTTGAACCTAACCAGGCCTATTTTTCTTACCCTAAAATCGGGCCAACCCCTTTCTTTCTCCCTCATTTCTTACAAAACATTTCAAGTGAAGGGAAAAGAGAAAAAAAAAAGGGTTTTCCCCCCATTTTACACCTAAGAGCTCAAGTTCGACTCCGATTCTCTCCCGATCAATGATCCAAGGTAAGAGGTGAATTCCTCTCTTCTAGTGCTTCGTTTCTATCCGATTAAATTTTGTTTTTCTTTCTTGGATTCGTGAGTTGGAAAAGGAGATGAATAGTACATCTATATGAAAATTTGCTTCTAATGCCTCCATACGTGGATTAATTGATCTAAGGTTGATATATATATATATGTTGTTCGTATGAGCTCCCTCATTGTTTATTCGTTGAAATCTTGTTCGTTGCTTGCTTATAGCTTAAAACTCCATTGTTGGAGCTTGAAAGTGCATCCATAGCATCGTGTTTTATGACTTGAAACTTGAGCTAAGAATGTGATTAAGTGTTTAAGCTTGTGATTAGGGACTTAATGGTGTGATTAAGGGTGAATTTGATGGATTTGTGGAGTGTTGTTGCTTCCTTCATGGCTGGGCCACTGTTGTCTTTCTTCCTCACATTCCCGATATGATTTGCAGCATATTTGGATTTCAAGCGTGGCTCCCCCATTAAAAGATTAGAGCCATGGCCGTATATGGCCATGGACCGTTGAGATTTTTGGGCCTGCACTGAGACACGACCATGTCTCTCTTTACACCTTAAGGGAGACACACCCGTGTCTCCCTTGGGATTTTATCCCCCTGCACTGCCTCCCTTGGGATTTTATCCCCTGCACTGAGACACACCCGTGTAGGGGTGTGTGCTTGGGTGTCTCCCCTCTATTGATTCGTTCTATCTTGTTTCGTACGTTTGTTTTATGCTTTTATCCCACCCCAAGCATGATCCTGACTTGATTTATTATCTAATATGAATATGAATTAATGTAATATGATGTGTTTGATAAATTTATGGTATGTTTTAAGTGTTTAGATACGTTAAGTGTTCATAAACGATTAAGTGCTACCGTATGCTTTTCATTCACACTTGTTTGCATTAATTGTATGAACGTCTCTTAACGTATTTTATGAATGTGTTGAGCTATGTAATGCTTTCTTTTACATGTAATTGATATAAGAATGGATTATGCCTACATGATTGCACCTCTTAAGTGCATAAACATACGCGTGCATCTATGTGGTTCATTCTTGAGTCTAAGTCTTGCATCTTGTCTTCAGTTTGTCCAGGTGCACTTGGGGTGGTGTTTCACTAGCTGAGTCGATTCTGGGGTGGATCAATTATCTTGTTCTCGGCTTCATCGGTATAAGGTGAGGTCAGGATATAGTTAAACCCTAATGCAACTTGCTCGTTTTCTATGTATGCAGTTCATAAGCCTTATGTATATGTAAATATGCGCGAGGTATGTACCTTGATGGATTTGCCATATGATTTGAAAGTATGAAACGCTATGTACGAGCCTATGTATGCTTGCTTTTGGATTTGATATGTTTGGGTCTTGCCACACCATGCTTCAAACCGTGTGTCTCTCGTGAGCCAACCATCATATTCGGAGGGTGAATTATGGATTGACACGGAGACGTAAGTAAAGTGTTATGCTTCACACCATGTGCCTCTCATGAGCCCCGCTTTCGCGTAGGAAGGTGAACGACAAAATGACACAGAGAGGTAATGTAGCACCCGAACGTAGGGACCACATCCCCCGTACTAAGCTCCAAACCCGATTACGAAATGGAAATTCCGTACCTGAATCCGATGTTGGAAAACGGAATCAGAAAAGCAGCGAAAATTTAAAAATTTTCCAACAAAAGGATCTTGGACTCGCAATCGTGTATCCAAATTCGTAGAGATTAGAAACTTACTTTCTTAATTATCTTTCTTGAAGCGTTTCAAGCCACCCAAGAACGCTCTTCTCGAGGCTTGATCCCCTCTCCTTGGTAAAGCTCGAATCTTCAAAACTTCTAACTTGAAGCTCTCTAGAGATAGTCCACCAACTTGACTACAATCTAACTAGTAAGGATGCTAGTTCTCTAGTTAGTGTTTAGGCTTAACCTAGGGTTTAATTTATCTTGGAGAAAGGATGGTGTTCAACACATGAACCAAAAGAATTCAATCACTCTCTAAGGGGAGCATGAGCTCCCCTATATATAGGAAAGAGAGGGGACGGTCGAACCCTAGTCTTTTGGGGCAAGGATTTTGTCCCTCTCTCCTATTACTTGATCATCAAGTAATTCCAACTTTGACTTTGAATTCTAATTCAAATCAACTTTTAAGAGAGCTAAAAATACCCAAACTCCTTTTGGATAATTTTATACTTTATTTATTAAATAAATAAATAACTTATTTTATCTAATTAATTAATTCATAATTAATTAACTAGATTATTTTTCTCCCAAATTAGACTTTCTTTTTAATTCAAAATTAAACCAAAGTCTATTAAATAATTAACACATTTAATTATTTAATATTTAATCAAATAAACACGTGTGGCACACGTGTCCCAATGACACGTGTCCAGTCACGTGACCCACACGTGTGGTTTCACACGTGTGGGACCCTCCAGGCCCGATTAACTTGTTTAATCATTTTAAAGCCTTAACTGATGTAACCAAGTTGTTGTGTGTGACCCTCTAGGTTCTCAATTCAATTAGAAGTGACCCTAATTAATTAATCAGTCCACATATTAAATGACCATAGTCTAGCAACAGGTGTTTAACCCCTAGCTGAATTGGAATGTTTGGATTCGACATAACCTTTAAGTCATCGATTCATGTGAGATACTATCCTCCTACTTACTATCTCTCAACCAAGATCTAGGGTAAGGGAACAATCAGAACCCTAATAATCTGGTCTGAAAGCTAAGTGCATTTCATATCCATTTGATCTCAATCCAAGAAACCCCTTTCTTGATGTCTTGATCTACGGCCTTGGCCAAGGACTCCATATGGCATATGAATGACTTACACAATAAGAGATCACCTTGTAAATGCAAGTGTAGGTCTTTTCTTGATTCTCATTCACTTTCATGAATCACTTGTGCAGCCCCAGCATAAGCCTTGAATCAGTTGTCTAAGGCGACACCCTTTAAAGCTTACACATAAGACTACAGAGTCAACTCATAAAGTGACAAGGAACCTCAAGTCTAAGGATCAATTAATCACATCAAAGACTCGTGAGATATTTCCTAATCTGGAAGTTTCCATTTCCTGAAATAGAAGCTTCCTTTCCCATTTAGGAATCTTCTCACACGGGGCACCTCAGTGAACTTACTTATTGAAGTAAGCACCCTCATGTATCACGCACGTATCATCTATACACTTTGCTCCTCCATGAAACAAGGTGGTCCTTCTTAAGGGTATGATCCCACAAGCAAGCCTTAGAGGAGTCAGGTTGACACTCCCACTGTCTGTAGGACTCATCGGCTTGGAGTATTTTACTAATCATGACTTATGTGAAATAGGGCTCGTTTCATGAACCATTTCACCTAAATGGTAGAGTCCTAAAGTCATCAGGATTAGAGGAGTTCTCATACATGCACAGCTAAAGTAAACACATACCAAACAAGAGCATATAAAGAAGTGTTGCCTGAATTCGTTATTTCATTCAAAGATTGTTTGTGATTACAATAAGGAAAAGTATAAAGCGGATATACTATCGGCTTTCTAGGGCACTATTCCTAACAATCTCCCACTTGCCCTTCAAAGCCATTCTAAAGCTACTCTAAGTCCCATCTTCTGAAGATGACCTTCGAAAGCTTCACGGCTAAGGGGTTTAGTAAGTGGATCTGCCACGTTCTCTGCTGATGTGACCCTCTCAATTTACACATCTCCTCTTTTGATAATATCACGGATTAGGTGATACTTCCTCATAATGTGCTTGGTCCGTTGGTGAGATCTTGGTTCTCTTGCTTGAGCAACCGCCCCAGTGTTGTCACAAAACACAGTAATGGGGTCTTTCATGCTAGGAACAACATTCAACTCTTAAATGAAGTTTCTAATCCAAACACCTTCCTTAGCTGCATCATTTGCTGCTAAGTATTAGGCCTCAGTGGTCGAATCTGCAGTGGTTGTTTGCTTGGAACTCTTCCAACTCACTGCTCCGCCGTTTAGGCAGAAAATGTATCCTCACATTGACTTAAAATCATCTAAGTCAGATGCAAAGCTTGCATCGCAGTATCCTTCGACAGTAAGATCTTTCTGACCTCCATAAACTAAGAATAAATCTTTATTACTTTTCAAGTACTTAAGAATATTCTTCACGGCAGCCCAGTGACCATCTCCAGGGTCAGATTGGAAACGACTTGTTACACTAAGTGCATAAGCTACATCCGGTCGAGTACATAACATTGCATACATTATGCTACCTATTGCTGATGCATAAGGTGTATGAGTCATTCTTTCCTTCTCAAGGTTAGACTTAGGGCACATCTTCTTAGAGAGAGATGTTCCTACACTCATAGGAAGGTTTTTAACCTTTGCTGACTCCATATTGAATCTCTTCAATACTTAGTCAATGTACATCGATTGTGATAGTCCTATTAACCTTCTAGATCTATCTCGATAGATTTTGATTCCAAGAATATAGGAAGCATCACCAAGATCTTTCATCTCGAATTGGTTTGATAACCATAACTTAGTTACTTTCATGTCATCCTTCGAATTCCCAATAAGAAGGATGTCATCAACATAAAGCACTAAGAATTGCACTGAGGTCTCCAATTCCTTTCTATGCACACATGATTCATTCGAAATTTGAATGAAGCCAAACGCTTTGACTGATTCATGAAATCGAATGTTCCAATTCCTAGAAGCCTGTTTCAATCCATAGATTGATCTTTGGAGTTTGCAAACCTTTTGCTCACTCCCACTGAATGTGAAACCTATGGGTTGCTCCATATAAATGTCTTTATCAATGTCACCATTGAGAAAGGCAGTTTTCACATCCATTTGCCATATCTCATAGTCATAATATGCAGCAATGGCAAGCATGATCCGAATAGACTTTTGTATTGTAACTGGTGAAAAGGTTTCATCAAAGTCTACGCCGGGTCTTTGAGTGAATCCTTTTGCAACCAGTCTTGCTTTGTAGGTTGCAATGCTTCCATCAACTCCAAGCTTTCTCTTAAAGATCCATTTGTAACCTATGGGTTTGACCCCATCAGGCAAATCTACCAAGGTCCAAACTTGGTTGGAGTTCATGGAATCCATTTCGGACTTCATGACTTCTATCCACTGTTCAGAGTCAGAATCTGAAAGTGCCTCCTCATATGTTAAAGGATCATTATCCTTTTGAGAGATCTCATGGAAGAATCCATACCATCTCTCCGGCTGTATAGGAGCGTGTTCAGAACGCCTTAGAGGAGGATTTACATGTGTATCGAAATTCGTGATTGGTTGTTGTTGATCAGAAGGGGACGTTTCTTCAGTGGGTGGCGTGGGGTCACTTTGCACTTCCTCTAATTCTATGATCTTACCTTTCTTTTCTTTTAGGAACGGTTCCTCCAGAAAAGTGGCATTTCTGGAAACAAACACCTTTTGCTCAGATTAATCATAGAAGTAGTATCCTATGGATTCCTTAGGATAACCTACACAGTAGCATAAACTAGAACGAGACTCTAACTTATCTCCCACTATCCTCTTCACGTAAGCAGGACAACCCCAAATGCTCAAGTAAGAATAACTAGGGATTTTACCATGCCATATTTCATAGGGCGTTTTAGGGACTGACTTAGAGGGAACTAGATTCAAAATCTTGCTGCACTTTCTAGGACATAACCCTAGAAAGAAGGTGGTAAGTTAGTGAAACTTATCATGGAACGAACCATATCAAGTAGAGTTCGATTCCTTCTCTCAGAAACTCCATTAAGTTGAGGAGTTCCCCGAGGAGTCCACTGAGAGATAATCCCATTATCTTTGAGATGATTAAGGAATTCTTCACTAAGATACTCGCCTCCTCGATCAGATCGAAGTACTTTGATCTTGTGACCAGTTTGGTTCTCAACCTCCTTTTGAAATTCTAGGAACTTCTCAAAAGCTTCAGATTTATACTTCATTAAGTATACATAACCATACCGACTAAAGTCATCAGTAAAGGTTATGAAATACTGATGATTGCTTCTAGTGCTTACACTGAGCGGTCCACAAACATCAGAATGGATCAAATCCAAGACCTTAGTGGCACGTTCCATAGTTCCTTTAAAAGGAACTTTGGACATCTTTCCTTTGAGACAGGACTCGCAAGAAGTTAACTCTTTGAGATCATTTTCAGAGAATGATCCTAAAGTGCTTATCTTGGTAATTTTGTTCTTGGAAATGTGTCCTAATCTAGCGTGCCATAAGGGAGCTAAAACTTTGTCATCTCTCTTACGCTTAGTTTCTCGTTGTATATTCATAATATTGATATTTTGAGTTAGATAAAGTCCATTACTTAGAGTACCGATGTGAACGGAAGAGTTGTTCAGTTTGATAAAGTATTTACCATTCTTAATATAAGTTTCATAACTTTCACAATCTAAAATTGGAACTGAAATTATATTACGAATAATGCTCGGTACATAAAGGACTTTATTTAAGACTAACTCAAAACTACCTAAATCCAATCTAATTGTGCCTAAAGCTCGAGCTTCAACATTTGAGCCATTGCCGATCTTCAAGACACATTCTCCTTCTCTGAGTTGTTGGACTTCATTTAGCATCCGTACATCATTACAGATATGAGCTCCACAACCGGTATCAAGTACCCAAGAACTAGAATTAATAGAAAGATTTACTTCAACGAGAACCATACCTTTCTTTAGAGTAGCCTTGTACTCTGGGCAGTTTCTCCTCCAATGTCCTGCTTTGCCACAATGGAAGCAAACATCCTCTTTCTGATCACGCTTCTTCTTTTGGGCCTTCCCCTTCGAAACGCCACCAGTGGGCCTAAGGGGTTTCTTCTTCTTCTTTTGGGCTTTCTTACCCTTACCTGTAGAAGGCCCAGAAGAGAAAGATGGAGCATTCACCATCAGAACCTTATTGTCCTTCTTGATCGTGCTTTCAGCAGTCACAAGCTGACTAATCAGCTCAACTACAGTAGCACCAGCATGATTCATATTGAAGTTAAGGACAAATGGGTTGAATGATGGTGGGAGCGAAGCTAGCAACAAATCCACTGAAAGCTCATCTTTCAGTGGCATGTCCATGGAAGCAAGTTTCTCAGTAAGGGCGAGAAACTTGAGTCCATATTCATGGACACTTGAACCTTCCCTCATTCTCAAGTGGAACAATTCCTTTGAAGTGTTATACCTTGTAACACTTTCATGAGGGAGGTAAAGTTTCTCTAAGTGGTCGTAAATCTCCCAAGCGAATTCCATGGCCTCATGTTGCCTTTGCAAGCCAACATAAGGCAACGGGCTTGGAGATTATCATCCTTCCACTTCTGGATCGCATCCCGCTCGGCCCGAGTGGGAGCCTCCCCTTCGGGACTAGGCTCCCCTTCGAAGAGAACATAAGTTCTCTTCTCAGAATCTAAAATGATTTTTAGATTCCTCAGCCAATCAGAATAGTTGGGACCAGTCAACTTGTTTGACTCGAGGAATGATACAAGAGGGTTTGGTTGCCATTTCAAAACACGTAGAGAATCATAGAATCTACGACCTAAATGGTAAAACAGAGAACTAGTGACCATGCTGAATTATAACGATATACAAAAGATAAGGTCTTTAATCTAATGTAGCTCCCACTATTTTTCAAAGATCTATAATTCCCAAAGATCTAAGAGGAACGCGTTTCCCAATGGGTACTAAGATCCTAAGCATTTTACCTCGAACCCACGACTCACGGACATTCTAAGTAAAACCCTAGGTAGATACAACTTACCAATTCTAACACCTTTAGAATTCTTAGTAATTATTTTTGCATCACCTATCTTTCAATATGGACCCACGACTCGTGCGACATCCATATTTACTTAGGCGTTAAGCTAGGCCCATCAATCATAAGATCATGATCAAAACTTAGTTCGAACGACCCACGACTCGCGGACATCGCCCTTGCCAAAGTTGACCATGAAATATTGACCATTTAAAATGATCAATTAGGTAACGAAGAACTAATAAGCTCCACTAGTTATCCCACGACACGCGGACAATAACTAGCTTCACTTACTAAACTTAAAACCTATTGATGGAATGCTAGGAATTTAATTCAAAATTTGCACCTCGAATCAAACACCTATTTATTCGAAATTAGCTTAATATTTAATGGGAATTTTCGAATTAACCGGAGAGTTGTCCGGTTCGACCTCACCAACATATATGTTATCCAATTTTAATTAGTCTTGATTAATGCAAGTACACTTAAATGCATTTCACACAAGCACTTAGCAGATAACATGTCCTAGCATGATACTAACATGTGATGATCATGGGTTCTACCTATCTTTTGCGTGATATGTGGGAGCCACTCCACAATCACAAGTTCTAACATACATGCCACATAAACAGTTTAAATCACATAAGGGAAAGCAGTAACAAAATACGAGCCCTGACCCTATTACATTTTACAATTGAGATTCCCCTCTCTAACATTTTGAGGGGTCTTCACTTATGGCCTCCTTGTTACTTGAATGTGGTCCATCTTACTCCATGGGTCCATTGTCTCCAAAATGAAAATAAAACCTCACCACCTATTCTACTCTCAAAATTATAATAAAAAGAAAAAGACATAAAGTAATAAGGCTCAATCTTCATATTGGCCTTAGACAATTACACGGGGCATACCCCGGCCTCAAAAACAGTAATATGGAAAGCCACATAATAAATCACATAACAGTACGCACATAAGTGAGGCTCCAATCTCAATTGAAAAACGCAACTATAGGGCTCCAACCCCAATTTAAGCCATCCATGTGCATAAATTAAAACCATACATAAGTCTAAACCCATGATCACCTAACATGCATAAATTGCAAGAATTTAAATTTAACCAATAAATTAAAATTCTCGCTTTAAGCTCTAATAGCTTAACACACGACTTAGATGCAATTCTTTTTCAAGAGCCTTTTCAATAAAACCCGAAAAACAATAAACTAATAAAATTCCAATTAATTTCTGAAAATTAATAATTTTATTCTTTCAATATTTTCAGAAAATTAAGTTTGCAATTTTTTTTTTCAAAATTTAAATCGATCAATTTCTCAAAAATCTCAATTTAATCAAAATTTTAAAATAATTTTATTTTAGCAAAACTGATTTCAAAAGATAAAATTAAAATAAAATTAAATGGGATTTTAAGGACCGAAAACACGAAACACGAAAACACGGGCCCGGGACGACGTGGGATCGCCCGCCTGCTGCGCACCAGTTGCGCGCACAGCCGGCAGCGATTGCCGCGCGCCCTTGCGAACGGCGTGGGCGGGCAGTCCCGCACGTCCCCGGGCGGACGCTCCCGCAGGGTTGTGGGAGCGGCAGGCAGGCGCGCCTAGGACGGCCTCCCACGCGGTTGCGGGAGGGCTGGGCGGCGGCGACGGGGCCTGGGCGTGCGACGTGCTAGCACGTCTAAGCTCGTCTTTTTCGTGTTCCGTTTCGTATTTTGGGTTTCTCCAAAACCCGGTTCAATCCAAAATTAAGAAAAATACGATTTAAATAGATTTCAATCAAAACGGTTTTCAAAAACACAATTTAAGAAAACAGTTTCAGAAATTCAAGAAAAATTACAGTTTCATAATTCAGACTTTCTAAAATAACTCATGAATACCTAATTCGCATCTAAGCCTAAAAATTTCTACCAAATTCAGAATAATTGAGACGAATCAGAAACACAATTAACGAGGTGGCTCTGATACCACTTGTTGGAAAACGGAATCAGAAAAGCTACGGAAATTTAAAAATTTTCCAACAAAAGGATCTTGGACTCGCAATCGTGTATACAAATTCGTAGAGATTAGAAACTTTCTTTCTTAATTATCTTTCTTGAAGCGTTTCAAGCCACCCAAGAACGCTCTTCTCGTGGCTTGATCCCCTCTCCTTGGTAAAGCTCGAATCTTCAAAACTTCTAACTTGAAGCTCTCTAGAGATAGTCCACCAACTTGACTACAATCTAACTAGTAAGGATGCGGGTTCTCTAGTTAGTGTTTAGGCTTAACCTAGGGGTTTAATTTATCTTGGAGAAAGGATGGTGTTCAACACATGAACCAAAAGAATTCAATCACTCTCTAAGGGGAGCATGAGCTCCCCTATATATAGGAAAGGGAGGGGACGGCCGAACCCTAGTCTTTTGGGGCAAGGATTTTGTCCCTCTCTCCTATTACTTGATCATCAAGTAATTCCAACTTTGACTTTGAATTCTAATTCAAATCAACTTTTAAGAGAGCTAAAAATACCGTAACTCCTTTTGGATAATTTTATGCTTTATTTATTAAATAAATAAATAACTTATTTTATCTAATTAATTAACTAGATTATTTTTCTCCAAAATTAGACTTTCTTTTTAATTCAAAATTAAACCAAAGTCTATTAAATAATTAACACATTTAATTATTTAATATTTAATCAAATAAACACGTGTGGCACACGTGTCCCAATGACACGTGTCCACTCACGTGACCCACACGTGTGGTTTCACACGTGTGGAACCCTCTAGGCCCGATTAACTCGTTTAATCATTTTCAAGCCTTAACTCATGTAACCAAGTTGTTGTGTGTGACCCTCTAGGTTCTCAATTCAATTAGTAGTGACCCTAATTAATTAATTCACTAATTATTTAATCAGTCCACAGATTAAACGACCATAGTCTAGCAACAGGTGTTTAACCCCTAGCTGAATTGGAATGCTTGGATTCGACAGAACCTTTAAGTCATCGATTCATGTGAGATACAATCCTCCTACTTACTATCTCTCAACTAAGATCTAGGGTAAGGGAATAATTAGAACCCTAATAATCTGGTCTTAAAGCTAAGTGCATTTCATATCCATTTGATCTCAATCCAAGAAACCCTTTTCTTGATGTCTTGATCTACTGCCTTGGCCAAGGACTCCATATAGCATATGAATGACTTACACAATAAGAGATCACCTTGCAAATGCAAGTGTAGGTCCTTTCTTGATTCTCATTCACTTTCATGAATCACTTGTGCAGCCCCAGCATAAGCCTTGAATCAGTTGTCTAAGGCGACACCCTTTAAAGCTTACACCTAAGACTACAGAGTTAACTCATAAAGTGACAAGGAACCTCAAGTCTAAGGATCAATTAATCACATCAAAGACTCGTGAGATATTTCCTAATCTGGAAGTTTCCATTTCGTGAAATAGAAACTTTCTTACCCATTTAGGAATCTTCTCACACGGGGCACCTCAGTGAACTTACTTATTGAAGTAAGCACCCTCATGTATCACACACGTATCATCTATACACTTTGCACCTCCATGAAACAAGGTGGTCCTTCTTAAGGGCGTGATCCCACAAGCAAGCCTTAGAGGAGTCAGGTTGAGAGTCCCACTGTCTGTAGGACTCATCGGCTTGGAGTATTTTACTAATCATGACTTATGTGAAATAGGGCTCGTTTCATGAACCATTTCACCTAAATGGTAGAGTCCTAAAGTCATCAGGATTAGAGAAGTTCTCATACATGCACAGCTAAAGTAAACGCATACCAAACAAGAGCATATAAAGAAGTGTTGCCTTAATTCGTTATTTTATTCAAAGATTTTTTGTGATTACAATAAGGAAAAGTACAAAGCGGATATACTATCGGCTTTCTAGGGCACTATTCCTAACATCCGAACCATAGCGAACGGGAGACCAACTCACTCATTAAGCCAGGCGGAGCTAACTAAAACTAACTCAGAGTGCCCTCACGGCCCCATCAAAACAAAAAGTGATCAAATCCCAAGTATTCAAGTCATACATATACAAAAATAACAAGAAGTGTATGTGGAATGCATCTAACCAGACCTAGACCGACAAGTGTACAGCGCAGACACACTTTTCCACCTAGCTCAAGGTCAAGAGAGCACATGAAACTGAAAGATAAAACGAGGGGTCAGTCAACTGATTGAGTGAGGGGGCTAACGCACACCCACACACTATATATATATAGCATAACACGTAACAAAAGTGGATTTATGAACCGGAATAGGTTTTGCAAACCAAAACATTTCAAAACAAACCTATATACTTAAAACCATTTTCATAAACTCTATTCCAATTCATAATTCCCATTACAATACATATCACATACTCGACGAGAACGAGCTTCCAACCTTTGTTCCTCATATCAAATTAAAACATAAATCAGAAACATATCCATCCTCAACTCCAATGATAGAAGAGCCACGCGCGTAGATCTATCCATTCATAACTTTTAACAAACTCACACGGGGTAGCTAACCCACATTGTGTCCTCCTCGGCTTTCACACCGAAGGCATCAAAATACCACGCCTTCCCTAGCTCCCGGGGTTGCACGTGATACCTTGGATGGAGACAATGCACAGGCCGGGCCTCGACGGCCCAATATCGTCCCGGGGATTCCTTACCTATAGCTCCTTGGATCCACATTCACATATACATATCATATACCAATCTTTCATGGCAAAACTCGTTACCGAACTTGAACAAATTAAAACTTTGCAAAATTGCTTAAATATGCCTTCATAATTAACTTTTCTAAAACAAACTTGTTTCATAAGATCATGAACATATCATATACAACACTTATTTAATTATATATATAATATATAATCGCATGCATTGCTCAAAAATGTCACATAAAGGCTTTAGGTCAATAACTATACAAATCCTAAACCTCACCTTGTGCTTAAGAGTGAAAGGAAGTGGAAGTGAGCAAGGCTATATCTCGGGCTCGTCAACGGCAACCTCGTCTGAAAAAAACACGAGAACCCAAGACTTAGACTCTATATGGACTAAATACGATGTACAGCAAAATGTAAAGTATGCATAAGATGTAATGCAAGTCACTTAATAAATAAAATGCATTCATTTAGCCAAACAAATACGCAATAGTCCAATCTCACGGATAAACAAGTTATACGGCAAGTTAGAAGTGCAAAAAAATATCAAATTATCAAGCATATAAGACATATAAAAGCATTTAAGAAGCAACGGAATCAAACTAGGAAAGTTGAAAAATCACAAAACGGACAGCGGCCCCGAAAACTGTAGTTTGGAACAAATGAAGAAGTTCCAAATGGGCGTTTCAAAGGCTACTGCCTCCCCCCTCGAAGGCTGGAACGGTCGTTTCCATTTTAGTACAAAACTCGGAACGGCCATTCCGAGACCTAGACTTGTCTTTCCCGTGCGGCGAAATGGTCGTTTCCTATTTTCAATGACGGTCGAAACGGCCGTTTCGCCTGCGCCTGGAGCGTAGGTCAGTTCTCGAAAAACAAGGGAACGAAGCAAATTTGGCCAGTCATGGCCAAAACTCAAACAAATCAATCCAACTTCATATATTATCATAAATATCATGTAAGGATCACATATACATGCTTAAAACTCGAGAAAAACAAGAATCGAAACCATATTGATTAAAACCCAAATAAGAAGAAATTCAAGCTCAAACAAGGTATCTTGCATTTAATCCACACACCAAGCAAATTCATGCAATAAATACAATAAAAGCAATATATATAACTCATATATGGGGTCAAGTTTTAATTATATAAATCCAAGATCACATATTCATCAAAATGGCCAAACCCTCACTATTCAAGAGGTTAATCAAATAAACTCATACACACCACCATAACTCAAGATTCAAGCATGAAATTAAAGAGCACATCGTGGGGATTCCAAAACTTACTCAAGCTCGAGAAAAGGTGGAGAATCGAGTGAGATATGGGCTTGAGAAGGATTAATCAAAGTTGAAAGGGTTTGGAGCTTTCTTGGCTGCTGCTTTGTTACGTGAAATGAAGAGAAGAAGAAAGGCTAAACCGGTTCGGTTCAGGGCACGAGTTTGGTTCAAGGTTTTTCGACTCAGTTGATTCGGTTTAAAAGGTTTAGGGTCTAATAATTCACAATTCATATAATTTCAAATAATTCAAATACACAATTAATTCAAATAAATTCAATTAAGTTCATATGAGTTCATATAATTAAAGTAAAACGTAATTAATAATTAAATCATACAATTACTTGTCCGACTGTCGAACGGGGTATCACAGGTAAGCAAAGCATGGTGGTGGCAAAGTATGGTACGTATGTATGGTACATGTGTATGATACATATGAATATGGTAAGTATGACTAAGTTGCGTCTGTCTGTAGCGGGCTAGGAATCTGAATCTTACTTTAAATCTGAATATGAACCTGTCTGTTTGTCTATGGGCCCCGAAGATTTGTGCGAAGGAGGGTCTACTCCTGAGTACAGTCTCCATTTGTATGAAAGGATGTACCGGAATCCACTAAGAGGATTGGTTAGGGGATGGAGTCCTGAGGGTTGGAGAAGCATTGAGCACTCCCCTCATCTACTTGGAAGGGTAAGGTCATGCAACCCTTCCATCACCCAGAGAAGAGGTTGGTATGATATGATATGATAAGGTATGTTTTGTTTTATTTTCTTCGTTTTGATATGAATTTGAGGAGTAGAGGTTGGAATCTGAACTCGTACCCGCCAAGTCTTGTTATGTTTGCATTGGTTTGTGAAATGGGGATAGATTCATAATTAAGATAAAAGTTAGTATATCTTAATAAGAAAGTTTTTAAGGATATGTTTTGATATGGAACGTTTGTTATGATTCGAATACGTTATGTTTGCTTCGTTCTTTTGTTTTGTAACCCCTATACCTATATATCACGGATAAATATTTTGGGGTGCAAAAACTATCACCGGGTTCATGAACTTTACGATTTTAACGTGCTGTGCTCTTATGTATATGTAGGTATGTGTGGGTAGCCCCTCACTCAGTCTTTGGACTGACCCTCTCCCTCCCTATGTTTTTAATTTGCAGTTAAAGCTTTGGAGTTCGAGCAAGGAGGCGTGAGTCGGTCTTTGGAGGCGCTCATTGAGTCGAGTCTGTGTTTAAGTTCGGGTCCTTTGCATACGTATTTTGAATTTGATTAACATTGTACGAATGTACGTATATTTTGCAGTGTTTAAGTTATGTAATGAATTCGGGACAGGCTTCTAGGGATAGTATGAACCTGTTTGTATTTTTTATTTATGTTTGATTTCGGGATTAGGTATCTATGCTAGTTGAACCCGTCACCTGTTTATGTTTGAATTATGTATGTCATGTTTACGCTTCTGCACTTGTGTTATTTGAATTTTGAAGTTCAGGGTCTACGTTCCGCCTAGCTTAGGTGTAAGTTTGTCTTTCTCCAGTTCACCTCTGCTTGGTTCATGTACGGGTTTCCCATCTCGTTTGCGGATAGAGCTTAGGTGTGGGGGATTTGGTGACCCACCGTGCGGGGTGCTACATCTACTTTCTTACCCGCTTGAGAACTACTTTATAAAATCTTACTGGGATTATGGATAGCATGGTAATTCCGATATATATATTGTATGTTCCTCACTTAGTCTTCCATAGGCTGACCCTTCCCTTTGTTTTAGCTTCTTGCAGGTGCGTTGCTAGGCGGGACATAGAGAACTTTTGTATAATATCGCATTAATTCAATTGAACGATAGAAAAGAGAGAAATAGTGGAGGTTTTTTTGGAACGTACAACTTATATGAAAAAAGATAAACAAATGAGAAAGAAAAGAAAAAGAAAAATAAATAATAAAGGTCATTATAGTAAATTTAGGTGTTTAGGGAGTGAATAAAAATTAAAATTTAAGAATGAGAAGTTAGTACTAAAACTAATTGTTTTGGGGAGTAAACTAAAATTTCCTACACTAATAGTTACTTAAAATTAATTGCCCCTTTCGATATTGATTAAATAATTATAAAAAATAATAATTTTTACAAAATTGTCATATAAATTTTTATTTTCTTTTTATTTCACATATTTTAACAAGTCAATAATTTAGTTTGAGTAAGAAATTTTTTTTCAATTTATTGAATTAATATTTTTTTCAATTTATGTCAGTGATATGACAACCATGTAAACATTTCCGACGACAAATTAATTCATTGGCAAAAATCGGACATGTATTGCAAAAATTTAAAAGTTATGAAACTTAATTACAAAAAATAATATGAACAGGACTAAATTATCAAAATGAAAAACTTACTGTACCAGTTTTTTATTTTAATTTTTTTAGTCAGGATTTTTTCAATTTATTAAGTCAGCATTTTTCCCAATTTGTGTTGCTGCTACCACGTAGACATTTTCAACGGCAAATTAATTTTTCGGTAAAAGTCGGACCAACATTGTAAAATTTTTAAAGTTATTGAATTTAATTGCAAAACAGGATTCGGGCTAGATTAAATTACCAAAATGAAAACTTATAAGAATAATTTTACATTTTTACCTAAATTAGAAATGATTTAGTAGGGTTTCCTCGTTCATTTTTATTTTATATTTATTATTGCTTACAAAACTTTGAAAGTGTAATGTAATTTGTCTATTTAAAATTTTGACCTTTTCATGTTCTTACATATTTATTAAGTTTGTTGCTTTATTAAAAAATAAATACACACAAATGGAGAGGGGTATTCGTAATTTTGGAACGTATAAGGGGGTTTAGTGTAATACATCAAACAACATCAATTATTGCAAGAATTTTGTTTGTTTTGAGTGCATTGTTCGCTAAAGTCCTTGTTGATGCATTCTGTCTCGAGGAATTTTCGAAAATAATATTTAATTTAAAACGGATTCCTAAAATGTTATTGAAAAAGAATGGGTTAATATTTTGCTATAGAACGCCACATCATGTGGCGTTTTTGTATTTTTTTAATATTTTTTTTAACGGGGTCGTCGAATAATACGGTGACCCAATCTACGGCGACCCAATCCACATTTTTTTTTTAATTAATATTTTAATTTTGGTCACCGTATTAAAAAAATATTTTTTTTTAATAATTTAATGAAGGTCGCCGAATAATACGGCGACCTTAATAAAAAATTATTTTTTTTAATTTTTTTTAATAGTTTAATAAAGGTCGCCGAATAATTTGCTTTTTCGGAGATCCAAATGATATCGAAAAAATACAAAGTTTATTTCGTTGGATTTGAATCGTCGAAACGAGTTCAACGAAAAAGACGGAATTCGAACTCAAATCCCATAACTCAAGTTATAGCTGAAAACCAAATCAAATGGGATAAATGGGTCATATGGACTAAAATTTGCTTCGTCAGAGGTCCAAGCGACATCGAAAAAATACAAAGTTTAGTTTATTGGATCAAAATCATGAAAACGAGTCCAACAAAAATGACAGAATTTGAATCCGAATGTCGTAGCTCAAGTTATAGCTGAAAAACGAATCAAATAGGGTAAATGGGTCATATGGACTAATATTTACTTGGTCGGAGGTCCAAACGACATCGAAAAAATACGAAGTTTAGTCCATTGGATCTGAATCGTCAAAATGAGTCCAACGAAAAAGACGGAATCCGAATCCAAATCCCGTAGCCCAAGTTATAGCTGAAAAACGAATCAAATAGGGTAAATGGATCATATGCACTAAAATTTATTTCTTCGGAGGTCCAAACGATATCAAAAAGATACGAGATTTGTTTTATTGGATCTGAATCATCAAAATGAGTCCAACGAAAAAGACAGAATTCAAATCCGGATCCCGTAGCTCAAGTTTTAGTTAAAAAACAAATCAAATAGGGGAAATGGGTCCAAAAAAAATACGACCCATTTACCCTATTTGATTCGTTTTTCAACTATAACTTGAGCTACGGCATTCGGATTCAAATTCTGTCATTTTTGTTGGACTTGTTTTGATGATTTTGATCCAATAAACTAAACTTCGTATTTTTTCGATGTCGTTTGGACCTCCGACGAAGCAAATTTTAGTCCATATGACCCATTTATCTCATTTGATTTGGTTTTCAGCTATAACTTGAGTTATGAGATTTGGGTTCGAATTCCGTCTTTTTCGTTGAACTCGTTTCGACGATTCGGATCCAACGAAATAAACTTCGTATTTTTTCGATATCATTTGGATCTCCGAAAAAGCAAATTATTCGGCGACCTTTATTAAACTATTAAAAAAAATTAAAAATAATTTTTTATTAAGGTCGCCGTTAAATTATTAAAAAAAAATAGTTTTTTAATTCGGTCACCGTATTATTCGGCGACCAAAATTAAAATATTAATTAAAAAAAAAAAGTGGATTGGGTCGCCGTATTATTCGGCGACCCCGTTAAAAAAAATATTAAAAAAATACAAGAACGCCACATGATGTGACGTTCTATAACAAAATATTAATCCATTCTTTTTCAATAACATTTTACAAATCCGTTTTAAATTAAATATTATTTTTGAAAATTCCTCATTCTGTCTGCACTTTGGCCTTTGCAGTTTTGTAGATATTCACCCACTCCTCAATGAAACCGCTATATATTTCGAAGGACCAACTCTAGTAAATGTAAGATATTTTTTTCGATAAACATGTATAATCAGTAAAGCACGACCACACCTAGGAAGGTGTGTTTTTTTGGAAGGAACTCATCCATCCTTAATTAAATATTAGAGGTATTCCACGGTAAATGCCGTAATCTAGATAAAAAAACTAGTAATGCACAAAAGCCATATAAAAAGCATGTACCGAAAGCGTGATGTAAAAAATAATATTTTGAAGACAAAGACTATAGAAAAGGAGGAAGTGGAGAGGAGAAATTCACACTAATTTTCTATACTTAAATCGACACTTCTATTAAAACTCAAATATTCTTACAAACTCACTCTTTTTCGCAAATCTTTTCTTTTTTTTCTCTCTTATGTATCTTTTGTCTCGTCGTGTCCACAAATTCAAATGAGAACACCTCTATTTATACTATTCTAAAAGCAATATAAAACTACTCCAATTCATTATAATATTATAACTCCAATCCTAAATCCTATAAAGTTATAGGATCACATATAATCTCTTACATTTACTTTATTTATTTGTAACCATTCATTTACTTCATCCCTTCATTTATCCGACCTTTCACTTCGCTTGTTATGGTCGATTTAATGACGACATTCAACAAAGCATATGATTACAAAGCTGATAGTAAATCAGGTAAAAAAACAGTCTGCTTTACGTTCATGTCCTTTCTTCCACCAATTCTAGCTCAGAAGACCCCTCCAATAAATATAATTTCACCTTTTAATGTCACGAGAAACAAATGCAACAGAAAATCAACAACTTTTATGCAGAAAGAGCTTAAGCAATTCCCATGAATATTTGAGAATATTTGCAAGTTCACAGGGTGTTTTAATTTGATAATGAATTATAAGCTCTCCCTTTCTTTTTATTTTTAGGGATTTAAATTTTTTTATTAAAAATTTGTATATAATATTAATAGGCTGATGGGGGCTGGCTCTTTGGTTATTCTATGAAGCTCACTCTAAACAGGCTGCCGCCGGTGATCTTCTTAGGAAGGGAGAGCTCACTCTAATTTGTATATAATATTAATAAGCTCACTCTAAACAGGCTGCCGCCGGAGGTTTTCTTAGGAACGCTGATGGGGACTGGCTCTTTGGTTATTCTATGAAGCTCGGGAATGTTTCTATCAACATGGCGGAATTTCTCGGGCTTCATAAGGGATTAATGCTTGCTTGGGAACAAAGGTTTCCTAAAATTGAGATTGACATCGACTCTGAGGCCGTGGCGAATTGGGTGATGAAGGATGATGTGGAGGAACACCCGCTGAGGAACATCATCTTGGACTGACATAGGCTCCTTCACATGCCTTGGGAAGCCAAGTTACACCATGTTTCTCGGGAGGGTAATGATAGTGCTGATAAAATTAGCCCGGATGGGGCATGATATCGACGTCGATTGTTTGGTTTGGGACTCACCACCGGTTGTGTTCGGGTAGTTTCTTTTGTTTCTTGGTTCCCCCGGTCTAGACTTGTGTTGGACAAAAAAAAAAAATAATAATAACTTATTATATTGAACCATCAACGTAATTGAAGTTTCAAATTGATTTTAGTAAAATTAAGAATACCGGCGGAACTTCTATAAAACAATCTGTTTTGAATAATTAAGACTATTCATTTTTTATTAATATTAAATTTCTGCGACTAGTAGAAGGTGTGAAACTTCAGTCACTATAATGAAAAACTTTTGATTCTGTGCATCAAAATGTTAGATAAAACAGTGTTTTTCCTAACCAATGCCTATAAACGCGAGTATGCATAATATTTTAACCAATCATAAAGAGCGAAAGTACAATTTCTTAAATCAAATAAGATCCAAATATTTTTTTTTAAATAAAAAAAAAAGAACCAAATATAGATACGTCTAACTACAAAATGTATAGATTATAGATGTAATTTACCTATATTTTTTTTATTTGACAAAAATTAAAATGTGGGTTTTTTTTTTTTTTTTTTACGTAATATTGAAACAAATTGAGACAATGAACATTTCAAGTGGTTAAAGAAATTTTTTTTCTATAACAATGATCCAGATTCGTATTCCTCTAATTATTTGGGGGTGTGTTAAAAAAAATAAAAATAAAAAGAACATTGAGACAAGGAACAAGAAAATGGATGGATTTATATAATTTTTCTTTCTTGCTATATTATGAACTTGGGAATTGACATTCATATTGCCACGTATATACCTTCTAGATGAAAATAAATAAGTTAGAAACTTACAGCTGTATACTTACTCTTGTGTTGAGGTGAAAACTCCCAATACACGTGTCACCATCCGGTTGGTAACACTACTTGTATAAATACCTGTATTAACTGTACAAATCATTCATTATGGAAAATATGATTTCTTCTTCATAGCTCCTTCCAGATTTCCTCTTTGATTTGTGTGTGCTCTGAATATTATCATGGTATCAGTTGATTATCTTTGATTGATTCTCTGATTTCATGTTCAATTTTGTTCTGTTTCGTTTTAATTTCATTTCAATTTCGTTCAATTTCCTTGATTCGTGGTTCTGCAATTCCATCTTCTCTCATGGCGTCGGCGGAGGAAATTGCCGCCGCTGAATCCCGGCTCACCGCCTTCGGTCCTCTCTTTCTTCACGCTAATGAAAGCCCAGGGTTGTTTCTTGTTTTTTCACCTTTGGATGGTGCGAATTACTACACATGGCGCGCGGCATGAAGATGGCTCTGTTGTCCAAGAACAAATTAGCATTCGTTACTGGCGAGATTCTGATGCCTCTGACCACCGATCCTTTGTTTCCGGTGTGGGTTCGCTGCAATACCATGATCGTTTCTTGGATCTCGCGTGTCGTTTCACCGTCGATTGGTCAATCCGTTCTTTGGATGGACAAAGCTTCTGATGTCTGGGCTGATTTGCGTGAGCGTTTTTCTCATGGTAACACATTTTGCATCGCAGAGTTACAGGAGGAGATTCATGTCGTACGTCAAGGTGATGATCTTGTTTTGGATTATTTTACCAAGCTCAAGATTCTTTTGGATGAGTTTTATAATTTTAGGCCACTACCATCTTGCTCTTGTAATCCATCTTGCTTTTGGATGAGTTTTGCTCTTGTAATACCAGCAAAATAATTGCGTTATTCGGTTTCCTAATGAGCTGAATGATAAGTTCTCTGGCGTCCGTTCTCAGATTATGTTGATTGATCCTCTGCCTTCTTTAACCAAGGTTTTCTCCATGGTTATATAGCAAGAACGACAGTTGTCTCTAGATTCAGATCATAAATCCTTTGCCGTTCACTCTTTCGAGAATTCTAGCTCCAAGAGTGCTTCATTCAACTCTCAGGGTGCGGGTTCATCTAATTCTCAAGGTGCTAGCACGTTTAATTCTCAGGGAGCTAGTTCTTCTAAATCTGGGTTCAATCAAGGTTATGGTTGTGGTTTCAACAAGTTCAAAGGTGCCAAACCACCTCTTAACAATGGCAAAGTCTGTCGTCATTGTGGTGGACCAAACCATACAGAAGCTACTTGCTATAGGAAGTATGGTTTCCCTCCTAACTTCAAGTTCAAAAATCCAGTTGCTGCTGCTATTTACACTACTCAAGATTCAGTGCAAGAGGATACTCCAGACATATCAACTCAGGACTCTCAGTCTGTTCCAGTTATGGCTTCGGAAGTTCCTGAGTCTTCCCCTGTCTCATTCACTGCAGAGTAGTTTCAAAAGCTTATTAGCTTAGTTCAATCTCCTTCTGGTACTCAGCAAGCTCATCAAGTCAATAATATTTTCACTGCTTTCGCTTCGTCTGATTCTCTGAAACCTGATTTTGAGTTAGGTATAAACTCTATCTCTGGTAGTTATATTTCCAAGGATTCTTGGATTCTTGATACAGGTGCCACAAATCATCACGGTATTTGTACTTACCTCATGGATAGTCGTCGGGGTAGTGGGCTCGGTGAAGGTAGCTGAGGGCTGTACTACGGGAAGTAGTGGCTCGATGGTTCCGCCTACTTGTTCTTTTAGGACTATGTCTGGTCAAGACAGGGAGTAGATCCTGACTACTCTCCCCCGGACGGCGGCTGAGTGGGGAAAGGAAAAAATACTCTGACTCCACGAAATCACAATCCATAGTGGTGAACACCCACCTAGTAGAGGGATGATAACACCTATACCCCTTCTGGTTGACCCCATACCCAACAAAGACACACTTGACCGAGCACGGGTCAAGTTTAGACCAGACGATTTTAGGAAGATGAACAAAAATAGAGCACCCGAAGACCCGAGGCTGGAGGGTCAGAATGGAGGGGATACTGACTTGAGAGGCTAGGCACTTTAGTGGTGTATAAAAGTTCAGGGGTTTTGAGGGCAACCGATTAACAAGATAGACAGACGTAGCTATGGCCTCAGGCCACATATACTGAGGACAGTGAGATTCAATGAGAAGGGATCTAGACATCTCAAGTAGCTGATGGTTTCTGCGTTCAGCTACCCCATTTTGCTGTGGTGTGTGAGGGCATGAGGTTTAGTGTATGATCCCTTGGTTCTGAAAGAATTGTTTTAAAACAGAGTTTACATACTCCCCCCCTCCCCCCTCCCACCCCAAAATATCTGAAAAGCACCTGAATGTGAGAACAAAAATGGGTACGAACCATATTAAAGAACTCAACAAATTTATCAGAAACTTCAGCTTTATTTTTGAGGAAATAAATCCAAGTCATACATGAATAGTCATCAATAAAAAGAACAAAATACTTGAAACCATAACTGGACTCAGTGTTCGGGGTAGGGCCCCATACATAAGAATGCACTAAGGAAAAAACTGACTTCGACCTAGAGTTTGACACAGGATACGAATGCTTATGACTCTTGGCTGGTAACCCCAATAGTTGTTTAAAGAGTAATTGTAAGAGTAATCTTTTATACATGTTGACGGGGTCTTATAATTACTCTTTAAACAACTATTGGGGTTACAATTTCAGAAAATAGAACATGTGGGGGTTAAATTGGAATTATGGGGGATGTTGACTTAAGCGAAAAAATGGAAGGGCAGGGTGGTAAAACCACCCCTTGCCCTATACCTAAATTGGCGTGACCTAATTCCCCTCTCTCGTCTGATGCAGCAGCCTCCACATTCTCTCCTTCCTTCCTTGCTTCCGTCTGTGACTCTCCTCTTCCGGCGGTGGCGACGGATGCCACTCCATAAGCCGACTTCGTCGTCGTCGTGTGGTCTCTCCGCCTGCTCCTCCATCCCCTCTGTTGGAAAACACGAATCAGAAAGCAGCGGAATTTAAAAAATTTTCCCAACAAAAAGACCTTGAACTCGCAATCGTGCAACCAAATTCGTAATGATAGAAAACTTACTTTTCTTTTATTCTTTCTTGAAGCGTTTCAAGCCACCCAAGAACGCTCTTCTCGCGGCTTGATCCCCTCTCCTTGGTAAAGCTCGAATCTTCAAACTTCTAACTTGAAGTCTCTAGAGAAAGTCCACCAACTTGATCACAATCTAACTAGTAAGGATGCTAGTTCTCTAGTTAGTGTTTAGGCTTAACCTAGGGTTTAATTTAATCTTGGAGAAAGGAAGGTGTTCAACACATGAACCAAGAATTGTCAATTAGCTCCATAAGGAGCTCGAGCTCCCCTATTTATAGAGGGGGAGTGCTGAAATTCCTAGTCCTTTATGGGCTAGGATTTTGGTCCCTCTCTCCTATTACTTGATCATCAAGTATTTTCCAACTTTGAATTTGAATTCTAATTCAAGTCAACTTTTAAGAGAGCTAAAAATATCCAAACTATTTTTGGATAATTTTATACTTTATTTATTATAAAATAAATAACTTATTTTTATCTAATTAATTAATTCATAATTAATTAACTAGATTATTTTCTCCAAAATAAGACTTTCTTTTTAATTCAAAATTAAACCAAAGTCTATTAAATAATTAACAACTTAATTATTTAATATCCAATTAAATAGTCACGTGTGGCACACGTGTCATAGTGACACGTGTCCAGTCACGTGACCCACACGTGTGGTTTCACACGTGTGGAACCCTCTAGGCTCGATTAACTCGTTTAATCATTTTAAAGCCTCAACTCATGTAACCAAGTTGTTGTGTGTGACCCTCTAGGTTCTCAATTCAATTAGCAGTGACCCCAATTAATTAATTCACTAATTAATTAATCAGTCCACAGATTAAACGACCATAGTCTAGCAACAGGTGTTTAACCCCTAGCTGAATTGGAATGTTCGGATTCGACAGAACCTTTAAGTCATTGATTCATGTGAGATACAATCCTCCTACTTACTATCTCTCAACCAAGATCTAGGGCAAGGGAATAATCAGAACCCTAATAATCTGGTCTTAAAGCTAAGTGCATTTCATATCCATTTGATCTCAATCCAAGAAACCCTTTTCTTGATGTCTTGATCTACTGCCTTGGCCAAGGACTCCATATGGCATATGAATGACTTACACAATAAGAGATCACCTTGCAAGTGTAGGTCATTTCTTGATTCTCATTCACTTTCATGAGTCACTTGTGCAGCCCCAGCATAAGCCTTGAATCAGTTGTCTAAGGCGACACCCTTTAAAGCTTATACCTAAGACTACAAAGTTAACTCATAAAGTGACAAGGAACCTCAAGTCTAAGGATCAATTAATCACATCAATGACTCGTGAGATATTTCCTAATCTGGAAGTTTCCATTTCCTGAAATAGAAACTTCCTTTCCCATTTAGGAATGTTCTCACACGGGGCACCTCAGTGAACTTACTTATTAAAGTAAGCACCCTCATGTATCACGCACGTATCAACTATACACTTTCCACCTCCATGAAACAAGGTGGTCCTCCTTAAGGGCGTGATCCCACAAGCAAGCCTTAGAGGAGTCAGGTTGACACTCCCACTGTCTGTAGGACTCATCGGCTTGGAGTATTTTACTAATCATGACTTATGTGATATAGGGCTCGTTTCATGAACCATTTCACCTAAATGGTAGAGTCCTAAAGTCATCAGGATTAGGGGAGTTCTCATACATGCACAGATAAAGTAAACGCATACCAAACAAGAGCATATAAAGAAGTGTTGCCTTAATTCGTTATTTCATTCAAAGATTGTCTGTGATTACAATAAGGAAAAGCACAAAGCGGATATACAATCGGCTTTCTAGGGCACTATTCCTAACAATCTCCCACTTGCCCGTCAAAGCCATTCTAAAGCAACTCTAAGTCCCATCTTCTCAAGATGACCTTGGAAAGCTTCTCGACTAAGGGGTTTAGTAAGTGGATCTGCCACGTTCTCTACTGATGTGACCCTCTCAATTAGCACATCTCCTCTTTTGATAATATCACGGATTAGGTGATACTTCCTCATAATCTGCTTGGTCCGTTGGTGAGATTTTGGTTCACTTGCTTGAGCAACCGCCCCAGTGTTGTCACAAAACACAGTAATGGGGTCTTTCATGCTAGGAACAACATTCAACTCTTGAATGAAGTTTCTAATCCAAACACCTTCCTTAGCTGCATCATTTGCAGCTAAGTATTCGGCCTCAGTGGTCGAATCTGCAGTGGTTGTTTGCTTGGAACACTTCCAACTCACTGCTCCGCCGTTTAGGCAGAAAATGTATCCTGACATTGACTTAAAATCATCTAAGTCAGATGCAAAGCTTGCATCGCAGTATCCTTCGACATTAAGATCTTTCTGACCTCCGTAAACTAAGAATAAATCTTTAGTACTTTTCAAGTACTTAAGAATATTCTTCACGGCAGCCCAGTGACCATCTCCAGGGTCAGATTGGAAACGACTTGTTACACTAAGTGCATAAGCCACATCCGGTCGAGTACATAACACTGCATACATTATGCTACCTATTGCTGATGCATAAGGTGTATGAGTCATTCTTTCCTTCTCAAGGTTGGTCTTAGGACACATATTCTTTGAAAGACATGTTCCTACACTCATAGGAAGGTACTTAACCTTTGCTGACTCCATATTGAATCTCTTCAATACATTGTCAATGTACATCGACTGTGATAGTCCTATTAACCTTCTAGATCTATCTCTATAGATTTTAATTCCAAGGATATAGGACGCATCACCAAGATCTTTCATCTCGAATTGGTTCGATAACCATAACTTAGCCACTTTCATGTCATCCTTCGAATTCCCAATAAGAAGGATGTCATCAACATAAAGTACTAAGAATTGCACTGAGGTCTCCAATTCCTTTCTATACACACATGATTCATTCGAAATTTGGATGAAGCCAAACGCTTTGACCGATTCATCAAATCGAATGTTCCAATTCCTAGAAGCCTGTTTCAATCCATAGATCGATCTTTGGAGTTTGCAAACCTTTTGCTCACTCCCACTGAATGTGAAACCTATGGGTTGCTCCATATAAATGTCTTTGTCAATGTCACCATTGAGAAAGGCAGTTTTCACATCCATTTGCCATATCTCATAGTCATAATATGCAGCAATGGCAAGCATGATCCGAATAGACTTTTTGCATTGCAACTGGTGAAAAGGTTTTATCAAAATCCACGCCGGGTCTCTGAGTGAACCCTTTTGCAACCAGTCTTGCTTTGTAGGCTGCAATGCTTCCATCAACTCCAAGCTTTCTCTTAAAGATCCATTTGCAACCTATGGGTTTGACCCCATCAGGCAAATCTACCAAGGTCCAAACTTGGTTGGAGTTCATGGAGTCCATTTCGGATTTCATGGCTTCTATCCACTGTTCAGAGTTAGAATCTGAAAGTGCCTCCTCATATGTTAAAGGATCATTATCCTTTTGAGAGATTTCATGGAAGAATCCATACCATCTCTCCGGCTGTCTAGGAGTGCGTTCAGAACGCCTTAGAGGAGGATTTTCGTGTGTATCGAAATTCGTGATGGGTTGTAGTTGATCAGAGTGGGACGTTTCTTCAGTGGGTGATGTGGGGTCATTTTGTGCTTCTTCTAATTCTATGATCTTGCCTTTCTTTTCCTTAAGGAACGGTTCCTCAAGAAAAGTGGCATTTCTGGAATCAAACACCTTTTGCTCAGATTGATCATAGAAATAGTATCCTATGGATTCCTTAGGATAACCTAAAAAGTTGCATAAGTTAGAACGAGATTCTAACTTATCTCCCACAATCCTCTTCAAGTAAGCAGGACAACCCCAAATTCTTAAGTAAGAATAACTAGGGATTTTACCATGCCACATTTCATAGGGCGTTTTAGGGACTGACTTAGAGGGAACTAGATTCAGAATCTTTGCTGCACTTTCTAGGGCATAACCCCAGAAAGAAGGTGGTAAGTCAGTGAAACTCATCATGGAACGAACCATATCAAGTAGGGTTCGATTCCTTCTCTCAGAAACTCCATTAAGCTGAGGAGTTCCCGGAGGAGTCCACTGAGAGATAATCCCATTATCTTTGAGATGATTAAGGAATTCTTCACTAAGATACTCGCCTCCTCGATCAGATCGAAGTGCTTTGATCTTTTGACCAGTTTGGTTCTCAACCTCCTTTTGAAATTCTAAGAATTTCTCAAAAGCTTCAGATTTATACTTCATTAAGTATACATAACCATACCGACTAAAGTCATCAGTAAAGGTTATGAAATACTGATGATTGCTTCTAGTGCTTACACTAAGCGGTCCACAAACATCAGTATGGATCAAATCCAAAACCTTAGTGGCACGTTCCACAGTTCCTTTAAAAGGGACTTTGGACATTTTTCCTTTGAGACAGGATTCGCAAGAAGTTAACTCTTTGAAATCATTTTCAGAGAATGATCCTAAAGTGTTTATCTTGCTAATTATGTTCTTGGAAATGTGTCCTAATCTAGCGTGCCATAAGGGAGCTGAAACTTTGTCATCTCTCTTACGCTTTGTTTCTCGTTGTATATTCATAATATTGATATTTTGAGTTAGGTAAAGTCCATTACTTAGAGTACCGATGTGAACGGAAGAGTTGTTCCGTTTGATAAAATATTTACCATTCTTAATATAAGTTTCATAACCTTCACAATCTAATATTGGAACTGAAATTATATTACGAATAATGCTCGGTACATAAAGGACTTTGTTTAATACTAACTCAAAACTACCTAAATCTAATCTAATTGTGCCTAAAGCTCGAGCTTCAACGTTTGAGCCATCGCCGATCTTCAAGACACATTCTCCTTCTTTGAGTTGTTGGACCTCACTTAGCATCTGTACATCATTACAGATATGAGTTCCATAACCGGTATCAAGTACCCAAGAACTAGAATTAATAGAAAGATTTACTTCAACGAGAAAAATACCTTTCTTTAGAGTAGCCTTGTACTCTGGGCAGTTTCTCCTCCAATGTCCCGCTTTGCCACAATGGAAGCAAACATCCTCTTTTTGATCACGCTTCTTCTTTTGGGCCTTCCCCTTCGAAATGCCACCAGTGGGCCTAAGGGGTTTCTTCTTCTTCTTTTGGGCTTTCTTGCCCTTACCTTTAGAAGGCCCAAAAGAGAAAGATGGAGCATTCACCATCAAAACCTTATTGTCCTTCTTGATCGTGCTTTCAGCAGTCACAAGCTGACTAATCAGCTCAGCTACAGTAGCACCAGCATGATTCATGTTGAAGTTAAGGACAAATGGGTTGAATGATGGTGGGAGCGAAGCTAGCAACAAATCCACTGAAAGCTCATCTTTCAGTGGCATGTCCATGGAAGCAAGTTTCTCAGTAAGGGCAAGAAACTTGAGTCCATATTCATGGACACTTGAACCTTCCCTCATTCTCAAGTGGAACAATTCCTTTGAAGTGTTATACCTTGTAACACGTTCATGAGGGCGGTAAAGTTGCTCTAAGTGGTCGTAAATCTCCCAAGCAAATTCCATGGCCTCATGTTGCCTTTGCAAGTCCGGAGACATGTTAGCCAACATAAGGCAACGGGCTTGGAGATTATCATCCTTCCACTTCTGAATCGCGTCCCGCTCGGCCCGAGTGGGAGCCTCCCCTTCGGGACTAGGCTCCCCTTCGAAGAGAACATAAGTTCTCTTCTCAGAATCTAAAATGATTTTTAGATTCCTCAGCCAATCAGAATAGTTGGGACCAGTCAACTTGTTTGACTCGAGGATCGATACAAGAGGATTTTTGGTTGCCATTTCAAAACACGTAGAGAATCACAGAATCTACGACCTAAATGGTAAAACAGAGAACTAGTGAGCATGCTGAATTATAACGATATACAAAAGATAAGGTCTTTAATCTAATGTAGCTCCCACTGTTTTTCAAAGATCTAGAATTCCCAAAGATCTAAGAGGAACACGTTTCCCAATGGGTACTAAGATCCTAGGTATTTTACCTCGAACCCACGACTCGCGGACATTCTAAGTAAGAACCCTAGGTAGGTACAACTTACCAATTCTAACACCTTTAGAACTCTTAGTAATTGTTTTTTGCATCACCTATCTTTCAATATGGACCCACGACTCGTGCGACATCCATATTTACTTAGGCGTTAAGCTAGACCCATCAATCATAAGATCATGACCAAAACTTAGTTCGAACGACCCACGACTCGCGGACATCGCCCTTGCTAAAATTGACCACGAAATATTGACCATTTAAAATGATTAATTAGGTAACTAAGAACTAATAAGCTCCACTAGCTATCCCACGACTCGCGGACAATAACTAGCTTTACTTACTAAACTTAAAACCTATTGATGGAATGCTAGGAATTTAATTCAAAATTTGCATCTCAAATTAAACACCTATTTGTTCGAAATTAGCTTAATATTTAATGGGAATTTTCGAATCAACCGGAGAGTTGTCCGGTTCGACCTCACTAACATATATGTTATCCAATTTTATTAGTCTTGATTAATGCAAGTACACTTGAATGCATATCAAACAAGCACATAAACAGATAACATGTCCTAGCATGATACTAACATGTAATGATCATGGGTTCTACCTATCTTATGCGTGATATGTGGGAGCCACTCCACAATCACAAGTTCTGACATACATGCCACATAAACAGTTCAAATCACATAAGGGAAAGCGGTAACAAAATACGAGCCCTATCTCTATTACATTTAACAATTGAGATTCCCCTCCCTAACATTTTGAGGGGTCTTCACTTATGGCCTCCTTGTTACTTGAATGTGGTCCATCTTACTCCATGGGTGCATTGTCTCCAAAATGAAAATAAAACCTCACCACCTATCTCTACTCTCAAATTACAATAAAAAGAAAAAGACATAAAGTAATAAGGCTCAATCTTCATATTGGCCTTAGACAATTACACGGGGCATACCCCGGCCTCAAAAACAGAAATATGGAAAGCCACATAATAAATCACATAACAGTATGCACATAAGTGAGGCTCCAACCTCAATTGAAAAACGCAACTATAGGGCTCCAACCCCAATTTAAACCATCCAAGTGCATAAGTTAAAACCATACATAGATCTAAACCCATGATCACCTAACATGCTTTTGCGAGAATTTAAATTTAGCCAATAATTTAAAATTCTCGTTTCAAGTCCTAATGACTTAAAACACGACTTAGATGCAATTCTTGTTCAAGAGCCTTTTCAATAAAACCCGAAAAACAACAAACCAATAAAATTCCAATTAATTTTCAAAATTAATAATTTTATTCTTTCATTATTTTCAGAAAATAAAATTCATAATTTTCCCAAAATCCAAATCGCTTTAATTTCTCAAAAATCCCAATTTAATCAAAATTTTAAAATAATTTTATTTTAGCAAAACTGATTTTAAAAGATAAAATTAAGATAAAATTAAATCGGGATTTTTCGGTCCGAAAACACGAAACACGAAAACACGAAATTAGGCCCGAAAGCATCCGCCCAAAGGAGGGCACTGCCGCGCGGCATCAGGCGCGCACGCGCGCAAGCTGCGCGCACAGCGTGCGACAAGTGCCGCCCGCGTGCACGCGCTGGGCGCGCGATTCGTGCGCTTATCGCGCGCAGCAGTGCCCGCCCGATGGCGGGCGATCTCGGCCTGGGCGTCCCGCTCTGTTGCGGGACGGTGCGGGGGGCTGTCCCGCCCGGTTGCGGGACAGGCGAGCGGTCGCGCCTAGGCGCGGGCGGGAGGGCCTCCCGCGCGGTTGCGGGAGGACCTCCCGCGGCGGCGACGGGCCTGGGCGTGCGACGTGCTAGCACGCCTAGGCTCGTCCTTTTTCGTGTTCCGTTTCGTATTTTGGGTTTCTCCAAAACCCGGTTCAATCCAAAATTAAAAAATTCGATTTAAACATATTTCAATCAAAACGGTTTTCAAAATCACAATTTAAGAAAACAGTTTCAGAAATTCAGGAAAAATTACAGTTTCGTATTTCAGGCTTTCTAAAAGAACTCATGAATACCTAATTCGCATCTAAGCCTAAGAATTTCTACCAAATTCAGAATAATTGAGACGAATCAGAAACACGATTAACGAGGTGGCTCTGATACCACTTGTTGGAAAACACGAATTAGAAAGCAGCGGAATTTAAAAAATTTTCCCAACAAAAGGACCTTGAACTCGCAATCGTGCAACCAAATTCGTAATGATAGAAAACTTACTTTTCTTTTATTCTTTCTTGAAGCGTTTCAAGCCACCCAAGAACGCTCTTCTCGCGGCTTGATCCCCTCTCCTTGGTAAAGCTCGAATCTTCAAACTTCTAACTTGAAGTCTCTAGAGAAAGTCCACCAACTTGATCACAATCTAACTAGTAAGGATGCTAGTTCTCTAGTTAGTGTTTAGGCTTAACCTAGGGTTTAATTTAATCTTGGAGAAAGGAAGGTGTTCAACACATGAACCAAGAATTGTCAATTAGCTCCATAAGGAGCTCGAGCTCCCCTATTTATAGAGGGGGAGTGCCGAAATTCCTAGTCCTTTATGGGCTAGGATTTTGGTCCCTCTCTCCTATTACTTGATCATCAAGTATTTTCCAACTTTGACTTTGAATTCTAATTCAAGTCAACTTTTAAGAGAGCTAAAAATATCCAAACTATTTTTGGATAATTTTATACTTTATTTATTATAAAATAAATAACTTATTTTTATCTAATTAATTAATTCGTAATTAATTAACTAGATTATTTTCTCCAAAATAAGACTTTCTTTTTAATTCAAAATTAAACCAAAGTCTATTAAATAATTAACAACTTAATTATTTAATATCCAATTAAATAGTCACGTGTGGCACACGTGTCATAGTGACACGTGTCCAGTCACGTGACCCACACGTGTGGTTTCACACGTGTGGAACCCTCTAGGCTCGATTAACTCGTTTAATCATTTTAAAGCCTCAACTCATGTAACCAAGTTGTTGTGTGTGACCCTCTAGGTTCTCAATTCAATTAGCAGTGACCCCAATTAATTAATTCACTAATTAATTAATCAGTCCACAGATTAAACGACCATAGTCTAGCAACAGGTGTTTAACCCCTAGCTGAATTGGAATGTTCGGATTCGACAGAACCTTTAAGTCATTGATTCATGTGAGATACAATCCTCCTACTTACTATCTCTCAACCAAGATATAGGGCAAGGGAATAATCAGAACCCTAATAATCTGGTCTTAAAGCTAAGTGCATTTCATATCCATTTGATCTCAATCCAAGAAACCCTTTTCTTGATGTCTTGATCTACTGCCTTGGCCAAGGACTCCATATGGCATATGAATGACTTACACAATAAGAGATCACCTTGCAAGTGTAGGTCCTTTCTTGATTCTCATTCACTTTCATGAGTCACTTGTGCAGCCCCAGCATAAGCCTTGAATCAGTTGTCTAAGGCGACATCCTTTAAAGCTTATACCTAAGACTACAGAGTTAACTCATAAAGTGACAAGGAACCTCAAGTCTAAGGATCAATTAATCACATCAATGACTCGTGAGATATTTCCTAATCTGGAAGTTTCCATTTCCTGAAATAGAAACTTCCTTTCCCATTTAGGAATGTTCTCACACGGGGCACCTCAGTGAACTTACTTATTAAAGTAAGCACCCTCATGTATCACGCACGTATCAACTATACACTTTCCACCTCCATGAAACAAGGTGGTCCTTCTTAAGGGCGTGATCCCACAAGCAAGCCTTAGAGGAGTCAGGTTGACACTCCCACTGTCTGTAGGACTCATCGGCTTGGAGTATTTTACTAATCATGACTTATGTGATATAGGGTTCGTTTCATGAACCATTTCACCTAAATGGTAGAGTCCTAAAGTCATCAGGATTAGGGGAGTTCTCATACATGCATAGATAAAGTAAACGCATACCAAACAAGAGCATATAAAGAAGTGTTGCCTTAATTCGTTATTTCATTCAAAGATTGTCTGTGATTACAATAAGGAAAAGCACAAAGCGGATATACAATCGGCTTTCTAGGGCACTATTCCTAACACCCTCGGCCATCCAATCAACTCATAACATTCTTCTTTGGAGTGGCCGGGCCATTTATAGTAGCCACATACCACTGGGTTACTGTCGCTATTATAGCTCGGCGTGGAGTCACCGACGGAGGCGGTCTTGGCGACCCACTTGCCGGAGCTGATCTCACCGTTCCAGTTCTGGGTTTTCCGACACTAACCCAATCGCGTGCTGGGTTTCCGGCAACTAGTCCAACTCCGATGCTAGATTCCGAAGTCGATGATGAAATCCGACCCCCTAAAATCTCACGCCGATTCCCTTCTCGCCGTATGGTGGCATAGTCTTTTTCTACGGATGGAAGTGGGTCCTCTTTCAGGAGGTCCCGCCGCTCCAGTTAGTACTTATCGTCAATCCCGGCGAGGAATTGGATTAACTAGGTCTCGGATCTGAGGCGATTGAAGGCCGTGACATCCCGTTAGCAGGCCATTGGATTAGGTTGACGGAGCTCAATTTCTCACCAGATTCGTTGGAGGCTGCTATAATATTTCTCAATGCTATCTGTCCCTTGTCTCAAATTGTTGGCTTTGACCGTAAGGTCGAAAATCTAAAGCCCGTCTCTGCTTTGGCTGTACGTGGAATTCAGGGCATCCCACAGTGTTTTTGCTGATGGATATTCGACAAATAGAACCACTAATTCTGGTTCCATGTTATGTAGTAGCCATGTATAGACGATTAGGTCCGTCTGTTCCCATTTGACGTAAGTCGGGGAATCTGCTGCTGGTGGCAGTGGATTTCCGGTGAGATGGCTTAATTTTCCCCTCCCCCCAATCTCCATCTTCATGAGGCGTGACCAGAGGGAGTAATTGAATTGGTTTAGTTTAATGTTGATAGATATGGATTGAAACATGTGGTTGTTGTTCTGATTGGTGTCGGTTTGTGGTGTTTGTGTTTGTTGTAGGTTGCTGAGTATACTGGCTAATTTGGTGGCTAGGGAATCGCCGGACTGCTGCGATCCCTTACCGGTGTTGCTGCTGCTGTCGTCGGCCATGGCCGGGAAAGGTACAGTACATGATGAGCCAGGTTCGGATCCAATTATTGGATAGTCGCTCGCTCTGATACCATGTTAGGTTTAGAGAAACTCATTATATCTGGAAAAGGTATTCTGTATTACTGTATGAACTATGCAATCTAAACAGGAGAATAACTACAATCACAACTATACTAGGAAAGGAAAGAAAATCACGCTAACAATTTTACACGATTACACTAATCCCTAATTATTTTCTTTCCATATGTTTACACTCTGACATCAGGATCACTGCTTAAGGTCAACAATTTGAAGACATTGTTGGATATAGGAAACTCATTGGCAAGCTGCTTTACCTCTGCACAACCAGGCCTGACATATCCTTTAGTGTAAAACAACTGAGTCAGTTCCTTTCCTGCCTAACAACACAACATCATCAAGCAGCACTTCAAATACTCAAGTACATCAAAAATTCCCCTGGACAGGGTCTCTTCTTTCTAGCAACATAAACCTCAACAATCAAAGCATTTAGTGACTCTGATTGGGCAGGTTGCACAGATTCCAGGAGAAGCATTACGGGTTTTTGCATCTTCATTGGTGATTCACTGATTAGTTGGAAGTTGATAGTATGCATAAAATACATGGAAATCTCTTTTGTTTCCCCCTGAATTGGATTAGATTTCTATTTAATTTGCTTTTATTTGGCTTTTGCAGAAACATGTTGATGAATGAGGGATTTGGCAGAATTATGAAGAAAAAGATGCTAAGTGTTGAAAATGCCTGAGCCATGACCCCAATACATGATCATCCCTAAGGCCATTGCGCGTAAAACAGACCGCGGTCAACAAGAACGGCTGATTCCTCTTGTTGGGACAGGTGTCATACATGCAACAGCTTGCTAACCTGGCTTGCATGCAAGAGTTGATCCTGCATTTTTGGAAGTTTCAAGAGTCCTAATCATGTTTATTGGGACTTGTAAAAGCTGTTTTGGCCCCTTGATCTTTGTAATAGATAGACTTAAGTAGATTTTATTTTTAAGCAAGTTAAGGGAGGAAGGACGGGAAGAAATTTTAGAAATTGGAAAGTAGCAGCTAGCAGCAAAAAACAGCAGGGGATTTCTTCCTCAAAACTGTGATTTCCTTCAGTTTATAAGTTTAAAGTATTTTGGTTCCGGATTTTATTTCAATTAAGTTTATAATTCAGCTTATGATCAAAGTATTTATTGTCTATCTTGCATGACGATCCGTGGCTGAACACATTTATTTTAGCTAAGTTGTATCTTCATTCCTTGCCAATATTTATGAGATCTAAGTGAATGAATGCGAATCTGATCTATGGTATTTATGCATGCTTTCAACGTACCTGTATAAGTTGTTTTCAAATCATCTTTCTGATCAATCGATGCCTAGATAACAACGTGATAAGGTTACACTGATACTTGATACGTAATAGTCTTGTAAAGGTGTAGAAGAACCGCACATCAGTGAGAGTTTACCACCATGTTTACTCAATAAAATGATGAAGCATGCATAATATGATTTCACAAGTCCAAGCTTCTTGAGATTTTGGATCATGATTAATATCCTTTTGGTGCTCAATGCTATCATACAGTTAAATCCTAGATACTTGTTCGCGGGACTGCTGTGTGGTAAGAATTTAATTGATGAGCTTCTCTTGATTAAGTTGAAATTAAGAAAGGATGATGTAGATAAGCTTCTTGTCTATTGTAAGTTAATCTACCATTCGATCAGATTTGATTTTTGCATCCAGGATTAGATACAGGCATGGAATGAAGTAACAACTTAGCTAAGATATCTCACTCATAATCAACCTTCACAACTCTCTTTGCTTTCAGTCGTAGTTAATTGAAGAAATCTGATTTTATGCTTGAAATTAGTTTGTTTTAATTACACAAACAACCCCCCTTCTAAGTCTCTTTTGAATATTCTCTTGGATACATTGAATATAAATCCATCTAGTCCCTTGGGTTCGACCCTTTACTGCTATATTACAATTTTATATTTCGTATGATAAGTAAAGGATTTAATTGATGGATTCGGCAATCATCAGAAGTCCAAGAAGCAAACAACAGTCTCCAGATCATCCTCAGGAAATCCAATGGATAAAATACCTGCTTAAAGATCTCTGCATTCCTGACATCAATCCAACCATCATTTACTTTGATAACAAGTCTGCACTTCACATTGTTGCGAATCCTACAATCCATGAAAGAACAAAACATATCGAGATTGATTGCCACGTAGTACGAGAGAAACTCCAAAAAGAAATCATCCATCTTCTCCCTCTCCACACATTTGCTCAAACGGCTGATATCTTCACCAAACCATTGAGTGTACCACTCCTTTCCACAACCACCTGGCCAAACTTGGCTTGATCAACATCCATGCCTGCATTTGGGGGGGAGGGAGGGGCTTACGGCTGTCTACTTACTCTTGGGTTGAGGTCAAAACCTCCCAGTAGTGTCACCATCCGGTTGGTAACACTACTTGTATAAATACCTGTATTAACTGTACAAATCATTCATTATGGAAAAATACGATTTCTTCTTCATAGTTCCTTCCAGATTTCCTCTATGATTTGTGTGAGCTCTGAATATTATCAATTCATTTGAAATTATGGCAGAAACACGACTAAATTATCAAAAATAATACCAATAATTAAAGATTTTACATGAAAATTCTCAAATTTCTACATCATCCTCAACGATCATAAATTCTGTTCGAGGAAAAATAATTTACCAATCAAATTATGCCTAAATTTATAACATACCATTGGAGCTGTAAAATATTATTATTTGCCACCTAAATTATCCCCTCTAGTTTAGATTGTCATCTTCCTTCATTTTTCTATCTGAAAAAAAAACATGTAAGAAAAACTAGTGTATGATACTTGTTCTTGTTGATACATGTCCTCTTTCAGATAAACAAATAAAGAAAAATTGCAATTTAAACTAGAGCAAATAGTCACAAAATAACTTAAACGGGGAATTCCCGAAAACTCCCCAAATGATAAGCCCAATTCCTTTTAGCTCCCCATTTTCAAAAATGATGTATTAAAACTCAAGAATCGCGTATCTAAAACCTCAAATGATGTATTTGAAATACAAGGAAAAAATCATATATCTAAATCCCAGAATCATGTATCCAAATCCCAGAATTGCGTATCTAAATCCTAGAATCGCGTATCTAAAACCCCAAATGATGTATTTGAAAATGGGGAGTTAAAAGGAAGTTTTCAAACCCATGGGGAGTTTTAAGGAATTGCCCCTAACTTAAAATATTTTATAATTCAAATAATAAATTGTAAATTCGGACATAAGTTGGTCATCAAAATTAATTTTTCCTCATTTTCCCTTAATCTATTGTTAAAAAAATTGTCCATAGACATTAAATCTGAACCAAAAGGAACATCAATGTTTTCCTCATCCCTAACTATTACTGAAAAGAGAAAATTTGTGGACTTGAAAATTTGTGGCGCCACATACCAAAAACATCAAGAACAAAGTTGATAATAAGTTAGATAAAATCTAAAACAGTCTGCTTTATAGCCATTATTGCATTAATTTCACCTTTTATAAATCACAAGGTTTATGCAAAAGGGCTTAAGCAATTCCCATAGATCTTTGAGGATACTTGCAAGTTCGCAAGCTGCTGAAACCACAATGAGTTCTTCCACTATTCCTTCTAAGATGAAGGCATGGACTTATAGCGAGTATGGAGGCGTTGAAGTTATGAAGTTTGAAGAAAACGTTGATGTTCCTCAGATTAAGGAAGATCAGGTTTTGGTTAAAGCAGTTGCTGCTGCTCTTAATCCTGTCGATTTCAAAAGGAGATTGGGCAAAATTAAGGCCACTGATTCACCTCTTCCTGTAAGTTTGTCTCTTACTAACAAAGGGCGATTTACGATGCCGTTTATGATGCAGTTGGTAAGCTAACAAATCTCATCACAATATTAGTAAAAAAGCATAAGCTTTCATTTTCACACACATTAATTAGTGCTTGGAGTTAGAAGTAGTTTTAGAAAGAAAATACGGAAACTTAGAGGGCTTATAAGCAGTTTAGTTTTTATTTAAACGTGCAGTTTGGAGAAACATCTTATGACATGAGTGGTTTATGAAAACAGGCCAAAGCGATAAGGCCGTTAAGGCTGTAAAAGAAGGCGGGAGCATAGTTACCATAACGGAAGCGGCAGTCACACCGCCTGGTTTTTTTGTGGTCACTTCGAATGGGGAAGTATTAAAGAAATTGAATCCGTATGTGGAGAGTGGAAAAGTGAATGCTATACTCGACCCCAAGGGGCCGTTTCCTTTTGACAAGGTTAACGAAGCTTTCTCGTATCTGGAAACGGGCCGGGCTACGGGAAAGGTGGTCATATATCCAATTCCTTGAAAATAAAGGGGACAAAATGTTAGATATTGGAAACATTGCGAGCATGTAATGAAATGTGTGTGGTATAAATAAAGATGTGCAATCCTATGAGATTTGCTTGTGTTTTGGACTTGCACATGTATTTGCTATAACGAACTATTAGAGTTTCGTAGTGGCAAGCGTATAAAGGAGTGTTGGGATAAATGTGTGGCAAATGTGCTGTGAGATCATATATCAATAAATCAATCAGTTTATTTGCTCCTTGTCAATTTATACATGAATCCTGAGTATTTTTCGATTGAATGAAAAAATGCATATATATTCGGTCCAAATAATTTACGCATCAACGTATTTTATATATTCGTGATGATTACTTTCTCTTCTTTTTTTTTCCCAATAATTCATTTTTCCGTCGGTCGAGTCGAGTCGAACTACTTAAGTGCAAAATTCTCTCTGTCACTAATAGTTGTGTTTTTAGGAATTCAAACTCGAGATCTCTGATTAAGTTAGCATAGTACAAAACCGCTAAACTATATTATTTTGTAGTACTTCCTCTATTTTCTCATTCTTTTGCAGATTACCCCAATTTATACTTCACAAAAATTCTAACACAATTCTCATGAATTTTCATCTGATTTTAGTCACGAAGACAAACGCAAGAATTCTTGATTCTGACAAAGAAGTTCAAATCACAAGAATTATGCATTTTGTAAGGGTTGAATCGTGGAACAAGGTGTAAATTAATAATTCATAGGTGGCAGGAATCAAAAAATGGATGAAGGAAAGGGAGAATTAAGAAATATAATTAATTACGGACGGTGAGTGTTAGTACCTAGTTATGTAAAAAAATTTAGTTTACCCTCAAATGTTAAATTTTTTAAGTACTAACTCCCTATTTTTGAATTTTAATTTTTGTTTACTTCTCATTTTGTGTAAAAATATTCAATTATCCCCCACAGAAAAAGAAACGATACACAAACCATTTTGTTAACATAATACCTCATATACATAACTTCATAATTTTATTTTATATGTTAATACTTGAAAATATAATTTTCATACTTCATATACAAAAAATAATACTTTATTTTTTGTGTGTAGGTGGATTTGTGGATAAAAATTAATTATTGATTTATATTTTCGAGTGTTATTTAGAAACTATCAAGTATCCAAATTATAAGAGATAGTATTGTTCGTAAAAGTCAAAGTACTTATATTTCAAATTAGAGTATTATTCATAAAGCTAAAATGTCTACGTTTATAATTGAAGTATTATTTAGAAACATTAAAGTATTCAAATTTAAAATTAGAATATTATTTGTAAAAGTTAAAGTACTTAAATTTAAAAGTAAAAATAAAGAAAAAAAGTATTGTTCATAAAAGTTAAAGTACTTACATTTTAAATTAGTATTTATAAAAGTTAAAGTATGTAGGTTTATAATTGGAGTATTGTTCAGAAATATTAAAATATTTGAATTTAAAATTATAATATTATTCATAAAAATTAAAATACTCAAATTTAAAATTAATGTATTACTTATAAAAATTAAAGTATTTAGGTTTAAAACTGAAGTGACTAGTCGAGGAGGAAGATGGGCAACTTTGACATCGACAGATGAAGCCTTAACATTCATGGAAAAACATTGCTTGCCCCACCCTTGGAGACGGTCAATATGCATAGATGACCGCTCGGCATTACCCTGTCCCGGGGACGACAACAGTTTTAAAGCGGAGATGGGATATGCTATAGCAGTAGAATATTGGGGAAAAGGAATCACCACTAGAGCAGTCAAAATGGTCATTCCTCAAGTATTCAAGGAATTCTTTAAGCTTGTAAGGCTGCAGGCTTTTGCTATTGTGGAGAATAAGGCCTCGCAAAGAGTGTTGGAGAAAGTTGGGTTTACGAAGGAAGGATTGCTGAGAAAGTTTATTAATATTAAAAGCCAGATTCAATATGTACTGATTTCAATTATTTGTAAGTTTTTACTTGTATGTTTTTCTCAAGTGCTTGTCTTATGACTTATGTCAACTTTACAAATATTACAGTAACCTCCCTTATACATTTAACCATATAAAGGAAATACAAAGTGTAAAATATACTTGGAACTCTATAAGTAGTATATTATAACAAATTTAATAAAAATAAATCATACTCCATCGGTTTGAGTTAGTATTAGTATAATTTAACGATATTTAATCTCTCCCTCTCTCTATTAATAGAATAAAAAACACCATGAGAGAGGCAACGAGTACCAAGTGAATTGAGGAAATTTATATAAATGCAAGTTTTCAAGAAAAAAATCGTGGACAATTTTCGGTTCATAGAGGTGTTAACTAATTCGGGCATGCTAGTACAATTTTGATGATCCACACAAAACTTAAGAAAATAAATGAGAAGACGCGGAAAAACTATTGCGACTTCTAAAGCGATTGCAGAGGGCATGTATATCCTATTGACTCACAACCCCGTCTAAACACAAGATTCAATCAAGCTATTCCGAAAAGCTTACTCAATTGCCTTCGAGTGATCTATCCGAACAAGTAAGTGTGACGAAAATTGAAAAGAAAAACAAATTGTATTAATTGAAGAAAGCTGAGTATAACATCAGTAAAGAAATCTAAAATTAAAGAAAATTAAAAATAAGAACAATGAGAGTAGTTCTACAACTACAAGTTTAATGGGGCGGGGGGTAGTGTGGTGAAGAAAAAAATAATAATAAACAAAATAATACACGGATTTCTTTTATAGACAAATCGTGTTATGTCGTATTTTTTTCGCAATATCACGTATGTGGCCGAAAAAATGGGGAGCAAACTAAAAATATAAGTCTCATCTGGGGAGTGAACAAAAATAATTTTGAAAATGGGGAGCAAACTAAATTTTTTTCAACTCATGGGATATAGATGTAATTTAAATCTATATATTTTTATTTGACAAAAACAAATAACGTGGTCTTTATTCTTGAAAATATAGAAACAAATCAACAATGAAAACAGAAACGTGTAAACCATGAGTGGATTTATATAATTTTTCTTTCTTGCAATATTATCATCTTGAAAAAATGACATCCATTTAAAATTATGGCAGAACAAGACTAAATTATCAAAGATAATACCAATAATTAACAAGAGTAAATAGATTTTACATGAAAATTCTCAAATTTCTACATCATCCTTAACAATCATAAATTCCGTTGGAGGAAAAATAATTTACCTCTCAAATTATGTCTAAGTTTATAACTTGCAGTAAAATATTTTTAATTGCCATCTGAATTATCCACTCCAATTGGCATCTCCGTTCTTTTGTTTATTAGGAAAAAGACACATGAAAAAAAAATTAATGTGCAACACTTGTTCTTTTTTTATAAGTGTCCTTTTCTTTAAGTCAATAAATAAATAGTGATTACAATTTAAATCAAAACAGAGAATTGAATTGATAACTTAAATATTTTATAATTTAGATAATAAGTTGTAAATTTGGACATAATTAAAACATCAAAACTAATTTTTCCTCTATCTATTGTTAAAATTTTGTCCATAAACATGGAGTATGAACCAAAAACATCAGTCTTCCTCGCTTTTCCTCAATCTTATTAAAAAATTGGTCCATAACTCCATATACATTGAATCTGAATGATCAAAAAAGAACATCAATGTTTTCCTTATTCCTAACTATTCAGAAACAACAATTTATCAAAAAGAAAATAATTGTGGACTTGAAAATTTCTGGAGCCGCAGCCAAAAACATCCAAAAACATCAAGAATAAGAAGCACGAGATAAGAAAATTGATAATAAGTTAGGTAAAACAGTCCGCTTTAGAGGCTAGAGCCATGCATTAATTTCACCTTTTAATGCCACCAATAAAAAACCACAAGTTTTATGCAAAAGGGCTTAAGCAATTGCCATAAATCTTTGAGAATATTTGCAAGTTCGCAAGCTGCTGAAACCACAATGAGTTCTTCTATTATTCCTTCTAAGATGAAGGCCTGGACTTACAGCGAATATGGAGGGGTTGAAGTTTTGAAGTTTGAAGAAAACGTTGATGTTCCTCAGATTAAGGAAGATCAGGTTTTGGTTAAAGTGGTTGCTGCTGCTCTTAATCCTGTTGATTACAAGAGGAGATTGGGCATAATTAAGGCCACTGATTCACCCCTTCCTGTAATTTTTCTCTTATCCTTTGCTCTGTTTATGTTTATCACATAAAGAAGTTGTTTTTAGATTTTAGTTCCATTATAAAAGGGATTGTCGTGTTTTGTCCGTTTTCTTTGTCTCCCTTTCTCGAGGGGATAATCGGACGACATACCCCTGAGATTTGACCTAATTAGAAAAACTCATCCATCAAAGAATTTACTTCATCTATAGGTAGATGAATTTTTATTTTTTTTTTTATTTTTTTTTTTTGAAGGTTAGGTAGATGAATTTTGATGAATATTCTATTTGTTCATTGGCACGCACTTGTCAGTATTTGACTTTAGGTTGACGACTATAGTATCATGTAAGAAATTTTTTGAATCTTGGGGGAAGTTTGTGTAATTACGCAAACCTTAGCGTGTGTTGTGGAAAAAGTTTTTTTAGTTATCTTTCAAACCTGAGGGGAAGTTTGTGTAATTGGACAAAACATACGGTACGCCAGCCCAAAATGATTGAAATCTCTCTTGGACCAAGATAGAGGAAAAAAATTAAATAAGAGCCTAAATGTGAGAAATCCCTGATTAACGGAGTTTAATCTAAAAAAGGACATTTAATGGGACGGAAACTGTAATTTTCCTTTGTACGAGTTTTTGGTTGTCTGAAATGTTTAACTGTAAGAACTTTGACAAGTGCCCAATTTGTTGTAAGTTGGGAGTGTTTGCCAATAAAAACAGTTAGAATTGCTAAAATTTCCTACATAGTCGACATTTATTATGATTCATTACACAAAAATGTTAGATTTTCTGACTATATTAAGCATGTAACTATAAGCTTACGTTATTGTGCATGCAAATGGCAATGATATATCTTAATTATGACTTGTTCGGTTTTCTATAGACGGTACCGGGGTACGATGTTGCCGGTGTAGTGGTAAAAGTGGGGAGTGCAGTGAAGGATCTCAAGGAAGGTGATGAAGTTTATGGAGATGTAAATGAGAAAGCATTGGATGGTCCCAGGCAGTTTGGCTCCTTAGCTGAGTACACCGCCGTTGAGGAGAAGTTATTGGCTTTGAAGCCTAAAAATCTCGATTTTGTGAAGGCTTCGGGTCTTCCTCTTGCTATTGAAACGGCCTACGAAGGTCTTGAACGCACCGGTTTTTCTGAGGGAAAATCTATACTTGTTCTTGGAGGAGCTGGTGGAGTTGGGACGCTTATCATTCAGGTGAAATCTTCTTTCATCATGAAGATATGCAATTTAATAGTCTTTCGTTAATGTAGATTTAGAGTGATATATAATTACAGCTACACCCCTTAGGTTGAGAGGGAGCTTATACAAGCATGCAGAATATGATTGGCAAAAAGGATTGTTATAAGGAAGATACTGTAATTACACATTATTACGAAGGAGGACACTAAAATATATCTTGTAATGTGAAATTTAACAGCTTGCGAAACAAGTTTTCGGTGCTTCAAAGATAGCTGCGACGGCCAGCACCAAGAAATTGGACTTTGTAAAAAGCCTGGGAGCAGATGTGGCTATCGACTACACGAAGGTGAATTTCGAAGACCTTCCCGACAAATACGATGTCGTATATGATGCAGTTGGTAAGATAACAAATCTCATCACAATATTAGTACAAAAGCATAGGCTCTCATTTTCACACACATTAATTAGTATTTGGAGTTAGACGCTTAGAAGTAGTTTTAGAAAGAAACTAGGAAATTTAATTAGAGGGTGCTTGGCTGAGCTTATGGTTCTTCTAGGTACATTTTATAAGCACTTAATTATAAAGTTATGGTAATTTTTTTATTGAAGATATTATGAGATCTTAATAAATCTCCTTTTCTTTAACCATATTCACCATTACGAGCATCTTATAAACTCATGATCTTATTAAAATTCAAATATTTTGAGATCTTGCTTGCGTTATTTATGAAAACAGGCCAATGCCATAAGGCTGTTAAGGCCGTAAAAGAAGGCGGGAGCGTAGTTACCTTATGGGGAACGGTCACACCACCCGGTTTCTTTTTTGTGCTCACTTCGAATGGAGAAGTGTTAAAGAAATTGAATCCTTATTTGGAGAGTGGGAAAGTGAAGGTTATAGTCGACCCCAAGGGGCCGTTTCCTTTTGACAAGGTTAACGAAGCTTTCTTGTATCTGGAGACGGGTCGGGCTACTGGAAAGGTGGTCATATATCCAATTTCTTGAAAATAAAGGTGGCAAAATGTTACATATATGAAATATTGTGACCATGTAATGAAATGTTAGTGACTTATGGCCATGATCAAAATGTGTGTGGTATAAATAAGGGATCGGAATTTCATGTTTAAGTTGGGCAAATGTGCTGTTATATTATCAATAAAAAAGATCAATGTATTTGCCGCTCATTTCAAAGTTATTCCTCATCTTATGTGAAGAGATAATTACATATGCTCCAGACTTAGGGTGATTTTGCGCACTTCCATCCGACTTTTAAAATGGTGCCATTTACCTTCCAACCTTGTCCATTTGTAAATGTACCTCTTGTACGTATTTTCCGACATAATTATTGAAATATTTTGTCCAAATAATTTATGCATCACTATATTTTATCAACGGGTTTATGATTTCTTCGTTTATTTTCTAATTCCTCACATTCAAAAGTTATGCACCCAATATCTTAGCTACAAGATTCCTAACACAATCATCTTGATTTTAATCTAATTTTAATCACGAAAAGAAATACGCAAACTCAAGAGAAAAAACCTCTTGATTTTGACTAAGAGGCTCAAATCAAAAGGAACTATATCGTGGATCACAATTATTGTGATTTTCATCTAATATTAATGAGTTTTTTTTTGTGGGACACCCCCAAATTAGGAATAAGTGTCATGAAAAACCCTGTGTTATAAAAATAGATTTGCTGAACTTTGTAATTTGTAAATTATTGCATAAAAAATCTTAAGTTGACTGTTTGAGTTACACGAGCCGTAAATGTTACTGAATATGTGTTTTCCCATGTGAATTACCATTTTTACTCTCCTTTATTTATTTTTAAATACAAGTGTGGTTTTATCTTTCTATTTAGCCCTAAATTTTTGGAACTCTCTTTCTTTCGTCTCTTTCAAATTTGTTTTCATACCTTCTCAAACATTTTAATTTGAACTTAGTTATTTTTAAGGAGCATGATAAAGAGCCAATTATTGTGGTGATTCCTAATTCAATTATTTCTCAATATAAGTTTTTCTTGAAAGGTGTTCAACTGTTCGCGTGAGCGGCATTTATTTAATGGTCCATTCAGTTTTTTACAATTGAAGGCATCTGCTAAGAAAACTGAGGAAATTTCCAGCACCAAGAGGTGCAGAAAATGAAGATAAAAAAAACATGGAAAGTTATACAATTAAAACTTTATCTTCATGCTTTAGATTAATGATTGCTATTAGTCTTTCGAAAGTTTAAAAGATGTTACAAGACAAAAATTTATTGTACTAAGTGATTTTGCAAGAAAAAACAGGAAACAAACTCAGAAAACCGAATTCAACTCTTTATACTAATGATTTATATTAAATTTAAAAAAGAATAATTTAGGAAAAATAGATTTAAAATACTAACAAATAATCTTAGGGGCAATGTGCAAATTATATGCTAACACAGAGTTTTATCAACTAATTTTTGTAACATAAAATTTTCGTTATACTTATATGTAACATAGGGATGTGTGTGGAGTTAACTCTAATATTAATCACCAAAAAGACAGGCACACTTAAGAAAAAATGTTCTTGATTTTGATGAAGAAGTTCAAATAAAAAAGAACCGTACCGTGGATGTTGCAAAATTAGAAAAACGGATAAATTATTTAGACATAATATTGCTTAATTTCCGTACAAAATACTTTTAGTGGTGAAAATACAGATATAATGAAAAATGAAAGGCAAGGTGCACAGTTGTAAATTGCGTATAAGTGGAAGATTGGTTGACTTAATTGGTGAATCTAATGAGTTGTATTCGAAATGTTTAGTTTTACTACTTTAGTGATGGTACAAATAATTGACAATTTTATTGATTTTAAACAAAATTAAAGTAGTTTATTTCCTATCATGTTATCATGGCTATTAAATATATAAATACGAGTATAAGCCCGTGAGATCGCACAAAATGTTTAATAGTACATAAATATTTATGAGTGGATATTTAATTACATATAACAAAAAAATCTATAAATTATTAATATGTGGATAATAAAAGACTCAAGATTAAATTTATTTTTCTGAATAAAAATTAGATGAATATCTAATTAATTCATGTATATAAAACACTCACATAACATAAAATATAAATGATTAATATGCATTTTGGAATGGTAGATGGAAACAATAAGAATTTAAAAATCAAAAAATTAAAATAATGACAATCTAAAACTCAACAAACTTCTCTCAAATCTCCATAGAACAATAAGATTTAAATAATAGTAAAAAAAAAAAAAATCAATCAAACAAATAATAATTCCATCCTAACAAAAAACCGCATAAATATGTTTAAGAAGCATCTTAGGAGGTGAACATAAATGTCATTGCTAGGGGACTCATCTCTCCAACTAAACAAAAATAACAAAGAAAATAATAAAAAATAAAAATAAAAACGCAAATATGATCCTTTAACTTTCTCTGGCACTTTCTTTTTTCCCTTTTTTTTTCCTTCCTCTATCTTATTGTTTTCAACAGTTTCTTTCTTCTTATTTTCTCCCACCTATTCAAACAAAGTCAGAAAAAAGAAGATTTTTTTTTTCCAGATTCAAGTACCTTAAAATTTTGTTGTGTCTTCTTTTTTCAAGTTTTGTGATTTTGTGTTGTAGTAAGGGACGTTTATAAATTCTACTCCGTATGTACAAGTTAAAACAGAAATGAATGTAAAAAATTTGCAATAGTAAATGTGATGCCCCATACGTCCGGCCGTCTAGTTATGACGTCACGTGTCAAGTTAATTACGTATTTGTGCTATTTAATTTTAATTATATGATTTAATTGTGCATTTATTTGAATTAATTGTTTAAATTACTTTTAAATATTTATTTTAAATTATGATTATATACTTATGATTGTAAAATCGTGAAATTTTATGCCGGCAATGTTAATTGAATGATATGATATGTTTTTATGTTTTAATGTGGACCTAATTGCATTTTATTGTTTGAGCTCTGCCTCGCCCAATGTAAGTCGGCGAGATACGTTCCGATTGACTACGACCAGAGAAAGATTGGCATCCGCTGCCATGATCCTCGCCCTCCAACGTCGAATTCATCCGCACCAACTCCACCCATTGATTGGAGCACTCATGAGTTCGGCTTTACCGTCAACTTGGCAAAGTCGATCTATTTTAAGCGGAAAGAGAATGCCAAGAAGATGCCTCAAGGGGTCGATCCAGAGCGAGCTTTAATTCCATCCGAAATTTTCCCCGAGTTGTTTGGGGAAAAGCCATCCAAGATGCCCCTGGCCGACCCGAATTTTCTAGAGGAAGCCCCGGAGGAGAACCAAACTGAGTAGGTTGTCGACCCACTTGGGGTCTTATTTTGAAACATCTTGTAATTTTAGTTCTGTGTTCAACTCATAACGTAGAAGTGGCAGCCCAGCCCGGGGAGGTCGGAGAACGTTCCCGCAGTAAAATCTAAAGGGCGGAATCCCAAATTTTGTACCTGGTTGACTTTCAAGTCGATAATTTTTTAATTAATGAATCGCTTAATTTCAAGTCATTTTAACTTCATTTAAGATTATTCGAATTAGCATATTTGGATTTTATGCACGTTCAAATTAATCAAGTCTCGAATCGAAAACATGATTCATTTCGACTGGATTATTAAAGCGACAGATAAAGTATTCAAATCGCGCATTATTCGACTTATTTAACCCACCAAAGGATATGATAGATGAATTCCAGAATCGAGACTTTATTTAATGATTAGAGTCGACTAAGAAATTGTACATTTTCAAAATGAACTATACATAAAACCTCTGCAAGTTCTGAGCATTCCAAGATCGAGGCACTGGGTCACCATTCATATCTTCGAGGTGGTATGCTTGGTTTTTGCCCATTTTGGCGATCCGGTACGGACCATCCCAATTTGGGTCGAGCTTTGTCATGTGTTTGGTAACATCAACTCGTTTCAAAACAAGATCTTCGACTTGGAATTGTCGGGACAAGACTTTTTTGTTGTAACTCCGAGCTACAGATGCTTGTTACTACTGCATTCGATGAAAACCTTGCTCTTTTTTCTCTTCGAAGGTGTCCAACTCGAATTGCCTATTCTCATTATTTCCATCCAATTGGTAATGAGGCACTCGAGCTGTCTGATGTATCAACTCGGTGGGTATAATTGCTTCGGACCCAAAGACCATCAAGAAGGGGGTCTCTCCGGTGGTCGTTCGAGGCGTAGTCCGGTATGCTCAAAGTACCCGATCGAGTTCTTCTGCCCAAGCTCCTTTCTTCGCGTCGAGCCAGGTCTTCAAATTCTAAACTATGATCTAATTGGGGACCTTGGTTTGGCCATTTGCTTAGGGATGGCCGATTGAGATGAATCTCAGGCTAATCCCCATGTCGGCACAATATTTCTTGAAATGTCCAATTTTGAATTGAGGGTCATTATCACAGATTAGGACCCTCGGAACTCCAAATCAGCAAATGATATTCTTCCATAGAAATCGCATCATAACTTGGAACGTTATCTTCGGAACGGATGTTGTCTCGACCCATATCGACAAATACTTGACACACACGATAGCAAACTGATGTTGCCTTGGAGCGAGCGGGAAAGGCCCCGCTATGTCGATTCCCCATTGAGCAAAAGGCCAGGCTATGTTGACTGGTATCATGTCTCTTAGATGTTGGTGGGTGATATTCGCGTGCCTCTAACAATTTGGGCATTTTTTGACAAAATTTATTGAATCTCTCAACATGGTCAGCCAATAATATCCGTTTCAAGTAATCTTCTTAGCTAAAGACTTTGCCTCCTGCATGGTTACCGCATGATCCTCCATGGATTTCCTTGAGAATATTCTTAGCTTGGGAGGGTCAAAGACACCTCTTGGCCGACTCTCGATACGATCTCTTGAATAATTTTCCATCGGGGTCGAGCACATAGCTTGAGGATCTAGCCATGGGTCGACGTCTCTCTGCCCTGTTCTCTGGGATGACTCGATCTTGCAAGAATAGAACTAAATCGTCGAGCCGGCAAGGCTCAGCAGGGTCGATGCTGAGTTCGTTTTCCACCGTAACATCGATCGACCTGCATGAGTTTGTCAGAAAAGTGATTGATCTATCCCTTGTTCCTCTCAAACCATTCGCAACTTTCGACAATACATCAGCCCTTCCGTTTTGTTCTCGAGGTACTTTCTCAATCTTGAAGCTTTTAAACTCTCCATCCAGGGATTTTACTTTTGCCAAGTATTTCACCATCGTATCCTCTCTAGCCTCATAGGTTCCCTCGACCTGGCTTAACACGAGCTACGAATCAGTGAAGGCGGTCAAATTTTTGATTCCCTGCTCTTTAGAAATTTTCATTCCCTCTATGAGGGCCTCGTACTCGACCTCATTGTTAGTTGTAAGAAACCTTAGGCAGATGGCGAAATCGAGCTCATCTCCATCAGGATTTCTTAGGGATACCCCGCACCCCTTCCTAAATATGGTCGATGAGCCATCGACTGAAAGGATCCAGTGGCTTGCATCGTTCGCTTTCGGAGGTGTGTCTTTCTCGATCAGAAAATCTGCTAGTACCTGTGCTTGGTAGGCCAGTTGAGGTTGATATGATAGGTCGAACTGCCCCAAATCGACCGCCCACTTTATTAACCGGCCAAACACATCGGGCTTCTCTAATACCTGTCAAAGAGGCTGATCTGTGAGGACGGTAATCGAGTGTGCTTAAAAATAGGGCTTTAATTTTCGAGCAGTGTGCACAAGGGTCAAGGAGAACATTTCGATCTCCAAATATCGGGTCTCTGCTCTGTGTAAAATCTTGCTTACATAGTAAACCGACATGTGCTTCTTCTCCCGAATTGGCACTAGGATGGAACTGATAGCTTTGCTCGAGATAGCCAGGTAAAGATACAGTCTTTCACCCGGCTCGGGTTTTGCCTACAACGGGGGCGACTCGAGATACTTCTTCAGATCCTCGAATGCCTGCTTGCACTCATCAGTCTAATTAAACTCCTTGATATTTCTCAGAATTTTGAAGAAGGGAAGGCTCTTCTCTGCCGACCGGGAGATGAAACGATTGAGTGATATTATCCGATTGACTAAGTAGTTTACTTGTCGAATAGTTTTCAGCCCTGAGATATATCGGATAGCCTTGATCTTCTTGGGGTTTGCCTCGATACCCTTTCGGCTTACCATATATCCCAAAACGTTATCTCTTTCAATGCCAAAGGTGCATTTGTTGGGGTTGAGTTTCAAATGATATCTCCTTAGGAGGTCGAATGCTTGACCCAGGTCTTCATGATGGTCACACGACTTTTTGCTTCGGACGATCATATCATCGACATAAACTTCCGTGGTTTTTCTAATCTCACTCTTGAAGACTCGATTCACCAACTTTTGATATGTAGCCCCCGCATTTTTTAGCCCGAAAGGCATCATCTTGAAGCAATAAATGCCCTTAACGACTATGAAGACAGTTTTCTTCTCATCCTCGAGAGCCATAAAGATCTGATAATACCCCTGGAACACATCCATCATGCTCATTAGTTCACAACCAGCCGTCGAGTTGACTAGCTGGTCGATTTGAGACAGCGAATATGGGTCCTTAGGGCATGCTTTGTTGAGATCGGTGAAATCATTACACATTCTCCACTTTCCCCCAGTTTTGGCTACTAAAACCACCTTGCAAAGCCAGTCAACATACTTGGCTGGGGTAATGTAGCCGGTATCGAGCAGTTTGTTAACCTCTGCCTTGATGATTTTGTTTCTTTTCACACTTTGATTTTTTAGTTTTTGCTTGATCGGTTTGAATGCTGGGTCGACATTCAGGTGATGCATTATAACGCTTGGGTCGACCCCTACCAGATCTGAGGCACTCTAGGCAAAAACATCTGTATTTTCCTATAAAAACTAGACCAACATGCAATGCTCGGCCTCCTTACCGGGTCGAGAGATGCCTACATTCCCTAGAACGAGTTCGATCTCTTCTGTCAGGCTCGATGCCTCAACTCGGCCATCTACCAGTTTTTTTCTTTTTGCACCCAACTTTGGAGTGATCTTGTGAGATCTCTCGAGGTCTTGGATATCTCTATCGATCAGATCCTCTTCGTCAAAATTCAGAATCTGTCGAACCGGGATAACACTTTTGTCTGGGAGCTTCACCTTTTCCATTGAGATCGAGTAGCAAGACCAGGCGGTGGGAATGTCGCACCGAAGCTACCCGATACCATATGGGGTAGGAAGTTTACTCATCTGGTGATAGGTCGAGATAATGGCTCAAAAATCAATTAAGCCGGGGTCGCTTGAAGATAATATTGAAAGCGGAGGGTTGTTCGACAACAAGGTACCCGATCTCCATAGTCCCCCTCTTAGGGAGTGTTTGTTAGGAATAGTGCCCTTAAAGCAGTATTTATGCTTTACTATTTTCTTATAAAATCACAAACAGTCTCTGAATAATAAACGAGATGATTTTGTTCATAGGCAATCACTTCCTTATGTGTTTATTTATGCCTGTTTGGGTTTGACTGTGTTTTGCATGTTTTGAACTCCCCTAATCCGATGAGGCTGTTAAGAACTTTGCCCTTATGAGAACGGCACATGAAATAAGTTCTTAACTCTATAGGCAAGGATTAGAAACTTCTCCAAGTCGATGAGTCCGACAGAAAGTGGGAGTGCCGACCTTGACTCCGTTGAGACTTGCTAATGTGATTATGTCCTTTTGAGGGATCATTCAGTTTCAAGGAATGGTAAGTGCATATGATGATGCGTTTATAATACATAAGGGTGATTGTTACTAGAACTTCATCACTGAGATGTCCCGCATAAGAACGTTCCTAAATGGGAAAGGAAGTCTCCTAGAAACTTCCAGATTAGGAAATATCTCATAGGTCAATGACGTGATTAATAATCCTTTGTGTTGAGATTCTGTAATGTCTCATATAAGCTAACTCTGTAATCTTTGATATATGCTCAAAAGGGTGTCGCCATACAGACACCTGACCCACGGTCTACATTGGGATTACACAAGTGGCATATGTAGAATTAGTAGAATCAATAAAGGACCTACACTTGTTGAGAAGAAGGATGATCTCTTACCGATTAAGTTGTTCATAGTCCAATAGATATTAAACCCTTGGCCAAAGTGGATAAAAGATCAAGACATCAAGAAAATGGGGTTTTCTTGGATTGAGATATAAATGGATATGAAATGAACTTAACTTTAAAGATCAAGAGTAACAAGGCTCTGAGAATATTCCCATGCCTTAGTTCTTGATTGAGAGATGGAGTTGTGGGAGGATCGTATTTCACTACTTGTCATTGATTGAAAGGTTCTTCGTTTCATTTCGTTATTCGGCTAGGGGTCACACACCCATTGCTAGATTATGGTAGTGTGATCTGTGAAGTGATTAATTATGGGAATTTAATTAATTACTGTCACTGCTAATCGAATAATGAACCTAAAGGGTCACACATAAATGCTGGAATACGAGGGTTATGGTAGGAGGTTAATTGGATTAACAAAGGATCAAATTGTTGATTGAAATGGGAGCATTTACACGTGGGCATTACCACGTGTCAAGTACACGTGACTGCCACGTGTCACGCACACGTGGCTCCGACGTGTGATTTATTTCACACGTGAATTCTTTTCTAGAATTAATTAATTATAATTAATTAATTTTTGTCTTTTAATTAATTATGAATTAATTTTTAAGACTATTCTCAAAATAATTAACCCAATAAATAATTAATTATGAATTAAGTTATTTATTGAATAAATTGACTTTTGACTTTAATAGTTAAAGGTTGAAAAATCAAACTTCCTATTGTAGGAGAGACAAAGCATCTCTTGCTAGACTTGGAGAATAAGTTAGGAACTTATTTTCTAATTAAAATTTAATAATTAATTAGTTAATTAGTGAGCAAGAAAACAAAGTCCACTAGGTTTGGGAACCCTAGGGATTTTCGAACCCCACTAGTATATATACTAGTGGTGGTGCTTCTCTTACTCTTTAGACCCCACTAGTATATATACTAGTGGTGGTGCTTCTCTTACTCTTTTGACCAACACTCAAGAAGTGTTAATTATTTTTGAGAAAAATAAAAGAAAAGTTTTCTAAGTAAAATATCATAGCCTAACACAAGCCATAGAACTAGCACTCTCACTAGCTTGATCGTGTTCTAGGACTGGTGTGGATACGCTTAGAAAGATTGCCTACTTTGGGATCTAATCGAAGGATGTTTGAGGGACTTTAGCTTGAAGGGTGTTTGATTGGCTGTATAAACATCACAAGAAAGCTTCAATCCACGTAAGTTTCTTGAAACACCCTATGATACGATACGAACATTGCAAGTCTTTTAGATCTACTTTTGGAAAAAAAAATTTAAACTTCCTTTGTGCATACGATTTTGTTTTCCAACAAGTGGTGTCAGAGCCACCTTTCAACTTTCGTATTGTATCTTTACTGTTTTTTGAATTTTGACTGAAAATTCTTGAATTTGGATATATGTTATGTATTCATGGTTTTTATTTGAAATAAGAATCTGTCGGATCAAAACTATTTCACGAAAATCCTGAAAAACTGTTTTCGTATTAATTTGGTTTTAAGCTGTTTAAATCTGTTTTGTTTTGAATTGTTTTAATTCGAAACTAAATCTTGGAATTTCTAAAATTACGAAATGAATAATCGAAAAGGGGTTACACGTCGCACATCATCGCGCGCGGCTCAGCGCTCAACCGTGCGTGCATGGGGCGGCAACATGCCACTATACACGCCAGGGCCGCGCACGCATCGCGCGCACAACACCTAGGCACACCTAGCATAGCCGTCCGCCCCATTCCACCTCTCGCCCAGCAACACCCGCAAGCGGCCACAACCAGCGCGCGGCCAAGCGCTCAGGTCAACGCGCTACTGTGCGGCGCTTGCTACTTCTCATCCTAGGGCAACCGCGCGGCTCTGTATGTGGGAAGCCTACTCGCGTGCGCCTTGTGCAAGTGCTTGCGGGCAGCCCCGCGCGCCTTGCGCTGGCTACTCGTGGACGCCTTTTCGTTTCGTGTTTTGGTTTCGCAAAATCCCGCATTTTAAATAATTCTGATTTTATTTTAAAATTTGATTTTTAATTTAAAAATTATTTATCTTGAAATAATTATAAAATTGGGATTTTATGAATTAAAGCTAAGTTCTATTTTTCGAGGAAATTAATAAATATCACTTTTGAATGATATTTTTGACAAAATTTAATTCTTTTAATTAATTGAGGTTTTGTCATTGATCCGGGTTCGATTTTGAATAACTTATTGAATAATGAACTAATATTCAAATTACTTGAGTTATTTGTAACTTGAAGTCAAGGGAATTTTAAATGTAATTGATAAATTTAAATTCAGGCGGAAGCATGCTAGTTTAGGTGATCATGAGTTAGTCTTATGTATGTATTAAATTCTGCAAATGGATGATTTCAATTGGGGTCGGAGCCCCATAGTTGCGTTATTTCAATTGGGGTTGGAGTCCTACTTATTTGCGCGCTTTGCTTGATTTATTATGTGGCTTTCCATATTATTATTGTTTTTAGGCCGGGGTATGCCCCGTGTATTTGTCTATGGTCAATACGAAGATTGAGCCATATTACTTTATGTTAAGAGAGTAGAACTCAGAAAGTGAGGTTTTTCTTTTCATTTTGGAGACAAGCACCCAAGGAGCAAGATGGATCCACAAATCAAGGAGTATGGCACCATAATTAAAGACCCCTCAAAATGTTAGGGAGGGTTTATTTTCTATTAATGTAATAGATAGGGTTTTCCATTAAATTCTGTACCCCTATGTGATATGAACTGTCTTATATGGCATGAATGTTAGAACTAGTGATTATGGAATAGCTCCCATAATCACATATAAGATAGGATACCCATGATCATCTCATAATTAGTATCTTGCTAGGACATGTTATCTGTTAATTGCTTCTGTGATGCATTTTATGTGAAATTGCATTAAACAAGACGATTAAAATTGGATAACATTATATGTTGGTGAGGTCATTCCAGATAACTCTCTGGAAATTCGAAAATCCCCTTTTAAAATATTGAACAATTTCGAATAAATAGGTATTTTATCACGGTAATAAGATTCCTAGCATTCCATCAATAGGTCCCAGCTTACCTCACAAGTCTTGGGGTAATTAGTGTAACCTATTAACTCTTAGTTTCCTGATTAATCACTTTAAGTAATTAATATTTCTCGACCATTTTAGAATGGGCGATGTCTCACGAGTCATGGGTCGTTTTGGACCAAGTTTGGTTGAGATCTTATTATTGATGGGTGTTGGGATTAGTGCCCTGAAAATCCAATTTCTTTGTAAATACATCGTATTTTGTTGGATTAATAAAACTGAAATTATTGCAAGCTATGAGTAGATTAACATAATTAATAACGTGTGATGATATTCTTATATGAAATGTGTTTCATAGGAAAGGACTTTGGATATCGAAATCACATGTTATTAAAGTTCAAGTCGGTAAGATAAGAATAAGTTCTTATCAAGACTATAATGTGTTATATAAGATGATTAGCCTTTCGTCATAGGGAAATGGAGTTTCCAATTATAACACATTGATGTTTTTCAATAGATTTGGAAACATCGAACTGGACCACTAAGATAGTTCATTTCAAACTACTATCTAAAATGAACCAATCTTATGGAGCATTGAACTCTTTATCCTGGTAGTATTTCGACTTTAGGCATGTAGTGTTAATCATTGTAATGTGCTCATAAGTGAGGTCTCGATATCGAATGACCGAAACCTTTGTACGTTCAGTGATTACATGAAATGTGCTGAAGAGAAATATTGATCGAGGAATCTGTGGCTTTGCTGGAAAGTTAAAAGATATTCCTGAAATAGATTTGCAAAGTTCAAATTAAAACTTTGGCCAAAGTACTTCGTGTGATGCGTCACTGAAGTTGTATGCTGAATGTTTTTCACGTACAAGAGATTTGAACTTAAGGCGAATCAGGAAATTTCAGATTAGAAATGAAAAATAAATGATAGTAGTATTAATTTATTTTTTTTATTTTTCATGGATATCTACACGGAGGAGTAAAATGCAAAGTTATTCTATATCAAGAAATTCGTGAATAATTTAATTAATTTTAGAGTGCAATAATATTTATTTAGTGGAATTAAATATTGTTAAACGGTAATTAATTATTATCATGAGAGGATAATATATTAACCCGTTTAGAGCTAAAATTAATTAGTCCTGCAGGTCCCCCTACAAGCCCCAATCGAAAACCCGAAGATAAAACATTAAAAGGTAAGAAAGAAATAAATTTTCAAAGTGTTTGAAAATAGCCAAGGGATTTATTTTAAGAAAATAAATCAAGTTCCAAAGAGTTCGAAATGCCCGGAATTTTATTTTGGAGAAAATAAAATTTTCATCGAAAAAAAAAAAACAGATGACGTGGCAGCTGACGTGGCATGCCACGTCAGTGGACATGCGTGAGGTGGCGCTGACTGGGCGCCAGGTCGCTCGACACGTGGACGGCAGAGATTACGCCACGTCATCGCCGCGGACTGTCCAGATTAAATCTGGATCGGGCCGGTCAACGGGTTCGGATCGGGTTGGGTCGAAAATGGACAGGGTCAGTTCAAACCGTATCCGATTGAACTGACCCGGACACGTAGCTGAATCAGAATCGGCCATGTCACCCAGAAACCCTAGCGGAAGGTCCATCACACGCGCCGCCTTGTGGCCGCGCGTGAGGGCTCGTGGGTGCTCCGATCGGGGCGTTCTCGGCGGCGTTGGACTCGTGGCGATGAGAGCTTCCACGTAGTCACCTTGGTTTTCGTGTCCAAGTTGCACACGCAAGTGGGGTGTGAAATTACTATTTTACCCTCGGTTTTTCCCCTATAAATAGGGGGCTTGGCATTTCATTTTTTCCATCCAACTTTGGGAGAGGTTTTGGCTAAGCTTTCGGCTTTGAAACCATATCCCTTTTCTCCTAGTTAATTCCAATTTATTTTGGAATTAATTTTAATTAGGTGTTTATATATAAACGCCTAATTTCGGGAGAATAAACCCTGAAAAGGGCTTTCTAGTTTAAAGTTTTATTTTCTCTAAGTATTTAGAGAAATACTTTCGGAGCCCACAATCCGAGGGTGTCCCTGGGGTTATTGCAGGGAAGCTCTGCCGGTTTCGCGAGGAGATCGGGAATCGGGTTCTCGGGAGGTGAATTCCGGGCGCAGTAGCCATATCTGGTGAAAGGTATTTTTTATATTATATTTTGTTTAAGCATGGTAAATTAGGTGCTCTTAAGTGTTATTTGCATGCTTTACTTATCTGCTTTGTGATTTAAAATTTATTATCAATTGCATGTATATACTTGAGTAGTTATGGCTAGTCTTCCGCTGTTTGTATTTAAATATTTTAGAAATATTTTGATACCAGTATATTAGAGAAATTTTTTTAAAGTACGATCCTGGAACAGTACTATTTCTGGTCCCTGTACCAGCAATGGGTTCTACTCAACACTGAAGTAGATATGAATGTCTCACGAGTTGTGGGTTCATGATTGAAAGATCAATGATGCAAAAATATTACTAGGAATTCCATGGGGGTGGAATCGGCAATCCGTACCTACCTAAAGATTCTTAGACCTTTGGATGTCTCACGAGTCGTAGGTCCAAAACTAAGAATGCTTGGGATCCGAGTACCCATTGAGAAAATAAGTTTCTTCTAAGGTCGTTAGGTATTTATTGACTTTCTAAAAACAATGGGAGATCATATTTCTAAAGACCTTGATAATATATATAATCGTTATTATTCAGCATGCTCATGATTTCTCTGTTTTTCATTTAGGTTGTAGTTCTGTGAGTCTCTACAATTGAAATGGCAAATAAAAACCCTCTTGTATCCATCCTCGAATCAAACAAGTTGACGGGGCCCATTTATTCTGATTGGCTTCGGAATCTAAAGATAGTTTTGGATTTTGAGAAGAGAAGATATGTTCTCTTTAAGGGAGAGTCTGTCGCTGAAGGCGAGGCTCCGACTCGGGCCGAAAGAGATGCGATTGCAAAGTGGAATGAAGATAATCTTCAAGCCTGTTGCCTCATGTTGGCCAACATGTCTACGGACATGCAAAGGCAACACGAGTCAATGGAAAATGCTTGGGAGATTTTTGACCACCTTGAGCAATTGTACCACCCCAAAGAGCGTGTTTTAAGGTACAACACCTCTAAGGAGCTCTTTCATCTCAGAATGAAAGAAGGTACAAGTGTCCATGAACACGGTCTTAAGTTTCTTGCTTTGAATGAGAAATTGACCTCCATGGAGATGCCACTTAGTGAAGAACTCGCTATGGACTTGTTGCTCGCACCGCTTCCACCATCATTCAATCATTTCATGCTGAACTTCAACATGAATCATGCTCATGCTACTGTCGCTGAGCTGATTAGTCAACTTGTGACTGCTGAACACACGATCAAGAAGGATAACAAAGTGATGATGGTCACTTCCTCTTCGAGGGCTCCTAAAGGCAAAGGGAAGAAAGTTCCCAAGAAGAAGGGATCTCTTAAACCTGATGGAGGAGTTAAAAAGAGAAAGACCAAGAAGAAAAGAGATCAGAGAGAGGACGTTTTCCACCATTGTGGCAAGAAAGGGCATTGGAAGAGGAACTGCCAAGAGTACAAGGATACTCTAAAGAAAGGTGCGTTTATTGTTGAAGTAAATCTATCTATTGATTCTAATTCTTAGGTACTTGATATCGGCTGTGGAGCTCATCTATGTAATGATGTACAGATGCTATATGAGGTTCGGTGGCTTGAAAAAGGGGAATGCGTCTTGAAGGTTGGGAATGGATCAAGCGTTCAAGCTCAAGCCATTGGGACTTATAGATTAGATTTAGGTGTCCTTACTTTAGTTTTGAACAAAGTTCTTTATGTACCTTCTATTATTTGTAATATTATTTCCATTCCAATACTTTGGTTGTGAAGGATTTGAAACTTTTTCAAGAAATGGAAACTTTTATCTTAAGAAGAATAAAACTTCTGTTTTGCTTAGTACATTATCTAATGGACTTTACACAACTAAAGACACTAATATTTTAAATATACAACAAATAAACAAACGCAAAAGAGATGATAAGATCTCGGCTTCTTTATGGCACGAACGTTTAGGGCATATCTCCAAAGATAGTATTGCTAACCTAGCTAATTTAGGATCATTCTATCACAATGAACTTAAAGAGTTAACTCATTGTGAATTATGTCTTAAAGGAAAAATGGTCAAAAATCCCTTTAATGGTAAAATGGAACGTGCCACTAGAGTATTGAATTTAATCCATACTGATGTTTGTGGACTACTTAGTGTAAGTAGGAGAAACAATCATCAATATTTCATAACCTTCATAGACGACTTTAGTCATTTTGGTTATGTGTACTTAATGAAGTATAAATCCAAAGCCTTTGAGAAATTCTTGGAATTTCAAAAGGAGGTTGAGAACCAAACCAGTCACAAGATAAAGACACTTCGATCTGATCGAGGTGGCTAGTATCTAAGTGATGAATTCCTTAGTCATCTCAGATATAATGGAATTATCTCTCAGTGGCTCCTCCGGGAACTCCTCAATTAAATGGAGTTTCGGAGATAAGGAATAGAACCTTACTTGATATAGTTCGTTCCATGATGAGTTTCACTAAATTGCCACCTTCATTCTAGGGTTACGCCTTAGAATTAGCAGTTAAGATTCTGAATCTTGCTCCTTCCAAATCTGTACCCAAAACCCCATTTGAAATGTGGTTTGGCAAAATCCCTAATTATTCTTACTTAAGAATTTGGGGTTGTCCTACTTACATGAAGAGGACAGTAGGAGATAAGCTTGAAGTTAAATCAAGCTTATGTAGCTTCATAGGATATCCTAAAGAGTCAATAGGATATTATTTCTACGATCCTCTTGAACAAAAGGTCTTTGTGTCAATAAATGCCACTTTTCTTGAGGACTCGTTCCTTAGAGAAAAGAAAGGCAAGATCGTAGAACTCGAAGAAGTTCGAGACCAAGGTCCCACGCCTAGTTTGGAGACTAACGTCCCTGATACAATCCAAGAGAGTGATACACGCGAAAATCCTCCTCAAGTAAGACGTTCCAAACGCATTCCTAGATAACCAGAGAGATGGTATGGTTTTCTCCACCAAATATCTCAAATAGATAATGATCCATTAACTTATGTGGAGGCACTGTTAGATTCGGACTCTAAACAATAGAAAGAAGCAATGAAATCCGAAATGGGTTCCATGTACTCTAATCAAGTTTGGACCTTGGTTGATCCACCTGATGGGATCAGGCCCATAAGGAGCAAATGGATATATAAGCGCTAGCTTGGAGTAGATGGAAGCGTGGCAGTCTTTAAAGCAAGATTAGTTGCTAAGGGTTTCACTCAAAGACCAGGTGTAGACTTTGATGAAACCTTCTCGCCGGTTGTAATGCAAAAGTCCATTCGGATCTTGCTTGCCATTGCTGTATATTATGACTATGAGATTTGGCAAATGGATGTAAAAGTTGCCTTTCTCAATGGAGACATTGACAAAGATATTTACATGGAGCAACCCATGGGTTTCACATTCAGTGGGCGCGAACAAAAGGTTTGTAAGCTCCAAAGATCAATCTACGGATTGAAACAAGCTTCTAGGAATTGGAATATTCGGTTTCATGAAGCGGTCAAATCGTTTGGCTTTATTCAAAATCCGAATGAATCCTGCGTATACAAGAGGGAATTGGAAACCTCGGTTCAATTTATGATATTTTATGTAGATGACATCCTTCTCATTGGGAATGCGAAGGTTTACATAAAAGTAACAAAGTTTGGTTGTCGAACCAATTTGAGATGAAGGATCTTGGTGATGCATCCTACATTCTCGGTATAAAGATCTATCAGGATAGATCTAGGAGATTGTTAGGATTATCACAGTCGGTTTACATAGACAAAATAGTAAAGAGGTTTAGTATGGAAGATTCTAAACGTAAGAAACTTCCAATGGGCCCGGGAACAGTTCTTTCGAAAAAGCTGTGTCCCAAGACTGAACTTGAGAAGTCCAGGATGTCCGAAATTCCTTATGCATCAACAATAGTAGGCATAATGTATACAATGCTATGTACTCGATCGGATGTGGCATATGCACTCAGCATGACTAGCCGATTTCGATCTGACCCTGGTGAAGGTCACTGGACTGCTGTAAAGAACGTCCTTAAGTACTTAAGAAGAACTAAGGATTTATTCTTAGTTTACGGAGGCCAGCAAGATCTTATCATTAGAGGATACTGTGATGCAAGCTTTGCATCAGACATGGATGACTTTAAATCCATGTCAGGATATATATTCTGCCTGAATGGCGGAGCAGTGAGTTGAAAAAGTTCCAAGCAAGCGACCACTGCATATTCGACCAATGAGGCTGAATATGTAGCTGCAAACGATGCTACTAAGGAAGGTGTTTGGGTAAGAAACTTCATCCACAAGCAGGGTGTAGTTCCTATCATTAAAGACCACATTACAATATTTTGTGATAACACAGGGGTGGTTGCTCAAGCAAGAGGACTAAGATCTGACCAAAGGACCAAACACATTTTGAGGAAGTATCACCTGATTCGTGATATAATCAAGAGAGGAGATGTGCAAATTGAAAGGGTCGCATCGACAGAGAACATGGCAGATCCACTTAAAAAGCTCTTAGTCAACAGGTTTTCGAAGGACATCTTCAGAAGATGGGACTTAGATTAGCACCTGAATGGCTTTGACGGGCAAGTGGGAGATTGTTAGGAATAGTGCCCTTAAATCAATATTTATGCTTTACTATTTCCTTGTAAAATCACAAACAGTCTTTGAATAATAAACGAGATGATTTTGTTCATGGGCAATCACTTTCTTATGTACTTATTTATGTCTGTTTGGGTTTGACTGTGTTTTGCATGTTTTGAACTCCCCTAATCCGATGAGGCTGTTAAGAACTTTGCCCTTATGAGAATGGCACATAAAATAAGTTCTTAACTCCATAGGCAAGGATTAGAAACTTCTCCAAGTCGATGAGTCCGATAGACAGTGGGAGTGTCGACCTTGACTCCGTTGATACTTTCTTATGTGATTATGTCCTTTTGAGGGATCATTCAGTTTCATGGAATGATAAGTGCAAATGATGATGCGTTTATAATACATAAGGGTGATTGTTACTAGAACTTCATCACTGAGATATCCCGCGTGAGAACGTTCCTAAATGGGAAAGGAAGTCTCCTAGAAACTTCCAGATTAGGAAATATCTCATAGGTCAATGAAGTGATTAATAATCCTTTGACTTGAGATTCTGTAATGTCTTATATGAGCTAACTCTGTAATCTTTGGTATAGGCTCAAAAGGGTGTCGCCATACAGACACCTGAACCACGGTCTACGTTGGGATTACACAAGTGGCATATGTAGAATTAGTAGAATCAATAAAAGACCTACACTTGTTGAGAAGAAGGATGATTTCTTACTGATTAAGTTGTTCGTAGTCTAATAAATATTAAACCCTTGGCCAAGGTGGATAAAAGATCAAGACATCAAGAAAATGGGGTTTTCTTGGATTGAGATCTAAATGGATATGAAACGAACTTAACTTTAAAGATCAAGAGTAACAAGGCTCTGAGAATATTCCCATGCCTTAGTTCTTGATTGAAAGATGGTGTTGTGAGAGGATTGTATTTTACTGATTATCATTGATTGAAAGGTTCTTCGATTCATTTCGTTATTCGACTAGGGGTCACACACCCATTGCTAGATTACGGTAATGTGATCTGTGAAGTGATTAATTAATTAAAGGAATTAATTAATTACTGTCAGTGCTAATCGAATAATGAACCTAAAGTGTTACACACAAATGCCAGAATACGAGGGTTATGGTAGGAGATTAATTAGATTAACGAAGGATCAAATTGTTGATCAAAATGAGAGCATTTACACGTGGGCATTGCCACGTGTCAAGCACACGTGTCACGCGGTCTGCGTGGCTGCCACGTGTCACGCACACGTGGCTTCACACATGGCTCCGATGTGTGATTTATTTCACACGTGAATTCTTTTCTACAATTAATTAATCAAATTGTAATTAATTAATTTTGGTCTTTTAATTAATTATGAATTAATTGTTAAGACTATTCTCAAAATATTTAACCCAATCAATAATTAATTATGAATTAAGTTATTTATTGAATAAACTGACTTTTGACTTTAATAGGTAAAGGTTGAAAAGTCAAATTTTCTATTGTAGGAGAGACAAAGCATCTCTTGCTAGACTTGGAGAATAAGTTAAGAACTTATTTTCTAATTAAAAGTTAATAATTAATTAGTTAATTAGTGAGCAAGAAAACAAAGTCCACTAGGTTTGGGAACCCTAGGGATTTTCGAACCCCACTAGTATATATACTAGTGGTGGTGCTTCTCTTACTCGTTAGACCAACACTCAAGAAGTGTTAATTGTATTTGAGAAAAATAAAAGAAAAGTTTTCAAAGTAAAATATCCTTTCGGCCTCTCTTCGATTACGTTTACGGGCGGTCTTCGTGTCTTCTCCAAAGGGTCCCCTGGCTATCATATCGATCCGACAGAGACAAGGGAGATTATTCTCTCTAGGTCGGCTGCTTGGTTTCCCTGTGCCGAGGAGGGCTCCTTTCGACTCGATCCTCAGCCCGTAGGGCGAGTTCATCGAGTTTCTTCACGAATTCTTGTAGTTGTCCGCCCTAGATCAAACGCTCAACCTCATCTCTCAGGGCGAAGCACTCGGAGGTATTGTGGCTAGTCTACCGATGGAAATGGCAGTACTTTCCAGAGTCCCTCGTCTTCTGTGTCTCCTTAATCGGCTTTGGATTTTTGAACAACTTCTTATTGGAGATGTTGTAGATTTCTTCGATAGGCCTGTTGAGGGGGGTGTAGTGCTTCTTCATACTGCTCTCGGAGCCCTGATTGGCCTGGCCCTTGTTGTCCAGCTTTGACTCGATCCTCGAGTGTCGAAGGGCTTCCATTTTCTTTCCGGGGCACTTCTTCCACCCTCATCTAATCTCCCGCGATCTCGAGCAGTTTAGAAATCGAGTCGGGGTTCTTTTGAACAATATACCGGGCGCACTCCTTATCTCGAAGGGCCGTGTGGAGGGTTGGAATCAGCATGTCCATGCTAGGGGCTTGGACTTAGACTGCTGCTCGGGAGAATCGAGTGAAGAAATCCCTAAGCGTTTCATCTTTCTTCTTCACGATGTTGTAAAGGTAGGTCGAGGGTAGCTTGTCACCCTTCACGGATGAGAAGTGGGCTATAAATCGATCGACAAGTTCATCGTACGAATTAATGCATCTTGGGGCCAGCCTTAAGAACCAGTTTTGGGCTACCCCCATAAGGGTTGTGGCGAAAATCTTGATGAGGACATCGGGCGAGTGTCCGAACATACTTATCTCAATCTCGAATCGATCGACATGTCTCTCCCGTTAGTAGTGCCACTATAAGTTGGGAGGTTAGTTAGCATTTTATCCACGGCCATCGCCCCGATTATCTCCTCGCAGAACGGTGATCGGGCCTCCCAGGCATTTCTGTAATTCCAGGCTAGTGGTCGGGCATCATCGTATCCACGCCGAGGTTGCTGGTCTCGATCTCGTCTTCCCCGGGGAGGCTGATAATAGGATTCTTCTTCCTCATATTGAATATCATAAACCGGAGGCACTCTGGGCAGCGGTTTCTCGAATGGCAGTCAATCCTTAGGAGGGATTGGCCTCTCCTTAGGAGGAAGTTTGTTCCTCAAATCATCTTTCCCCATGGAAAAACCCCGATTAGAATTCCTGGGGGCGTTGGGGTCGACCCTAGCCCCTAGGCGATCGAAGACAGCGAGGTTCCTAGGCTCTTTGCCTTTCCTGGACCCGGGGGACACACCCCTGAATTCATTGGTTTTCCTTGCCACATAGAGCGCCTTGGCATCAACTCTTCTTTACTGATGCGGGGGACCTCTTCTTCATGCCCATTCCCCTCGATGGCTCTCTTACCTAGGTCTCAGCGGCGATCCGACTCGGCCACTTGTTCCTGGGGCTTATGACTTCCGTTTCTTGGGGCCCTTGACTGGCTCCTTGAGGCCCCATATACTCAGGCGGACGAGGAGCATAGTCGTAGTACTGGCTCTGATAGTAACCCGGAGGTGGCGGAGCAGGGGCATACCCCCAATGTGGCAGGGGAGCATACCCGAGATAGGCCAGAGGCCCATAGTAATGAGAGTATTGGTCGGTCAGAGGATGAACGTCGACAGGAGTTGTTCGGGGCTTTTTCGAGAAGACTGGGGCTCTTCCCTGTGCAGTGGCCATAACAGTCTCGGCCCGACACTACTCGAGGTAGGTGTCCAAGTCAGGTTCGGAGTAAACCGCGGGAGTGCCCCTCCTTGGTTTTAGGTGCCCCTCGGTCATTGGAGCAGCTATGACCTCATGCCCGTCAGGGCCAAACACTCTTCCACTTCTGTTTCTCATGGTTTTAGACTTTTGTTCGAGATTTCCCACAGACGGTGCCAAAATGATCGAGTCAAATTTTGGTATTCAGTAGCTCGAGCAGGTGTCGACCTGGTAACTTAGAATTTGTTTATTAGATAAGTCCTCGAGGTTGAGTAGATCTGTTCGAAGGAAGGCAGAGTGAGCTCAAAGGCCGACTTGGGATGGGAAGAGTTGGACCCAATGTCGGCTCTATGATGTTCAAGTCAGATATCGATACAAAAGAGAGTATGTCGAGTTGACTTAAGGTGCAGTTAATGAAGTTACCAAATTACATTTATGGAGGGGTATTTATACCCTTTGGAGCTAATGATGACACAAGGTACAATCTGTAGATGCATTTAATGCTCACAGGTACGATACGAAAGTACACTTTGCATTTAATGCAGTTGACCGCTGAAGGGACCTGTAACTCCCCGGTTTTTCCATTCAATCATTATGTGATATTATATGTTATGTTATAATTTTATAACATTATATGCATTATGTTTACATAAAGTTATGTAAATTAAATGTTAACGTGGAATTTACGCGAATTAATTACCAAACATGATTTATTTGATTATATGACCTTACTTGATCTATTCTCATAATGTGGACTTAATTGGATTAATAACATAAATGAATCATGCATACATAGATAGATATTTTATACCTGACTATATATTTCTACAACTTATATATATACGCATCCACTTGATCATTATATAATATAATTGCATTTACACCCTCATCCCACTCACTTCTAACATGTAATTAAATGAGTAATAAGGGTCTAGTTGCAATAATCACAATCATGCAAGACTTTTACACTCTCATCATAAATACACATACACATTTATATATATTATGTAACGCCCCGAATTTCATTAATTACATTCTTATGTTTAAAATAATTTTATAAATTATATTTTATAATACTTTCATGAAATTTTATGAATTTATACCAAAGTGAAAATTTCTTTCATGACTTGAAAATATTTATTGCGTTGAAATAATTGCCGAATAGGATTTAATTATCAATTTGTCCTTAGATGCTCATTCATTTAAATTGAGGGACCAAATTGCATGACTTTCCCCAAGGATTTAATTGATCAATTCTCAAAGATTTTCATCCTTAATTGCATGATTTGAATATTTGAACGTTTAAGTAGCAATTTAGCCAATTTCACAAAATTCAAAATGGTGATTCACGTACCATTTCTTCCACTCTCTTCCAAGATCAATTTCATCTAATTCTCCCAACCTATTTGCTCTTTCTTGCTCTCGGTTCTTCAAGAAGAAAAGGAGGAAGAGATTCATCATAATCATCAAGATTTTTCAAGAAAAATTCCAAGCTTTGAAGCTTGTTCATCATCATCATCTATCTCCCTCATTTCTTTAGCTCAAGGTGGGTTTATGCATGGATTGATGATTCTTGAGCATATATGAAGTAGTTAGGGTTTGTGATTTATGCAATATATGGATTATATGGTAATAGATGCATGAATATATGATTATACCATGAATTAAAGCATGAATTCTTGAAGTATTTGAGCTTTTTTTTATGGTGGATTATATATATGAATTGTAAGTAGGAATTCTTGGTGATTATGTGTGAATTAGGTGTTTATATGAAATATTATTGCCCATTAAACATGTATGCATGTAAATCTCCAGAAATCTTGCAATTATATGAGTGAAACTTGGTGTTTTGTGGTGGTTGATTTTGTCCCAAGAGCCTCCCCTGTTCTGCTCTGTTTCTGCATTTGCAGAGGAGCGGGAACGGCCCTTCCCGTCCCTAGTTCATTCTGGGAACGGTCGTTCCCACTCCTTTGAATGCTTAGACGGCGCACGCATGGGAACGGCCGTTCCCATTTTGGCCTATAAGCCGGAAGGTCCGTTCCCAACAAAGTCGCCATTTTAAATCATAAAGCGCAGGGACGTTTTCTTGGGACTACGGGAACGGTCCTTCCCAGTTTACACTGAGGACCGGAATGGCCGTTCCCACCTCGCTGACAGAACAAAACATTCTGTACAAAAATGTGATTTTTGGGATTTTAACCCAATCACTTCTTTGATCCCAAATTGCTATTATATGATTGAATACATGTCAAAACAAGATGTTTTCATGCTACATTGTATATTGAACGTCATCTCGTTGTATTTTCCCCGTTCGTCATATTTGGTACATTTAGAGTCATGTCTCACGTGTACACGTCTATTTTGCACAGACCAACTTCATCGGGACGAGGAGCAAGCCCCGTAGACCGTATCCCACTCGTCTCTTGTCGGTAAAAGTGAGGTTTAATTGTTAGTTATATAGAACCCGTATAACCATTATGTGGATTTCAAGCCAAAAGGTATATATATACTTATTTATGATGGTTTCTAAACCTATACACAATTACAAGCAAGCCATGTTCATGAAAGCAAGTCATGTATCGTGATTTATTGATTGACCATGTTTTGGCGAGTAAAGCATGTCGCATTGGGCCCGAGGATAGTAATTTGAGCCAACCGGGAAAGCATGGGCTGACGGGTAACTCGAATGCTATCCTCACCACATTGGGATGACCCCTGAATCCGCTAGGAGATTAGTGGAGGAAGGAATTCCGGGCTTACGGATTTATGTACCCTCTGCTCAATGATCATGGATGATAGGGCCTTGCAATCCTATCATCAACTGGAGGAAGAAGGAGACTGGGGACGGGTCCAACACCACGGATTGTCCTCGGGTTATTGTCATGATTGTACTCATTGATTGTATTGCCTGAATACACATGCACGATTGCACGATAATTGAATTGCATGATCACGTATCGATTAACAAAACATGCATGTATTGTACACAGTTGGAGTAAGGTTGGAGAATTGCCCTCACTCATCGGGCCACGTATTGCACGTATTGATTGCATGAAAATGATTCAAGTATTTAATATTGATAGTTGTAATCTCGGGCGAGTTCTATGTTATTCTTGAAATATAATGTCTTTAGTATAAAACCTTACCCGAGGTTATAACTTGCATGTTAACTGCGCTAATATATACTTATTGCCCCTCACTCAGTCTTCCATGGACTGACGCCCCACCTTTCAGGTTGTCGCGGTCGTGTGCTAGGCGGGAGTCAGGGTCGTGTCTTGTTGTCCAGCTGAGTCTTGCACTTCATACCCTTTCATTTTATTGTTCTTGATGTATCAGAGTTAGCATGTTACGATTATTGTTAGGAGTTAGAGACTTTTATCTGTATGATACATAGGAGATGATAATGTATTGATATCTATTAGTACGTATACCTTTACGGTAAATATGGTACTTATATGTATTAATGATATTATGCTTCCGCTTTTACCTTTTATGTCTCGATTTGGTTTTACTTTGGGGTATAGTCCCGCCTAGCTAGCCTGTTTCTTTTACTTGTCACCCGTTCGCTATAGGTTAGTTCATGTACGGATTGTCCATTTCGTATGTGGATAGGCCTATAGTGTGGGGGTGTAGTATCTCCACGTGTAGGGGTGCTACATATTATATACATAATATCTACTTTTACTTTATACATATAAGTTATATATCTATATATTACATTGCATACACTCATTCATCTCTCCCAATTCCATTTCATTTCATTTCATGTAAAAATCCCACACACACACACACACTAAAACACGAGAGAAACACCAAGAAGAGAAGGAAGGAAGATTTCACATCTCAAGTTTAAATTCAAGGAAGAAAGTTGCATAAATTTGAGCATCATCACCATATCATCCTTTCATCATTTCTTTCTTCTATTTGAAGGTATAAATGAGAATTTGATTCATTTATGGATCCATGATTGAACTAAGTTTTGGTGATTTGAATGTGAATCCTTGTTTATTTATGATTAGAAGCATGAGTAGGATCATTAGACTTTAAAGCTTGCATGAATTCTTGAAGAAAATGAGACTTGGATAATATGAAAATATATGGGGTTTGTATGATGATTCCTTGATGATTTGAGCATGATTTAATGGATTATATGAAGCTTAATTGATATATATGACCATACGCATGTTGGATGCTAGTTTTAAGTTGATTTCTTGCCTTGATTTGGTGTTGGGATGACTTGGGAGCAATTTCCGTGCATATCCCCTGTTTTTCGCCCAGAATGCTTCGACACGCCCGTGTGGCTTCCCAGTTCATTTTCCACACGTCGTTGTGGGAGCCCACTACCTCACCCGAGAGTTTTCACACGCCCGTGTCTGCTTTCAGTACATTTTTCACACGCCCCGTTTATCCCTCAAACGAACTCCGATTGACCTGATTTTTGAACCATTGGAAACCTCTCTTATTGCATTCCTTTCACTTCCTTGGCTCCCGTATGTGACTTATATGAGTTATATACTTGGTTTATTGATAATTATGCTCTTATTTGACATTTCATAATTGTTATTGCATGATATATTAATCCATGACTTTACCATGCGTCTTAAATGGTTCATACGAGTCGTGTCTCACGAACACTTGTCGTTGTTGCATAGATTGTCTTCCCGTTGACAAGGAGCAAGCTCTATAGCCGTACCTTTATTAATTGTCGACACGGGTCAGGTTTAATTTCTAGATATATAGAACCCTATAACCCTACATGATGTTTTCGGTCAATATATATATATATATACATATATATATATATATATATATATATATATATATATATATATCTTTCTCAAAACCTCTAGTGATTGCAAATGGTTTTCTTGTTATTGAACTTATCGTGATTGATTGATTATTTTGGCGAGTAAAACATGTTCACTTTGGCCCCGAGGGTAGTGTATTGAGCCAACCGGGAAAGCAAGGGCTGACGGGTAACTTTTGCACTATCCTCACCAATTTTGGGATGACCCCTGAATCCACTAGGAGATTAGTGGAGGAAGGAGTTCCGGGCATAGGGACTCATGAACCCTATGCCCAATGTTATTGGGTGGTGGGGCCTTGCAATCCCACCATCAACCGGAGGCAAAAGGGTTCATGAAACTGCTAATTGTGCACTGTAACAACTTGCATGATAACCATTGAATTGAAACCTAAATATTGATTGTTCACTGTTGATGTAAAGGTTGGAGAATTGCCCTCACTCGTCGGGCCATGGATTGAATTGATAATGATTGAAATGTTAAATTGATTTAGTTGTAATCTCGGGCGAGAACAAATCCTATTCTTAAACTTATATTGTTCCTTTTATAAAACCTTACCCGAGGCTATAACTTGCATGATACATGCGCTAATATTTATTTATACCCCCTCACTCAGTCTTTTGTAGACTGACACCTCACTTTTCAGGTCTTGCAGGGTGCGTGCTAGGCGGGATGTGAGTCGAGTCATATCTTTTATTTTGAGTCTAGCATTCCACTTTCATATTGGCACATGTATTGTTCTTGTTTCATTTTGAGATTTGGTACATATGTATATGATGTAAGTAAACTTGATGATAATGAGATGCATGAATAGTGTGCTATTGTTTTATGGCGTATGTGTAACGCCCCGATTTTCAGACAGTCAGGCACGCTCGACACGTGTGGGTTTCGAGTGTTAGGACTTTATTTTATTAACTTCGTTTATTTAATTTATACGTGTTATGTTAATTTCTATAAATTGCGTTTAACATGATCACGTGAAAATTGTATGATATTCATTTCATTTTGAGAATTATGTATGAATGAAATTTGATTGTTACATGAGTTAATTGTCCAATTTGATTTAATTGCCAAATTGTCCTTAAATGTTCATTCATTTCAATTGAGGGACTAAATTGCATGAAAACCTTTGAGGACTAAAATGATCACTTTCCAAACTTGACACCCTTAATTGCATGACTTACAAACATTAGGGATTTAATTGCAAAAATCATATCTCTTCAAGAGATATATCGATACATGCTTCTCTTTCATCATCTTCATTCTTTTTCATCCAAAAATCATCATTCCTCCTTGCTCCTCTCTACCGAGCCAAAACCATGAAAAAGGAAGAAGAGAAATCCTTCATCTTCAAGCTAAGTTCCAAGAAAGCTAGGGAAGTCAAGCTCAAACAACCATATTCATCATCTTTTTCCATCTATTTTCACTTGAAGGTATAGATGAGCATATATGTGACTTCTTGATCATAAGTCTTGAAGCTAGGGTTTATGGTTCAAGCTTGATAATTGTGTATTTGATGTTAGAAGCATGATTAGGAGCTGTAAACTTGAATTGGTGTTTGGATTCTTGAAAACATGAAGGAATATGGCATGAGTTGATATATGGGGAAAGTTGATGATTTGTGATGATCAAGCATAAAACAAGTGTTTATATTGGGTCTTTTGGTATCTTAAGCATGCAAGTATATTTTTCTTCATGAATTATTATGTTTGGAATTGAATTATGTGAGTTTGATGAGATTTGGGAGTGGTTCGTGCATGCCCTGTTCTGTTAGGAATAGTGCCCTAGAAAGCCGATTGTATATCTGCTTTGTACTTTTCCTTATTGTAATCACAGACAATCTTTGAATGAAATAACGAATTGAGGCAACACTTCTTTATATGCTCTTGTTTGGTATGCGTTTACTTTATCTGTGCATGTATGAGAACTCCCCTAATCCTTATGACTTTAGGACTCTACCATTTAGGTGAAATGGTTCATGAAACGAGCCCTATATCACATAAGTCATGATTAGTAAAATACTCCAAGCCGATGAGGCCTACAGACAGTGGGAGTGTCAACTTGACTCCTCTAAGGCTTGCTTGTGGGATCACGCCCTTAAGAAGGACCACCTTGTTTCATGGAGGTGCAAAGTGTATAGTTGATACGTGCGTGATACATGAGGGTGCTTACTTTAATAAGTAAGTTCACTGAGGTGCCCCGTGTGAGACCATTCCTAAATGGGAAAGGAAGTTTCTATTTCAGGAAATAGAAACTTCCAGATTAGGAAATATCTCACGAGTCATTGATGTGATTAATTGATCCTTAGACTTGAGGTTCCTTGTCACTTTATGAGTTAACTCTGTAGTCTTAGGTATAAGCTTTAAAGGGTGTCGCCTTAGACAACTGATTCAAGGCTTATGCTGGGGCTACACAAGTGATTCATGAAAGTGAATGACAATCAAGATAGGACCTACACTTGCATATGCAAGGTGATCTCTTATTGTGTATGTCATTCATATGCCATATGGAGTCCTTGGCCAAGGCAGTAGATCAAGACATCAAGAAAAGGGTTTCTTGGATTGAGATCAAATGGATATGAAATGCACTTAGCTTTAAGACCGGATTATTAGGGTTCTGATTATTCCCTTGCCCTAGATCTTGGTTGAGAGATAGTAAGTAGGAGGATTGTATCTCACATGAATCAATGACCTAAAGGTTCTGTCGAATCCGAACATTCCAATTCAGCTAGGGGTTAAACACCTGTTGCTAGACTATGGTCGTTTAATCTGTGGACTGATTAATTAATTAGTGAATTAATTAATTGGGGTCACTGCTAATTGAATTGAGAACCTAGAGGGTCACACACAACAACTTGGTTACATGAGGTGAGGCTTTAAAATGATTAAACGAGTTAATCGGGCCTAGAGGGTTCCACACGTGTGAAACCACACGTGTGGGTCACGTGACTGGACACGTGTCATTGTGACACGTGTGCCACACGTGATTATTTAATTATATATTAAATAATTAATTTGTTAATTATTTAATAGACTTTGGTTTAATTTTGAATTAAAAAGAAAGTCTAATTTTGGAGAAAATAATCTAGTTAACTAATTAGATAAAATAAGTTATTTATTTTAAATAAATAAAGTATGAAAATTATCCAAAAATAGTTTGGATATTTTAGCTCTCTTCAAAGTTGATTTGAATTAGAATTCAAAGTCAAAGTCAAATTACTTGATGATCAAGTAATAGGAGAGAGAGGGACCAAATCCTTAGTCCATGAGGACTAAGAATTTCGGCCACTCCCTCTTTATAAATAGGAGAGCTCGAGCTCCTTATGAAGGGATTTGGCAATTCTTTTAGTTCATGTGTTGAACACCATCCTTTCTCCAAGATAAACGAAACCCTAGGTTAAGCCTAAACACTAACTAGAGAACTAGCATCCTTACTAGTTAGATTGTGATCAAGTTGGTGGACTATCTCTAGAGAGCTTCAAGTTAGAAGTTTGAAGATTCGAGCTTTACCAAGGAGAGGGGATCAAGCCGCGAGAAGAGCGTTCTTGGGTGGCTTGAAACGCTTCAAGAAAGAATAAAAGAAAAGTAAGTTTGTTAACTCTACGAATTTGGATACACGATTGCGAGTCCTAGATCCTTTTGTTGGGAAATTTTTTTAAATTCCGCTGCTTTCTGATTCGTGTTTTCCAACAAGTGGTATCAGAGCCACCTTGTTAATCGTGTTTCTGATTCGTCTCAATTATACTGAATTTGGTAGAAATTCTTAGGCTTGATGCGATTGAGTATTTGTAATTGTTTTAGAAAGCCTGAATTACGAAACTGTATTTTTTTCTAAAAATTTCTGAAAATTGGTTTTTGGAAATTTTAATTTTTGAAAACTATTTTAGATTTGAAACTGTATAAACTGTTTTTGGATTTCTTGGATTGGTTTTGCTTTTGAACAAAAACACGAAACGAAAAGCCTGGATTACGAACACGCGAAACCCCACTTGCGCACCGCTCCCGCACACCGTGCGGGAGCCTAGCACGCCCGCCTAGGGCGGCCGAGACTGGCCGCCCGTCGCCCGCCACCCAGCCGAGAAGGCTGCGCGCATCGGCGCGGCTCTTTCGTGTGCGGGCCCCGTTTTCGTAATCCATTTTCGTATTTCGTGCAATCCAGTCCCAATTTTATTTTAATTTTAAAATTTTATTTTTTTGAATATTTATTTTAATTTTTGAATAAAACTTAAAATTGGGATTTTTTGAGAAATTGAAACGGTTTATATTTTGGGAAAATGCATCTTTGATAAAATTATTAATTTTCAGAAATTAATTGGAATTTTATTTGTTTTGTTAATTTGGGATTTATTTAAAACTTTTATAAATAAGACTCGCATCAAGTCGTGTTTTATGTCATTAGGACTTGAAACGGGAATTTTAATTTATTGGTTAAATTTAAATTCTCGGAAAAGCATGTTAGGTGATCATAGGTTTAAACTTATGTATGGTTTTAATTTATACACATGGATGGTTTAGATTGGGGTTGGAGCCCTATAGTTACGTTTTTTCAATTGAGGTTGGAGCCTCACTTATGTGCGTACTGTTATGTGATTTATTATGTGGCTTTCCATATTACTGTTTTTGGGGCCGGGGTATGCCCCGTGTAATTGTCTAAGGCCAATATGAAGATTGAGCCTTATTACTTTATGTCTTTTTCTTTTTATTGTAATTTGAGAGTAGAGATAGGTGGTGAGGTTTTATTTTCATTTTGGAGACAATGCACCCATGGAGTAAGATGGACCACATTCAAGTAACAAGGAGGCCATAAGTGAAGACCCCTCAAAATGTTAGGGAGGGGAATCTCAATTGTAAAAATGTAATAGAGATAGGGCTCGTATTTTGTTACCGCTTTCCCTTATGTGATTTAAACTGTTTATGTGTCATGTATGTTAGAACTTGTGATTGTAGAGTGGCTCCCACATATCACGCATAAGATAGGTAGAACCCATGATCATTACATGTTAGTATCATGCTAGGACATGTTATCTGTTTATGTGCTTGTTTGAAATGCATTTAAGTGTACTTGCATTAATCAAGACTAATAAAATTGGATAACATATATGTTGGTGAGGTCAAACCGGACAACTCTCCGATTGATTCGAAAATTCCCATTAAATATTAAGCTAATTTCGAACAAATAGGTGTTTAATTCGAGATGCAAATTTTGAATTAAATTCCTAGCATTCCATCAATAGGTTTTAAGTTTAGTAAGTGAAGCTAGTTATTGTCCCCGAGTCGTGGGATAGCTAGTGGAGCTTATTAGTTCTTAGTTACCTAATTGATCATTTTAAACAATCAATATTTCATGGTCAATTTTAGCAAGGGCGATGTCTGCGAGTCGTGGGTCGTTCGAACTAAGTTTTGATCATGATCTTATGATTGATGGGTCTAGGTTAATGCCTAAGTAAATATGGATGTCGCACGAGTCGTGGGTCCATATTGAAAGATAGGTGATGCAAAAAATAATTACTAAGAGTTCTAAAGGTGTTAGATTGGTAAGTTGTACCTACCTAGGGTTCTTACTTAGAATGTCCGCGAGTCGTGGGTTCGAGGTAAAATGCCTAGGATCTTAGTACCCATTGGGAAACGTGTTCCTCTTAGATCTTTGGGAATTATAGATCTTTGAAAAACAGTGGGAGCTACATTAGATTAAAGACCTTATCTTTTGTATATCGTTATAATTCAGCATACTCACTAGTTCTCTGTTTCACCATTTAGGTCGTAGATTCTGTGATTCTCTACGTGTTTTGAAATGGCAACCAAAAACCCTCTTGTATCGATCCTCGAGTCAAACAAGTTGACTGGTCCCAACTATTCTGATTGGCTGAGGAATCTAAAAATCATTTTAGATTCTGAGAAGAGAACTTATGTTCTCTTCGAAGGGGAGGCTCCCACTCGGGCCGAGCGGGACGCGATTCAGAAGTGGAAGGATGATAATCTCCAAGCCCGTTGCCTTATGTTGGCTAACATGTCTCCGGACTTGCAAAGGCAACATGAGGCCATGGAATTCGCTTGGGAGATTTATGACCACTTAGAGCAACTTTACCGCCCTCATGAACGTGTTACAAGGTATAACACTTCAAAGGAATTGTTCCACTTGAGAATGAGGGAAGGTTCAAGTGTCCATGAATATGGACTCAAGTTTCTTGCCCTTACTGAGAAACTTGCCTCCATGGACATGCCACTGAAAGATGAGCTTTCAGTGGATTTGTTGCTAGCTTCGCTCCCATCATCATTCAACCTATTTGTCCTTAACTTCAACATGAATCATGCTGGTGCTACTGTAGCTGAGCTGATTAGTCAGCTTGTGACTGCTGAAAGCACGATCAAGAAGGACAATAAGGTTTTGATGGTGAATGCTCCATCTTCCTCTTCTGGGCCTTCTAAAGGTAAGGGCAAGAAAGCCCAAAAGAAGAAGAAGAAACCCCTTAGGCCCACTGGTGGCGTTTCGAAGGGGAAGGCCCAAAAGAAGAAGCGTGATCAGAAGGAGGATGTTTGCTTCCATTGTGGCAAAGCGGGACATTGGAGGAGAAACTGCCCAGAGTACAAGTCTACTCTAAAGAAAGGTATCTTTCTCGTTGAAATAAATCTTTCTATTAATTCTAGTTCTTGGGTACTTGATACCGGTTGTGGAACTCATATCTGTAATGATGTACAGATGCTAAGTGAAGTCCAACAACTCAAAGAAAGAGAATGCATCTTGAAGATCGGCGATGGCTCAAACGTTGAAGCTCGAGCTTTAGGCACAATTAGATTAGATTTAGGTAGTTTTGAGTTAGTCTTAAATAAAGTCCTTTATGTACCGAGCATTATTCGTAATATAATTTCTGTTCCAATTTTAGATTGTGAAGGTTATGAAACTTATATTAAGAATGGTAAATACTTTATCAAACGGAACAACTCTTCCGTTCACATCGGTACTCTAAGTAATGGACTTTATCTAACTCAGAATATCAATATCATGAATATACAACGAGAAACGAAGCGTAAGAGAGATGACAAAGTTTCAGCTCCCTTATGGCACGCTAGATTAGGACACATTTCCAAGAACAGAATTAGCAAGATAAACACTTTAGGATCATTCTCTGAAAATGATCTTAAGGAGTTAACTTCTTGTGAATCCTGTCTCAAAGGAAAGATGTCCAAAGTTCCTTTTAAAGGAACTGTGGAACGTGCCACTAAGGTTTTGGATTTGATCCATACTGATGTTTATGGACCGCTTATGTAAGCACAAGAAACAATCATCAGTATTTCATAACCTTTACTGATGACTTCAGTCGGTATGGTTATGTATACTTGATGAAGTATAAATCTGAAGCTTTTGAGAAATTCTTAGAATTTCAAAAGGAGGTTGAGAACCAAACTTGTCATAAGATCAAAGCACTTCGATCTGATCGAGGAGACGAGTATCTTAGTGAAGAATTCCTTAATCATCTCAAAGATAATGGGATTATCTCTCAGTGGACTCCTCCGGGAACTCCTTAGCTTAATGGAGTTTCTGAGAGAAGGAATCGAACCTTACTTGATATGGTTCGTTCCATGATGAGTTTCACTGACTTACCACCTTCTTTATGGGGTTATGCCCTAGAAAGTACAGCAAAGATTTTGAATCTAGTTCCCTCTAAGTCAGTCCCTAAAACGCCCTATGAAATGTGGCATGGTAAAATCCCTAGCTATTCTTACTTAAGAATTTGGGGTTGTCCTGCTTACGTGAAGAGGACAGTGGGAGATAAGTTAGAATCTCGTTCTAACTTATGCTACTTTGTAGGTTATCCTAAGGAATCCATAGGATACTACTTCTATGATCAATCTGAGCAAAAGGTGTTTGTTTCCAGAAATGCCATTTTTCTTGAGGAACCGTTCCTTAAAGAAAAGAAAGGCAAGATCATAGAATTAGAAGAAGTACAAAGTGATCCCACACCACCCACTGAAGAAACGTACCCTTCTGATCAACCACAACCAATCACGAATTTCGATACACATGAAAATCCTCCTCTGAGGCGTTCTGAACGCACTCCTAGACAGCCGGAGAGATGGTATGGATTCTTCCATGAAATCTCTCAAAAGGATAATGATCCTTTAACATATGAGGAGGCACTTTCAGATTCTGACTCTGAACCGTGGATAGAAGCCATGAAATTCGAAATGGACTCCATGAACTCCCACCAAGTTTGGACCTTGGTAGATTTGCCTGATGGGGTCAAACCCATAGGTTGCAAATGGATCTTTAAGAGAAAGCTTGGAGTTGATGAGAGCATTGCAGCCTACAAAGCAAGACTGGTTGCAAAAGGATTCACTCAAAGACCCGGCGTGGACTTTGATGAAACTTTTTCGCCAGTTGCAATGCAAAAGTCTATTCGGATCATGCTTGCCATTGCTGCATATTATGACTATGAGATATGGCAAATGGATGTGAAAACTGCCTTTCTCAATGGTGACATTGACAAAGACATTTATATGGAGCAACCCATAGGTTTCACATTCAGTGGGAGTGAGCAAAAGGTTTGCAAACTCCAAAGATCAATCTATGGATTGAAACAGGCTTCTAGGAATTGGAACATTCGATTTGATGAATCAGTCAAAGCGTTTGGCTTCATTCAAATTTCGAATGAGTCCTGTGTGTTTAGAAAGGAATTGGAGACCTCAGCGCAATTCTTAGTACTTTATGTGGATGACATCCTTCTTATTGGGAATTCGAAGGATGACATGAAAGTAACTAAGTTATGGTTATCGAACCAATTCGAGATGAAAGATCTTGGTGATGCGTCCTATATCCTTGGAATTAAAATCTATAGAGATAGATCTAGAAGGTTAATAGGACTATCACAGTCGATGTACATTGACAAAGTATTGAAGAGATTCAATATGGAGTCAGCAAAGGTTAAGAACCTTCCTATGAGTGTAGGAACATGTCTTTCAAAGAAGATGTGTCCTAAGACTAACCTTGAGAAGGAAAGAATGACTCATACACCTTATGCATCAGCAATAGGTAGCATAATGTATGCAATGTTATGTACTCGACCAGATGTGGCTTATGCACTTAGTGTAACAAGTCGTTTCCAATCTGACCCTGGAGATGGTCACTGGGCTGCCGTGAAGAATATTCTTAAGTACTTGAAAAGTACTAAAGATTTATTCTTAGTTTACGGAGGTCAGAAAGATCTTACTGTCTAAGGATACTGCGATGCAAGCGTTGCATCTGACTTAGATGATTTTAAGTCAATGTCAGGATACATTTTCTGCCTAAACGGCGGAGCAGTGAGTTGGAAGAGTTCCAAGCAAACAACCACTGTAGATTCGACCACTGAGGCCGAATACTTAGCTGCAAATGATGTAGCTAAGGAAGGTGTTTGGATTAGAAACTTCATTCAAGAATTGAATGTTGTTCCTAGCATGAAAGACCCCATTTCTGTGTTTTGTGACAACACTGGGGCGGTTGCTCAAGCAAGAGAACCAAGATCTCACCAACGGACCAAGCACATTATGAGGAAGTATCACCTAATCCGTGATATTATCAAAAGCGGAGATGTGCAAATTGAGAGGGTCACATCTGCAGAGAACGTGGCATATCCACTTACTAAACCCCTTAGTCGAGAAGCTTTCCAAGGTCATCTTTAGAAGATGGGACTTAGAGTAGCTTTAGAATGGCTTTGACGGGCAAGTGGGAGATTGTTAGGAATAGTGCCCTAGAAAGCCGATTGTATATCCGCTTTGTGCTTTTCCTTATTGTAATCACAGACAATCTTTGAATGAAATAACGAATTGAGGCAACACTTCTTTATATGCTCTTGTTTGGTATGCGTTTACTTTATCTGTGCTTGTATGAGAACTCCCCTAATCCTTATGACTTTAGGACTCTACCATTTAGGTGAAATGGTTCATGAAACGAGCCCTATATCACATAAGTCATGATTAGTAAAATACTCCAAGCTGATGAGTCCTACAGACAGTGGGAGTGTCAACTTGACTCCTCTAAGGCTTGCTTGTGGGATCACGCCCTTAAGAAGGACCACCTTGTTTCATGGAGGTGCAAAGTGTATAGTTGATACGTGCGTGATACATGAGGGTGCTTACTTTAATAAGTAAGTTCACTGAGTTGCCCCGTGTGAGAACATTCCTAAATGGGAAAGGAAGTTTCTATTTCAGAAAATATAAACTTCCAGATTAGGAAATATCTCACGAGTCATTGATGTGATTAATTGATCCTTAGACTTGAGGTTCCTTGTCACTTTATGAGTTAACTCTGTAGTCTTAGGTATAAGCTTTAAAGGGTGTCGCCTTAGACAACTGATTCAAGGCTTATGCTGGGGCTGCACAAGTAATTCATGAAAGTGAATGGCAATCAAGATAGGACCTACACTTGCATATGCAAGGTGATCTCTTATTGTGTAAGTCATTCATATGCCATATGGAGTCCTTGGCCAAGGCAGTAGATCAAGACATCAAGAAAAGGGTTTCTTGGATTGAGATCAAATGGATATGAAATGCACTTAGCTTTAAGACCGGATTATTAGGGTTCTGATTATTCCTTTGCCCTAGATCTTGGTTGAGAGATAGTAAGTAGGAGGATTGTATCTCGCATGAATCAATGACTTAAAGGTTCTGTCGAATCCGAACATTCCAATTCATCTAGGGGTTAAACACCTGTTGCTAGACTATGGTCGTTTAATCGGTGGACTGATTAATTAATTAGTGAATTAATTAATTGGGGTCACTGCTAATTGAATTGAGAACCTAGAGGGTCACACACAACAACTTGGTTACATGAGTTGAGGCTTTAAAATGATTAAACGAGTTAATCGGGCCTAAAGGGTTCCACACGTGTGAAACCACACGTGTGGGTCACGTGACTGGACACGTGTCATTGTGACATGTGTGCCACACGTGATTATTTAATTATAAATTAAATAATTAATTTGTTAATTATTTAATAGACTTTGGTTTAATTTTGAATTAAAAAGAAAGTCTAATTTTGGAGAAAATAATCTAGTTAATTAATTAGATAAAATAAGTTATTTATTTTAAATAAATAAAGTATGAAAATTATCCAAAAATAGTTTGGATATTTTAGCTCTCTTGAAAGTTGATTTGAATTAGAATTCAAAGTCAAAGTCAAATTACTTGATGATCAAGTAATAGGAGAGAGAGGGACCAAATCCTTAGTCCATGAGGACTAAGAATTTCGGCCACTCCCTCTTTATAAATAGGAGAGCTCGAGCTCCTTATGAAGGGAGTTGGCAATTTTTTTGGTTCATGTGTTGAACACCATCCTTTCTCTAAGATAAACGAAACCCTAGGTTAAGCCTAAACACTAACTAGAGAACTAGCATCCTTACTAGTTAGATTGTGATCAAATTGGTGGACTATCTCTAGAGAGCTTCAAGTTAGAAGTTTGAAGATTCGAGCTTTACCAAGGAGAGGGGATCAAGCCGCGAGAAGAGCGTTCTTGGGTGGCTTGAAACGCTTCAAGAAAGAATAAAAGAAAAGTAAGTTTGTTAACTCTACGAATTTGGATACAATCCTAGATCCTTTTGTTGGGAAAATTTTTTAAATTCCGCTGCTTTCTGATTCGTGTTTTCCAACATGTTCTTCTCCCCTGTTTTCAAATATTGTGCATTCGTGCATATTGTATTCAAGCAAGACAATCAATAAGTGCAATCATGATAATAACCCGAGGATAATCCGTGGTGTCGGACCCGTCCCCAGTCTCCTTCTTCCTCCGGTTGATGGTGGGTTTGCAAAGCCCTAACCATCCATGCTACGTACGTCGGGAACATGACTCCCACGTACGGGATTCCTTCCTCCACCAAACCTCCTGCTGGATTCAGGGGTCATCCCAATGTTGAGGGGTGTGCAGAGTTACCCGTCAGGCTGATGCCTTCCTGGTTGGCTCGTACACATACCCTCGGGCCCAAAGTGCTATCATGCTACTCGCCACTAAATATTCACGATATAATCACAATACACGCATTGCTTTGCATGATCATGATATTAATCAAACTACATACATTGCTTTGCATGAGCCCGATTTGCTTTGAAATTATTTTAAAAGCTTGGAAACGATTATAAGAAAATATACGTATACCTTTTTGGCTTGAAAGTTCACATAAAGGTTATAGGGTTCTATATATTAGTAATTAAACCTCACCTGTGACGATCAAAACAAAGATATAATTATGGTGCGTGTCCCACTTCAACTGGAAGAAGATCTGTGTAACAAGGACAAGTGTACATGAGACTAGACTCAAATGAACCAATTAAGATGCACGACAAAGTCATAATTGATATATCACGCAATAACAATCAAGCAATGTTAATTATGAGAATAATTATCACTAAACCAAGTTTATAACTCATATAGGTCACATACGAGAGCCAAAGAAGTGAAAAGAATGCAATATGAAAGGTTTTGGTGAAGTTTAGGAAAATTGACAATTTTGGGAAAATGCACATGTTGTGGGAAAACTGTAATATCTTAAATTCTAGAAGTGGGATTTGAGTTTTGTTTATTGGATATGAAACTAGACACAAAGACCTTTCCAACGCTATATGGCACGTTTTCTAATTCAAACCGAGGTGAAAATGGCGTTGATTTGAAGTTGGACAAAATGCAATTTCTGGAGGGGTCGCGGTCGCGACCAAAAACCTTCACAAAATGGTCGCGGGCGCGACCTAGTATTTTCCGAATTTTTCATGCAATTTTCCAAATGTCGAAAGTTGGCCAAAATGGGGTCGCGGGAGCGACCATTTTTACACATAAACAGGTCGCAGGCGCAACCATAAACGCAGCAGCGGAAAACAGGGAAAAAACAGGGGATTTTCATGCCAAAAATCACCAAAACATCAACAAATGCATGATCACTCCATAACCATTATCAAAACACAACAAATATACATTATACTACACTTATTCACTCAAACAATCAAGAAATATACATCAAGGTATCAAAATTTCATGATGAAACCCCCATATTTATACATATGCTTCCAATCTTCATGAACTTCAACATATCCATGCAACTTCCAATTCTTATGATCCTAGCATGCTTCTAACTTCAAATATTGCAAGAATTCATCACATAATACATGAACCCTACTTTCTATGCCCAATAAGAAATTCATCCAAGTGCATGTCATACCTTAAATTCAAGCAAGAAATAGGAGAAGGTGAAGAGATAATGATGATGATGCTCCTAGCTTCAATGATCCTTCAAGAATTTTAGCTTGAAAATGAGATAAAATTTCCTCCTTCTCCTTGGTGTTTTAATTGGTTTTTAGTGTGTGAAGAAATTGGTTGAAAATGATGATCAAGTATATGTGATAAATGTATACATACAACACATAATTAATCTAAAGTCTTCCAAGAGATGAGATGAGTCACCAAATTTTGCAACCAAGCCCCCCTAATATATAAATTACTTCATTCAAGTTCTATCTCTAACAATTAGTTCATTTAGCTCCAAGTCAATAAATACAATTAAATCCAAGAATTCACACAAGAGAGCAATTAAGGACATTTAATTCAATTAGATCACTTAATTCATACAATTAAGCACGTTATCAATTAGTTCACGTAATTTCCACGTTAATGATAATTCATATAAATGCATAAAAATATATTACATACAATGTTGTGAAATTTAATATAATGTAACATATAATATCCCATAATGATTGAATGGAAAAACCGGGGCGTTACAGTTAATTTATTTGGGTTATCAATTAGTAATTTATTTTTGAATTTTTAGTGTCAACAGTGTCGAATTCGAATCTCGAGTTCTCAGCTAGATACTATGAATTTAACTACGCATAGTTACAGTGTTCAACAAAACAATACATAAATTCATAAATAATATTTTAAGTATTTAACTATCAAAACTAGAGAGAAATTAAAAATCCTAAAACTAGAGAAAAGCAAGGATAACGTGCATGAAAGAGTGAGAGAAGGAATGAAATAACTCCTATTTATCACAGTAAGCAAGAGTCATAAAGAACAGAAAATCGAGACACCCAAGGAAAACGCGTATAAATCTATCTTTCAACCTTGCTTTATTGGCGAAACAATGTTGTAGAATTATCAAAAACCCTGCATGCTTTTTAGCTCAGATTCTCAAAGCACGTTTATTTTGCTCAAGTGGATTTCAGAAAGGCAAAAATTGGGTACAATCCGCCACTCACATGGAGAAGTCTTCTTGTAGTTCAAAGTATCGTTATTGCAGGCTCTAGATGGCGTGTGGAAAAGGGAGAAAAAATAAATATTTGGCATGACCATTGGCTTCCCCGGCAACATTCTTTCAAGTTGATCACTCTCTGCCCCGACGATTCCAGCCTTTTGTTTCTCAAAGACCTAATACATGTTGATACTCACACTTAGAATTTGGAACTAATCCGTCGTACTTTTCTCCCTCTGGACGTGGAGCTCATTCTTGCACAACCTTTGGATCTCTCTCTAATCATGATAAACTGATTTGACATTTCAACATGTAATTAAAAGTGGGTCCGACCACATTCTAAAGGATTAGTTTAGGTAACTGATGTGGACCTGTGACAAGCCCATAGAATAGAGTTTATGTAACCCTATTCCTATCATATATATACGTAGTTTATCCGTGAGATAAAATACACGACATACACAGCATACTCAGAGAATAGATCTCTTTTACGTAGTCCATCATCCGGAGACTAAAGATTTGAGGGCGTGGAAACACGGTGACTCTAGTAGCCACCTTCAAGCTTCAAGATTACAGTCGAGGTTACAGTGGGCGTAAAGCGACAATCGAATCCGAATTCGCTTCCGCAAAAGGTTAATCCGATTATATGTTCCTACAGTGGTATCAGAGCCTAAATTGCTCGTTTTATGTCTCTGTTACCAATACTGTAATTCAACGAAATTATGTGTTAATTTGCTTATGAGATAATATTCAGATTATGTGTTAATCTACCTAAAATCAATATTTTTTTTTTATCTCATGCCCAATTCGTAAATTGATTTTTATATGAAATCTCATGAGATTATGATATTATTGTTCTACTGATTTACGGAGAATATTGTCATCTTAATTATTTGTTAATTGCTATGCGAGCAGATGAGAATATTATCATCTTAATTATTTGTTCATTGCTATGCGAGCAGATCATGAGATTTGAGATTATATGCATCTACTTAGATTAATTTTGTTTTAATTATCTTGTTCGATAATTATTTGTTAATTATCTATGTTTCCACTGAGCATGCGTTAATATGAGATTATGTCTGCAAATCTGATGATTATTTGTTAATTATGCCTTCGTGGTTCTGCAAATTTATGGAGCATGCTTTTATATTAATTAAAAGTTAATTAATACTATGTTAATTATTCAGCATGTTTAGTATCAATTATTAGTTAATTGTTCTTTAACTCCGATTAAAAATCGAAGATCCTAGTTTAGCATTTTTCCCTTACCGCCGCCGTCGCCGCTTCTGTAGCGGTGGAGTCCTACCACCGCCGCCTATGTGGCTGCAGTCTCCGGCTACACCGCCTCAGTGGCGGTGGATCTCGGCCAACAACCACCTCGCGGCAACGACACCACCCCACTACTTAGATAATATAAGAAAGGAGGGAGGAAGGAGATGACGAAACTCTAAATCTCCGCCGCTGCCTCTGGGGCGGTGAATCCGACCTCCATCGCGGCCACCGGCGAAGTTCTGTACCGAACAGAGAAGCTACGACAGATGACCGACATGGTGGAACTGGCGGCGTCGCTACGGGAGGACAGCTATGTGAGCAAAGGCAGAGGCGAGATGCGGCGGAGCTTTGCTCGTTGGCGACGGACTAAGACGGGACGCGATGGAGGGGTCGAAGTTGGGTTCGGATCTGAAGCCTTCTATGGCGTAACCTTCTGGAGAAAGCCGAAAATGGCGTGAAGTTGCTGAAGTGGGCGGCGGGAGTGGGGAACTTTGCACTTTAGGTTTAGATTCATCCGTTGAATGAGTGGGCTTATTTGGATATTATATTATTAAGTATAATATTAAATGGGTTTTTAGTGTAATTGGGCATAGGTTTTTTAAATTTGTTTTAATCTGACCTAAAGCTTTCTTGTTGGGCTCATTATATTATTTAGTATAATATATGGTGGGCCTTTGGAAAATAGAGTCCTTCTTGGTATAATGGGTTTATGTTAATTGAGTATTAACATTTAATGGCCTGACTCTTGAATTTCCTAATTGAACGAAGTTTTAGGCCCTTTTTTAATTAATATAAATGTGTTTTATATGTAAGTCCACAAGAATTAATATTATATAAATGTGTTTTGTATATAAGAAAGCCCATATGAATATGTATAAAAGTGTTATATATATATTTAAGCCCATTTGGATTATCATATACATATGTTTTATGTAACGGTATGTCCAATCAAACTAATTGATATAAATACGTTTTATATAATTATATAATCTGTTTATATAATAATTTTAGTAAATTAGTTTTACTAAATTAAATTAGTTTTGTTTAAGCCCAACCGAATTGTTATATAAAATACGTTTTATATAACACTAAGTCCTAATGAATTAATTTATATAAATATGTTTTATATAATATTATATAATCTGTTTATATAATATTTTTAGTAAATTAGTTTTACTAAATTAAATTAGTTCACTAATGTAAATTTGTTTTACATTATTTTCGAAAATCATTTGTTGATTATAATTTTTCTTTGTGAAAATTTAACAAGAATTATGTTAATTTGTTCAACAATAAATTTTATGAATTCGTTTCATTTGGACATATGATAATTAAATTATTTGAAAATCTGAAATCATATTTGATGAGACCTAAAATCACGCTCGAACCAGAGCCATCCACGTGTCAGCACATCGCTGGCTAAGGCCAAGACGCTCGCATTGATGGGCTCGTGAGCCTTCCCAGCCCACTCATTTGCCAGCTAATATAAACCGTCAAGCCTCGGACGACAATTCAGGTAAAGGGCCAGAACCGACGAGTTTGACGCTCGCATTTCGGCCCTCAGGGTTACCCTTCTCAGGGAAGCACCCACATGGGGGGCCCCATTAATGATGCTCGGGATTTTGGCGCTCAAGGGTCATCTATCATGGGGAGCCCATCTGTGGATTGTTCGAGCGTCACCAATGCTCGGGAGTGACCCTACTTCTCATGCGACGGATCCTAGCCTTCACAAGCGGGTTTTGGTCCATCATCCCGCGCGACCCTCGCCAACAACCTCTGACACAAAGGTAGTGCGCACCATTGTACCTGACACGCCGCCTCCTTTGCAGAAACGTCACTCTCACACCCTCACAGGCTGCCACGTGTTAGGGCAACACAGGTTTGGGACCACACGGTCAATTTACCCATTTACCCTCGCCCCTAACATATAAATAAGGGGAGAACACATGCATTCTGCCCCAAGTCATCTTCTTCACTAAATACCACACAACCGAACTGGGCATCATCTTTCCTCTGCGTCTTCATCTTCTCAAAAGTCTCATATACTCCACCATTTTCTGCACCTTTGCTGCACGATTTCTTGGTGTTATCCTAGCTGGAAGAACCCATGCTAATTGGAAACCCAGTTCCTGAGGCTCCTACGCCTGTGATGGTCTTCCCTCCTACATACAAATTCTAAAGTGATTGGTCTCTAAATCCTTCACAAGTTTCTGCACCATCATTTTTTGCACCGTCTGTGGGAAATCCATCATCACCGTCTTCATCATCATCTTTTTCTTCCCTAAAAGCTAGTTGAAAAGTGACACCAGCGACTCTCAGCATGGTGACGGCGACAAGGTCAGGAGCGGTAGGAAGTAAAGGTGCTCGTTCCCCTGTCAACGAAGAGAATACAGGGAACGAGACCGCCGCTGTCGGTACGCCGCCTCCACTCACCGGAAATACTGAGGTCGCCGCTGCAACTCTCCCCCCCAGAGGAAACGAAGCAGGAGGATCTGGCTCGAATCCTCCTTCCCCAACCTTCACCCAAAACGTTCAAACCTCTCATCACGGCATGTACTCCATGGCCATGCCCCCGCCGGGATACGTCCATATGCAACCGGGAATGATGCCCGGAATGGTGCCCATGGTCCAGCCATATCCAGTGGGCACACTAAATCTCCCACTGTCACTACCAAGAGAAATACAAGGGGTGGAAATGCCCCAGGTAACAACCCAGCAGCTCCAGGCTCTTTACGCACAGTGTGAAGGGCAGGCGGTACAGAACGCCTGGGAGCACTTCACTGCCGCCTATTTCCCCTCTTTGGCAGGAGCTCGAGCGGCTCCGCCCTTAGGTGGGCTCCCTGCACATCCCTTGACGATGGCCCAAAATGCGTTAAGGGCCCAGCAACCTCACCCTCCCCCGCTTCAAGAAAATGAGGCCGCTCCGAGGGTCCAGCAAGGGCAGCAGCCAGCGGGAAACGAGAGAGCCCCTCAAAATGAAGGGGCTGGAAACAACGACGAGGTCCAGTCGAGGGCCACAGAGAGGGCAAACAGCAGAAATGTCGGTGACCCTCAGCTTGCAGCAGTACAAGACCAAATTCGAGGGCTCCAGAACGTGGTGGAGCAGCTCTCTCGAGCACGGTCTCACGCCTCCCGCGATGGGGGCGAGAGGTCCAAGGCCAGAGACGCTCGCCGACCACGTAGCCCCATTTCCCGGCACAGGAGGGAAGCCAGCTACGAGGATCCCGACGACCGGGATTATAGGATCATGACTGGCGACTCGTCCCTCATTGAGGAGGTACTGATGACTCGCGCAGGGAAGGGCAAAATCCCCTCGTCTGTCAATAGGTACGATGGAACCACTGATCATCCAGCCGAGCACCTGGATCACTTTGTACATTTGATGCATTTATATGATCACCCCAACAACTATTGGGCCAAAGTGTTCGGCTCAAGACTGGTACAAAAAACTCCCCCCGCGCTCGATTCGGGGGTATTATGACTTAACAGATGCCTTCGTCAGCTACTTCAACTCCTTAAAAGCACCGGCCCCAGCCGCAACAGCCCTGTACAGCTTGGTCCAGGGGCCGAATGAGACCCTTCGGTCTTTCATGGGAAGGTTCAACAAGGAGATCTTGTTAGTGGAGAAGCCCTCGATGGATTTCTTGAGGCATGTTCTTTCCGGAGCTATAAACATGAAGCACTACGTCAGCAAAGAATTTGTGGAAGAAGTGGCCAAGAAAAAGCCCCGCTCGTTGATGGAAATAAGGGACATCGCTGACTCATTTTTCACCCTCGAAGATATGTACCTTGCGAGGGATCAAAAAATGGCGAACGCCCCTCGCACCAACAGATCCTTTGAGGACAGAGGAGATTCAACCAGAGGCCGCCGCCGCAGCCCTATCCCTGCTCGCCGGAACTCTCCCCCTCGGAAATTCGAGCGAGTCCCTCTCAACCGCCCTATAGCTGAAGTGTATGCTATGGCGGACAAAAAGCTATTCAAAAGGCCGTCGAAGCTAAGGGAAACCGAGGCCCAGAAGCGCTCGGGAAAATATTGCGCTTTCCACAAGCAGAAAGGGCATGATACCAACGAGTGTCGCCAACTTGAGAGTGAGATTCAGAGGCTTATTGCCGGAGGGCACCTCAAGGAGTTTCGTGAAAGTGCTAGAAAGATATGACGAACACTGTGCTGAACGAGCTCGTATTAGAGGGAGAAGTCGTTCGCGCTCACGCAGCCCCCATCACCGTCACACCGAGCCCAGTGACCGTGGGAGATGGAAGGCATCGGACGTGGAAAACCAGCCCTTCGCGGTTATTCACATGATTGCCGGCGGACCCTCGGGGGGTGATTCCAACGCTTCCCGACGTCGCTACATTCGGAGTTATGACCAAAGATCTTCTCAGTCCCACCCGGTGCTCTCTGTTGATAAGTTGTCACGCTCGGAGAAGGATGAGAGCGTAGGTTTTACAAAGAAAGACTTAGAGCACATTGTAACACCCCATGGGGTCGGTGAAACCTCTGACTGCCCCATGGTGGTTAGCTTAGACGTTCACAATCATGTTGTAAAGAGGGTCTTGATTGATAGTGGAAGCTCCGTAAATGTTTTGCCTTACTCCACGTTCCAGAAGATGAACATCACAAACATCCCGCTCGAACCTCTTAGAACAGCCCTTGTCGGCTTTGGGGGTTCCGAGATCGTCCCTCGCGGATAAATTCGCTTGGCCACCTCTTTCGGTCGCGCCCCACAGCGAAAGACTTTAAATGTTCTTTATGTGGTGGTCGAAGTGGACCTACCATACAACATCATCATTGGGCGCCCAACCCTCGTCGACTTCAAAGCGGTAATTTCCACCTATCATCAAAAAGTCAAGTTTCCCACTCCCGAGGGAACTGGAGAAGTATTGTGCAATGTAAAGGAAGCTTGGGAATGCTACGTACTTTCCCTTCGAAGCCACAAGCCCAAACAACCCACCCAGGCGGGCTCCACCAAAAAGTCCGTTGACTTCCCCAAGCTGGATGAAGATGGCCCCGAGCGCAAGAGGGTAGGGATGTAAACGAACCGAGCCGAGCCGAACCCTCCCCTTTTTTTAAGGTTCGAGTTCGAATTCGTTACTATTTTCAATAACCCGAACTCGAACTCGAGCCTGACGAACCTCAGAAAAATAGGTTCGAGTTCGGTTCGAATCAGGGTTCGTGTTCGGTTCGTCTCGAGTTCGGTTGGCAGGTTCGACGGATCTAGATCCAAAAATTGAAAAGCCAAAAAAAAAAAATAGAGAGAGAAGCTGGCACGCGGAGAACGGTGGTGGTACGGCGAGCAAGTGGAGTTTCAGTGGGGTTGCTAGCCGGCGGAGTTGGTTATCGGCGAGAGATCTGAGATCTGGGTTGGTGGTGAATGGCGAGCAGGCGCTGTGGCGGTGGCGTTGTAGAAATGAGAAGAAAACCACTGTAAAAATCAAGATAAGGGAGAAAGAGAATATGGTGGTGGATGGCCTTCGGCGGTGTCGGAGGGCGGCCGGTGGGTGGCTTTGGATGGTGTCGGCGGTGGGCTGTAGGACTTGAAGGACTGCAATTTTCAGAGAGAAGATGATGGGCGGCTAGGGTCCTGAGAGAGGCGATTGAGTTTTAAGAATGGGACAATTAGTTTCAATATAAAAATATATATGAGATATAATATATTATATATTATAATTTAAAAAATATATAATATATTAAATAATCAATAATATATATAATAAATTTTTTATTTTTTATTTAAATATTAGGGTTCGTGAGCCGGCTCGCGAACCCAATTTTTAGAAGGAATAGGTTCGAGTTCGGTTCGTGGAGATCACGAATCGAGCCAGGGTTCGGTTCGAGTTCGATTACCTCGAATTCAAACCCGAATCTTTATTGATTCGGCTCGTTAGGTTCGCGAACGGGCTCGTCTCGTTTACATCCCTACAAGAGGGCCAAGCTCTATAAGAAGAAGAATAAGAAGAAAGCCACGGACAAACCCGAGGGTGCTGGAAACTCACCCCTTGGAGAGGTTGGGGCTTCCTCCTCGGAGGACGAGGACCCTACACCCTCGGGAGGTACCAACGAGAGGGTCACAGGAAAGAAACTGGCGCTCGAACTGCCGAGTCCTGAGATAAGAGTGGAACCTACAGAAAACTTCCTGACCATCGAATTGGAGCCGGGGAATCCAGATAAGACCACGCAAATAGGTTCCAGCCTCGACGGTCCCTCTCAGATTATGATGATCGAATTTTTGCGGGAAAATATTGATGTCTTTGCTTGGAAGGCTTCCGACCTCACCGGTATAGATCCGAGCGTTATTGTCCACCGGCTGAACGTGGATCCAACCTTCAAACCTATAAAGCAGAAAAAGAGGGATGTCCATGGATTCCGGAAGCAGGTCATAGAAGAAGAAGTCAATAAACTGCTTGACGCTCAGTACATAGAAGAAATTTTATATCCCGAATGGCTTTGCAATGTGGTGCTCGTTCCTAAGAGCGCCAACAAGTGGCGTATGTGCAACGACTTCACGGACCTTAACAAGGCATGTCCCAATGATCCGTACCCTCTGCCTAGAATCGATCAGTTGGTAGATTCGACCGCCGGATGTGAACTTATGAGCATGATGGATGCTTTCCAAGGATATTATCAGATATTTATGGCTCTTGAGGATCGTCCCAAAACTGCGTTCGTAGTCCATATGGGTGTCTATTGCTTCAAGGTCATGCCCTTTGGGCTCAAAAATGCAGGAGCGACATATCAACGCCTCGTCAACAGAATGTTCGAGTGTGAGATCGGAAAGTCCATGGAAGTATATGTGGATGACATGATCGTCAAAAGCGAACGCCAGCATTCCCATCTAGGAGACCTCAAACGAGCGTTCAATATCCTGCGGCGTTATGGTATGAAACTGAACCCTTCCAAATGTACGTTTGGCGTACGAGGCGGCAAGTTTCTAGGGTACATGGTCAGTCAACGCGGCATAGAAGCGAATCCAGAGAAAATTAAGGCAATTCTGGACATACCCTCCCCTCGCAATTTGAGAGAGGTCCAAGTGCTTGTGGGTAAGATCATTTCATTAAACCGGTTCATCTCCCGCTCGGCGGATAGGAATCTGCCCTTCTTTATAATTCTGCGTAACGCTCGCAACTTTACCTAGGACGAGGACTGCGAAAAGGCCCTGCAGGACATGAAACAGTACCTTTCGAGCGCGCCCTTGCTGACCAAGCCTAACCCAGGAGAGAACTTGTTTGTTTATCTTTCGGTCTCCTTGGAAGCTACTAGCGCCGTTCTCGCGGCGATCCGCGAGCGTAAGCATATGCCGGTATATTATCTGAGCAAAACTCTACAGGGAGCGGAGAAAAGATACATGGAAATAGAAAAGTTTGTATTCGCGCTCGTTAACGCCTCTCGGAGATTAAGGCCATATTTTCAAGCACATTCTATCGTGGTGCTCACAGATCAGCCCCTCAAACAAGTGCTCGCAAAGCCAGACGTCTCAGGGAGATTGATTAAATGGTCAATTGAGCTCAGTCAATTCGACATCACCTTTGAGCCTCGTACCGCGATACAAGCTCAGGCTGTAGCCGACCTATTGGTGGAACGTTTCAACCTAGGTACCGAGCCCTCGGAGGAAGATGGTCTATGGCTGCTACACACAGATGGCTCCTCGACCTCGCAAGGGGGGGTGGGGAGCCGGGGTGACCCTCAGGGAACCTCTTGGAGCTGAAGTTGACTACGCCATCAAGTTGGCGTTCCAAGTCACTAACAACGAGGCAGAGTATGAAGCCCTCATTCAGGGGCTCAGAATCGCGCTTCAAAATGGCGCCACTCGGGTTACCGCATATGTGGACTCGCAGTTGATCGCGAGTCAAATCGACGGTTCTTATGAGGCTCGAGAAGCCACTATGGTGCAGTATCTGGCGAGCGCTAAGGAGGTGATAGCCAAGTTCAAGGAATTCCACCTTTTACAAATCCCGAGGGCAGAAAACGAACATGCTGACGCTCTTTCGAAATTTGCGTCCGCCCTGGACGGCCGCAGCGAACGCTCTGTTACATTTCTGAGAACAGAGGAACCGCTGATAAGTAAAAGCGAACCTTCGAAAGAAGTGCACATGATTGACCCCTCCGAGCCTTGTTGGCTTGACGAAATTGTCAGATTCCTCCGGGATGGAACCAGCCCGAGCGACAAAGTTGAGGCTCGGAAGATCAAGGGCAAGGCCCCTCGTTTCTCATTGGATGCCGAGGGTCGATTATTCAAGCGATCCTTCCTGGGCCCACCGCTGAGATGTTTGAGACCCTCGCAGGCTAAAGAAGTTTTAGAGCATGTGCACAGTGGAAGTTGTGGGAACCACTCAGGCGGGCGAATCTTGGCAAAGAAAATCTTAAGGAGTGGGTTCTATTGGCCCTCGGTATTGCAAGATGCCATTAGATATTCCAAGAAATGTCCCAAGTGCCAGTTCCATTCCAACACTCCTCAGTTACCGGCAGCTCAAATGATTCCTATTGATGTTTCATGGCCTTTTGATCAGCGGGGCATTGATATCGTGGGACCTCTCCCAATGGCGGTCGGGCAGAAGAAGTTCGTAATACTTGCTGTGGATTATTTCACTAAGTGGGCTGAGGCAGAAGCGGTCGCTAAGATAACGTTCAAGGTTGTGAGGGATTTCATTTGGAAAAATATCATCTGCAGATACGGCATCCCGAGGGTGCTCATCTCAGATAACGGTTCCCAGTTTATCGCTGCTGACACACGGGATTGGTGCTATGAACTAGGGATCGAACAACGATTCACTTCCGTGGGTCATCCTCAAGCTAATGGTCAAGCTGAAGTGACCAACCGAACCATACTCCAGCATCTGAAAACGATGCTCGAGAGTAAAAAGGGAGAATGGGCTGAAGAACTTCAGGGAGCTCTGTGGGTGTACCGTACTACTCCGCGAGCGGCAACGGGGGAAACCCCTTATTCCCTCGTGTACGGCTCCGAGGCTATGATACCTGCGGAAATTGCTCAAGAATCCGCACGCGTTGCCTATTTCGAGCCTACTGCCAACGAATCCAATCGATAGTTCGAGTTAGATTTGTTGGACGAAAGAAGGAATGTTGCATGGGCACGTATCCACAAATACAAAGCGACCGTAGCCCGCCAATACAACAAACGTGTTAGAGAAAGGACTTTCCAACTGGGGGACTTGGTCCTCAAAAAAGTTGAAGTCTCCAAACATGTAGGTAAGTTGGACCCTAATTGGGAAGGCCCCTTCAAAATCATCCAGGTACGAGCAAACAATACCTACCTATTGGAAACTTTGCAAGGCGAGCGGCTCCCTAGGCCATGGAATGCATGTAACCTTAGAAGGTTCTACGTATAAACATCATCTTCTTTGTAAATTGCCCGTCTGCGGCATTGAGTGCTTCCCTTCGACGGAAAGCGTGTTGTAATAATTTCCAAAAATGCATCCATATAACAGTAAGTATTTAATTCTTTGTTCTTATTATTTACTTGCTTTCCTATTTGATCTAATGATTCGAGCGACGAGAGGCCTACTCCGTGTCGAGCATCCTCCACGTCGAAAAGCCTACGCGATACTTCAATCGTTCCAAAGCTACACTGTCCAGGTGTTGATAACCATCCACCTAGAACAGTTTGAGTGATTTGTAGGAATAAATCCTAAAAATGAGCGTGTCGAACAACGGGGAGCACAATGCTCAACTTACGCCAGCTGAGTGTTCGCCACTCCAGCTCGTGCTCGTAAGAACCCCAATGACCCTCAACTTATTGAGTAAAAACACACTCATAAAATAATGGATTTTAACTCAATCCCTTCATGTGCTCCTCGAAATAACGCTAACCCCACGGTTACGCTCGCTTTGATCCCATACTTAGCAAATCCTACTGATGATTTCTAAAGTATCTACAACCTAATGGAGCGTTCAAGACGAGGGTGCACATTATGGGGCCAATACTTAGGCGGATCCCCAGAGATTTCCTAAGTTCAAATTCGAGCCCCATTACAGAAACGGCCAGGGAAACATCCTCGCGTTCATGTCTACGCCCCTCAAATCTCTGGACGTAGCCAAACTTTACACTGGTGGTGCGTTATGGCGGATGCCGGGGTACTCCTAAAGAAAACACCCTCTCGCGCACAAACAACACTCATCGCAAGCGTTCATACAAAAAGACCAGTTCATACAGGGAAAAACGACGAGCGCAATGGAATAACATCATTCATCATCTAAAAGTAAATGAGAAAACATTCAGACATTCGAGCATTTAAAAAGAAGTTCAAATATATCAGAAGGCGGCATAAGGGATCCAAAGTATTCAGGAAATAATTGAAGGATTAAGCACAGGTGTAAAATTGTTCATAAATGGAAAGAGGAATTCAAACTGACAAGGGCAAGAGATTAGTAGCCACGGGAGCTTCACTGGGCCGGAGCGTCAGGCTCGGGAGGAGCAGTTGCAAGGGGAACAGGGGCCAACACATTGGCGTCAGAAGTTTGGGCCTCGCCAGGTTCCTCGACATCCACTGTGTCCATGACGGTGCCCTCGTCTTCTATCAGGAGGGGCTCGGGATCTACCCTGTTGGCAGCTATAAACTCCCTCTGGAGCGTTTCCACCAACTCCTGGTACTCGGGCTCCGCCAGATTCTCAGTAGGATCATCAGGGACCATGGGCTCGCAGTTTTCGTCCAAGTCCATGCGCAACCGTGCATCAGTGCGAGCGCTATCCGGAGCCAAGCCTAGTCTGACCATTTGCCCAATGGCTTTGTGGAAGAAACGCCGAGCGTTGTCAAAGCATTGCATGTTGGCCGCAAATACAAAGGCTTTGGAACGCACGAACTTCATCACCGCGTCCCAAGACACCCTTGCCTCCAAGCCCTGCACTTTGGCCTGCAAGTCAGCGATGGCCTTGTTTGTCTCCTCATTTTGGCGAGTGCTCTCCGCCAGCTGCTCCCCCAGCTCCCTATTTTGCACCCTCAACTGGTCCCGCTCCACCTTCAGCTCTCTATGACGCTGGTCAAGGGTGAGGTAGGCCTCATCCGTCTTCCGCATGTTCTCCCTCAGTTGGTCCTTATCGCGGTTGGCAGCGGACAGTTGGGCATGGACATTGTTGTAATCCTCTTGCAGTTGAACAGGGTCTGAAATGCGCAGCAACTTCTTGTACTTGGCCTTATGCTCAGAATAGGCTTGCGCTCGCCCTTGCAAATTTTTCAGCCTCGGGATTACCTCCTGGGAAGCCGTTAACGAGGGTCACTGTCAGAACATAGAAGAAAGAAGGGGGGAATTTTATAAAGAGAAGTAGAGACCTACCGTCAGAAGGGCATGGCAGGCATCGTCAGCAACACGAGCGGCATCATGCTCGTTCAGTTTGTCATGGTCGGTGGAGAACTGGAGTTTTCCGACAATGTCGGAGACCATGTTGACAGAAAAGGCGCTCTTTTTCAACAGGACAGGACCGTCCTTCCTTTGGCGCTTGTACCGAGCGTCACCCCGGCAGCCAATTCTCCAGAAATCTTCATCCTCGGAAGAGGATGTGTCGCTACCCTCACCGCGGTGGCCTACAACCACCTCCTTTCCTTTACCGAAGATTGGGATAGAGTCCGGCATCCTCTTCCTTTTGCCTTGGCGCTCAGCCCTAATCCCTTCTTGGATGCGGACTAACTCCCCGGATCGGTTGTGGGAAGTGCTGGAGCTAAGTGCTATGGGCCCCTCGGGAGCAACTGGAGTAGGGGTAACCTCCCGAGCGCCATCCCCGGTGAGATCCTCGACAGGACCAACAGCTGGAACCTCGTTTCCAGCACCTCTGCCTCCATCGCCTCGCCCTTGCCTTCGCCGAATTCCTATGTCCCTCGGCGCAGTTGGGGGTCGCTCTTGCTGCTGCTGTTGCTGTTGCTGAGGGTTAGCACCGGCTCCCTGAGCACCCAACATGCGGGAAAGGGCTTCAGCATTCATGCCTTGGGATAATATTTGGATGCCTGCAAGTAAAGAGGAACGAGCGTCAGAAGATTGATTGCTTGGATCGTATATACAAGAATACAACAATCACTGTAAGTTAGAGGACTATTCTAAAGGTTAGAGCTGTTAGTTCCTAGAATCTAACCGTCGAGGGCCATGATGTCAGCTGGAGGGTTGAGTATCATGTCTGGGGGGCAAGATAAACCATAACGGAACAACACTCCCTCATTCTTCATCAGGGTCTCAGCCTTAATCCATTTTTTCTCAGCCCTCATCTCGAAGGCTAACCCCTGTGCCCAATCCTCAAAGGCTTTATTCTTCGTTCTTTCCCTAATCAGAGGACCCTCGCCATGTATCAACCACCCGCGGTGAACCCTGAAAATTCCTCCTGGAGCCCCCACGAAAAAGTACTTCTCCTTCCAATGCTCGCCATAGGAAGTAGATGGGGAATCTATCATCTTAAAGCCTGATTTAGCTTGAGCGTAATAGAATCCATCAGTAGGGGATGAGCGAGTCGAGCGGGCCACCTGTATCAAGCTATCAAAGTTGATGATCGAGGGCTCGCGACCTAGAGCAACCATCATAATCACGAAGGTATTAATCAGGGCTATGCCGTTCGGCAGAATTTGTGAAGGGCAAAGCCTCAAGTGATGGTAGATGTTGGCAACGACGGGCGGAATTGGGAACCTCAAGCCCCCGGCAAGGACCGCATCCCAGTAGACCGTCATCATCCCAGGCGGCGGTCGGTTGGCTCTTTCCCCCTCCTCTGGAAGTCGCATGGGAAATACTGCCTCATCCCAATAAGCATTCGCCCTCAACTCCTCCAAATCATCGAGCGTCAAGATGCTCGCGATCTTATCCGGTGATCTATCTGTTTGATGGCGATTATCTTGCCTCACACGAGTGGCAGGCTCCCTTCCTCTCCTTTGGCGCCTTCTGGAGGGCCCAGCTTTAAATTGACGCCCGGATGGCCCTGCTTCGCCCTCGGGGGCCGCCATGGCCACTGTAACCCTGTGATCCTGGGGTCGCGTGGCACTGTTCAAAACCGGGAACACTCTCTCCCCTTGTCTCTGCATCTCCATCACATTGTTCATCTCTTCAAAAATATCATCAACCCCCCCTGGCGCACGCTCGTTCATCCCTTGAACAGCGGCATCAACCTCTTCGTCTCTGACAGCGGCTGGAGCCTGGGCCATAGGGATCGCCATGGAAACCCCTTCACCCGAGGACATCCTAGCCAGAGGGACAGCTGTGGGAACATTGCCGTGAGGGGAAGAACTCCCCACCGACATCTCATCAATCTCTCTTACGTAATCTTCAACGGGGTGTCCGGCCATGGTTGCTTTACGATTTTTGAAGATGGGGTTTTTCTTAGAAAACTCAGTCGAGAAGGGGAAGAATTTCTGGAGAAAATTCAGTAGCAGAAAGTGGCTCTTCACTCAAGGATTTCACTCACTCAACCTAAATCTAAAAGTTAGTATCAGAATATTAAGAGTTGTGGAGCTTTACCTAAAGTTTGAAGAACGAAAGCTCGCCGGGGTCTGTAAAGATTGCAGAAAATTCTTTGACTGCTTAAAGGCTGGAAGATATCTGAGTGCGTGAAAGAGGTTCCAAAGCTCTATAGGACTCTATTTAAAGGGGATAATTTACATGATTTAGGGCTGGGAATTCAAAATGCAATCATTTCCCGCCTAAGGAATCCCCCCACTTTTGGTAACCGCCTCACGTCTCCCGGAGTGCACGCGCCCACGTTCCCACTCAGCATTAAATGCAGACTTGACAGCATTTAATGCGGTGTCAGTTTGTGTCCATTACGGAAGGCCAGCGGTCACATCTCTAAGTAAAGGCCTGACCCTCGGACATTCAAAATTCAAGGCTCCTTCTTTATAAATTCTACAGTACGCTCGAAGCGATACTACAGAATTTTGGGGGCAAAATGATGAGACCTAAAATCACGCTCGAACCAGAGCCGTCCACGTGTCAGCACATCGCTGGCTAAGGCTAAGACGCTCGCATTGATGGGCTCGTGAGCCTTCCCAGCCCACTCATTTGCCAGCTAATATAAACCGTCAAGCCTCGGACGACAATTCAGGTAAAGGGCCAGAACCGACGAGTTTGACGCTCGCATCTCGGCCCTCAGGGTTACCCTTCTCAGGGAAGCACCCACATGGGGGGCCCCATTAATGACGCTCGGGATTTTGGCGCTCAAGGGTCATCTATCATGGGGAGCCCATCTGTGGATTGTTCGAGCGTCACCAACGCTCGGGAGTGACCCTACTTCTCATGCGACGGATCCTAGCCTTCACAAGCGGGTTTTGGTCCATCATCCCGCGCGACCCTCGCCAACAACCTCTGACACAAAGGTAGTGCGCACCATTGTACCTGACACGCCGCCTCCTTTGCAGAAACGTCACTCTCACACCCTCACAGGCTGCCACGTGTTAGGGCAACACAGGTTTGGGACCACACGGTCAATTTACCCATTTACCCTCGCCTCTAACATATAAATAAGGGGAGAACACATGCATTCTGCCCCAAGTCATCTTCTTCACTAAATACCACACAACCGAACTGGGCATCATCTTTCCTCTGCGTCTTCATCTTCTCAAAAGTCTCATATACTCCACCATTTTCTGCACCTTTGCTGCACGATTTCTTGGTGTTATCCTAGCTGGAAGAACCCACGCTAATTGGAAACCCAGTTCCTGAGGCTCCTACGCCTGTGATGGTCTTCCCTCCTACATACAAATTCTAAAGTGATTGGTGTCTAAATCCTTCACAAGTTTCTGCACCATCAATATTATGTGTGATGATTATGAGTTTAGCGAAATTATCGAACATGTAATGTGAATGAAGGAAATTCTTGTTAATTTAATTATTTAGTTATGTGCCTAATAAATAGTCCTTTTATTATATACTTAGAGACATGTCTTCGAAACGCTTGACACCTGAAACTTTAGACAAACTCGATGGGTCGAACTATGGCTTTTGACATAGAAAAATCCAGTACAACCTTCATGACCGCAAAGTAATGGACCCCTTAACTACTAGTAAGGTCGCGCCTTCTGAGTCTATGAAAGGAAAACATCCTTCTCAAACTAACGGACCAAAGGGTGGCGTGACCAAAGTAGGAAAACCTAAAGAAAAGAACATAGCGCGTGTGAAGTGCTATAATTGTGGGAAGAAGGGTCACTTTGCTCGGGATTGCCCCGAGCCAAAGAAGGAACCTACTCCCATTCCCCTCTTGAACTATATGTTTGTGTACATGCATTAGTTGCTAATCATTTCCCAAATTGGAATGTAGATTCGGGAGCAAGCAAACATATAGTACAAGATCGAGCTGGTTTTCGAGAGTTTCATCGTTATCCGGTAGGAACTCAAACAGTCGTTTTAGGAAATGGCAGCGAGGAAGACGTCCTCGGCATAAGAACATACCAGCTGAAGCTTCGTGGAGGAAATACGTTGTTCCTTCATGATGCTCTCTATGCACCAGGGGTGCAATGTTCTTTAATTTCAGTAGTTTCTTTGTTGAGACTTGGTTTTTCCTTTAACTTCAATTCTAGTGGTTTAGAGATTTTGTATCATGACAATGTGTTTGGCCATGGTTCATTGCATAATGGTTTCTTTATTCTTGACTTGGATGATATTTATAATAATAATTCCTCGCTTGCCTTAGTTGCTAATTTTGATTGCGATTCTGAATCTGTGAAATGATATTCTAGAGTAGGCCACATTGGCCAAGATAGGACGAGTCGACTAGCTAAAGAAGGCCTTTTAGACCGACTCACTAGGGTTAAGTTACCTAAATGTGAGTCATGCTTAGCTGGTAAGGCAACCCGAAAACCTTTTGGTAAGGCTTCAAGGGTATCAAGTCCCTTAGAGTTAATCCATTCTGACATATGCGGACCCATGAACATCAAGGGACGTCATGGTGCTATTTATTTCCTTACTCTAATAGATGATTATTCACGATATGGGTATGTGTACCTACTATCTCACCGCTATAAAGCACTAGATGTGTTCAAACGTTTTGTGGCGGAAGTAGAAACTCAATTGGAACGAAAAGTTAAGACTCTTCGAAACGATCGAGGTCGTGAATATCTATCTGATATGTTCAAGGAGTATTGCGAAGGAAAGGGTATACGTAGACAACTTACCATTCCTAGAACTCCACAACAAAATGGTGTTGCGGAACGAAGGAATCGTACTTTACTTGACATGGTTAGATCAATGATGGCGCAAGCTAGTCTCCCGATCAGTTATTGGGCAGATGCACTGCTGACGGCAGTATACATACTTAACCGTGTACCAAGTAAAAGTGTGCCCGCCACTCCATATGAGTTATGGAATGGTAGAAAACCTTCATTGGACCACTTACACCCATGGGGTTCGGCTGGCTATGTGCACAATCCAAACCACAAACATGGAAAACTTGGTCCAAGAGCCACCAAGATGGTGTTCATAAGGTATCCCAAACATTCAAAAGGGTATGTAATGTTTGGTAAACACCCAGATGGTGGCATGACGGAAATGAATTCCCGCAATGTTGAATTTCTTGAGAATGAGTTTCCAAGTATCGGTGAAATTAAACAAGACCTTGAGTTGCATGAGTTACAACCTAATGATGATTTACCTCTTGGTGAGGGGAGGGATATGAGAACTCACCAATTCACCAAGGATAATATAATTCCATTAAATGAAGGAGACAGTGGGATTAGTCCTATAATCCCAGATAGTGGAAACTTGTCTGCTACTGAACATCAATCCGAACATGAGGTAAGTCGAAATGTTCAACTCCCCACACCACCAAGGGATAGTGGGAGTGATTCGATACCCGAACAGATAAGTAATCAAGGTCTTAGATTATGAAGAAGTGAACGTGGAAGAATTCATCGACGATACTTTCAGTTCGAAGAGGAAATATTCCTATGCACTCCTTTAGAAATTGAGGAGCCTTCTTCCTTTAAGGAGGCTATAAATTCACCGAATAATTCTGAATGGATGGATGCTATGAGGGACGAGATGGAATCAATGGCAAAGAATAAGGTTTGGGATTTAGTTGACCTTCCACCTAAGCATAAATCAATTGGAAACAAATGGGTTTTCAAGATAAAACGCAAGGCGGATGGATCAATTGATAAATTCAAGGTCCGACTAGTGGCGAAGGGTTTTACCCATATTGAGGGTATAGACTATGAAGAGACTTTTTCTCCTGTGGTGAGACTCGTCTCTATTCGCCTACTCCTAGCCCTGGTTGCCCATTTGGATTTAGAGTTATTCCAAATGGACGTAAAGACTGCTTTTCTCAATGCTAACCTTAAGGAAGAGATTTATATGGATCAACCTATTGGTTTTGTATCAAAAGGTCAAGAAGATAAAGTTTGTCATTTGAAGAGATCCATATATGGTCTAAAGCAGTCTTTCAGATCATGGTACTTCAGATTCCATGAAGCCATTTCTGAGTTTGGCTTGAATATGGTAGATGAAGACCATTGTGTATATGTCAAGAAAACTACATAAGGGATTATGTTTCTTTCTCTGTATGTTGATGACATTCTTTTGGCTGGGAACAACATGGAGATGATCAATGCTACTAAGCAGTGGCTATCCTCTATCTTTGAGATGAAGGATATGGGTGAGGCAAGGTATGTCCTTGGTGTTGAAATAATGAGAAATCGTTCTAAGAAACTTCTTGGTTTGTCTCAAGAAACTTACATTAAGAAAATCTTGGAACGCTTTCGAATGCATTATTCCAAACCCGTTGATACTCCAGTTGAGAAGGGTCTGACCTTAAGCCTTGATCAATGCCCTAAAACAGATAAAGAAAAAGAGCAAATGAGCAACGTTCCTTATGCTAGTGCCGTAGGGAGCTTGATGTATGCCATGTTATGTACAAGGCCTGACATTTGTTTTGCAGTTGGTTTGGTGAGCCGTTATCAAAGTAACCCAGGACCTGCTCATTGGCAAGCAGTCAAGAGAATCATGTGATACCTTCGCGGTACCAGTGACTTAGTCCTTTGCTATCAAGGTGGGGACTTGAGACTTAAGGGGTATTCGGATGCTGATTGGGGAGGTGATGTAGATGAATCTAAGCCCACCTCCGGATACGTTTTCATCCTTAGTGGAGGAGCCGTATCGTGGTGTAGTAAGAAGCAAGACTGCATAGCCTTATCAACCATGGAAGCAGAGTATGTTGCATGTTGTCTTGCCACGCAGGAGGCGATATGGCTGAAAGAGTTTTTAAAGGACCTCACCCTCACCTCGGGGGTTGATGAACCTATAGAAATAAGATGTGACAATACGGCTGCCATCCAATTTAGTAACGATCCGAAATTCCATCGAAAGACCAAGCATATCAAGAGGCGTTATCATTTCGTACGAGACGCCATACAGAAGAATGAAGTTGTCTTTAAGTATATATCCACTAATAAAATGATTGTTGATCCATTTACTAAACCTATTCCTAGGGATGCTTTTAAAGCTTATATGTTAAGCCTAGGATTGCGAAGGATTTAGCTCGTTGGATCAATTTTATTATGTACTGGACCTTTTATTTGTGTTCAGCATTATTGAAATGAAATTGTTATTTCTTATCAATGCTTTTGTGTATACAATTACTTTATTAGGCACATAAAATTGTCACGAGGCTTTTGATTCACTCTGTCACACGAGTAATCGCCCTGATGCATGAGTCGCGATTAGGATGAGACTGAACCATGTTAACACTAGGTGTGTGTAACATTGGATTATTATCTTACTTAAGTTGTAAAGGATAATAATGATAAACTTAGTAGTCGCCTTAGTAAGTCTAAGATGAGACTCCAAATGAGTCGAATATGAAATTTTGATTTTTCATATTAAAGCCTTAAAGCCGAATTCAGAATGGTAGATGAACACTGAGTGTGTTTGATCGAGAGGTTCAAGTTAGATTTTTTGAGTAAAAATCTAGACTAAGAATTCGCATGGCATAGATACGTGACATGCTTACCTTAGTGGGAGTTATGCCATGACACACATATCATACTGTGTGTGCTCTTTGACGACCGTTACAAAGGGTGACAATCGATTCCCTTCCTTTGTCACTGTGTGACCCTGCGGACTTGTGTGTCCATTTGACCAATGCTCTTCGACCTAGAACTATGACTTGAAGTCGAAGTTTGATGATGCTACTTTATTGTGTTTTTCCAAGGGCTAAGATTTATACAGTCCAGCGGTGCACAATAGGAAAGCAGTCGAGCTAAGATGTATTGTCGTGGTGTCTAGGGAACAATCATTTTATCTTCACCGTATTAGCCCGGGCGACTATATGCGTTATAGTCATATAATATCGATATGGCATAAAGGGACATTGTATGCTATTGGTGACGACTCAAATGATTTGGGGTATCGTAGATGTGAAAATGTTATATTAGTTGGATGATGACTTAATATAACATTTATTGTTACTTTTTGGTCGCACACCCCATTTCTTGTATGAAACGTAGGAGAGATATTCTTATAAAATTATTTTGTATAATTAAGTGGCTTATGTGGCCGAGTGGGAGCTGTAATTAAAAGTGGGTCCGACCACATTCTAAAGGATCAGTTTAGGTAACTGATGTGGGCCTGTGACAAGCCCATAGAATAGAGTTTATGTAACCCTATTCCTATCCTATATATACGTAGTTTATCCGTGAGATAAAATACACGACATACACAGCATACTCAGAGAATAGATCTCTTTTACGTAGTCCATCATCCGGAGACTAAGGATTTGAGGGCGTGGAAACACGGTGACTCTAGTAGCCACCTTCAAGCTTCAAGATTACAGTCGAGGTTGTAGTGGGCGTAAAGCGACAATCGAATCCGAATTCGCTTCCGCAAAAGGTTAGTCCGATTATATGTTCCTACACAACAAATTTGGGATTTTCTCGGTTCGTAGTGCTTATCATGTGGCGAGATCTCACCTCGCCCCTTCTTCCTCAATAGGGGCCCATCTCACTCTATTGATTGGAACTTTATATGGAATTCTCGTGTTGCACCAAAGATCAAAGTATTATTTGGCATCTTTGCAAAAATTTCCTCGCTACTGCTGTTAATTTGTACCGTAAGAAATGTGATGTTAATACTTCTTGGAAGCTTTGTGGTCTCTTTGAGGAGGACATTTTCCATTTATTCCTTAGATTTGATTTTTCTAGACAAGTATGAGCCCTCTCTAACCTCCCATAGAAGTACATCAACTTTGTAGGGGATTTTGTTGTTTTTTGGATTCGTTTTGCTCTCGAACAGCTTGATGTTGTTAATGGTCCCTTCTTTCTCGCAACTCTCTGGGCATTTTGGTGGCACAGAAACAGACTTGTTATGGAGGGTGAGACTTCTTTACCGGATGACGTGGTAAGCTTTGCTAAGAACTTTACTTGCGCTTTCTTGAATGGAGTTCGACAAAAAGCTAGTTCGTTTTCTTATCCTTTCCCTTCATCTTGGTCCTCTCCTAGTGTCGATTTCTTGAAGATTAATTTTAATGGTGCTATGTTTAACGATCAAAGTGAGCTTGGATGTGGTCTTGTTGCAAGAGATTTTTTTCCTATGTGCATGGGCAGGATGTCCTATCGGCATGGTGGTTTGTTTGCACCTGAAACTGCTGAGGCCTATGCAGCCTTAGAGGCGGTTAAACTTTATGTGCATCGAGGTTGGTCTAAAGTTGTTATTGAAGGTGATTGCGGGAATTTGATTGACTAAATTATATCGAATAATGTGAACTATTCCGAAACGGGCAACATTGTGCAAGACATTCGTGAGGTCCTCTCTCTTATTCCAGAGATCTCTTGGTCACACTTTAAAAGATAAGCAAATGGTGTTGCTCATATCTTAGATAGGAGAGCAACTGTTTTCCTTGAAGGGGGAGTTGACATTCCTTCTTTTGTTGTTTCCGACTCTTCATTTTGACTTGCATTAGGCTTTTGGTTTGTTGTTTTGGTGTTTGGCTTTGCATAGCCTGCTGTTGTTGTTAGCCTTCTATTGTTGTTCCCCACTTCAGACTTGAGACAATTAGTGCCCAAGGGACGCCCAAGACTTATTTTAGGGATATAACCCTCAATTTCTTTTCCCTTTTTTTTATTCTCTATTATCTGACGTGGCTAATAATCACGTCATATCTTTCAAATTCAGATCTCCCACCCAAATCAAACCCTAGTTTCTTTTTTTCTTCGCCGTTTCTTCTTCTCTCCTTCTCTTCTTCTTCTCTTCTTCAACGATGAAAAACAGAGATGGTCTTGTCGCCTGCACCTCTCCTTCTCACATTCTCTCATCGCGATTCGTCTTCTCACCTTCTCTCGCCATCGATAATCGGGATGAATTCAGTTTTTCTTCTTCAACGATGAATCAGGATGAATCTCCTCTCCTTATACAAGCATGACAAAGATAATCGGATGAATTTAAAAAATTATCCATAATATTTTTCTTCTTCTTCTTTTTTTTTTTTTTGTCTCAATCTTCGAGAACTTGAAGATATATGAAATCGCGTGAATTCTTTTGAAGATCGCGTGACTCGATCTTCAAAAGAAATCACGCGACTTCATAGAATTATGAAGTCGCTGCGCGATTATGATAGTCGAGCACGCGACTTCATAATTCTATGAAGTCGCGTGATTTCTCTTGAAGATCGCGTGACTCGATCTTCAAAAGAAATCACGCGACTTCATAGAATTATGAAGTCGCTGCGCGATTATGATAGTCGAGCACGCGACTTCATAATTCTATGAAGTCGCGTGATTTCTCTTGAAGATCGCGTGACTCGATCTTCAAAAGAAATCACGCGACTTCATAGAATTATGAAGTCGCTGCGCGATTATGATAGTCGAGCACGCGACTTCATAATTCTATGAAGTCGTGTGATTTCTCTTGAAGATCGCGTGACTCGATCTTCAAAAGAAATCACGCGACTTCATAGAATTATGAAGTCGCTGCGCGATTATGATAGTCGAGCACGCGACTTCATAATTCTATGAAGTCACGTGAATTCCTTTGAAGATCGCGTGACTCGATCTTCAAGAGAAATCACGCGATTTCATAAATCTATGAAATCGCGTGATTTCTTTTGAAGATCGAGTCACGCGATTTCAAAAAATAATAAAAGAAAGAAAAAAAAAAGAAAAAAAAATTGAAGAAGAATAAAAATAATTAAAAAAAATAAAGAAAATAAAAGAAAAAAAGAAAAGAAAAAAATCGAGTGAGCGATTTCTGAGATCGCCCACTCGATTTGTACACGTGGAAAATAATTATATTTAATATTTATTTTATTAGACAAAATTGAGAAAAGGGTTATATACCCAATTCTTTTAAAACTAGGGGTTACATAACTAAAAAAAAACTTAGGCGTCCCTTTTAACCGAATGCCCCCTTCAGACTTGTGGGGTTTTAGCTTAAAAAAAATATTTAAGAATTAACAACTCACTGTTTAGTCATGTCTTAATGTCAAGTTATAAAACACAAACTACAATAAAATGAACGAAATTACTTAATCTATTGAATAAAGCTCAAATAAAAGTGCAACATAGTACAATAAACACATAAAAATCAGTATATTTAAGCATACTATCAGTACTATTATTATTATTATTTTTAAAGTGTTCAAATACAAATCAATGATATGGATATGATGCATCAGTACAAATTATTACATCACCAAATTATCAAATGTCACGAAATAGATTTGTTCTTGTCGGGGATGCAGTAAAATTTTATTGGAAGGGGTAAGTTTGAAAAGAACAAAAATCTTAAAATTTTAGTGGTGAAAAAATAAAAATTTAAATTTAAGGGTTGATCGTTTTTTTTAAAAGAAATAACACAAACCGAATCTGTAAGGGACAATCACTAGTCGAAACTGTAATTATCGAAAGTGAATGAGCTACACAATTAGCCTCACGCTAAATATCAAATTACATAAGGAAGACTAGATAATAATAAAATTGAAACCTAACAAAAAGAAACTAAACTTTCATACGAAAAAGATTAAACTTTCATTCGAAAGACTTGGTAAATAAGTTAACTTTAAAAAAATAATGGTGGATGTTGATCTATGAAAAGAGCGTCTTCTTTATAACGGCTAATTCAACCAACTTCACAAAAAACACCAGATCACAAAGAACGTAGATTTGAGAGGTAGCAACGACGGAATAGATCTGAGAGGATAACAATAGATATGAGAAGGTAGCGGCGAAACAAATCTGAAAAGGTAACAACAGATCTGAAAGGATGGAGGCAGATATGAGAGGATGACGACTTATGATGTATGGACACGGACACGGTGACACGAACACGACATGACACGAACACGGTGACACGGATTTTTTTAAAATTTTAGGACATGACACGGCTATATTATATATAAATAAATATATTTATATTTAATAATTAATTGAAAATAAGATATTTATTAGAATAATGAATAATATAAATTTAAATAAAATACATTCATATCAAATTTAATAGTCAAATTCATTATAAATAATATTATTACATTTTACGTGTCACGATATTATGAGAAAAATTCAAAATAACAATAAAAATAAAAAAAATTAAATTAATATAATATAGTTTAGTAAATGTATAATTTTTTTTTTCAAAAAAAAAAATATATATATAATACTCAAATTTTAGAAAAAAATATAAAAAAATAATTTTTTTATAGCTTCCCGTGTCCCGCCGTGTCAGACACTTGCCCCCGTCGGGTCCGACACGTGTCCCCGCCGTGTCGGATTTTTTTTTAAAATTTCGGACACTTTTTGCCGTGTCCGTGTCCGACACTGCACGGGGCGAAAAATCGGAGTGTCCGTGCATTAGAGATGACGACAAATACTGGAAGCAGAAAAAAATTAAAATGCTGACGGTGGAGTAGATATGAGCCGATCAGGCAATGGAACCGTATTTTCTATAGAAAAATATGGAACCGTATTTTCTATAGAAAAATAGAAAATATGAGCCGATCAGGCGATGGAACCGTATTTTTTATAGAAAAATAGAAAATTGAAAGAGAGAGGCCTGAAATAGGAATAAATTTATTCCTTAAAGCTTATTAATCCATTTTTTTGTTTTTTAAAGTTATGCATAGATATACTTGGAGCTCAACCCACAAATTTTGAGGGGGAGCTGCCCCTCTCACCCACGGTTATTATTCATAGGGAGCCGAACTCGTAGTTGTTGGCACCATTCTTTTGACCAAAGAAATAACTATATAAATCTAAAACTTAGGTGCATATTGTTATTGAATACATTAATAATATTTTAATTGAGAATTTCTGGAAATTAGCGATGAATTACCCGGTATTGAGTTGAAACTTTAGACTCGATTCGTTGTTCTCTCCCAATCAATCATCATCACAAAGACACAAACTCGTTATCAAGAATCATGAAATATTTAAAAGTAAAAAACAAATCTTTAATTGACCCGCACCCATTCAAAATCAGACCAAGGAGCCCCTATATCAAGAATCATGCAATGAGCTTGAAATGATCTCAACATTATATCTATGGATCCCACGCGCATTACTCTGCGTCCTTTCAAGCTCTCCGATTAGGCATGCAAACGAGTCGAGCTGAGCCGAGCTTTAGCCTTTTTTCATGACTCAGGCTCGGCCCTGCTCACGAGCGGTTCGGCTCGGCTCGGGTTACATTATTTTTTATTAAAAAATATTTTTTTGAATTATTAAATATATTTTTATATATAATATTATATATTAATTGAATATATATACAAATCTATAATAAATATATTATTTTTTAATTAATTTTTATACAAAATTAATATATATATATATAATACTATATATTAATTAAGTATTTATATATATATAATTATTTTTATTTAAATATAATGGCTCGTGAGCCAGCTCGCGAGCCACGAGCCAGACTCAAAGGGCTTGAGTTCGGGGTTGGCTCGAGCTTACTCACCAGGCTCGCGACCTAGCTTGGCTCGTTTGCATCCCTATCTCCGATGCCGATGATTTGCTATCATGGGACCGGGGACGATCGAGTGACTAGTTCGGGAGGAAGACGGGCAACTCTGACATCGACAAATGAAGCCTTAATGTTCATCGAAAAACATTGCTTGCCCCACCCTTAGAGACGGTCAATATGCATATATGACCGCTCGATCGGGTTCGTGGCAGCATTACCCGGTCCCGGAGACGACAACAGTTTTAAAGCGGAGATGGGATATCCTATAGCAGTAGAATATTGGGGAAAAGGAATCACCACTAGAGCAGTCAAAATGGCCATTCCTTAAGTGTTTGAGGAATTTCCTCAGCTTGTAACGCTGCAGGCTTTTGTTAATGTGGAGAATAAGGCCTCGCAAAGAGTGTTGGAGAAAGTTGGGTTTACGAAGGAAGGATTGGTGAGAAAGTTTATTAATATTAAAGGCCAGATTCAATATGTACTGATTTCAGTTATTTGTAAGTTTTTACTTGTATGTTTTTCTCAAGTGATTGTCTTGCAACTTATGTCAACTTTACAAATGTACGATAACCTCCCTTATACATTTAACCATATAAAGGAAATACAAAGTGTAAAATATACTTGGAACTCTATAAGTAGTATATTATAACAAATTTAATATAAATAAATCGTACTCCATCGACTTGAGTTAGTATTACTATTATTTAACGATATTTAAACTCTCTCTCTCTCTCTATTAATAAAATAAAAAACATCATGAGAGAGGCAACGACTACCAAGTGAATTGAGGAAATTTATATACAAGTTTTCAAGAAAAAATACGATTTTGGTAACATAAGGTGTAAAGCGTGTGTTTCTTTTTTTTTTTTTTCCATGTTGAACTGTGATCGGGCTAAACGTGGACAATTTTCGGTTCGTAGAGGTATTAAATAATTTGGGCATGCTAGTACAATTTTAGTGATACGCACAAAACTTAAGAAAATAAATGATAAGACGTGGAAAGACTATTACATCTTGTAAAGTGATTGCAAAGGGCATGTATATCCTATTGACTCACAACCCGTCTGAATACAAAACTCAATCAAGCTATTCCTAAAAACTTACTCAATTGCCTTTGAGTCCATCCGAACAAGCAAGCTGGCGAAAATTGAAAAGAAAAACAAATTGTATTAATTGAAGAAAGTGGAGTGCTACAACAATAAAGAAAACTAAAAATTAAAGAAAATTAAAAACTAAGAACAATGAGAGTAGTTCTACAACTACAAGTTTAATGTAGGGGGAGTTGTAGTGTGGTGAAGACAAAAATAAATAAATAAATAATACACAGATTTCATTTATAGACAACCCTCCCAGTTTGATTTCCAAACTTTGATGACTCCTAACCCTTAAACGGTAACATCCCGACTTTTCAGCCTTCCAGGTACCACGTTATGGGTGTGCTAAATGTGTATTTAATTAATTAAGTATGTGTTTAATTGATTTATTTGAATATTTGAATAATTATAATATGCCCTATGTTTAAGATTTTAAACGTTTTATACTTTTTCAACTCATTTTTAATCCGTTTATTCCCGTTTTCAATTCTAATTTTTGTGACAATTTGTTATATGTGAATTATATGATTTATGAACTTTTTTATATGCTCGTTTATTATTTTAGAGTTCATTTGATACGGTTTTGATACCGTTTTATTTGTTAGGGACTCGAGGGCCTAACTCGTTTTAGCTCGCCTTGAGTTCCGGAAGGCATAAGTTGAACTCGGGAATTCGGATTCAAATTCTGGAGGTAGCACCGAACTCGTAACGAAGAAAGGAAACCAAGGAATTTTTGATTCATATTTTTCTAAGCCCATTTGATACTCTAAATTTCACCCGAAACCTGAAGCTCGTGCAGAATTGTCACCTTTCACGGTTTTCGATGTAACTTCCACAATCTTTGACCAAATTAACCCAAGTTTGAGCCTATGTGACCATGGTTTAGCCCTCTCTAACCCTCCTAACCCCTCATTTTCCAAAACATCAGCCAAGAAAAGGGGAAGAGTTGGAAACCGAGAGAAGAGGAGGAGAAAAGAAGAAAAGGGCCAAACACTATTCAACTTGGAGTTTCTTGCTCGTTTGACCTCCGTTCTTCGCCAAATTTGAAAGGTGAGTATGTTTTTGTGATCTCCATCTTCTTATCTTTCTTTTGCACTTGGTTTCATTCTTTTTCATGGAGTATAGGATTTGATTTGCATGATGACATGAATAGTTAGGTCGATGTGATAATTTGATGAATTCTTGCCTTTCTTTGATGTAATTCTTGGATTAAAGCTGAATATATGATCTCCTTAATTTCCCTAATGCATGAGTGATGAATTATTTCATGGAATTTGAGTGAAAATCGAACCACCATGGCTGCTACTTGAAGATGATTTGTGACCCCTTGCTTCCATCCCTTTATTGCTGTTCGGTTTTGAGCTGTTTTGGTGTGAGTTTTGTGTGTTTTTGTTGCCATGTTACTGCCCAATGTGTTGCCTTTCGTGCTGAGCTGTTGCTGCTTCCATAGAGATGAGAAATAGGGACGTGGCTGCTCCATTTTCGTGCCGGTGTGCAGCAGTCGTGGCCTCGACCTTGGGAAGTTCATTTTGGGTCGCGGGCCTGGCCATGTTTCGATTTGTGGAGGCCTGTTCTGCTGCTGGAGACGCTAGTAGCGGCCCCGACCAGTTTTGAACAGAGTTTGGTAGCGGTCGTGACCTCTTTTTGGGGGTGTTTCGACTTGTTGTGGTTGCTGCTACGTGGATTGTTTGTTTTTCATTCCGTTCGTGTTTTGCATACCTTTCCTTGCTCCTATATGATTAATATATGATGTTAACATGTTATATATCATGTTATGTGTTTTATTATGAATTTATTACGTAATTTCGATTCATATTTGCGTGATATATGACGTGATATGCCTTTTATGCTCTCATATGTATATGCATGAACTAATTCGTCGTTTCCTTGCCTCGCATGTTACTTTGTTGAACTTTTTATGATGCGTATGTGTTGTTAGCTCATTGTATGATATGTTATGTTCGTTGCATGAGACTTATGAATCCGTTTGACGTAAATTACGGGAGATACGACTTAGTATGAATTTGTATGCCTTAAATGCCACTTTATTTCACTATCTATGCATCCGTTGTCTCTTATATGATCTTTAAACTAATGAATGCTTGTGGTATGCTCTTATATGACTTAATATGAATTTATTTGACGTGTGATGAGTTTGTTTCTTGGATTGGTGGTGTGAGATTTTGATATTTGCTCCTATGCCTAAGTGTGAGATCTATATGAAGAACATTGCATCATTTGTATTCATATGCATATACTGAGCGTATATATGGTTCATTTTGAGTCTAAGTTGTTCTTGTAATGTTTGTTTTGCTCAGAGGAGTATCCCGTTGGTGACGAGGTCGCTCCATAGGCGTTGATTTTGTCCTTTTGGTCCGGTTCGTCGGTGTAAGGTGAGGATAGGTTATAGTTAAACCCTAACGTTATGTGCCCAATATGTATGCATACGAAATAAGCTTATGTATATGTAATACGTGTGAATTATGATTACGTATGATATGATTTAAGTCAATGAATATGTTATGCGAGGTATGAATATGATGTGGAGATAGGATTAAGAATATGCTATGAATATGCATGAATATGAATACGCTAGAATATGAATATGTTAGAATGTGAATATGTTAGGATATAAATATGTTAGAATTATGAACTTAATTATGATATGATTAGGTTGTGACTAAGAACTAGTTAGGATGTGTTTATGCTAGGAATAGGTGTATGTTAGAATTATGAATATGTTGTGAATATGAATATGTTATGTATATGATATGTTTGGAATATGATTATGAGGCGGATGTGAATACAAATATGGATTCGAATGAGGTATGTCTTTGAATACGGTAAGACTTTGATTCGGATTCTGATTCTGATTCCGAATATGTCTGGGCATGTGTCGTGTTCTGAATCCGGGACGGCTCATTTTAGGTCAATGGTTGTGTGCATGTGTTTTGAATTCAGGACGGCTCATTTTAGGTCGAAGGATGGTGTGTGTGTTATGTTTGATTTCCGCTATGTTAGTTTATTAGGAAATAGTTCGTGAAACGGGAGTGGTTTCTTAATTATTAAAATTTGGTTGTTTTGGCCTTCGGCCTAACTCTTTTACTCCCTATATCTATTATCACGTGTGAAAACGTTTTAGAATGCAAAAACCATACCCCGGTTCATGAACTCCCTTCTATGATATGTGTTATTCTCTTTATACGTATGTTAGCGTGCGTGTGTAGCCCCTCACTCAGTCAGTGTGACTGACCCCTCTCTCTTATGTTTTTAGTTTGTAGGTACCGGTCTGTCGGTTCGAGCTAGGCGGTTTGCTGTCCTTTGTGTCCTGGTTGGGTTGTTCGAGTCTGCATTTTGTCTAGAGCATGTATTGCATTCCGTATTTTGAACCCTTGTAATTTGAAATTTGTATATGTTAAGTTTGAGCCCGGCATGGAAAGTTTGTATATATTTTGATCTAAGTAAAATGTAACTATGCCCGTATGATTTGTTTAGGTTTGTTTAATACTTCTGTTCTTGTATGCTTCGGTTGCGCGCTCTGTTTGAGGGTTTAGACCGCCTAGCTTAGGAGGGTCTTTTGCTTGTCACCCATTCGCTAGTGCTTGGTGCGTGTATGGTGTTGGAAAATACGAATCAGAAACCAGCGGAATTTAAAAAAATTTCCCAACAAAAGGACCTTGGACTCGCAATCGTGTAACCAAATTCGTAGAGATAGAAAACTTACTTTTCTTTTATTCTTTCTTGAAGCGTTTCAAGCCACCCAAGAACGCTCTTCTCGCGGCTTGATCCCCTCTCCTTGGTAAAGCTCGAATCTTCAAACTTCTAACTTGAAGCTCTCTAGAGATAGTCCACCAACTTGATCACAATCTAACTAGTAAGGATGCTAGTTCTCTAGTTAGTGTTTAGGCTTAACCTAGGGTTTATTTGATCTTGGAGAAAGGATGGTGTTGAACACATGAACCAAAAGAATTGCCAATTAGCTCTAAGGGGAGCTCGAGCTCCCCTATTTATAAGAAGGGAGTGGCCGAAAATCCTAGTCCTTCATGGGCTAGGATTTTGGTCTCTCTCTCTCCTATTACTTGATCATCAAGTAATTTTGACTTTGACTTTGAATTCTAATTCAAATCAACTTTCAAGAGAGCTAAAAATATCCAAACTATTTTTGGATAATTTTATACTTTATTTATTTAAAATAAATAACTTATTTTATCTAATTAATTAATTCATAATTAATTAACTAGATTTTTTTTCTCCAAAATTAGACTTTCTTTTTAATTCAAAATTAAACCAAAGTCTATTAAATAATTAACACATTTAATTATTTAATATATATATACAATATATATATACACACACGTGTGGGACACGTGTCACAAGGACACGTGTCACTCACGTGAGCCACACGTGTGGTTTCACACGTGTGGAACCCTCTAGGCCCGATTAACTCATTTAATCATTTTTAAGCCTCAACTCATGTAACCAAGTTGTTGTGTGTGACCCTCTAGGTTCTCAATTCAATTAGCAGTGACCCCAATCAATTGATTCACTAATTAATTAATCAGTCCACAGATTAAACGACCATAGTCTATCAACAGGTGTTTAACCCCTAGCTGAATTGGAATGTTCGGATTCGACAGAACCTTTAAGTCATTGACTCATGTGAGATACAATCCTCCTACTTACTATCTCTCAACCAAGATCTAGGGTAAGGGAATAATCAGAACCCTAATAATCCGGTCTTAAAGCTAAGTGCATTTCATATCCATTTGATCTCAATCCAAGAAACCCTTTTCTTGATGTCTTGATCTACTGCCTTGGCCAAGGACTCCATATGGCATATGAATGACTTACACAATAAGAGATCACCTTGCAAATGCAAGTGTAGGTCCTTTCTTGATTCTCATTCACTTTCATGAATCACTTGTGCAGCCCCAGCATAAGCCTTGAATCAGTTGTCTAAGGCGACACCCTTTAAAGCTTATACCTAAGACTACAGAGTTAACTCATAAAGTGATAAGGAACCTCAAGTCTAAGGATCAATTAATCACATCAATGACTCGTGAGATATTTCCTAATCTGGAAGTTTCCATTTCCTGAAATAGAAACTTCCTTTCCCATTTAGGAATGTTCTCACACGGGGCACCTCAGTGAACTTACTTATTAAAGTAAGCACCCTCATGTAACACGCACGTATCAACTATACACTTTGCACCTCCATGAAACAAGGTGGTCCTTCTTAAGGGCGTGATCCCACAAGCAAGCCTTAGAGGAGTCAGGTTGACACTCCCACTGTCGGTAGGACTCATCGGCTTGGAGTATTTTACTAATCATGACTTATGTGATATAGGGCTCGTTCCATGAACCATTTCACCTAAATGGTAGAGTCCTAAAGTCATCAGGATTAGGGGAGTTCTCATACATGCACAGCTAAAGTAAACGCATACCAAACAAGAGCATATAAAGAAGTGTTGCCTCAATTCGTTATTTCATTCAAAGATTGTCTGTGATTACAATAAGGAAAAGCACAAAGCGGATATACAATCGGCTTTCTAGGGCACTATTCCTAACAATCTCCCACTTTCCCGTCAAAGCCATTCTAAAGCTACTCTAAGTCCCATCTTCTGAAGATGACCTTGGAAAGCTTCTCGACTAAGGGGTTTAGTAAGTGGATCTGCCACGTTCTCTGCTGATGTGACCCTCTCAATTTGCACATCTCCTCTTTTGATAATATCACGGATTAGGTGATACTTCCTCATAATGTGCTTGGTCCGTTGGTGAGATCTTGGTTCTCTTGCTTGAGCAACCGCCCCAGTCTTGTCACAAAACATAGAAATGGGGTCTTTCATGCTAGGAACAACATTCAATTCTTGAATGAAGTTTCTAATCCAAACACCTTCCTTAGCTGCATCATTTGCAGCTAAGTATTCGGCCTCAGTGGTCGAATCTGCAGTGGTAGTTTGCTTGGAACTCTTCCAACTCACTGCCCCGCCGTTTAGGCAGAAAATGTATCCCTGACATTGACTTAAAATCATCTAAGTCAGATGCAAAGCTTGCATCGCAGTATCCTTCGACATTAAGATCTTTCTGACCTCCATAAACCAAGAATAAATCTTTAGTACTTTTCAAGTACTTAAGAATATTCTTCACGGCAGCCCAGTGACCATCTCCAGGGTCAGATTGGAAACGACTTGTTACACTAAGTGCATAAGCCACATCCGGTCGAGTACGTAACATTGCATACATTATGCTACCTATTGCTGATGCATAAGGTGTATGAGTCATTCTTTCCTTCTCAAGGTTAGTCTTAGGACACATCTTCTTTGAAAGACATGTTCCTACACTCATAGGAAGGTTCTTAACCTTTGCTGACTCCATATTGAATCTCTTCAATACTTTGTCAATGTACATCGACTGTGATAGTCCTATTAACCTTCTAGATCTATCTCTATAGATTTTAATTCCAAGGATATAGGACGCATCACCAAGATCTTTCATCTCGAATTGGTTCGATAACCATAACTTAGTCACTTTCATGTCATCCTTCGAATTCCCAATAAGAAGGATGTCATCAACATAAAGTACTAAGAATTGCACTGAGGTCTCCAATTCCTTTCTATACACACAGGACTCATTCGAAATTTGAATGAAGCCAAACGCTTTGACTGATTCATCAAATCGAATGTTCCAATTCCTAGAAGCATGTTTCAATCCATAGATTGATCTTTGGAGTTTGCAAACCTTTTGCTGACTCCCACTGAATGTGAAACCTATGGGTTGCTCCATATAAATGTCTTTGTCAATGTCACCATTGAGAAAGGCAGTTTTCACATCCATTTGCCATATCTCATAGTCATAATATGCAGCAATGGCAAGCATGATCCGAATAGACTTTTGCATTGCAACTGGCGAAAAAGTTTCATCAAAGTCCACCCCGGTTCTTTGAGTGAATCCTTTTGCAACCAGTCTTGCTTTGTAGGCTGCAATGCTTCCATCAACTCCAAGCTTTCTCTTAAAGATCCATTTGCAACCTATGGGTTTGGCCCCATTAGGCAAATCTACCAAGGTCCAAACTTGGTTGGAGTTCATGGAGTCCATTTCGGATTTCATGGCTTCTATCCACTGGTCAGAGTCAGAATCTGAAAGTGCCTCCTCATATGTTAAAGGATCATTATCCTTTTGAGAGATTTCATGGAAGAATCCATACCATCTCTCCGGCTGTCTAGGAGTGCGTTCAGAACGCCTCAGAGGAGGATTTTCGTGTGTATCGAAATTCGTGATTAGTTGTGGTTGATCAGGAGGAGACGTTTCTTCAGTGGGTGGTGTGGAATCACTTTGTACTTCTTCTAATTCTATGATCTTGCCTTTCTTTTCTTTAAGGAACGGTTCCTCAAGAAAAATGGCATTTCTGGAAACAAACACCTTTTGCTCAGATTGATCATAGAAGTAGTATCCTATGGATTCCTTAGGATAACCTACAAAGTAGCATAAGTTAGAACGAGATTCTAACTTATCTCCCACTGTCCTCTTCACGTAAGCAGGACAACCCCAAATTCTTAAGTAAGAATAACTAGGGATTTTACCATGCCACATTTCATAGGGCGTCTTAGGGACTGACTTAGAGGGAACTAGATTCAGAATCTTTGCTGCAGTTTCTAGGGCATAACCCCAGAAAGAAGGTGGTAAGCCAGTGAAACTCATCATGGAACGAACCATATCAAGTAAGGTTCGATTCCTTCTCTCAGAAACTCCATTAAGCTGAGGAGTTCCCGGAGGAGTCCACTGAGAGATGATCCCATTATCTTTGAGATGATTAAGGAATTCTTCACTAAGATATTCGCCTCCTTGATCAGATCGAAGTGCTTTGATCTTGTGACCAGTTTGGTTCTCAACCTCCTTTCGAAATTCCAAGAATTTCTCAAAAGCTTCAGATTTCTACTTCATTAAGTATACATAACCATATCGACTAAAGTCATCGGTAAAGGTTATGAAATACTGATGATTGTTTCTAGTGCTTACACTGAGCGGTCCACAAACATCAGAATGGATCAAATCCAAGACCTTAGTGGCATGTTCCACAGTTCCTTTAAAAGGAACTTTGGACATCTTTCCTTTGAGACAGGATTCGCAAGAAGTTAACTCTTTGAGATCATTTTCAGATAATGATCCTAAAGTGTTTATCTTGCTAATTCTGTTCTTGGAAATGTGTCCTAATCTAGCGTGCCATAAGTGATGTATCAATTTATTGCAGGGATTTGTAGGGCAAATTTAGCTAAATTCAAGCAGTTTTAAGAACTTATAACGTGATTTATGCTCCTTATTAGGTACCTTTTACCTTGGAGTTGAAAAGACGGATAAAAGCAAAACCATGCAATAACGGGCGAAAAACGAGAGATTTCTAGGGGACACGCCCGTGTCCCTGTGGAAGAGCAAACTGAGACACGCCCGTGTCTCAGTACAGAGAAGTGATCCTCGGAGTTCAGGAGGTGACACGCCCGTGTCACCTATGTAGCGTAATTTCGTGCACGCCCGTTACGAGGTACAGAGAAGCCTGGAGTCATGACACCCCCGTGTCATCAAGTAGAACAAGTTTTGACACCCCCGTGTCAAGTGAAAGAAGCGCAAACACGATTTTATTATGTGACACGGGCGTGTCACATTTGAAGGCATAATTCTTGCACGCCCGTGTCACGGGGCGGTTTCGGTTTTCGGAAGTTCTATATATACGCGGACTTGAGGCGGATTAAAAGAGCTTTTGGACTACTCTTTTCCCAGAAGTTCAAGCACACTTGGAGATAGAAGAACCACGAAGATAGAGAGTTGAAGACTCATTCCAATCACAAGACTTTTGTCAATTTGGTTTTATTTACTGCTTTCCGATCAAACTAATTCCTCAAGTTTTGGTTTTCAATTCTAGTTTAGTTAATTTCTTGTTTAGATTCGTTTTTGGATAATTAGGTTAAAATTCAGAATTCTTAATTCCTTTTTGATGTTTATGTTAGACATGATTATTTTGAATGCAATTCCTTTGATCTTAATGAGCTTTGATCCAATTATGAGGAACTAATCTCCTAGGGTTAGGGGGTAAGGATTATGCATCTAAGGTGTTTGAATTAATGCTTGAGTAAATTTGTGTGATTCTTTGTTAGGAAAACGGTATTGAATAAGCTGGGAATGGATTGGCCATCCATGAACATGTGTAAATTATCCGATAATCGAGAGATTGAGGATAATTGAGAGTGTTTTCTGAAACATAGATCTTTTGGACTTAAAGAAATTTAACCCTAATTTCTACAACCCGTATTTAGAATTCCATGCCAAGCCGCTAGGTTTTGAATACACTAATCTTGCTTTATTCGATTAATTTGGTTACTAAGTGATTGTGAGAACAACACTTGGCTTAATTAATTAGGCATCTAGCCTTCGAAAGAAGCTAGATATAACATCGTGATTAGGTTGAAGAATCATACATCCGTACTTAAGTATTGATTTGATCATAAAAGAGCATATGACTTATCCCCCGACCTGTTTTAGTTAAGTGGTTAATTCTCGTGTTTATTTGTTAATTCGTGCGATTGAGTTCTTAGTAATTAAGTTAATTTTGTCATAAGTAGTATAACACAACCTTATCAATCTTTTCCGGTCTCTAGATTAGAAATAATCATAAAAGTGGTTGTTGAATTCCCTTCCCTGTGGATACGATACCTTAAGTGTTGCAATCGGATTTAGAACTTACACTTGGGTTCAAGATTTGTCTATCAAGTTTTTGGCGCCGTTGCCGGGGAAGGCGTTTAATTCAATATTACTTTAGTGATTTTTCTGGTGCTTTAGACCACCCTTTCTGTTTGATTTCTTTTTGATGCGCGTTGAATTTGACCACAGGTTTTCCCCATTTGCAGGTACCTAGTTTATGCTACGATCGAAAGGCTTGGAACCCCTGCCTTACGATCCTGAAACTGAGAAGACTTGTAGGGCGAATCGAACGAAGCGAAAGAAGGAAAAGAAGCAGAAAGTAAACCCAATTCCAATGGCACAACCCGTAAACGAGCAACCAACCACACTCCAGGATTATGCCATTCCTAACATTGGCTTAATCCAGAACAACCTGACTCGCCCCGCCGTGGAGGCGAACAACTTTGAAATCAAAACCGGGTTCATCAACCTCTTACAACAGAACCCGTTCGGAGGTTTACCACATGAAGACCCCGCATCACACTTGTCCTACTTTTTGGATGTCTGCTCGACCTTTAAGATCCACAACGCCTCTGATGATGCGATCCGAGTTAGGCTCTTTCCTTTCTCCCTAAGGGACAAAGCCCGGACATGGATTTCGACCTTGTCAAACGAGACACTTCAGACATGGGCAGACCTCTCTAAAGCCTTTCTAGCCAAGTTCTACCCTCCTAGTAAGACCATGAGGTACAGAGACGAAATAACAAGCTTCAGGCTCTTTGAGGGGGAAACATTGTACGAAGGATGGGAAAGATACAAAGAACTACAAAGGAAGTGCCCGCATCACCGTGTTCCAGGATGGCAACTGGTACAGATCTTTTACAATGGAATGACAGAAAACATGAAAATTATGGTCGATGCAGCAGCTGGAGGAGCATTTATGGCACTGTCTGAAGAAGTAGGAATGCAGCTGCTTAACAAGATGGCAGCAAATAGCAGTTGGACAAAGGAGAGGAGCAATCCTCCTCCAAAACCTGAGGCAGGCATACTCGCCACTGACACGGTGACAGCTTTCAATGCCAAGTTCGACACACTGAATCAGAAGTTAGACCGACTTGCATTAGCTGCAGCAAGAAACACTGTGGCACAGTCAAACGCCCTACAGGTATTATGTGAAATTTGTGGTGGTCCCCATTCATTTGATATTTGTCCTTCTACCAATGCAGGTGCACAGGTTGCTGTTGGTCAGGAACAAGTCAACTACGTGCAGAATCAAAGACCAGCAAATGATCCTTACTCAAACACCTACAACCCAGGTTGGAAGAATCATCCGCACTTCTCGTGGTCGAACAATCAGAATGTTCAAAACCCAAATCCAAATCCAAGACCACAGTTCCAACCAAGACAACAGGGACAACATCCACCACATCAGAATCAGCAGAGATTCGCACCCCCTCCACAACCACCGCAAGAACAGAAACCAGGATGGGAGGCAGCCCTCGAGAAGTTCATAAATGTTTCGAATGATAGGTATCAGAAACTCGAATCTCAGGTAGAACAGGTGCTGGTTCAAAATAAAAATTTGGAGGTGCAGGTGGGCCAGTTGGCTAATTCAATCAATGTTAGAGCCCAAGGAATGTTTCCAAGCAAACCTGTGGAAAATCCGAAAGAGCAGTGTAAGGCCATTACACTACGAAGTGGCACGACTTATAAGGAGCCTGCAATACCGGTGGAAACCGAAGTGAGAAAGAAAAAGGACCCCGTAGCAGAACCTGAGAAAGTAGTCGAGGCATCGAAGGAGGAGGAAGAAGTACTGACAAGTGAGCCCCCTTCTAAGCCAAAGACATCAGTGGCACCCAAACCGTATGTGCCACCACTTCCTTTCCCGCAGAGGTTTCAAAAGCAAAGGTTGGAGAAACAATTTGAGAAGTTCTTGAATATCTTCAAGGAGCTACATATCAACATTCCCTTTGCCGAGGCCCTAGCTCAGATGCCCACTTACGTCAAATTCTTGAAGGAGATCCTCTCCAACAAGAGAAAATTGGAGGATTATGCCACGATTGCACTTACTGAAGAGTGCAGCGCCATTCTACAACATAAGCTTCCACCAAAGCTTAAGGATCCAGGGAGTTTTTCAATTCCTTGCACAATTGGTCATATGTCTTTTAATAAAGCTTTATGTGATCTTGGTGCCAGTGTGAGCCTAATGCCATTATCTGTTTGCAGGAAACTTGGACTGAATTCACTAAAGCCAACAACCGTTTCCCTACAGCTAGCGGATCGATCGGTCAAGTACCCCACGGGAGTCTTGGAAAACGTGTTAGTCAGGGTTGGGAAGTTCTACCTGCCCGTAGACTTCATAGTGTTGGACATGGAAGAAGATCAAAACATGCCGCTCATTTTAGGAAGGCCTTTCTTAGCCACAGCAGGAGCTTTAATTGATGTGAAGAGTGGCATTCTAACTCTTCGTGTGGGAGACGAACAGGTGGAGTTTAATCTGTTCAAAGCAATGAAAGGACCAGTGATCGAGGAACAATGCAATATGGTGGAAATCAGAGCACAGACACCGATGCCCATGAGCAACGAGGACCCTCTCGAACTCTGTTTAAGAGGACTCACTGACCACATTGACGGGGAAGACATTTTAGAAGAATTGGCTGCCTACGCTAAGGCACTTGAAGCCACCCCGTACGTACCATTCCGGAAGAGGTTTGTATATGAAGAGTTGGGTACAGGTAAGCCCACTCTTCGTCCTTCTATTGAGACAGCTCCCAGGTTAGAACTAAAACCCCTCCCCGCTCATTTGAGATATGCTTATTTGGGTGAATCTGAAACACTGCCTGTTATAGTTGCCTCTGATTTAACTGATTCACAACGTGATGCCTTGTTGAGGGTTTTGAGAGAACATAAACGAGCGATAGGTTGGACTGTTTCTGACATCAAAGGGATTAGCCCATCTATTTGCATGCATAAAATTCTTATGGAAAATAACCATAAACCCTCTGTAGAGCATCAGCGCAGATTGAATCCGAACATGAAAGAGGTAGTTAGGGCTGAGGTACTGAAATTGTTAGATGCCGGGATAATTTACCCTATCTCGGATAGCAAGTGGGTTAGCCCTGTACAGGTAGTACCTAAGAAAGGGGGGATGACTGTAATTAAAAATGAAAAGAATGAGTTAATACCAACTAGGACAGTCACGGGTTGGAGAGTTTGTATAGACTATAGGAAGTTGAACAATGCCACTCGTAAAGATCACTTTCCACTTCCCTTTATTGATCAGATGTTAGAACGGTTAGCCGGACATTCTTATTATTGTTTTCTGGATGGGTATTCAGGGTATAACCAAATTGCTATAGCTCCAGAAGACCAGGAAAAATGTACGTTTACCTGCCCTTATGGTACTTTTGCGTATAGACGTATGCCTTTTGGGTTGTGTAATGCCCCGGCTACTTTTCAACGATGCATGATGGCCATTTTCTCTGACTTTATAGAACGCACAATGGAAATTTTTATGGATGACTTTTCTGTGTTTGGTTCTTCTTTCGATTCTTGTTTGCATAATCTTGCTCAAGTTTTGCAGAGATGTGAAGAAACCAACCTTGTGCTGAATTGGGAGAAGTGCCACTTCATGGTAAAGGAAGGGATCGTGTTGGGACACAAGGTTTCGGAGAAAGGCATTGAGGTGGACAAGGCCAAGATTGATGTGATTGCAAAATTGCCTCCACCCACCAATATCAAGGGAGTGAGAAGTTTCCTTGGTCATGCCGGGTTTTATCGCCGGTTCATCAAGGACTTTTCGAAAATTACTTTACCTTTATGCAAGTTACTGCAGAAAGACACTGAATTCGTATTTAATGATGATTGCTTACTTGCATTTGATAGGTTGAAGAAGGAGCTTACCTCGGCACCAATCATGGTTGCACCGGATTGGACGATACCGTTCGAGCTAATGTGCGATGCGAGCGATTTGGCCATTGGAGCTGTACTTGGCCAACGAAGGGAGAAACGTTTACACGTTATCGCATATTCTAGCAAAACTTTAAATGATGCACAATTAAATTATGCTACCACAGAAAAAGAATTATTAGCTATTGTGCATGCTTTTGATAAGTTTCGGTCTTATTTGATAGGTTCAAAGACAATTGTCTACACGGACCACGCAGCAATCAAGTATCTCCTTTCGAAGAAGGATTCCAAGCCCCGTTTGATTAGATGGATTCTATTGCTTCAGGAATTCGATCTTGAAATTCGTGACAAGAAGGGGACAGAGAACTTAGTTGCAGATCATTTGTCAAGATTAGAGGTTGGGGACAAGGAGGATGAGTATGAGGAGGAGATTACTGAGAATTTCCCAGATGAGGAGTTGTTTGCAGCAGATGCAATCGTCCCTTGGTACGCAGACATCGTGAATCATATGGTTTGCAAAGCTCTACCACCGGGCATGAATTTCCATCAGAAACAGAGATTCTTATCCGAAGTGAAACGTTACTATTGGGAAGAGCCCTATGTGTATAAGCACTGTTCAGATGGTCTAGTACGGAGATGTGTCCCGGAGGTTGAAGCTGATGAAGTGCTTGAGAGATGTCATGCAAGCTTGTATGGAGGGCATTCTAGTGGGCGGAAGACAGCAGCTAAGGTATTGCAGTCTGGGTTTTGGTGGCCAACGCTGTTTAAGGATGCTTACAAATTTGCCAAGGAATGTGATACTTGTCAGCGATCCGGGAACATTAGTAAAAGAGATGAGATGCCCATGAAGTATATCTTGGAAGTTGAGTTGTTTGATGTTTGGGGAATCGATTTCATGGGACCCTTTCCACCGTCGAATGGAAATCAGTATATCTTAGTGGCGGTGGATTATGTATCCAAATGGGCCGAAGCAGTGGCAACTCCAACCAATGATTCAAAGGTGGTGATTAAGTTTTTGCAAAAGAACATATTCAATAGGTTCGGAGTTCCACGGGCATTGATCAGTGATAGAGGTACGCACTTTTGCAACAAGCCCTTGGAAGCTTTGTTGAAGAAATATGGGGTCCAACATCGGGTAACTACTGCATATCATCCCCAAGCAAGTGGGCAAGCGGAGATCACGAATAGGGAATTGAAGTGGATTCTGGAGAAGGTGGTGAGCCCCTCTAGGAAGGATTGGTCCTCAAAATTGGATGACGCATTATGGGCCTACAGGACCGCGTTCAAGACACCTATAGGAACTTCTCCGTGTCAGTTGGTTTATGGTAAAGCTTGCCACCTCCCAGTTGAGATCGAGTATAAGTCGTATTGGGCCATCAAGGCTATAAATTTTGATCTCACAAGAGCCGGAGAGAAAAGGATACTTGACCTGCAAGAGTTGGAGGAATTAAGGTTAGAAGCGTACGAAAATGCCCGGATTTATAAGGAGAGAACGAAGAAGTGGCATGACAAGCATATTCGGGTCAAGGAGTTTGTCGAGGGTCAACTGGTGTTATTGTACAATTCTAGATTGAAGCTTTTCCCCGGGAAACTTAAATCGAGGTGGTCAGGTCCATTCAGAGTGACAAAAGTTTTAGTGAATGGAGCGGTGGAGATAGGCAATGAAGGCTCACCATCCTTTGTGGTGAATGGACAAAGACTCAAACCATATCTCGCCGGAGACCGAATTGGCAAACACGTCTCATGCGTGTTAACAGCTCCAGCACCTTAGCCGCAGTCATGAAGTCAAGCTAACGACTATAACTTAGAACTATTTTTCTTCCCTTTGTCGTTTTTCTTTTCTTTCGCGTTAGTTAGTTAAGCTTGTGATTGATGATCTCTTTTGTCTCGTGTTCAGGTATTTTGGTTCGATTAGAGAGGACGGATTGTGAAAAGAATGGATGATTTTGAGCTCATAGGTGCGGACTTTTGAGCAAAAGTCCAATTTTGGGGGAGACACGGGCGTGACTCCCACAAGGCATAAGCCGAGACACCCCCGTGTCTCGGTACAGAGGAGTTTTGATGATTCGAAGGTGACACGGGCGTGTCACTAATCTTAGGCATTTTGTGACACCCCCGTGTCAAGGTACAGAAGTTGCCAGCCGAGAAGATGACACGGGCGTGTCAAGTTCCTTAAGGAAAAATCGACACCCCCGTGTCAAGGTACAGAAATTCCCAGAATAAGGATGACACCCCCGTGTCATCCATACAGCATACTAGATGACACGGGCGTGTCACGACCGATCGGTTGAATAAAAAAGGGGGTTCCTCACACTTTTCTAATTTTTACAACAAGAACATCCCTTTCTCTTCTCCATCTCTCTTCTTCCCCATTCCCACACGGCACAAGCACCCACCATCACTTTGGTTCTTAATCCGGCAGGACACACCCACTTTGCACTTTACATTTTAAACCAATCGGGTAAGTCTTCTCTTCTCTTGGGTACGTTGAATTCTTGTATTTCGATTGAGAAAAGTTAGATCCTAATTCTTGAACCATGCTTGTATTGTGAATTCTTTGGAATTCTTGCTTCTAGTTTGAGTTTTAGCATGATTGGAACTAGAAATTGTCATAATTTTGCAATTTTTAGGCACTAACCCGATGAACCCTAATCTCTTGTTTAAGCATGTTGGATATAATTCTTATAAATACTTGCTCTTTGATCGAGTTTTGTGCATGCTAGAGTTAGGTAATTGGTCTGTATTGGAAACCTTGGCCTTTGCTCTTACACATTGTCATGAATTTTGCACATTTTGGAGAATTGTTGTTGGGTGATATTGTACACGTTTGGTGAAGAAATTGAGTCCCTCTGAGCTTTAAATGATTATGGTGGCATTTGGGGGCTAGGTCTAGGTATTTGGTGATGAAATGCTATGCATGAATTGATGAAATACTATGCCCCTTACTGGTGCTTACAAGGTGTTCGAGAAAATGCCCCTTTGAACTTGAATTGATTTTCTTATTGAATTTTGTAGGAATATGGGACGCAATAAGAGACCCGCACCTCTGCAACTCACCTCTTCGTCAGGGCCAACCGGCCGCCAACCAAGGGACTCAGTTAATGTCACCTTAGAAGGGCTTGGGAACCCTTACAACCGAAATACAACGCGTAATATCATGCCCACGAAATTCCCACATCTCGCCACTCTTCGGCGATTGGGAGTTTGGGAAGAGATTGAGGTGTTGTTCAACAATATCGGGTGGAGGAGATTTATGATGGTTCCGGCCAATGCATACCCGGAGTTGACAACAGCTTTCTTCACGACCATGACTTGGGACCAAGTCGACACCAAGCTCGCCTTCACATTAGATGGAGAGGATACCGAATCTTTAAACTTAGATGAGATTCGGGATGCCTTAGGGTTTCCTTCGTGCGAGATGACCACGTTGCCAAATTGGTCAACGGCAGATAGAGAGGCGGTGTGGCGGTCCTTCCCTCTCAAGGCTGGAGCCCCGGCGTACAACCCCCGAAACACTAAGGCCACTTGGATTGATAGTTTAGTTTGGCGGTTGGTGCATCGACTCCTAGCTATGGGCATATGCGCGCGGCATGAGAGTGATGGCAATATAAATGGATTCGAGTTGGCCATCATGTATTTCATGAAGGAGGGGATGCAGTTTGATGCCACAACGGAATTCATGTATAAGTTAAAAGAAGTGGCAGGCAGGGCGTCGGGAACTATAGGTCATGGGGCCTATGTGACGAAGCTCGCCAAAGAGGTGGGATGGCTTGAAGAGGATGCGGAGCCCTTATCCAACTTTCCCTACGTGGAGGAGCAGACATTCATCAAAATGGACTTATTTATCCGATGGTCTGCCGGGAGCCTAAAGGACAGGGTTTTACCCTGGTATCCGGAAAGGGAAAGGAACCGGTTTGAGCGAATGTATAGGTGGGGTGTGGCCAAATACGATGACCTCACCCTTGATCAGCAGAGAAGGCTTGCTCAGATACCGGATAGGGAGGAAGGCGGACGAGGAGCCCAAGTGCCAATGGTCCAAGAAGATGATGAGGAGATCCCCGCTTACATGCGGGATTATATGGCATCTCAGAATGCGAGGATGGACAGCTTCGTTGAGCATGTGGACTCCCGGCTTGATGCCTTGCAGCTCCACATTGACGGCCAGTTCGAGAACCTCCATGCATACCTCGCCAAACAATTTGGAGGCGCCGGAGCGAGTAGCTCAAGCCACCCGCCACAATTCCCGCCATCTTTTCCTTGAGTGCTTCTTTTTCTAGTCTTTCATTTTTTTTTTCTGCCTTGGTCTGTATGAAGATATATTTCACCGCACTAACCTAACCAATTGCACTGTGCTAATTATTCGTTTGGTTATTTGAGATACTTGACGACAGGGCATTCTTGTTGATTGCATGTTGATTATCATTTGCTTTGCTTAGCTTATGATCCGTGTTTTAGTCGTTAAGTGCAGGTGTGGGATGCTGATTAGCTTGTTGCCGGTTCTACGCTGTGTTGAGGGAGTTTTCTTTTTGCCTTCTTTCCTTTTTCGTTTATGCATGAGGACATTGCACGATTTAAGTTTGGGGGAGAGGGGCAAAAAGTTTTGGATTGTATAGCTAATATTTTGCATAGGAAGATGCGTTGGGGGATAACTTACTTGAAATTGTGATATCTTTGAGTGTGAAAAGATGATTGCTGAAAATAGGCCAAAATTTTCCGATTTTTCGATGAGGTTTGATTGTTGGAACTTTACCAAAGTGAGTTAGGCTAGTTGAATGCATGAAGTTAGGTGTGAGTATTGATACTTTGGAACGGTGGAATATCCTTATTTTTGTGCACATTGGAACAAGGTCATGTACTTAGGTTAGGATACTGAATTAGTAATTCTTGAATAATACTGAGAAGTGGATTAGGATGCATTTTAGTCCTATTGAAGCGAAATTTTGAATTGACGAAGAGTTAGGGAGATGACTTAGGCATCCATGTCGGAGGTAGCCTCGCTATTGAGCCATTTGTACTAAAGAACGAAATCCTGTTGACCCCACTGAGCCTAAGTGTTGTGCCAATAAATTTTTGTAGCCACATTATAAGCCATAGGCACAACACCATAAACCTATCCTAGAGTCACACTTTGCTCGCTCGTTTGAATCAATTGAAGATGTTGCTGATTTCCTGATGTAGAAAAAAAAAAACAGAGAATAAGATATAATCTGAGATGCTGAAAGAAAAGAAGAAGTCAAAAGGAAATAGTAAAAGAACGAGTTTCAAAAGCAAAAAGTAGACAAAAGAAGAAAGAAAAAGAGAGATAAAAGAATAATGATGAAGTAGTTGAGTTAGATTTGAAATAGAAAGATCTCTTAGACTGTCTGCATGTGACAAAATTGGACAAGGTCCAAGTTTGGGGGAGTTTGATGGGGAAGACGAAGATGGCAACCATGGAAATTTGAATGGGCGAGCTAGGTGTGTTGAGTCACTACTATACTAAAAATTCCATAACCTTAACCCCGAGCCCACATTACAAGCCTCGAAAGACCTTCCGATCCTTAATTCTAGGTCAATTCCATTAGTGGAGATAGGTGCGAAAAATGTTTTCCGAAGTCTATCATTGGTACTTAGGAAGGAATCATTAATTTGGTGTTCTGACCATTGTACATTTTCTTATTCGAATTCACACACTACACGAGGATATTTGACTTGAACCACTGTGTTGATACTTGTGCTTGATTGAAATGTGTTTGATGAGTTAGACTTGTTTTAGTGAAATTCTGAAAATTGCCCCATTGGGAGATTGATTTTGAGGTTGGTTTGACGTAATTTCTTTGATTGCTCGAGGACGAACAATATCTAAGTTTGGGGGAGTTTGATGTATCAATTTATTGCAGGGATTTGTAGGGCAAATTTAGCTAAATTCAAGCAGTTTTAAGAACTTATAACGTGATTTATGCTCCTTATTAGGTACCTTTTACCTTGGAGTTGAAAAGACGGATAAAAGCAAAACCATGCAATAACGGGCGAAAAACGAGAGATTTCTAGGGGACACGCCCGTGTCCCTGTGGAAGAGCAAACTGAGACACGCCCGTGTCTCAGTACAGAGAAGTGATCCTCGGAGTTCAGGAGGTGACACGCCCGTGTCACCTATGTAGCGTAATTTCGTGCACGCCCGTTACGAGGTACAGAGAAGCCTGGAGTCATGACACCCCCGTGTCATCAAGCAGAACAAGTTTTGACACCCCCGTGTCAAGTGAAAGAAGCGCAAACACGATTTTATTATGTGACACGGGCGTGTCACATTTGAAGGCATAATTCTTGCACGCCCGTGTCACGGGGCGGTTTCGGTTTTCGGAAGTTCTATATATACGCGGACTTGAGGCGGATTAAAAGAGCTTTTGGACTACTCTTTTCCCAGAAGTTCAAGCACACTTGGAGATAGAAGAACCACGAAGATAGAGAGTTGAAGACTCATTCCAATCACAAGACTTTTGTCAATTTGGTTTTATTTACTGCTTTCCGATCAAACTAATTCCTCAAGTTTTGGTTTTCAATTCTAGTTTAGTTAATTTCTTGTTTAGATTCGTTTTTGGATAATTAGGTTAAAATTCAGAATTCTTAATTCCTTTTTGATGTTTATGTTAGACATGATTATTTTGAATGCAATTCCTTTGATCTTAATGAGCTTTGATCCAATTATGAGGAACTAATCTCCTAGGGTTAGGGGGTAAGGATTATGCATCTAAGGTGTTTGAATTAATGCTTGAGTAAATTTGTGTGATTCTTTGTTAGGAAAACGGTATTGAATAAGCTGGGAATGGATTGGCCATCCATGAACATGTGTAAATTATCCGATAATCGAGAGATTGAGGATAATTGAGAGTGTTTTCTGAAACATAGATCTTTTGGACTTAAAGAAATTTAACCCTAATTTCTACAACCCGTATTTAGAATTCCATGCCAAGCCGCTAGGTTTTGAATACACTAATCTTGCTTTATTCGATTAATTTGGTTACTAAGTGATTGTGAGAACAACACTTAGCTTAATTAATTAGGCATCTAGCCTTCGAAAGAAGCTAGATATAACATCGTGATTAGGTTGAAGAATCATACATCCGTACTTAAGTATTGATTTGATCATAAAAGAGCATATGACTTATCCCCCGACCTGTTTTAGTTAAGTGGTTAATTCTCGTGTTTATTTGTTAATTCGTGCGATTGAGTTCTTAGTAATTAAGTTAATTTTGTCATAAGTAGTATAACACAACCTTATCAATCTTTTCCGGTCTCTAGATTAGAAATAATCATAAAAGTGGTTGTTGAATTCCCTTCCCTGTGGATACGATACCTTAAGTGTTGCAATCGGATTTAGAACTTACACTTGGGTTCAAGATTTGTCTATCAATAAGGGAGCTGAAACTTTGTCATCTCTCTTACGCTTCGTTTCTCGTTGTATATTCATGATATTGATATTTTGAGTTAGATAAAGTCCATTACTTAGAGTACCGATGTGAACGGAAGAGTTGTTCTGTTTGATAAAGTATTTACCATTCTTAATATAAGTTTCATAACCTTCACAATCTAAAATTGGAACATAAATTATATTACGAATAATGCTCGGTACATAAAGGACTTTATTTAAGACTAACTCAAAACTACCTAAATCTAATCTAATTGTGCCTAAAGCTCGAGCTTCAACGTTTGAGCCATCGCCAATCTTCAAGACACGTTCTCCTTCTTTGAGTTGTTGGACTTCACTTAGCATCTGTACATCATTACAGATATGAGTTCCACAACCGGTATCAAGTACCCAAGAACTAGAATTAATAGAAAGATTTACTTCAACGAGAAAGATACATTTCTTTAGAGTAGCCTTGTACTCTGGGCAGTTTCTCCTCCAACGTCCCGCTTTGCCACAACGGAAGCAAACATCCTCTTTCTGATCACGCTTCTTCTTTTGGGCCTTCCCCTTCGAAATGCCACCAGTGGGCCTAAGGGGTTTCTTCTTCTTCTTTTGGGCTTTCTTGCCCTTACCTTTAGAAGGCCCAGAAGAGAAAGATGGAGCATTCACCATCAAAACCTTATTGTCCTTCTTGATCGTGCTATCAACAGTCACAAGCTGACTAATCAGCTCAGCTACAGTAGCACCAGCATGATTCATATTGAAGTTAAGGACAAATGGGTTGAATGATGGTGGGAGCGAAGCTAGCAACAAATCCACTGAAAGCTCATCTTTCAGTGGCATGTCCATGGAAGCAAGTTTCTCAGTAAGGGCGAGAAACTTGAGTCCATATTCATGGACACTTGAACCTTCCCTCATTCTTAAGTGGAACAATTCCTTTGAAGTGTTATACCTTGTAACACGTTCATGAGGGCGGTCAAGTTGCTCTAAGTGGTCGTAAATCTCCTAAGCAAATTCCATGGCCTCATGTTGCCTTTGCAAGTCCGGAGACATGTTAGCCAACATAAGGCAACGGGCTTGGAGATTATCATCCTTCCACTTCTGAATCGCATCCCGTTAGGCCCGAGTGGGAGCCTAGTCAAGAGAACATAAGTTCTCTTCTCAGAATCTAAAATAATTTTTAGATTCCTCAGCCAATCAGAATAGTTGGGACCAGTCAACTTGTTTGACTCGAGGATCGATACAAGAGGGTTTTTGGTTGCCATTTCAAAACACGTAGAGAATCACAGAATCTACGACCTAAATGGTAAAACAGAGAACTAGTGAGCATGCAGAATTATAACGATATACAAAAGATAAGGTCTTTAATCTAATGTAGCTCCCACTGTTTTTCAAAGATCTATAATTCTCAAAGATCTAAGAGGAACACGTTTCCCAATGGGTACTAAGATCCTAGGCATTTTACCTCGAACCCACGACTCGCGGACATTCTAAGTAAGAACCCTAGGTAGGTACAACTTACCAATTCTAACACCTTTAGAACTCTTAGTAATTGTTTTTGCATCACCTATCTTTCAATATGGACCCACGACTCGTGCGATATCCATATTTACTTAGGCGTTAAGCTAGACCCATCAATCATAAGATCATGACCAAAACTTAGTTCGAACGACACACGACTCGCGGACATCGCCCTTGCTAAAATTGACCACGAAATATTGACCATTTAAAATGATCAATTAGGTAACTAAGAACTAATAAGCTCCACTAGCTATCCCACGACTCGCGGACAATAACTAGCTTCACTTACTAAACTTAAAACCTATTGATGGAATGCTAGGAATTTAAATCAAAATTTGCATCTCGAATTAAACACCTATCTGTTCGAAATTAGCTTAATATTTAATGGGAATTTTCGAATCAACCGGAGAGTTGTCCGGTTCGACCTCACCAACATATATGTTATCCAATTTTATTACTCTTGATTAATGCAAGTACATTTAAATGCATTTCAAACAAGCACATAAACAGATAACATGTCCTAACATGATACCAACATGTAATGATCATGGGTTCTACCTATCTTATGCGTGATATGTGGGAGCCACTCCACAATCACAAGTTCTAACATACATGCCACATAAACAGTTTAAATCACATAAGGGAAAGCGGTAACAAAATACGAGCCCTATCTCTATTACATTTAACAATTGAGATTCCCCTCCCTAACATTTTGAGGGGTCTTCACTTATGGCCTCCTTGTTACTTGAATGTGGTCCATCTTACTCCATGGGTGCATTGTCTCCAAAATGAAAATAAAACCTCACCACCTATCTCTACTCTCAAATTACAATAAAAAGAAAAAGACATAAAGTAATAAGGCTCAATCTTCATATTGGCCTTAGACAATTACACGGGGCATACCCCGGCCTCAAAAACAGTAATATGGAAAGCCACATAATAAATCACATAACAGTACGCACATAAGTGAGGCTCCAACCTCAATTGAAAAACGCAACTATAGGGCTCCAACCCCAATTTAAACCATCCATGTGCATAAATTAAAACCATACATAGATCTAAACCCATGATCACCTAACATGCTTTTGCGAGAATTTAAATTTAGCCAATAAATTAAAATTCTCGTTTCAAGTCCTAATGACTTAAAACACGACTTGATGCGAGTCTTATTTATAAAAGTTTTCTATAAATCCCAAATTACCAAAACAAATAAAATTCCAATTAATTTCTGAAAATTAATAATTTTATCAAAGATTGTATTTTCCCAAAATATAAACCGTTTCAATTTCTCAAAAATCCCAATTTTAAGTTTTATTCAAAAATTAAAATAAATATTCAAAAAATAAAATTTTAAAAATAAAAATAAAAATTGGGACTGGATTGCACGAAACACGAAAAACACGGATTACGGAAAAACGGGGCCCGTACGCGAGAAGAGCCATGCGCGATGCAGGCGCGCGCGCGCGACAGGCGCGCATAGCTCGCGGCCAAGGCCGCGCGAGTGCGCTCGCTGCGCGCGGCTCCTCCATGCCGAGTGCGGGCGTGTGTGGGCGGGCACTCCTAGGCGTGCCCGGAAGGCCTCCCGCGCGGTTGCGGGAGGGTGCTAGGCAGATGCCCTGCTCACGCCTAGGCCAGGCGGGCGGTGGCGCGCGACGCCTTCGCGCGTGGGGTTTCGCGTGTTCGTCGTAATCCGGGTTTTTATTTCGTGTTTTCGTTCAAAAGCAAAACCAATCCAAGAAATCCAAAAACAGTTTATACAGTGTCAAATCTAAAATAGTTTTCAAAAAATTAAATTTGTAAAAACCAATTTTCAGAAACTTTCAGGAAAAAATACAGTTTCGTAATTCAGGCTTTCTAAAACAATTACAAATACTCAATCGCATCAAGCCTAAGAATTTCTACCAAATTCAGTATAATTGAGACGAATCAGAAACACGATTAACGAGGTGGCTCTGATACCACTTGTTGGAAAACACGAATCAGAAAGCAGCGGAATTTAAAAAAATTTCCCAACAAAAGGACCTTGGACTCGCAATCGTGTAACCAAATTCGTAGAGATAGAAAACTTACTTTTCTTTTATTCTTTCTTGAAGCATTTCAAGCCACCCAAGAACGCTCTTCTCGCGGCTTGATCCCCTCTCCTTGGTAAAGCTCGAATCTTCAAACTTCTAACTTGAAGCTCTCTAGAGATAGTCCACCAACTTGATCACAATCTAACTAGTAAGGATGCTAGTTCTCTAGTTAGTGTTTAGGCTTAACCTAGGGTTTATTTGATCTTGGAGAAAGGATGGTGTTGAACACATGAACCAAAAGAATTGCCAATTAGCTCTAAGGGGAGCTCGAGCTCCCCTATTTATAAGAAGGGAGTGGCCGAAAATCCTAGTCCTTCATGGGCTAGGATTTTGGTCTCTCTCTCTCCTATTACTTGATCATCAAGTAATTTTGACTTTGACTTTGAATTCTAATTCAAATCAACTTTCAAGAGAGCTAAAAATATCCAAACTATTTTTGGATAATTTTATACTTTATTTATTTAAAATAAATAACTTATTTTATCTAATTAATTAATTCATAATTAATTAACTAGATTATTTTTCTCCAAAATTAGACTTTCTTTTTAATTCAAAATTAAACCAAAGTCTATTAAATAATTAACACATTTAATTATTTAATATATATATACAATATATATATATACACACACGTGTGGGACACGTGTCACAAGGACACGTGTCACTCACGTGAGCCACACGTGTGGTTTCACACGTGTGGAACCCTCTAGGCCCGATTAACTCGTTTAATCATTTTTAAGCCTCAACTCATGTAACCAAGTTGTTGTGTGTGACCCTCTAGGTTCTCAATTCAATTAGCAGTGACCCCAATCAATTGATTCACTAATTAATTAATCACTCCACAGATTAAACGACCATAGTCTAGCAACAGGTGTTTAACCCCTAGCTGAATTGGAATGTTCGGATTCGACAGAACCTTTAAGTCATTGATTCATGTGAGATACAATCCTCCTACTTACTATCTCTCAACCAAGATCTAGGGTAAGGGAATAATCAGAACCCTAATAATCCGGTCTTAAAGCTAAGTGCATTTCATATCCATTTGATCTCAATCCAAGAAACCCTTTTCTTGATGTCTTGATCTACTGCCTTGGCCAAGGACTCCATATGGCATATGAATGACTTACACAATAAGAGATCACCTTGCAAATGCAAGTGTAGGTCCTTTCTTGATTCTCATTCACTTTCATGAATCACTTGTGCAGCCCTAACATAAGCCTTGAATCAGTTGTCTAAGGCAACACCCTTTAAAGCTTATACCTAAGACTACAGAGTTAACTCATAAAGTGATAAGGAACCTCAAGTCTAAGGATCAATTAATCACATCAATGACTCGTGAGATATTTCCTAATCTAGAGGTTTCCATTTCCTGAAATAGAAACTTCCTTTCCCATTTAGGAATGTTCTCACACGGGGCACCTCAGTGAACTTACTTATTAAAGTAAGCACCCTCATGTATCACGCACGTATCAACTATACACTTTGCACCTCCATGAAACAAGGTGGTCCTTCTTAAGGGCGTGATCCCACAAGCAAGCCTTAGAGGAGTCAGGTTGACACTCCCACTGTCTGTAGGACTCATCGGCTTGGAGTATTTTACTAATCATGACTTATGTGATATAGGGCTCGTTCCATGAACCATTTCACCTAAATGGTAGAGTCCTAAAGTCATCAGGATTAGAGGAGTTCTCATACATGCACAGCTAAAGTAAACGCATACCAAACAAGAGCATATAAAGAAGTGTTACCTCAATTCGTTATTTCATTCAAAGATTGTCTGCGATTACAATAAGGAAAAGCACAAAGCGGATATACAATCGGCTTTCTAGGGCACTATTCCTAACATATGGATCCTCCATTTTGTTACACGTGTCTGGGCCCTAGTACGGGGAATGTGACGCCTTACGCTCGGGGTGCTACATCTAAAGTTGTATCAGAGCTCCGGGTTGCGAAACTGGAGTTCATGTGTCGTGTATGTCTGTCTAGGTCGTTCGGCTTAGGAATATGTGTGTTTGTTTGCATTCACTCCCACTTTAACGTAATTAAGTGTTCTTAATTGTATTATTTGCTCTTAAGTGTACTAATTGTTCATATGAACATACACTAAACCCCCACACATGGATATTTCTTGAATTTGTGCTTCTACAGGATGCCTCCAAGAAGAAGAGATCGTGAGAATGCTCTTCCACCACCCCCTACTGCAGAAGATATTGTACGAGCCCTTCTTGATCATCTACAATGAAATCCACCACAACCAATCCCTCGAGCCGAAGAACAAGGAAGAGTTGTCAATTCGGTTTATAAGGAATGCCGGGATAACAACCCTCAAAGTGGCTTGGAGGTAATGACATCGAGGCGGAAGAATGGTTAACCGAGATCGTGGGGATTTGGGAGATTTGCCCCGTCCCTTCACAAGAAAAGGCCGTATGCACCGCTCGATATGTCCAAGGACAAGGTTTAAATTAGTTGAAGGGAACAAGGGCTCGTTTGGAAAGGAATGGCGAAGAATTTAATTGGGAAAATTTTGTGAGGGAATTTCGTGACAAGTACATCCCTCAAAGTTCACGGGAGAGAAGATTGCAGGAATTTTTAGACCTCAAACAAGGAGACCGGACCGTTGAGGATTATATCCTAGAGTTCGAGAGGCTTGCTCCTTATGCCTCTCACATTACGGATGATGATAGTTTGAAGGCCCGAATTTTTGTACACGGGTTAAGAAAGGATATTCAGTGGGCTTTGAAAGCCGCCACAGTGGATACATAGGCTAAGGCGACAAGGAAAGCTATTAAAGTTGAGGCCCAACAACAAAGATTGGAACCCCAAACCTACCACCCGGGGCAAGAATCCGAATCAAGTTCGAGTTTGGGAAAGAGGCCTATGTTTCAAGAGAAACCTCAAATTTTCGACCCTAAAGAGTTCCTCAACGCTCTCAAGAAGCCCCGACTTCCAATTTCGGATCCGATACCCATTCCACCGGCACCTATTTGATGCTCCTATTGCAAGAGACCGAATCACATGGAGGAGATTTGTAGGAAGAAGTTAATAGCCTGCTTTGGATGTGGAGAGTTGGGACACAAAGTGAGGTTTGCCTGACAAACCTGAATTCGAGGCCCTTTAATATGATGGCTCCAAGATCCCCGGAACAAGCTCAAGCTAATGTATTGGAGGTCGAGGATGAAGTGAATGTCGAGGTTGAAGTCGAGGCTAATGCCATTGTCGTGGTGCAAGGTACCATAAATATTCATGGCATCTCATCTCATGCATCATTTGATTTTGGGGGTAACCCACCTTCCTTGTGTTGCCTATTTGTTTACTTCGTGCGTATGCGCATTATTTGCGTATGGCTCTTACTCTTTCCTTTGTGTTACTTGCGCGTGTGATTGTTGTTGCTTAGTTGTCTTGAGGGACAACTTTGAGAGTACGAGCATTTTAGCCCTATGGTAAGTTGAGGGTCGTGCTTTCTACCGAGCTTCTAAGGCAATTCAACAACCGTGATAAGGTACGAGTGGTGGTACTCCAGTAACAACACCAATCGTGCATCTCCGAGCTCTTGAGTTAGCTTGAAATGAATCAAACGGTGGGTGATGAATCTCGTTTAGACCCCGTTCCTCGTGCAAGACAAATTGAGCTGCTCCTAGCTGGAACCAAGTTCGTGAAGGAGCCCCTCCATCAACACTTGAAGAAATCAAACCCCTTGTACTTGCAGACCTTTCTCGAGCTAACCCTCGTTGGGATGTCATGAACTTCAAACATGGGTGAATATGAGAGAGTTGCTCGCAGTTCTAACTCGAGCGTTTGGATCGGGAGGACCAAGTCCTTTTAAGGGATGGAGGTTGTAACATCCTGACGTTTCGGCCTTCCAAGTACGACGCCATGGGTGTGTTAAATGTGCATTTAATTAATTAAGTATGTGATTAATTGATTTATTTGAATATTTGAATAATTATAATATGCCCTATGTTTAAGGTTTTAAACGTTTTATACCTTTTCAACTCGTTTTTAATCCGTTTATTCCCGTTTTCAATTCTAATTTTTGTGACAACTTGTTATATGTGAATTATGTGATTTATGAACTTGTTTATATGCTCGTTTATTATTTTAAAGTTCATTTGATACGGTTTTGATACCGTTTCATTTGTTAGGGACTCGAGGGCCTAACTCGTTTTAGCGCGCCTTGAGTTCCGGAAGGCATAACTTGAGCTCGGGAATTCGGATTCGAATTCCAGAAGTACCGTCGAACTCGTAACAAAAAAAGGAAACCAAGGAACCTAGATTCATATTTTTTTAATCCCGTTCGATACTCCAAATTTTGCCCGAAACCTGAAGCTCAAGCAGAATTGCCACCTTTCACAGTTTTCGATGTAAATCCCATAATCTTTGACCAAATTAACCCAAGTTTGAGCCTATGTGACCATGGTTTAGCCCTCTCTCACCCTCCTAACCCCTCATTTTCGAAATCAGTAGCCAAGAAAAGGGAAAGAACTGGAAACCGAGAGAAGACGAGGAGAAAAGAAGAAAAGGGCCAAACACAATTCAACTTGGAGTTTTTTGCTCGTTCGACCTCCGTTCTTCGCCAAATTCGAAAGGTGAGTATGTTTTTGTGATCTCCATCTACTTATATTTCTTTTGCACTTGGTTTCATTCTTTTTCATGGAGTATAGGATTTGATTTGCATGATGACATGAATAGTTAGGTCTATATGATAATTTGATGAATTCTTGCCTTTCTTTGATGTAATTCCTGGATTAAAGCTGAATATATGATCTCCTTAACTTCCCTAATGCATGAGTGATGAATTATTTCATGGAATTTGAGTGAAAATCTAACCACCATGGCTACTACTTGAAGAAACTTGAGCTTGAAGATGATTTGTGAACCCTTGCTTCCATCCCTTGATTGTTGTTCGATTTTGAGCTGTTTTGGTGTGAGTTTTATGTGTTTTTGTTGTCATGTTACTGCCCTATGTGTTGCCTTTCGTGCCGAGCTACTGCAGCTTCCATGGAGATGAGAAACAGGGACATGGCTGCTCCATTTTCGCGACTGCATGCAATAGTCACGACCGTGACCTCTTTTTGGGGGTGTTTCGACTTGTTGTGGCTGCAGCTGCGTGGATTGTTTGTTTTTCGTTTCGTTCGTGTTTTGCATGGCTTTCCTTGCTCCTATATGATTAATATATGATGTTAACATGTTATATATCATGTTATGTGTTTTATTATGAATTTATTACGTAATTTCGATTCATATTTGCGTGATATATGACGTGATATGCCTTTTATGCTCTCATACGTACATGCATGAACTAATTCGTCGTTTCCTTGCATCGCATGTTACTTTTTGATCTTTTTATGATGCGTATGTGTTGTTAGCTCATTGTATGATATGTTATGTTCGTTGCATGAGACTTATGAATCTGTTTGACGTAAATTATGGGAGATACGACTTAGTATGAATTTGTATGCCTTAAGTGCCATTTTATTTCACTATCTATGCATCCATTGTCTCTTATATGATCTTTAAACTAATGACTGCTTGTGGTATGCTCTTATATGACTTAATATGAATTTATTTGACGTGTGATAAGTTTGTTTCTTGGATTTGTGGTGTGAGATTTTGATATTTGCTCCTATGCCTAAGTGTGAGATTTATATGAAGAACATTGCATCATTTGTATGCATATGCGTATGCCGAGCGTATATATGGTTCATTTTGAGTCTATGTTTGTCTTGTAATGTTTGTTTTGCTCAGAGGAGTATCCCATTGGTGACGACGTCGCTCCATAGGCGTTGATTTTGTACTTTTGGCCCGGTTCGTCGGTGTAAGGTGAGGATAGATTATAGTTAAACCCTAACGTTATGTGCCCGATATGTATGTATGCGAAATAAGCTTATGTATATGTAACACGTGCGAATTATGATTACACATGATATGATTTAAGTCAATGAATATGTTATGCGAGGTATGAATATGATGTGGAGATAGGATTAAGAATATGCTATAAATATGCATAAATATGAATACGTTAGAATATGAATATGTTAGAATGTGAATATGTTAGGATATGAATACGCTAGAATTATGAACTTAATTATGATATGATTAGGTTGTGACTAAGAACTAGTTAGGATGTGTGTATCCTAGGAATAGTTGTATGTTAGAATTATGAATATGTTGTGAATATGAATATGCTATGTTTATGATATGTTTGGAATATGGTTATGAGGTGGATGTGAATACAAATATGGATTCAAATGAGGTATGTCTTTGAATACGGTAAGACTTTTGATTCTGATTCCAAATATGTCTGGGCATGTATCGTGTTTTGAATCCGGGACGGCTCATTTTAGGTCGACGGATGGTGTGTTTGTGTTATGTTTGATTTCCGTTTTGTTAGTTTGTTAGGAAATAGTTCGTGAAACGGGGTGGATTCTCAATTATTAAAATTTGGTTATTTTGGCCTTCGGTCTAACTCTTTTACTCCCTATATCTATTATCACGTGTGAAAATGTTTTAGAATGCAAAAACCATGGCCCGGTTCATGAACTCCCTTCTACGATATTTGCTATGCTCTTTATACGTATGTACGCGTGCGTGTGTAGCCCCTCACTCAGTCAGTGTGACTGACCCCTACCTCTTATGTTTTTAGTTTGCAAGTATCGGGTTGTTGGTTCTAGCTAGGCAGTTGGCTGTCTTTTGAGTCCTGGTTGGGTTGTTCGAGTCTGCATTTTATCTAGAGCATGTATTGCATTCCGTATTTTGAACCCTTGTAATTTGAAATTTGTATATGTTAAGTTTGATCCCGGCGTGGCAAGTTTGTATATATTTTGATCCAAGTAATATGTAACTTTGCTCGTATGATTTGTTTAAGTTTGTTTAATACTTCCGTTCTTGTATGCTTCGTTTGCACGCTCTGTTTGAGGGTTTAGACCGCCTAGCTTAGGAGGGTCTTTTGCTTGTCACCCGTTCGCTAGTGCTTGGTGCGTGTACGGATCCTCTATTTCGTTACACGTGTCGGGCTCTAGTACGGGGGATGTGGCGCCTTACGCTCGGGGTGCTACATAAACTGTAATGCCCCGGTTCTGGACGAGCAGGTAAGCACGCCACGTGTGAGTTTTGGAGCGTTAGGAATTTATTTTATTTTCTTAATTCTTTAGTTTCCTACATTCCATTATAATTATATAAATTTCATTTCAACATATTTACGTAAAAATTTATGAATTCATATCAAATTGAGAAATATTGCATAATTTGAAAATGGTGGTTACGTGAAATAATTGTCGAATGTGAATTAATTACCAAATTGTCCTTATATGATCATTCTTTTAAATTCAAGGACTAAATAGCATAAACATTTTCAGACTCGATTGCTCATTTTTCCAAACATGTCATCCTTAATTGCACGACTCTATGAATTGAGGGATTAAGTTACAATTTGAGACATTCATCAATTTCAAAATATGATGAATCACGTAATATACATTCTTCATGCTTCCAAATTCAATTTCATCTAAAATCATCCAACACTTTGGTTCCTTCCATTCTTGGTTCACCTAAGAAGAAAAGGAGAAGAGATTTTGGTGATTTCATCCAAGTTTTTCAAGGACATTTCAAGTTTTGAACCTCAATCATCTTCTTCCTCCATTTATTTTCATTCAAGGTGTGTGTGTGCATGGGTATGTGATTTTGATGATTTTCATGGAAGCTAGGGTTTATGATTTCATGAAATATGTGGATTATATGTTGTTGCTACATGAATACATGATTATAAATTGAATTGATGCATGGATTCTTGAAGGAATTGAAGTTATATCATGAAATTATGTATGGACTTGAAGGTTGATGAAGCTTGATGATCTTGGATGATTTGAGTGATTATATGAAGTTTTATTGTATTATAAACATGTATGCATGAATATTTCCAGAAATATGACAATTTGTAGCTTGAAAGATTATGTTTTGGTTGATTTTGATTTTGGCCGAGATGTCCCCTGTTTTCTGCTCTGTTTTATTTCTGCAAATTTGAAGGTCGCGACCGCGACTGAAAATAGAACAAAAACAGTCCCGACCGCGACCCACTCACATTTCTGGTATGACTATAGGTCGCGACCGCGACATCAAAAACACATAAATCAGGTCGCGGCCGCTACCAAAATTTGGCCAACTTTCGACTTCTTGAAAATTTCACGAAAATTCCTGAAAAAATAAGGTCGCGCCCGCGACCGAAATTAGAACAAAATGGGTCGTGACCGCGACCCTTGTATAATCTGCCAAGAATTTCAAATTTCACTTTTCAATCCAATGCATTTATTGATCCCAAATTATGCTTATATGATCCATTTCATGCCAAAATATGTTGTTTATATGCTACACTGGTCATTGCTTGTCATCTCGTTGCATTTTCGCTGTTCGTCATAATTGGTCCATTTTGAGTCATGTCTCACGTATACACGTCTCTCTGGCACAGACCATGTTCCTGGTGATGAGGAGCCAGCTCCTTAGTTGTATCCTTGGTCTTTTATCACACAGGTGAGGTTTGTTCTAGTTACATAGAACCTTTACAACCCCTATGTGTAGTTTTCGGCCAAAACGTATTATAATTATAAACGTTTCATTTTCAAACTATAAATTATTGCAAGCAAGTCATGAATGATATTGATTCAAGCATGTTTTGGCGAGTACCATGATTTCACTTTGGGGCCCGTGGGTAGTGTATTGAGCCAACAGGGAAAGCAAGGGCTGACGGGAAACTCTTGCACTATTCTCACCATTTTGGGATCACCCCTGAAGCCATCAGGAGGTTTGGTGGTGGAAGGAGTCCCGTGCGTGGGAGTCATGTTCCCAACGTATACCATGTCATGGATGGTTGGGCTTTGCAAACCTACCGTCACCCAAAGGAAGAAGGGTTCATGAAATTGCTACTTGATCGCACTAATCGAATTGCATGATCACATGATAATTAATAAAGCAAGCATGTATTGTTCACAATTGGTGTAAAGGTTGGAGACTTGCCCTCACTCGTCGGGCCACGTATCGAATAAAATTGATAAAATGAATTGTTAAGCTTGACAGTGGTAATCTCGGGCGAAGATATTCTATTCTTGAACTTATAATATTTTCATTTTAAAAGCTTTACCTGAAATTATAACATGCATGTTACTTGTGATTATATATATTTATGCCCCTCACTCAGTCTTCGGTAGACTAACACCCTCACTTTTCAGGTAATCACGGTCGTGTGCTAGGCGGGAGTCAGAGTTGTGTCGTTTATCCAGCTGAGTCTAGCATAGCATATTTTCCATGATAGTGATGTATACGGATTACTTATGTTTTATGGACTTTGACATGTTTATGTAATCTTGCAGATGATAATGTATTGATATGTGAGCTAGAATATGATGAACTTTTGGATACTTGGTATGTGATAATGAAATGATAGTGTTTATGCTTCCGCTTTTGAATTTTCATGTTTTGGTTTTGGATGAATTGGAGTCTAGTCCCGCCTAGCTAGATTGTTTCTTGTATTGTCACCTGTTCGCTATATGTTTGGTATATGTACGGACTACCCATTTCATATGTGGGCCGAGTTATAGTGCGGGGGATGTAGTGTCTTGGCGTATAGAGTGCTACATAAACACTATTCACATTTATTGCACTTGGATGCCTGAAGATCTCTATTGGCTATTCCTCGCCTTCTCACAAGGTGTTTGACAAGTTGTAACTCATTCTCAAAAGTTAACTAATGAACGTGGTCATATATAACTATCCTAAGCTCAAACAAGCTAAATATAAAAACTACAATTAATTAAATTGATCGATTTTCTCCTAGTCCAGTCATCTGACGTGGCACAGACGCCACCTGACATGCTGATTGCATGGCCCCACTCAATCACGAAGACAATTAAAATAATTTGAATATTTAAAATTAATTAAGAATACTAATTAATTAAAAATTATTTTTGTACAAACAATGTGTTAGTGTGTATACCACTATATTAAGTAATTTAATTTTAGTGTGGAAATTTTTTTAAGTTGTACAAATATTGTTTCTGCAGTTAGTTTTTTTGGACATAATTCTCACATACTCCCATGTGCATTCTTAGTGGTCTCATTAATTATCTTTTAAAATATTTTTTTCTTTTTCATAGTTATAACTATATATGTGTTAGTTTTTTCACCTTTAAGATTTAAGTAAGAGCAATTGATTTTCCTACCACTTATGGATGTAATCGTGAAAAAATAGTTTAAACGACAATTAACAGGACCTACTAATAATGCGTCACTAACAATGCATGTGAGAGACACATAAGAATTCCGTCAAAAAAACTAACGGTGGAACTAATATTTTACCATTTTCGAAAATTTTAGGACTAAAATTGAATAAGTGAAATAATGGAACACATACTCATACACTTTACAAGTTATGGTACCAAATTTGCATTTTCTCCCCAATTTTCATGTTGTATATTAATCGGGGATAAATGTTTTTATCATTCTGAACTTTTTTTTTTTTTACACACTTTGCAAATTATATTAAAAAAATTTCAAGGTTACAATCTCAACTATTATTTTTTAACAGAATGCAACTTAATTCCACCCATAATGTGGCACGTACGTGAATTTCCTTTCCCATTTCACATGAGATGAGCGGAATCGAGTTATACTTTATTAAAAAACAATAGTTAAAATTGCAACCTTGAATGTTTTTTTTTTTTTAAATTACAAGTTAAAAAAAATTTCATAATTCAAGATGATAAAAAATTTTATCTCTATTTTATCCCCTTGTTGGTTTAAAGGTAATGGAACCAAATATGGTTTCATTTTAAGACTATATTTTGGGCAAGTTGCATCTATACTTCTAATTAAGTATATTTATATTTGAACCCCTTTTAGTTTTGAAAACTATACTTTCACTCATATTAATTTGATACAGGATTGTAAACTTCTTCTTTCGTTTTATTGATAGAAATTTAAATATTTTTTAATTAAAAAATTTATATATGATATTGATAAATTATTAAATTGAATGATCAACATAATTAGAATTTCAAATTAATTAATACTAATGAAATTACGAATACCATGCATTGTGACTTCTCAAAATAATTTGTATTAAACAATCAAAACTGTTTATTTTTATTAATATTAAATTTCTACGACTATCGGAAAATATAATACTTTGACGGTAATGATGAAGAACTTTAAGGTCTATGCCAAAAAAATTAGCTAAAACATTGTTTTTCCTAACAGATGTCGACAAAAGATAATATGTTTATTAACAATCTTTGTAGCTGTAGAATGTTTTAGTTTATGCTTTGGATATATCAAGAAATACGTAGTGTCTAATGAGGCTATAATAAAATATTTACTCATGGGTTGGACAAACTCTTCTATTCTGTTTCATTCATGGTTTCTCTTGACGGTATAGTTTATCGGGGGAAGAGATACAACACTTTTTATTAAGATGGTTGTCATGTAAAATGGGACAAAAGGTCTGGTCCGTTTGGAGATTGAGTCTTGATACCTTATTCTCCGGACAAAGAGAGAAGACAAGGCTCGTGCAGTGGGGAGCCTAGTTTATTCTAACTTAATACTAGGTACCCCCAAGTGGCATAATTAAACTATGATAATCTGGGAAGAGACTTGCTTTTGAAATAGCCAATAATCAGTAGAAGACAGATTTCCTAACAATGATTGCAACAAAAAAAAAATAGTGGAAGTAAAATTCCATAAATCAAATAAGATCTAAGTGTAAATACGCCCAACCACAAGGGACATAGATGTAATTTAAATCTATATTTTTTGATTTGACAAAAATAAATAACGTGTTCTTTATTCTTGAAAATATAGAAACAATGAAAACAGAAACGTGTAAACCATGGATGGATTTATATAATTTTTCTTTCTTGCAATATTATCATCTTGAAAAATTGACATCCATTTGAAATTATGGCAGAACAAGACTAAATTATCAAAGATATTACCAATAATTAACAAGAGTAAATAGATTTTACATGAAAATTCTCAAATTTCTACATCATCCTCAACAATCATAAATTCTGTTAGAGGAAAAATAATTTACCTCTCAAATTATGTCTAAGTTTATAACTTACGGTAAAATATTTTTAATTGCCATCTGAATTATCCCCTCCAATTGGCATCTCCGTTAATTTCTTTATTGGGAAAAAGACACATGAAAAAAAATTAATGTGCGACACTTGTTCTTTTTTATAAGTGTCCTTTTTTTAAATCAACAAATAAATAGTGATTACAATTTAAATCAAAACTGAGAGTTCAATTTGTTAGAAGATTTGTGTGTATCTTCTAGGGAGAATCTCGTTGATTCTTCTATCTATAAGTTAGAGTCGGATTGTAACTCTTTTCATATAAATCTTTAGAATTACATAATGAAAACTTCAATTTCTCTCCCAAGCCATGTTCTAACATGGTATCCGAGTGGGGTTAAGATTCTTGGGACTCAGTCTTAACATCAACATCCTCGTCCCTTTGTCCTTCTCAAAACCTTAATTGGCCTATACCTACAAAACCACCAACATATCAGATCTTACATGTAGTAAAATTGTAGATCCGACATTTGAAAAAGGCTCCAGTAAAATACAGGCCTATCATACTCAAACTCGACCACAAAAAGTGTCCCAGTGGATCTTCAATTGTGGGGCAACCGACTCTATGACCTTTGATCTTGCAGATATTCTTGAGCCCACTTCACCAACTAATACTCATATTCAAATTGCTAATGGAGAATTGGTTGAGGTCCTACTCCTCCGAATGATGTCCTACTCGAGGTAACTGATATTGTTGATACTCTTGATGCTGCTGATATTGTTGATTCCACCTTTGAAGATGTTGTAAGTGACAAGTATACTTTGCCACCAAGGAGTACTCGGGGAATACCTCCGAGTAGGTACTCACCCCAACATGTGTCGCGAACCTCTAAGTATACTATAGGGAATGTGGTGAGGGGGAGTATCTCACCAACTGCACAGGGGTTTCTTGGGAAACTTTATACAGAACAGGTTCCAAGAACGGTTCAGGAGGCAGAACAATCAAGGGAATGGGTACAAGCAATGAATGCACTAAAGAAAAATGATATGTGGGTGACATGTAAACTGCCTGAAGGAAACAAACCAGTGGGGTGTCGATGGGTGTTTACTGTCAAGCACAAATCAGACGACACGATTGAAAGGTATAAGGCTAGATTAGTGGCAAATGTGTATACTCAGACATACGGGGTTGATTACTCAGAAATTTTCTCCCCACTGGAAAAGATTGACACTGTCAGGGTTCTCTTATCGGTAGCAGCGAATAAAGACTGTCTTCTTCACCAGTTTGACGTGAAGAATGCCTTTCTACATGGAGATCTAACGGAAGAGGTGTATATGGAAGCCCCACTAGGGTTTAACTCCGAATTTAAACATGGTGAAGTGTACAGACTTTGGAAAGCCCTGTATGGACTCAAGCAATCTCCACGAGCTTGGTTCGGAAGGTTTACAGTGGCAATGCAACAATATGGGTACATACAAAGTAATTCTGATCATACTTTGTTTCTGAAGAAAAGAGGGAACTTGATCACCTGCCTTATCATCTATGTGGATGATATGGTTATCACGGGAAGTGATGCTGAAAAGATGGAGAGACTTCGGGAAAACTTGTTCAGGGACTTTGAAATGAAGGACCTAGGGGGACTGAAGTATTTCTTGGGTATTGAGGTTCTTCGGTCGAGAAGGGGTATTTTTATCTCTCAGAAGAAGTACATTACGGATTTGTTAGCCGAGGTCGGAATGGTTGACTGCAAGCCATAGACACTCCAATATAGGTTAATCACAAGCTCATGATAAAAGAAGATAGAGAACCAGCAGACAGAGGGAGATATCAGCGATTGGTGGGAAAACTGATCTACTTATCCTACACCAGGCTGGACATTGCCTATGCTGTCGGGGTAGTTAGTCAATTTATGCATCAGCCTCTGAAGGATCATATGGAAGCCGTTGTGAGGATTATGAGGTATCTGAAAGGTACATTTGAACACAGGATAATGTTTGGGAGACATGGTCACTTGAATATCGAAGCCTACACTGATGCGGATTGGGCAAGAAATCCAAACGACAGAAAGTCCACATCGGGTTACTTCACCCTAATTGGGGGAAAAGTGGTGACTTGGAGAAGCAAGAAACAGAAAGTTATTGCCCTCTCAAGTGCTAAAGCAGAATTCCGAGGCATTGTAAAAGGAGTAACAGAGTTACTGTGGCTAAGGAAGCTGATGGAAGAGATAGGCTTTCCTCAGCAAAATTCGAGTGTGCTAAAGTGTGATAATAAGGCGACTATCAGCATTTCAGAGAATCCGTACAGCATGATCGAGCAAAACACGTGGAGGTAGATCGTCACTTTATAAAGGAAAAACCAGATGGAGGCATCATTGAGCTACTGTTCGTCAAGTCAGAAGATCAGTTAGTTGATATCCTTACAAAGGCCGTCTCTGGCTAAGCTTTTCAGAAGGAACTTGACAAGTTAAGAATTGGCGATCTCATTACTTAACTTGAGGGGGAGTGTTAGAAGATTTGTGCATATCTTCTATTTTAGGGTGAATCTCGTTAATTATGCAAAATATCCCTGACTTGTAGGGATCCTTCTACCTATAAGTTAGAGTCGAATTGTAATTTTTTTCATACAGATCTATAGAATTGCATAATGAAAATTTCAATTTCTCTCCCAAACCATATTCTAACATAATTGATAACTTAAAATATAAGTTGTAAATTTGGACATAATTAAAACATCAAACTAATTTTTCCTCATTTTTCCTCTATCTATTGCTAAAAAATTTGTCCATAAACATGGAGTATGAACCAAAAACATCAATGTCTTCCTCACTTTTCCTCAATCTTGTTAAAAACTTGGTCCATATACATTGAATCTGAATGACCATAACGAACATCAACGTTTTCCTCATTCCTAACTATTCACAAACAACAATTTACTAAAAAAAAAATTAATTGTGGACTTGAAAATTTGTGGCTCCACATGCCAAAAACAACCAAAAACACGAAGCATGAGATAACAAAATTGATAATAAGTTAGGTAAAACAGTCAGCTTTAGAGCCATGCATTAATTTAACCTGTTAATGCCACCAATAAAAACCCACAAGTTTTATGCAAAAGGGCTTAAGCAATTCCCATAAATCTTTGAGGAATATTTGCAAGTACGCAAGCCGTTGAAACCCAATGAGTTCTTCTTCTATTCCTTCTAAGATGAAGGCCTGGACTTACAGCGAATATGGAGGGGTTGAAGTTCTGAAGTTTGAAGAAAACGTTGATGTTCCTCAGATTAATGAAGATCAGGTTTTGGTTAAAGTGGTTGCTGCTGCGCTTAATCCGGTTGATTACAAGAGGAGATTGGGCATATTTAAGGCCACCGATTCACCCCTTCCTGTAATTTTTCTCTTATCCTTTGCTCTGTTTATGTTTATCACATAAAGTAGCTGTTTTTAGATTTTAGTTCCATTATAAAAGGATTGTCGTGTTTAATCCGTTTTCTTTGTCTCCCTTTCTCGAGGGGATAATCAAACGACATACCCTCAGATTTGACGTAATTTGAAGAAGTCATCCATCAAAGAATTTACTTTATCAATAGGTAGATGATTTTTTTTTTTTTTTTTTTAAAGGTTAGGTAGATGAATTTTGATGAATATTCTATTTGTTCATTGGCACGCACTTGTCAATATTTGACTTTAGGTTCACGACTATAGTACCATGTAAGAAAGTTTTTGAATCTTAGGGGAAGTTTGTGTAATTAGGCAAACCTTAGCGTGTGTAGTGGTAAAAGTTTTAGTTATCAAAGTGTAATTAGACAAAACATACGGCACGCCAGCCTAAAACGATTGAAATCTCTCTTGGACCAAGATAGAGGAAAAAAATTAAATAAGAGCCTAAATGTGAGAAATACCTGATTAACGGAGTTTAATCTAAAAAAGGACATTTAATGGGACGGAAACTATAATTTTCCTTTGTACGAGTTTTTTGTTCTCTGAAATGTTTAACTGTAAGAACTTTGATAAGTACCCAATTTGTTGTAAGTTGGGAGTGTTTGCCAATAAAAACAGTTAGAATTGCTAAAATTTCATACATAGTCAAATTTAGTATGATTCATAACACAAAAATGTTAGAGTTTCTGACTATATTATGCATGTAATCCATAAGCTTACGTTATTGTGCATGCAAATGGCAATGATATATCTTAATTATGACTTGTTCGGTTTTTCTGTAGACGGTACCGGGGTACGATGTTGCTGGTGTAGTGGTAAAAGTGGGGAGTGCAGTGAAGGATCTCAAGGAAGGTGATGAAGTTTATGGAGATGTAAATGAGAAAGCATTGGATGGTCCCAGGCAGTTTGGCTCCTTAGCTGAGTACACCGCCGTTGAGGAGAAATTATTGGCTTTGAAGCCTAAAAATCTCGATTTTGTGCAGGCTTCGGGTCTTCCTCTTGCTATTGAAACGGCCTACGAAGGTCTTGAACGCACCGGTTTTTCTGAGGGAAAATCTATACTTGTTCTAGGAGGAGCTGGTGGAGTTGGGACGCTTATCATTCAGGTGAAATCTTCTTTCATCGTGAAGATATGCAATTTAATAGTCTTTCGTTAATGTAGATTTAGAGTGATATATAATTACAGCTACACCCCTTAGGTTGAGAGGGAGTTTATATAAGCTTGCAGAATATGATTGGCAAAAAGGATTGTTATGGGGGAGATACTGTAGTTACACATTATTACGGAGGAGGACACTAAAATTATATCTTGTAATGTGAAATTTAACTCTTAGGTTGTGCGTGCAGCTTGCGAAACAAGTCTTTGGTGCTTCAAAGGTAGCTGCGACGGCCAGCACCAAGAAATTGGACTTTGTAAAAAGCCTGGGAGCAGATGTGGCTATCGACTACACGAAGGTGAATTTCGAAGACCTTCCCGACAAATACGATGTCGTTTATGATGCAGTTGGTAAGATAACAAATCTCATCACAATATTAGTACAAAAGTAGGCTCTCATTTTCACACACATTAATTAGTGTTTGGCCTTTCAAAAAAATATAAAAAAATTAGTGTATGGAGTTAGACATTTAGAAGTAGTCTTAGAAAGAAACTAGGAAATTTAATTAGAGGGGTTTGGCTGAGCTTATGGTTCTTCTACGTACAGTTTATAAGCACTTAATTATAACGTGTGATAATTTTTTATTAAAGATATTATAAGATCTTAATAAATAAAATTCTCGTTCTTCTTACCATATTCCCCATTACGAACATTATCTTATAAACTCATGATCTTATTAGAATTCAAATATTTTGAGATCTTACTTGCGTTGTTTATGAAAACAGGCCAATGTGATAAGGCGGTTAAGGCTGTAAAAGAAGGCGGGAGCGTAGTTACCATATGGGGAACGGTCACACCACCAGGTTTCATTTTTGTGCTCACTTCGAATGGAGAAATGTTAAAGAAATTGAATCCTTATTTGGAGAGTGGAAAAGTGAAAGCTATAGTCGACCCCAAGGGGCCGTTTCCTTTTGACAAGGTTAACGAAGCTTTCTCGTATCTGGAGACGGGTCGGGCTACCGGGAAGGTGGTCATATATCCAATTTCTTGAAAATAAATGTGGCAAAATGTTACGCATATGAAGCATTGTGAGCATGTAATGAAATGTTAGTGACTTATGGCCATGGTCGAAATGTGTGTGGTATAAATAATGATGAGCAATCCTATGTCTGGAGTTTGCTTGTGTTTTCGAGTTGCACTTTTATTTTAAGAGGTTCGTAGTGGTAAAGGTATAAGGAGGGATGTGACTTTCATGTTTAAGTTGGGCAAATTTTCTGTGTTATATTATCAGCTTTGAGATCATATTATCAATAAAAATGATCAATGTATTTGCTGCTCATTCAAAGTTATTCCTTTTTTTATCTGCAGATAATTACATATGCTCCAGACTTATGGTGATTTTGCGCAATTCCGTTCACTTTTATAACGGTGCGATTTGCCTTCCAACCTTGTTAATTTGTAAATGTACCTCTTATATTCCGACATAATTAATGAAATATTTTGTCCAAATAATTATGCATCACTATATGTTATCAACGGGGTTGATGATTTCTTCGTCTCTTTTCAATTCCGGTTTCCTGGGCTAGGGCTTTCCTCTTCTATTTTTAATTTCTTCATTCTGTATCGAGGTGAACGGGTTTAGGACTCTCTGCTCAGGGAGTGATTCGAAAGGAGACACCTCATAGTTTATACCTGCTTTCTTCATGGAAGGGGAGACAGAATTAATGTTGAGGCAGGCCATGAATATGTCGTTCGGGGAAGAAGAAGATGTCGTGACGGTGGAAGATGGTGAGTTAGAGACAAGGGGAGTTGCAAAGCATTTTTTGGTGGTGGGGCGTATCCTGTCGACGAGAACCCCGAATTTTGAAGCTTTCAAAACAACTATGTTGCATGCGATTAATCCGGGCAAAGGTATGGATATTAAAAAGTTAAACGAGGGGCGTTTTGTAATGATCTTTAATCACTCCGTGGATAGACAGCGCGTCATAGATAGAGCACCGTGGGCGTTCGATCGGAGCTTGGTGGTCTTAAAAAGTATATCGGAGGAAGAAAATCCAGCCGAAGTTGACCTCCAGTGGGTGATTTCTACATTCGACTACACGATCTTCCGTTGTGTAGTTGGACGAGGCCTGTTGCTTTGGCAATTCGCAACGGTATTGGTCGCTTTCTGGAATTAGACGTCCAGGGGAATGGTGTAAATGCACTAGCTGGTATGCGAATTCGTGTTGCGTTGAATGTATCCAAGCCATTGAAGAAGGCCCTAAAAATCAAAACATTTTCGGTCGAAGGAGAGACCAGTTTCTTATGAAGATGGATTCATTGATCCTGTTCCGGATTACCCGTACGGACCTTGGTTGAGAGCAGGGTCGTTACGCAGCATATCGGGATGGAGAGACCAGCGCTTCTCAGGTGGCGATAGGTGGGCGGCTAGACCTCTCAACTGGACGACGGATGAGCGGCGGCCTTGTCCAGAAACAGAGGCGCAGATGGTGGACGAGTCGGCGGATAACGACAACGGCGGGCCGTCTTGGTCGCCGATCGGTGCGCCGCGCGTGGGGAAAGACCCTTCTCGCAGGGTCAGCTTGGCGGTGGAAGGCTGTGTCCCAGTTCCGTGTTTGGGATGGCGGATGAAAGTCGGTCCGCGACTAACCCAACTTAATTGGATGAGGGAAAGGCGGTGCAGAATTCTGAAAATCAGATTTGTAGTCAAAACCGTGTGAATATAATGTGGAAGAAGCCCCTAGATGTTCAAAAGTTAAGTCCACCCAACCCTCACTTTTCTAATAATCCAAACATAAATTTAATTAGCCCACAACCATTACCCAAAATCTCTTACACCCAAACCCATAATATGACGGCCCATTCCTTTAAACCTAACATATTTAATAGCCCACTTTCCAATCCCAATATGCCACAACACAATTTATCCTTAGCAACACCAACTACCAACATCCCCGTAGCCCATTCTTTTACTCAAATTTTTAATGATATAGATGGTAGCCAAAATACATACAGGTCCCCACAACCATCTCCAACTCTCGTGCAATTGGAAGGTCCGATCCAAATGCTTCATGATCATGCGCCCAAGTCAGACAATATTCCCCCATTAGTTCCAACCTTTCTCACATTATCAAGCCAAGATATCTCCTACTCCGAAAATATGCAGAGTACCGATTTGGGGAATGATGGTCCGGAAGACATGACTATTGCCGAAACCACCTTCTCACCGATAGTTACGTCGGATGAGCAACTCATTGATGCTCCCATCTTATCACAAGAGACCTTGACTCACAATATACGAACCCGATCGAGGTCCCAACCCAATTCCATACCTACCTCTAAACTTAAACCACATACATCCCTCAGTCTTCGTATACAGAACAAACGTAAACTCCCAGCTTATCTCCAGAAGGTAATTCACCCCAAGTCAGCTAATTCCACGACTCCGTGTGTGATTGATGATCTTATCGTATCGGCGAAGGTTGCTCGGCAACCTCGCCGACTACAATGAGGCTTCTTTGCTGGAACTGTCGAGGAATTGGGAGAACCCCGACAGTTCGGGAGCTGGAGGACCTTTTGCTGGCTCATTCTCCCTCAGTGGTGTTCTTGTCAGAAACAAAGTGTAAAACAAGAAGGGTGGAGTTTTTGAAAAACAAACTTAATCTTCAGGGAGTGTGTGTGTACGGGAGGGGGCATAGCCCTTCTTTGGAGACCCGAGGTGTATGTATCATTGAGGAGCTATTCGAGGAATCATGTGGACGTGTTGGTTACGTCTGAATCAGATAGTAGTTGTTGGCGATTTACTGGGATATACGGGGTGCCAGATTCAACTAACAAAGTAGTTACATGGAAATTATTACGACACTTGAGCAGGGGTGCTGATTATCCGTGGTTGTGTGGGGGAGACTTCAATGAAATACTATACAACTCCGATAAAGATGGGGGTGTTCCAAGACAACCGGGTCGAATAACAGCATTTCACAGTTGCTTGACAGATTGTGGCTTAATGGACTTAGGGTATGAAGGTTATAAGTTCACCTGGTATAATGGACATCGAAATTCTGGAATGGTGGGGGAACGAATCGATTTGGCTGTGGCTAATACTGCTTGGAGACTCAAGTTTCCTAGAGCAAGAGTTAAGCACTTGGAGTCTATCCACTCTGATCACGTGCCTATATTGATTGACCTTAGTGGCACAGGGTCACCCAAACTGTCTAGTAGGAGACGCTTCAGATTTGAGGCAATGTGGATTCGACATGAGGATTGTGCGAAGGTCATCGAGGAGGAATGACAAAAGGACTCCAATAGAGAGGCGTATGAGATTCCGTGGGAGAAAATGAAAAATTGCCGTGTTGGCTTACTAAATTGGAGCAAATCTACTTTCGGTGATATCAAGCGAACTAAAGAGAGATTAGAAAAAAGGATTATGGAACTAAGGAAGGAAGCAATTTCTAATGAGTCGAAACTTGAGGAGGGGCATTTGATGGATCAATTGGCCGAATTAGATGCCAGAGAGGAAATAAAATGGAAGCAACGAGCTAAATTTCAATGGCTAAAGGAGGGGGATAGGAACACATCTTTCTTCCATGAAGGCCAACACTAGATTCAAAAATAATTCCATCTCGAAGCTGAAAGACTCACGAGGTGAATGGTGTGAGTCAACTACAGGGATCCAGGATATTATTACAAACTATTTTGGCTCACTTTTCACCTCCAACAAACCGAACCTTACGGATATAGATATGGCTTTGAATTGTCTTACTCCTAAGATAACAACAGAGATGAATAACAAACTTCAGGACCCATATTCTGCAGACGACGTGACTAAAGCTCTATCTCAGATGTTTCCTTTCAAATCGCCTGGGCCAGACGGTATGCCACCTATCTTCTTTCAAAAGTTCTGGCATATTGTCCATAAAGAGGTCATTACATGTGTCCTAAGCTTCTTAAACCACCATGAATCTATTGAGCATATGCATGCTACCCACATTGTTCTAATCCCCAAATGCTCAAATCCTGAATCCATTACCCAATTTCGCCCAATTAGTCTATGTAACGTAGTGTATAAACTTGCATCTAAGTGCGTGGCTAACCGTTTAAAGCCCTTACTAAATCTCCTTATCTCTCCTTACCAATTTGCTTTTGTTCCGGGTCGATTGATTACTGATAATGCCCTAGTTGCCTTTGAACTGAATCATTTTATAAAACATAAAACAAAAGGTAGAAAGGGCTTTCTATCCCTGAAACTGGACATGAGCAAAGCTTATGACAGAGTGGAATGGGCTTTCCTACGGAGAGTTTTGGTAAGATTAAGCTTTGAGACGAGGGTAGTAGACTTGATTATGCATTGCGTCTCGCACGTGTCCTATTCTTTCATCTTGAGCGGTTCGCAATTTGGCCAGATCACGCCGGAAAGGGGGATCAGACAAGGTGATCCGCTATCCCCTTATTTGTTTCTTTTGTGTGCAGAAGTGTTCAGTTGCCTTTTACAGGGTGTAACGCCCCGGTTTTTCAGTTATATTAATGTGTCGTATTTGTTTATAAATTGCGCAATTGAATTATTTAATTATATGATTAATTGTTTATAAATGTTTTATATTTGATTTAAATTATAAACTGTTGTTATTTTAATTTAATTCATTTTATTTTAATTCGTTACTTAGTGTTTAAATTCTTAATTAAGGTTTAATGTTACCTTAACTATATCTGTAATTCTGTTAATTAATTTCAACATGTTATTCGTTGACTTTAAATTTATTTAAAATGGAATTTAAATTTTAATAATTAATTTATAATGTTATGAATTCATAAATGTTTTGCGCATGAGTGGTCTATTTGTGCTTCGTTCTTATATGAAATGATATCGAAATGTCGTGGAAATTTAGTATGTCGTAAATATGTGTGTTATGAACATACCTATATGCTCGGTTTATGTTTTCGAACTCATTTGACGGGTTAATGAATTTAATTTGAATCGTGGAACCAAATCGGGAGCTAACGAGCAATTAGCGCACCCTTGGTTCCGTACGTGATATCTTGAGCTCGGGAATTCGGATTCGAATTCCGTCACCTCCGTTGCCTTCGTATCGACGATTCGGAGACAATGGAACAAGCCTCATACATTTTTGAGATCATTAAGACCTCCAAAATCCAACCGTAACGAACAACTCGTGCAGGAATAACCCTTTTGTTGACTAGTCTTCATGGTGGGACCCTTTAAGCCAACCTAAACCTAACCATGCTTTAACCATGACTTGTGTACTTGAGTTAAACCCTTTCTCCTCCCTTTTTATCAGCAAAACCGAGCCAAACCCCCCCCCCCCCCTTATTGCTGCTGCAACTGATCGAGAGAGAGGGAGAGAAGAAAAGAGGAAGAACCTTGGCTATTCTTGTGATTTTGAGCTCAAATCACTTCCTTTCTTCTCCATATCTTGAAGGTATGTATATTTATGTATCCTCTACTCTTTTATACATGATTTCATCCATTAATACTTGCTTTGCATCAGATTTGATAAGGGTTTGGGCTAAGAGCATGAATAGGACTTTTTGGGGATTTTTGCTCTAATGGCCTACTTAGTTGTGTAGCTGATTTCCTTGCTTATAGATGATTTTATGAGCTTGTTTCTTGGCCTATTTGTTTCTTAACTGATAGTATATGATGTTAGGATGATTTTATCTTTAGACCCTTTGATGAAATTATGAGATATAGAGCTCCAAACTTAGAGATCAAAAGCTGCCTCCCCTGTTTTGGACTGCTGTGTAGAATCATGTCTTGTTGCTTGATCTAATGGCCTTCATTTCGTGTGAAATTGCATGGAGTTGATGTACACTCATTGTTTTATATTTTAGAATTCTTATTGCAAGCCTTTGGATCCATTTTAAGCCCCAAAACCGAAATACATGACCTGTTCTTATGCATGATCCATGACAGCTGCTGTTGCGTTTTTGTTGTGGTTTGTTGGTCATCCTAATGTGCTTCAATTCCTGAGAATTTGCATATACATGGATTATATTAGTTTCGTATCATGTTAGTATTCATTCCCTAAAGTTTCAGCTTCATATTCAGCCCCTAAGTACTTGATCATGGCATGATTGAACTAATCAGGCTCATATGTGCGGTTTTGGCACCCCAGACTTGCTGCATGGTTTTGGTGCTCTTAACGTGTGATTTGGCCTTTTCATTCTAAATGAAATATGCTCCTAACATGCTAAATATGTTGTGTATCAAGTTTCATGAGATTTGGAGTTGATTTGGTGTGCTTTTGGGACTGATTTTGTTTAGGGTTTGTTTTGCCGGTAAGCTTTGTTTGCGTTTTTGGGTCTGTACCGTGACACCCCCGTGTCCCATTTGCTTTGAAATGTGAGACACCCCCGTGTCATGCCCTTTTAGCAGGTCTGTACTGAGACACCCCCGGGTCTTAGTCTATTCAAATTGAGGGACACGGGCGTGTCTGTAACACCCGAGCGCAAGGCGTCACATCCCCCGCACCGAGACCTGACCCGAATATGAAATGGACGATCCATACCCGAGCCAATTCACGGCGAACGGGGACAAACACACACTCTAAGCTAGGCGGGCTAACCCTTAAAACCATAAAACAATATAAAATATTAAAGCGGAAGCAATAAACGAACATATACCATATATATACCATGAGCATCCAAGCTCCAAAAATAAGTCATATACAACATCAATTGCCATCACGGCCCAAAACATGTACGCTCCACATCATTATACATATACAATGATCAAAATAAAAGTATGCAAGTGTAAGACCAAAATACAGAGCTAGAAGTAAATGTAAGACCTAGGACTCGTATTCCCGCCTAGCTCCCTCAACACCTGCACAAAACAACTGAAAACCAAACGGGTTCAGTCCAAAAGGGACTGGTGGGTATAAAACAGGGCATAAATAGAATATATGACAGTAATTAAACAATCACATGCAAGCTATAATCCCAAGTGAGGTTTTTAAAGACTTTCCCAAGTGGGTGAATAGAAATCATCAAAAGGGATTATAACGAATCATTAACATTAGGTCATTAGTGGCCCGACGAGTGGGCGTGCATTATCTCCAACCAACACCTTGTGTAAACCATTTAAACATTCATTCATTCATTCTTTTCATGCAATCATTCTTTTGTGCACATTCATTAACATTTACACCTTCTTCCTCCGGGTTGGTGGTGGGTTTCAAGGCCCGACCACCCATTCATTGACCAAAAGGGGTTACATGACTCCCCAGATGGCGCTCAGCGTCCATTCCTCGCTAACTCCTAACGAGGTCCGGTTACGCCGTTCATTGGTGGAACTAGTGTGAGGGTTCACCGTCGGCCCGTGCCTCCCCGGATAGCCACTCACACTAAGTCCCTGGGCCCCATTCGTGCATTCGATCATTTCTCGCCAAAACATTAGGTAGGGTTCATAAAATAAGGCTTTACGTTGAAAACATTTACTCTTTAAAATGACTCTCTATATATATAAATAATTTGGTCGAAAGCTTTCACATTGAAGGTATATATAGGGTCTTATATCTATATAGAAGAAAAACCCACCTTAAACCGTCAAAAGAAGAAAGCACGAGCCTCACTGACCGGCCTCGTCTCCAACGGGATCAAAATCTGTGCAAGAAAGGTGAAGTGAGACTCAATATGACCAAATAGGACGCTCGGCAATGCAATGATCATGATATGAATATATAAAAGATAAATTTATGTTATGAAATGTTCATGTACACTATTAATGCATTTAAATCATATAAACAAGTCATTCAATCAATTGTTCAATTCATTCGAACTCATAATTCCACACTTTCAAACACATTGATTCAAGAACATCATATAGAATCGAAGCACAAGTTAACTCACATTCAAATTGGAAACAAACAATTACATATATTCAATTAAATCAATCAACATTTAATACATATCCAATATATATAAAACACATGCATGTACAGTAGCATGCAAACAAAATGCATGAGAAACAGAGGGTGACACGCCCGTGTCACCAAAATGCACTAAGCTGTGACACCCCCGTGTCACAGTACAACGGACAACAAGCCAGGAAAAAGATGGTGACACGCCCGTGTTACAAAAACAAAGCAAACCGTGACACCCCCGTGTCACGGTACAGAAAAGTCCAACCAACAAGCTTGCACCCCTGTGTCACGCTGAAGAGAAGAAAAGTGACACGCCCGTGTCACTGTGCGTAACAGGAAAAAAAACAGGGCATCAACGTAACAGCAACAACAATCAACCAAAACACCAACTTCAACCAACAAATGCAACCTAAAACTTGAAGAAACATATGACCATACTTAAAGCACAATAAAGTCTAGCATATATTCTCATATCATGCATTGATCATCAAGATTTCATCAATTAAAACCCATATACTCATTCATGCTTCCAAGTCCAAACTTCACAAGATAAAAGCATACATCTTAAGCTCAAAGTCGCTAAACATATTTCAAATAACAATTACACACATTGACCACTTCATTACAAAACCCTATCTATACTATATTTCCAAGAAAAAATCAACAAAGTTCCAAAAATACCTCAAATGAAAGAAATGGGTGCTAAGAAGAAGAGATGGTGTTGATGATGCTTGAATGTCCACAAATTTCACAAATATGAAGCTTGAAAGAAGAAATCTCCCATTTAACTTGAGGGGGGTTTGGCTCGGTTGGACAAGGAAGGAGGAGCAAATGTGTATGTAATGTATGTATGAAAGAAAGAGATGCATTACGTGATATGCAGCTATGAGGGGAAAAGAATTGGCCAAAATTACTATTAAGTCCCTCCGTTATTTAAGTCATGCAAGTGAGCCCCCCAAACTTTTGAAATATAGTCAATTAAATCCATGCAATTAGGTCCTCAAGGTTCATGAAATGATCAAATAAAGGCACAACGAAATTAAATCAAGTTCGGGAAATTAATTCACATTGCAATCACGTTCAATTTATGCAATAATTATCAATTTAATGAATTCACAAAATACTTAACATTAAATAACTCACACAATTAACAATTATATATATATATATATATATATATATATATATATATATAAGTATACTAAGATCAATAAAGAAAATAACATTTAATACATTTAAAATAAAATCAACAATATAAACACGTAAAATAGTTATTTTGCGCAATGAGGTAAACAATTACGTCATACCTGTACGGCCGAAATATCGGGGCGTCACAACCTCTCCCCCTTAAAAGAATCCGTCCTCGGATTCATTGATCGCCCGGAAACAATTCGGGATGAAATCTCTTCATTTTATCCTCCGTTTCCCACGTAGCCTCTTCTGTTTTATCACTTCTCCATAAGACTTTAACTAGTGGGATCTGCCGATTTCGAAGCTCTTGAAATTTACGATCCAAAATCCTAATCGGCTTCTGAACGAAGGTGATGTTCGGTTCTAACTCCACTTCCTCAACGGGGATAACTTCCGATTCATCCGGATAATATTTCCGAAGCTGAGACACATGAAATACATTATGAATTCCGGTCAAACTCGGGGGTAGGTCCAAACGGTAGACCGTATCTCCAATTTTCTCTAAAATCTCATACGGTCCTAGCTACCGAGGATTCAATTTCCCTCCTTTTCCAATCCTCGAAAATCCCTTACGAGGTGAGGCTTTCAAGAATACCCTATCACCAACCTCAAACTGAAGATCCTTCCTTCGGTGATCGGCATAGCTTTTCTGTCTGTCCTGGGCTGCTTTCATCCGTTGTCTGATTATTTGAACCTTATCAATTGCCTCTTGCACGGCCTTAGAGGGTTTTTCCTTGTTCTCTCCTCGTTTCACACCCTCTTGCTTCGTCCAATTCCATTCTTCCAAATCAAAGAACAACGGTGATCTGCATTTCCGTCCATAGAGAGCCTCATATGGAGCCATTTCTATCGATGCTTGAAAGTTGTTGTTATAGGCAAATTCAATTAAAGGCAATTGTTCGTTCCACGAACTCGAAAAATCCAATGCACATGCTCTCAACATATCCTCCAAATATTTAATTAATCTCTCCGATTGCCCGTCCGTCTGAGGATGGAAAGCTGTGCTGAATTGAAGCCTTGTGCCCAGATTCCTTTGCAATTCTTGCCAAAATCTAGAAGTGAACCTCGGATCCCGATCTGATACAATGCTAACCGGTACTCCATGAAGTCGGACGATTTCATCAACATATTTCTTAGCCAATTTAGGTATCTTATCCGACATCCGAACAGCTAGAAAATATGCCGATTTCGTCAGTCGATCCACTATTACCCATATTCCATCTAAACCACCTTTCACTCGTGGAAGACCCGTAACGAAATCCATCGCCACTTGCTGCCACTTCCATTCTGGGATAGGTAACGGTTGCAGTAGCCCCGATGGCTTCTGATGCTCTGCTTTCACCACTTGGCAAGTCAAGTAATGTCTCACGAAGTTGATCACATCCCGCTTAAGTCCATTCCAACAATAAAATTTCTTTAAGTCCTTATACATCTTATTTCCCCCGGGATGTATCGAATACCCTGATCGATGAGCTTCTTCCAATATCAACCGTCTCAACTCTTCCGGAACCACCACTCTGTTCTTAAACCTTAGAAGCCCGGTGTCATCAAATCCGAACGGACTCTCTGAATCATTTCTAGCTTTCTGCACCAACCTCTGAACTTCGGAGTCCACTCTTTGAGCTTCAAACAATCTCTGCTGAAGATCCGGTTGAACCGTAATATTCCGAATACTAGCTCTTAGCTTGAAAGACTCAGATTCATCCTCAACTTCCACCTTAACACTTGACACGCTAACTTTCCTACTAAGCGCATCCGCGACCATGTTGGCCTTTTCTGGATGATATCGAATCGTACATTCATAATCCGCCAACATCTCCATCCAACGCCTCTGTCTCTTGTTTAATTCCTTCTGAGAAAACAAATACTGGAGACTCTTGTGGTCGGAAAAGATCTCAAAAGAAACTCCGTAGAGATAGTGTCTCCACTTCCCCAAAACGAAGATCACTGCTGCAAGCTCGAGATCGTGAGTGGGATAATTCTGTTCATGATCTTTCAATTTCCTCGAGGCATAAGCTATCACCTTACCATTCTGCATCAAAACACATCCCAACCCTTTTTTCAAGGCGTCTGTATAAACCATGTATCCTTCAGTGCCCTCAGGAAGTGCTAATACCGGTGCAGTGGTCAATTTTTCCTTCAAGAGTTGGAAACTAGCTTCACATGTCTCGTCCCACTCAAATTTTGCTTCCTTCTTAGTTAATCGAGTTAAAGGACCAGCTATCTTCGAAAAATCCTTTACAAACCTTCGTTAATAACCTGCCAATCCCAAGAAACTTCTAACCTCGGAAGCATTTTTCGGACTCTGCCACTGAATAACCGTTTCGATCTTTGAAGGATCAACTTCCAAACCCTTACTCGAAATAATATGGCCTAGAAAAGCAACCCGGTCGATCCAAAACTCACACTTACTAAACTTCGCATACAACCGGTGCTCTGTCAACGTCTACAAAACCAAGTTGAGATGCCTAGCATGATCTTCCGGAGTCTTTGAATACACAAGAATGTCATCAATGAAGATTACGATGAATTTATCCAAATACGGTCGAAAAATCCGATGCATCATGTCCATGAATGCTGCAGGGGCATTTGTTATTAAATCCTGTCTTTGGTATATCCTCTTCCCGGATTTTCAACTGGTAATAGCCTTGCCTTAAATCCAATTTCGAATAAACCTTTGAACCTTGCAGCATGTCAAATAAATCCTCAATGTGGGGCAACGGGTACTTATTCTTGATGGTCATCCGATTAAGCTCCCGGTAGTCTATACACATTCTCAACGTCCCATCTTTCTTTTTGACAAAGAGAACCGGAGCACCCCAAGGAGATGAACTCGGTCGGATATATCCACTCTTAAGTAATTCCTCGAGTTGAAACTTCAGCTCCTTCAACTCTGCTGGAGCCATTCTATAAGGAGTCTTGGAATAAGGTTCTGATCCCGGATATAAATCAAAGACAAATTCAATCTCCCGATCCGGTGGTAGAGAACCTAAATTTTCTGGAAATACATCGGGATATTTCTTTACCACAGCCATCTCCTCAAAACTTGATTGATCCTTTGGTTTATTAAGAAGATAGGCAATAAATCCCGTGGCTCCATCCTTTACCAACTTGCGAGCTTCCATAAACGATAAAAGAGACACATTCTTCGACCCAACTTCTCCAATCAACTCTTCACCCAATTTTATCTTCTTCTTAAAACAATCAACTTCGGCCCGGTGCCGATACAACCAATCCATCCCGAAGATTACCCCATACTTCTTCATAGGCATAACAATGAAATCTGCCGGATAATCTTTCCCCTCTATCAAATCTGAACAACCCCTGACAACCCGATCTGTCTGCAAACTACCTCCAAGAGGCGAACTCACAAAATAACAGGAATTTGAACAAGTAACAGGTAGGCACAGAGAGGCACATAGATCAGAAGATATAAAAGTATGCGTGGCACCCGGATCGAATAATGCATGAATGCTCGTGTTATGAATGCAAACAGTACCTTCCACCACGGCGTTTGGGTCGACCTCAACATTCTGCTCCTCGCTCTCAAGAGCATAGGCTCGTGCCTGAACCATCGGTCTCTGAGCCCCAGCTTGATATCCTAGAATCTTGTTCGGGCATGCAAAAGCCATATGATCTCCTTTCCCGCAAATCAAACACAACTTTAATCTTTTTCGGCAATTGTTATATGAATGAGTTGGCCATCCACAATAAGTACACGGTGGCTGATCGTTGCGAGATCCTTTAGGAGCCGGTGGAGCCTGAGGTGGTCGTGGAACGGGTGCAATCGGACCTCCTACTCTAGGCTTCTTGAAAGGCCCTTTTTATGGTGGAGCTGGTACATTCATCGGCCTCTTTCCTTTGTTAAATCGCTAGCCGGATCCTGATCCTTGTCCTTGGCGATAAGCTGGCCTCCTCGCATTCACAGAATCTTCAACCTTTAAGGCTTTCGAAATAGCCTTCGCCCACGTGCTCGTGTTAACTGCCTCTATGGATATCCGGTCGAAGCCCTTGAACAAACTGCATAGCCTTATGGAAGTCATCGCCTGCTATATTTGGTGCATAGCGGGATAACCTCTCATACTCTGAAATATACTCGGCCACAGACCTCGATCCTTGCTTCAATTCGGTAAATTCTCTCAATCTTCGAGTACGTGATGAGGGAGGGATGAATTTATTCTTGAATTCCCTTGTAAAGATTTCCCAATTGATCTCTTCTCCAGCTGCTTCCAATAGTAGGCTTCCCCTTGTATTAAAGTGATGGTGCATCGAGCCTTCTCTTGGGACTCACATGGAATGAGTTCCCATATCCTCTTTACCTCTTTCAGCCACAATTCCGCTTGTATATCATTTCCCTGAAAGAACTTGAGAGGTCTTTGATTCTGAAACTCCCTAAGTATAACAGAAAGCGATGCCTCGGGCGGTACAACAGGTGCAGGTGGTGCTGGAGGTGCCAGTGGTACATAATCTCGTAACCTTTGATCTATAATATTGATAACTGAGTTAACAAAGGCCTCTGCCGGCGGTGGTTGTGGAGGTGGAGGTGTAGGAGTACGATCACGATGATGACGTCGTCCTGGAGATCGATCACGATGTCTACGTGGAGGCATCCTGTCAGTAAACACTAAAATGCGTGCTATTTTTAGTCTATGCATGTTAATGCAAATAATTCAATCAGAATTCAAAATTTAAATCAATTAAGCACAAAAGAGATGCATATGCAATACATTGTCAAGTAGTCCCTATACCGAACGACCTAGACTGACTCACACGACACGAGAGCCCGGGTTTTGCAACCCTAAGCTCTGATACCACTTAAGGATGTAACACCCGAGCGCAAGGCGTCACATCCCCCGCACCGAGACCTGACCCGAATATGAAATGGACGATCCATACCCAAGCCAATTCACGGCGAACGGGGACAAACACACACTCTAAGCTAGGCGGGCTAACCCTTAAAACCATAAAACAATATAAAACATTAAAGCGGAAGCAATAAATGAACATATACCATATATATATGTACTATGAGCATCCAAGCTCCAAAAATAAGTCATTTACAACATCAATTGCCATCACGACCCAAAACATGTACGCTCCACATCATTATACATATACAATGATCAAAATAAAAGTATGCAAGTGTAAGACCAAAATACAGAGCTAGAAGTAAATGTAAGACCTAGGACTCGTATTCCCGCCTAGCTCCCTCAACACCTGCACAAAACAACTGAAAACCAAACGGGTTCAGTCCAAAAGGGACTGGTGGGTATAAAACAGGGCATAAATAGAATATATGACAGTAATTAAACAATCACATGCAAGCTATAATCCCAAGTGAGGTTTTTAAAGACTTTCCCAAGTGGGTGAATAGAAATCATCAAAAGGGATTATAACGAATCATTAACATTAGGTCATTAGTGGCCCGGCGAGTGGGCATGCATTATCTCCAACCAACACCTTGTGTAAACCATTTAAACATTCATTCATTCATTCTTTTCATGCAATCATTCTTTTGTGCACATTCATTAACATTTACACCTTCTTCCTCCGGGTTGGTGGTGGGTTTGCAAGGCCCGACCACCCATTCATTGACCAAAAGGGGTTACATGACTCCCCAAATGGCGCTCAGCGTCCATTCCTCGCTAACTCCTAACGAGGTCCGGTTACGCCGTTCATTGGTGGAACTAGTGTGAGGGTTCACCGTCGGCCCGTGCCTCCCCGGATAGCCACTCACACTAAGTCCCTGGGCCCCATTCGTGCATTCGATCATTTCTCGCCAAAACATTAGGTAGGGTTCATAAAATAAGGCTTTACGTTGAAAACATTTACTCTTTAAAACGACTCTCTATATATATATATATATAATTTGGTCGAAAGCTTTCACATTGAAGGTATATATAGGGTCTTATATCTATATAGAAGAAAAACCCACCTTAAACCGTCAAAAGAAGAAAGCACGAGCCTCACTGACCGGCCTCGTCTCCAACGGGATCAAAATCTATGCAAGAAAGGTGAAGTGAGACTCAATATGACCAAATAGGACGCTCGGCAATGCAATGATCATGATATGAATATATAAAAGATAAATTTATGTTATGAAATGTTCATGTACACTATTAATGCATTTAAATCATATAAACAAGTCATTCAATCAATTGTTCAATTCATTCGAACTCATAATTCCACACTTTCAAACACATTGATTCAAGAACATCATATAGAATCGAAGCACAAGTTAACTCACATTCAAATTGGAAACAAACAATTACATATATTCAATTAAATCAAACAACATTTAATACATATCCAATATATATAAAACACATGCATGTACAGTAGCATGCAAACAAAATGCATGAGAAACAGAGGGTGACACCCCCGTGTCACCAAAATGCACTAAGCTGTGACACCCCCGTGTCACAGTACAGCGGACAACAAGCCAGGAAAAAGATGGTGACACGCCCGTGTCACAAAAACAAAGCAAACCGTGACACCCCGTGTCACGGTACAGAAAAGTCCAACCAACAAGCTTGCACCCCCGTGTCACGCTGAAGAGAAGAAAAGTGACACGCCCGTGTCACTGTGCGTAACAGGAAAAAAAACAGGGCATCAACGTAACAGCAACAACAATCAACCAAAACACCAACTTCAACCAACAAATGCAACCCAAAACTTGAAGAAACATATGACCATACTTAAAGCACAATAAAGTCTAGCATATATTCTCATATCATGCATTGATCATCAAGATTTCATCAATTAAAACCCATATACTCATTCATGCTTCCAAGTCCAAACTTCACAAGATAAAAGCATACATCTTAAGCTCAAAGTTGCTAAACATATTTCCAATAACAATTACACACATTGACCACTTCATTACAAAACCCTATCTATACTATATTTCCAAGAAAAAATCAACAAAGTTCCAAAAATACCTCAAATGAAAGAAATGGGTGCTAAGAAGAAGAGATGGTGTTGATGATGCTTGAATGTCCACAAATTTCACAAATATGAAGCTTGAAAGAAGAAATCTCCCACTTAACTTGAGGGGGGTTTGGCTCGGTTGGACAAGGAAGGAGGAGCAAATGTGTATGTAATGTATGCATGAAAGAAAGAGATGCATTACGTGATATGCAGCTATGAGGGGAAAAGAATTGGCCAAAATTGCTATTAAGTCCCTCCGTTATTTAAGTCATGCAAGTGAGTCCCCCAAACTTTTGAAATATAGTCAATTAAATCCATGCAATTAGGTCCTCAAGGTTCATGAAATGATCAAATAAAGCCACAACGAAATTAAATCAAGTTCGGGAAATTAATTCACATTGCAATCACGTTCAATTTATGCAATAATTATCAATTTAATGAATTCACAAAATACTTAACATTAAATAACTCACACAATTAACAATTAGATATATATATATATATATATATATATATATAAGTATACTAACATCAATAAAGTAAATAACATTTAATACATTTAAAATAAAATCAACAATATAAACACGTAAAATAGTTATTTTGCGCAATTAGGTAAACAATTACGTCATACCTGTATGGCCAAAATATCGGGGCGTCACAGTGTCCCTCCCCCTGCGCAGCTCTTGTCTTTTCCTTTTCGGTTTTTGATTGTTTCACCTCTTTAATGCCTTTATCTTCATTTGTGTTGAACTATGAACTTGTTTTGCTATGTGTTGGGAGTATTGTGGTTTAATTTCATAACATTTGGATAAGATGTAGGCATGCTTTTGCTGAATGCCGTTTATGTGCGTTTTTGTGTCGTTTGTGAATTCCGTACCTCATTTCCCTATCATATGATTCCTTCTTTTTGTCAAACTTTGGAAATATGTTATATTATGTAATATGATGTATGTAGTAGCGTTTTGTGAAAGATTGAATACGTGCTATGCTCCTATTTGAATTCTTGAATTAATTTGATTGGAAATGTGAATTGATGAATTCGAATGAAAGTGAATGAATGAATGAATGACTTGATTATATGATTTAAATTCCTTAATAGTGCACATGAACATTTTCATGACATAATATCATCTTTTATGCATTCATATCATGTGCATAACATGTCGTGCGTCATATATGGTACATTTGGAGTCCTGAGTCTCACAGATCGTTGCATTGTCCTTTGCACAGTTTGTCTCCAGGGCGGAGAAATCCTGATCAACTAGGCACTCGGTAACTCGTATCCTTGTATCGTCTTGTACCAGGTGAGGGTGTTTTTGTTTTAGTTATATAACAAATCCTACAACCCTTATGTGAAAAGCTTCGGCCAAAACCTTATGAATATATATATATATATATATGGTATTTTCAAAGTAGAGTCCTCGAGTACTTTATGATCGAGTAAACCCTTTTCAAATGAATTATGAAAAATGTTATGTTTCTTATGAATTGAAATGTTTTGGCGAGATTATGCATGTATGTTATGTTCACGGGCCCAGGAATTCAGTACATGTGACTATCCGGGGAGGCAAGGGCCGACGGTGATCCCATGTGCTGATTCCATTTTGTTTAACGGCGAAACGGACCTAGTCAAGGAGTTTTTGACGGGGAAACGCTAACCGGGCTTTGAGAACTCATGAACCTCATAACTAAAATGATATGTTTAGGTGGTTGGGCCTTGCAAACCCGTCCACCACCCGGAGGAAGAAGGTTGGAATTGATTCTTATGATTATGTTTATATTTATGTATGATTGATATGCACCGTGCGGGAAGGCCGGGACACGGATTGCCCAAACGAATATGTTTTATGATATGATATGTGATCTGTGTGTATTATGATATATTGCATGATCACCTACTTAAAGTATTAATGATATTTGTCGTACACAGTCGGAGATTGGTTGGAGATGATGCACGCTCACTCACCGAGCCTTTATGTTTATGTATGAATTATGAATGGAATGAATTAATATGATTAGTCATAAAATCTGAGCATTGCTTAGTCTTTCTCTTGCCCTTTTGGGAACTAATTTTAAATAAAACCTTGCTCGGGATTTATGAATTGCATGTGCATGTTTCATATATACGTATTTCGCTCCTGCTCACTCAGTCTTCTAGAGACTGATCCTCTCCCTCCCCAACCTTTTAGTGCGCAGGTTTGGCTTTGGAGTTTCGAGCTAGGCGGAGTTGTGTGAAGTCTTTAAGTTGGTCAAGTTCAGTTAGGAGAGTCTCTGCACTCGCATATGTATTTAACTTATGCATGATTCAATTCTATAATACTATGAACTTGAGGCTTTATGTATTTGTTACTGAATTGCCTTTTCGGGCTTTGTTATGAGTTAATAGAGGCCTGATGTGACGCCCCGTCCGATAAATCGTACAGGTATGCGCCACGAGAGAGTTTACCTTATGCACTTATGTGATTTAATTTCCTTTTTATGTGTTTAACTCCAACTTTGATTGAAAATGGGACTTAATTGACTAAAAACCTAAAATGGTAAAATATGAATTCTTACATGACAACTTGAGAATGGAACTTGGATGAATTTAAATTAATTGTTGGAATTTGAATTAAATAGGACTTGGTCCTATTTGTGTATTTTGGGCCTAACTTGAATTAGGTGAGTTCGGGTCATTCGGGACCATTATGGGCTCGGGAATTCGAATTCCGACACAACCATTGGACTTGATTCGGTGATTCGGGTCCAACAGAATTTATTTTATATTTTTCGGAAACCATTTAGACTTTAAACCTTTTTAATTGTGACTTATTGGGCCGAAGGTCATTTATTTGGGCCCAAATCCTATTCAAGCCTTTAGCCCCACATTTTATCTTGGAAACCCTAACCTTGACCTAAAACTATTAGCCACCATATAAATAGCTTTATCCCCTTTTCATTTCATTTCAAACCACACAAGTTAGGTTCCAAGAGATTCATGGAGGAATTTCAAGAGAAGATCAAGACTTGAACCATCTTTCATTATAAGAGCCCATATTCCTTAATTTCTCACTCTTTCAGAAGACAAGGTAAGCTTTGGATCTCTTTTAATGAGTATTTCACTTCTATTCTTGGATTGGAGCATGAAATTTGTTGGTATGAACTTGAATGATGAGATCTTGAATTACTTGAGCAAGCTTTGATGGTATATATGTTAATTAATTAATTTAGGCTGGAAAATTACGCCCTGTTCGTCCGCCTTTTTATTTTTCCACTGGAATCGAGAGCAGCAACTGCGCTGGAAATGAACTGTAAATGAAAAATCATGATTCTCAAATTATGTCAAACTTTGTAATGCTTACACTTGGATACCGTGATGATTACTTGGAGATCTGGACGAAATACAACAATTTCAACCTTCAATTCTTGTGCTTTTGAATTTAATATACTTGATAAGTGTACTAAAGTTGAAATTAATTGTTGCGTGTTAGTGCCTTGGTAGCCGTGATGTTTTGCTTGGAAATAGAGTGGACGAATAACAAATGCATACCTTCAGATTTTGTATCTAATAATTAAAGAATGCCTTACATACCCAAAGCTTGGCCTGCGTGAATTGCACCTAGGGAACCGTGACTATTACTTGGAATTAATTAAAATTGACTTGTGTAATGTACCGGATGTGGCATGTATATGCAGTAACAAAAGATGGAATTAAGTCAACAAGCTTTAAATTACATAAGTGATGTATGATAGTTTGATTATTGTAATTGGGTAGCATGATCTTGCTTTAATCTACCTGCCGCCACGTTGCTTCCTTCATTTAATTTGGGTGTTGAATTCTTGTGTCTAAAGCTCCTTTTTCACGCCACTTTCTGTAGCATCACGAATTGATCCATACATGTGTGTATATTGTATATTTAATTGAATTAAGATAGATAGATTAATTATTGTTGAGTGCTTGGCGTGTATTAGGTATAAATGAAATTTCTTATATAATATTCTAAATTAACGTTATATATATATATATATTTAGGTGTTAGTGTAATTATAAATTCTAGGTATTAAAATGGAAATGAGAATTCAAGATAACCCCGCTTTCTTTCTTTGACGGCATTAATGTGTTGTATCCATTTTCTAGTTTAGAGTAATTGCTATTACAATCTGACTTGGTTAATTATCGAAAGTGTTAGAATATTTTATATGTTATAAATCCGCTTTTAACCTTAAGAATGATATGAACTGAAATTGTTTATCTTAGCCTTTGGGTTGCTTGGTGTATTATATGTTATGATATCACTTTAATTATGCTCTAAACTCTAGTACTTCATGTTAATTGTGCAATTTATTATTAAATACATGTCTTATGCTATGTTACGTAACCTATGTGATACATATCATTCCATAATGCATTTTCATACATGGTGTTCTATATTGCCGTGATCTTACTTGGTTCATATAGAGTTTAAGTCTGGGCTTCTGTATGTCTCGTTACAGAGTTTGGTGGTGCTGGTGAGCCCGAGGTTGAGAGTGTTTGGCCCTTCACACTCTCAGACTCTACTACTACGAGGTGAGGTTTAGGATTTTGTATAGTTATGCGACCTATGGCCTTAATATGCTGATTTCAACCCCTGTATGCGAGTATATCTATTATATACGTATGTGTTGGATATGATATGTTTATGACCTTGTGAAACAACTCTGTTTTTGGAAAATTAGATATGAAAGCATATGTAAGCTGTTTTGAAAAGTATGTTACGTTATGTTCTGTAGCGAGTTGGCCATGAAATATTGGCATCTGTATGTATGTATGTTTGTATGTGGATCCGAGGAGCTATGGGTAAGGAGCCCCCGGGACGGTTAGGGCCGTTGGGGATATACATGTGCGTAGTTCCTAGGAGCTATGGGTAGGGAGCCCCCGAGACTGTTAAGGCCATCGGGGATATTCCTGTGCGTAGTTCCATTTGAGATATCATTGCGCGACCTTAGGGTGATGAGGGAGACGTGGTATCTTGAGCCTTCGGCTAAGGCCGGGGAGGACTCTTGTGGGTTCGCTACCCCTTGAGGGTGTGTATGTTCTAGATGGTTTGGGGACGGCACATCCCCTCCATTATTGGTGTAAAGGTTGGATTTGATTCTGTATTTTATGTTTTGCTATGTTCTGAGGAGTAAAGGTTAGAAGCTCGTATTCGCCGAGCATGTGATTTGTTCTGTCTAGGAATCATGAATCGAGATAGAGTTTCTGAAATATTTTCTAAAACTTATATAACTATCTTTTGGGTATTTTTGGAAACGTCTTTGGTATGCAAAACCTATCTTTGGTTCATGAGTCAACCCTTCTGATATGTGCTATGCTCTATATATATATAGTGGTTGTGCGTTAGCCCCCTCACTCAGTCAAGTTGACTGACCCCTCATTTACATTTTTAGCTGCAGGTATGTTGGCGTTTGCTAGGCGGGAGTGAGTCCTTTGGGTTGCACTTCGTCGGTCTAGTCTTTCTAGTTGCATTTGTCTTTCATACACTCTACTTATGTTTTGACATGTCGACTTGAGATTACTTTACTATTCTGTAGCCCTGTGTGGCACTCGTATTCGGCCCCTTGTGGCACTTGATGATTATTACTTCATGTTATTATTCGGGACGAGGTATCTATGCTAGTTGAACCCGTCACCTGTTACTTTATGCTGATCTATTATTCGGGACTAGGTATCTATGCTAGTTGAACCCGTCACTTGTTTTGAAAGTTTATTTAAATGCTTCCGCTATCTTGTTTGAATGTTTGTTTTGCTTCCGCACTCTGAGTTTGTCAAGTTAGATCCGCCTAGCATAGCGTGTGCGTTTGTCTCCCGTTCGCTCTGATTCGGATTCGGTCATGGATTCCCATTTCATGACCGGGTCGGGGTCAGAGTGCGGGGGATGTGGCACTTCTCCGTTTGGGGTGTTACACCTGAGGAGCCCAAGTCTGCCTGTGGTTCGTGTGTTTAATTTCTGCAGGCCCGTGGCCAATGCATATGTTGGGATTTAGTTCTCCGTTGCATTATATCTTGTTGATTGGTTATAATTGCTGGGTCTAAGTTCTGCCTAGCCTAGGAAGGTTATTTTATTTGTCTCCCGTTCGCTATGGTTTGATACGGGTGCGGACTTCTTATTTCGTTACTCGAGTTGAGCCATAGTGCGGGGGATATGGTGGCTCACGTGCGGGGTGCTACATCCTTAAGTGGTATCAGAGCCCGGTTGCAAAACCGGTGTTCTCGAGTCGTGTTTGAGTCAGTCTAGGTCGTACGGCTTAGGAACTATATGACAATGTGCGCATTGCATCGATCTTGAACATGAAATTTGGCTTTCCTTTTTAATTTTGTTGAATTATCTGCTGCATTACTATATAGATCCTTGCCGTTAGTGTTGAATATGTGCCATGAGCATGCACTAATCGCATGCATATATTCTCGAAATGAGTTATGGTTTATAGGTTATGGAGATAGTATCAAACCACGGCCAAGTTCGACGATCATAACAATTTATTACAAATTCTTTCTGAGCACGGAAGATAGGAAGGATACACCCGGGAAGAATGTAGAGAGTTCGAGATGTGAGGTTTTCTAGATGGAGCTAGAGTTCAAGGATTAGGATTCGGAATGGGAGGTTCGAATTTAGAGATGCGGTGGTAGAAGGACACTTGGTGAAATAAGGATTGATTGTGAGATGGTTATGACTTAGAAGATTGACATATACGGCTCTGCCACATAAGGTGCCTTTGATTGGATGCAACGGGATCTTTCAACCTAATGAATGAAGTGAACAAACCTTGAAGGTATTTTGATTCCGGATTTGGATCATTGAAGAGGTATCAATAATTAAGAGGAATTAAGATAAAATGGGTCCGGTAGGAGTTGTGCACCAAGGGTCGACAAAGAATGATTTCTGACTAAGCCTAGTGAATTGAAATCAAGATTGTCGAAGTTAAGACCGGGAAGAGTTGGATTTGGGTGTTTTGGATTTCGATTAAGATGGGAAACTCATAAACGATAATCACGGGAATCTTGATCAAGGTGATGATTAGGGTAGGAGTCGAATTTCGAGGAGAAGTTTGAATGCTAACTCCTTGGACGTGGAAGAATTAGGGATCAAGAAATTGCAATCTCAGATAGTGGAAGATATAAGTTGATTTATAAAGATTCTTGGAAATCTCGATGACCGTGGGAAAGGAAAGGAATAATTACCAAGTCAAGTAACCTCGAGATTGGAAGAACGAGGAAAAGCTACCGTGCTAACAACTTACTGCATTGGTGACAGGTTCCAAAACATTCATAGCACGTGCATCATACTTCGCATCAATTATTTATTTTTCTGGCCTTATGTTTATCCGTGCATTTCTAGTTGATTTCGCTGCTCTAATGTATTGCATATTTGCTTGTTGTAAACGTGACACATGCATTGACATCTTTACCCGACATGCATTTTAGTGTTTACTTGGTAGGAAGTTCTTTCACCTCACTCATCAAGTATCCTTTCGACTGGCCACATCTGGAAGACGAGGAAAAGCAATCACAGGATGGCACATGATAAGAAAGAGGACTTCGGAAAATAAAGAACTTCAGGTAAGGGATAGGTCGGTGGAAAGTAACTTCGAAGGAAAGTGAGATTAGAGTTGGCTTCGGGGTGTTCGGATCGAATAAGAATAGAGGAAGGAGTCCCGCACCTCAAGAGGATTAGATTTGGGTCGTCATTTTGGTTAAAACCCTTCCTAATGGAAGTGGCTCATCAAGAATTTCAATGAAAGAAGGATTAATGGAATTCGACATGAAAGGACAGAAGATTTTTAAAGGGGAGAGCACCACCGAGAGATAAATTGGAAGATTAAAATGGTACTCAAAGAAATATGTTAGTAGGAACAATGGGGATGCAAAATTAAGGAAGATCTGGAAATCCTAATGGTAGCGAGCAAATAAGATGACTTTAATGGTTAAATCCTAAAGTGAGGACTGAGTCACTAAATTCGGGTTGAAGATTATCATAAGGTCTAGAGAAGATAGTTGTCGAATATTTCTATACAGGTCAGGTTGACTTGGAAATAAGGGAGTTATGAGGGGGTTAAGGAAACTCCTTAGTCGATTTATCAAGAGGGAACCGATTCAAGTTATCATAGGAAGGCATACTGTCAATGAAGCTTGACTCGGTGAATTGGAATTAGATTCAAGAAGAGACAAAACCGGCAAGGAGGAACATTGGGAAACCTAAATCAAATCTCAAGAATCATCAAGAACATCCTATCTCCAATTAATGAATTGCTGGAGCAGAATACCAAATTTCACCCTGACGGTTTAAAGAGAATAAGAAGGGGTCAATTGAATGGAAGAATAAGGAAAGATTTGGATGATATATTAAGGTCAAGAACGAAAATTTTAAGGAAGCCAAGAGTAGTATTTTGATGGTATGTTAGGTTTTGATTTGGGTAAGGAAATAGCTATGAAACCAATTTCGGGTGTGGATGATCTAATAGTATTCGGGGAGGTCAAGCTTGGTTAATTAAAAAGAGTTGATTTGTTGAATGAAGATTATGGGAAATGGTGAAGGGTCGAAGGAGATTGGAAACAGTACAAATCAGAAGGGAATAGCGAATAAAACCCTTAGAAGAGCTATTAATAGCTTTGCAAGGGTATCATGAAGAGGTTAAAGACAAGTTGGGCACTGAGTTTATCTTCAGGACAGATCATACACTGGACAACGACAACTCACAAATCTAAATTTTGCAACTACGGTGAACGGTACTTATAACATCCATGATACATGCATCCATGCAAGTTTAACTTAAATAATTTTTATGTTAGGTGCTTTGATTCCTTATTGTGTTAAATTACTTGGAGTAATTGATAATCGACGTGGGTGACATCTATTACCTGCTTTGGGTGCCTTACGTGATTTTAAATTTGGTTTTGCGTGCGTTGCTTGGGAGTACTGGAGACTTCCTTGCTTTATTTTTGGTTGAGAGACGGGGTGCTCTCTTTGTTTGTAAGAGACGGGGATTCTCTTATTTTTGTTTGAGAGACGGGGTACTCTCTCTACTTGCGAGAGACGGGGCTCTCTCCTTGTTGCTTGTGAGAGACGGGGAATCTCTCATTGATTGTTTTTAGGCGTGCTGTGAATCCGAGGACGGATTCTATTAAGGGGGAGAGATTGTAACGCCCCGGTTTTTCAGTTATATTAATGTGTCGTATTTGTTTATAAATTAGGCAATTGAATTATTTAATTATATGATTAATTGTTTATAAATGTTTTATATTTGATTTAAATTATAAACTGTTGTTATTTTAATTTAATTCATTTTATTTTAATTCGTTACTTAGTGTTTAAATTCTTAATTAAGGTTTAATGTTACCTTAACTATATCTGTAATTCTGTTAATTAATTTCAACATGTTATTCGTTGACTTTAAATTTATTTAAAATGCAATTTAAATTTTAATAATTAATTTATAATGTTATGAATTCATAAATGTTTTGCGCATGAGTGTTCTATTTGTGCTTCGTTCTTATATGAAATGATACCGAAATGTCGTGGAAATTTAGTATGTCGTAAATATGTGTGTTATGAACATACCTATATGCTCAGTTTATGTTTTCGAACTCATTTGACGTGTTAATGAATTTAATTTGAATCGTGGAACCAAATCGGGGGCTAACGAGCAATTAGCGCACCCTTGGTTCCGTACGTGATATCTTGAGCTCGGGAATTCGGATTCAAATTCCGTCACCTCTGTTGCCTTCGTATCGACGATTTGGAGACAATGGAACAAGCCTCATACCTTTTTGAGATCATTAAGACCTCCGAAATCCAACCGTAACGAACAACTCGTGTAGGAATAACCCTTTTGTTGACTAGTCTTCATGGTGGGACCCTTTAAGCCAACCTAAACCTAACCATGCTTTAACTATGACTTGTGTACTTGAGTTAAACCCTTTCTCCTCCCTTTTTATCAGCAAAACCGAGCCAAACCCCCCCTTATTGCTGCTGCAACTGATCGAGAGAGAGGGAGAGAAGAAAAGAGGAAGAACCTTGGTTATTCTTGTGATTTTGAGCTCAAATCACTTCCTTTCTTCTCCATATCTTGAAGGTATGTATATTTATGTATCCTCTACTCTTTTATACATGATTTCATCCATTAATACTTGCTTTGCATCAGATTTGATCAGGGTTTGGGCTAAGAGCATGAATAGGACTTTTTGGGGATTTTTGCTCTAATGGCCTACTTAGTTGTGTAGCTGATTTCCTTAATTATAGATGATTTTATGAGCTTTTTTCTTGGCCTATTTGTTTCTTAACTGATAGTATATGCTGTTAGGATGATTTTCTCTTTAGACCCTTTGATGAAATTATGAGATATAGAGCTCCAAACTTAGAGATCAAAATCTGCCTCCCCTGTTTTGGACTGCTGTGTAGAATCATGTCTTGTTGCTTGATCTAATGGCCTTCATTTCGTGTGAAATTTCATGGAGTTGATGTACACTCATTGTTTTATATGTTAGAATTCTTATTGCAAGCCTTTGGATCCATTTTAAGCCCCAAAACCGAAATACATGACCTGTTCTTATGCATGATCCATGACAGCTACTGTTGCGTTTTTGTTGTGGTTTGTTGGTCATCCTAATGTGTTTCAATTCGTGTGAATTTGCGTATACATGGAGTATATTAGTTGCTTATCATGTTAGTATTCATTCCCTAAAGTTTCAGCTTCATATTCAGCCCCTAAGTACTTGATCATGGCATGATTGAACTAATCGGGCTCATATGTGCGGTTTTGGCACCCCAGACTTGCTGCATGGTTTCGGTGCTCTTAACGTGTGATTTGGCCTTTGCATTCTACATGAAATATTCTCCTAACATGCTAAATATGTTGTGTATCAAGTTTCATGAGATTTGGAGTTGATTTGGTATGCTTTTGGGACTGATTTTGTTTAGGGTTTGTTTTGCCAGTAAGCTTTGTTTGCGTTTTTGGGTCTGTACCGTGACACCCCCGTGTCCCATTTGCTTTGAAATGTGAGACACCCCCGTGTCATGCCCTTTTAGCAGGTCTGTACTGAGACACCCCCGTGTCTCAGTCTATTCAAATTGAGGGACACGGGCGTGTCCCTCCCCCTGCACAGCTCTTGTCTTTTCCTTTTCGGTATTTTATTGTTTCACCTCTTTAATGCCTTTATCTTCATTTGTGTTGAACTATGAACTTGTTTTGTTATGTGTTGGGAGTATTGTGGTTTAATTTCATAACATTTGGATGAGATGTAGGCATGCTTTTGCTGAATGCTGTTTATTTGCGTTTTTGTGTCGTTTGTGAATTCCGTACCTCATTTCCCTATCATATGATTCCTTCTTGTTGTCAAACTTTGGAAATATGTTATATTATGTAATATGATGTATGTAGTAGCGTTTTGTGAAAGATTGAATACGTGCTATGCTCCTATTTGAATTCTTGAATTAATTTGATTGGAAATGTGAATTGATGAATTCGAATGAAAGTGAATGAACGAATGAATGACTTGATTATATGATTTAAATTCCTTAATAGTGCACATGAACATTTTCATGACATAATATCATCTTTTATGCATTCATATCATGTGCATAACATGTCGTGCGTCATATATGGTACATTTGGAGTCCTAAGTCTCACAGATCGTTGCATTGTCCTTTGCACAGTTTGTCTCCAGGGCGGAGAAATCCTGATCAACTAGGTACTCGGTAACTCGTATCCTTGTATCGTCTTGTACCAGGTGAGGGTGTTTTTGTTTTAGTTATATAACAAACCCTACAACCCTTATGTGAAAAGCTTTGGCCAAAACCTTATGAATATATATATATATATATGGTATTTTCAAAGTAGAGTCCTCGAGTACTTTATGATCGAGTAAACCCTTTTCAAATGAATTATGAAAAATGTTATGTTTCTTATGAATTGAAATGTTTTGGCGAGATTATGCATGTATGTTATGTTCACGGGCCCAGGAATTCAGTACATGTGACTATCCGGGGAGGCAAGGGCCGACGGTGATCCCATGTGCTGATTCCATTATGTTTAACGGCGAAACGGACCTAGTCAAGGAGTTTTTGACGGGGAAACGCTAACCGGGCTTTGAGAACTCATGAACCTCATAGCCACAATGATATGTTTAGGTGGTCGTGCCTTGCAAACCCGTCCACCACCCGGAGGAAGAAGGTTGGAACTGATTCTTATGATTATATTTATATTTATGTATGATTGATATGCACCGTGCGGGAAGGCCGGGACACGGATTGCCCAAATGAATATGTTTTATGATATGATATATGATCTGTGTGTATTATGATATATTGCATGATCACCTACTTAAAGTATTAATGATATTTGTCGTACACAGTCGGAGATTGGTTGGAGATGATGCACGCTCACTCGCCGAGCCTTTATGTTTATGTATGAATTACGAATGGAATGAATTAATATGATTAGTCATAAAATCTGAGCATTGCTTAGTCTTTCTCTTGCCCTTTTGGGAACTAATTTTAAATAAAACCTTGCTCGGGATTTATGAATTGCATGTGCATGTTTCATTTATACGTATTTTGCTCCTGCTCACTCAGTCTTCTAGAGACTGATCCTCTCCCTCCCCAACCTTTTAGTGCGCAGGTTTGGCTTTGGAGTTTCGAGCTAGGCGGAGTTGTGTGGAGTCTTTGAGTTGGTCAAGTTCAGTTAGGAGAGTCTCTGCACTCGCATATGTATTTAACTTATGCATGATTCAATTCTATAATACTATGAACTTGAGGCTTTATGTATTTGTTACTGAATTGCCTTGTCGGGCTTTGTTATGAGTTAATAGAGGCCTGAGGAGCCCAAGTCTGCCTGTGGTTCGTGTGTTTAATTTCTGCAGGCCCGTGGCCAATGCATGTGTTGGGATTTAGTTCTCCGTTGCATTATATCTTGTTGATTGGTTATAATTGCAGGGTCTAAGTTCCGCCTAGCCTAGGAAGGTTATTTTATTTGTCTCCCGTTCGCTATGGTTTGATACGGGTGCGGACTTCCTATTTCGTTACTCAAGTTGAGCCATAGTGCGGGGGATGTGGTGCCTCACGTGCGGGGTGCTACACAGGGTCAGGAAAGGCTGGGGCATATTCGAGGGGTGTCCATTAGTAAGGGTGCCCCCCCGGGTCTCTCATTTGTTGTTCACCGATGATACACTAATTACTTGCGAGGCAAGAACGGAGGCGGTGGAAGCCATTCTAGAAGTGTTGGGCGTTTATGAAAGGATCTCTGGCCAGCAAGTGAACTTTCAGAAGTCTACTGTTGTTGTAGCACCCCTTACACGTGGAGGTACCACACCCCCGCACTATAGGTCAATCCACATACGAAATGGCCAATCCGTACATGAACTAACCTATAGCGAACGGGTGACAATGCAATAACTCAATAGGCTAGGCGGGATAACTAACTCATGTAACAAAATTAAAGCGGAAGCATAAACTAATCTTTATCAAGCATTTCCATTTCCCAAGTCACGATGTTTCATTTATCAATCTAAACATGCTTTACTATATTTATCAATACATTATCATCTCCAAATAAACAATAACAATAACTTAAATCCCTTAAACAATAAATAAACAATTAACTAAAATGCACCGTGCAAGACTCGACTACCAGGACTGGACTCGACTCACTTCCCGCCTAGCGTGCACCTGCAATACCTGAAAGGTGGAGGCGTCAGTCTGTGAAGACCGAGTGAGGGGTTTACATACATATTAGCGCAGATAACATGCAAGTTATAACCTCGGGTAAGGTTTTGTAAAAGATAAATATATGAGTTCAGTAATAATTTAGCTTCGCCCGAGAATACAACTATCAATATTAAATACTTGTTCATTTTCATGCAATCAATACATGGCCCCGGCGAGTAAGGGCGGTCTCCAACCGAACTCCAAATGTACATGCTTGCTTGATTATTAAACAAAAAGTGATCATGCAATTCAATTATCGTGCAATCGTGCATATGTAATCATATAACACGTTCATGGAATGGAAAATCATGCAATAACCCGAGGACAATCCGTGGTGCCGGACCCGTCCCCAGTCTCCTTCTTCCTCCGGTTGATGATGGGATTGCAAGACCCTATCACCTATGCATGTTTAGCAGAGGGTACATGAATCCCTAAGCCCGGAGCTCCTTCCTCCACTAACCTCCTAGTGGATTCAGGGGTGACCCCAAATGTGGTGAGGATAGCGCCAGAGTTACCCGTCAGCCCTTGCTTTCCCGGTTGGCTCTAGTCACTACCCTCGGGCCCAAACGTGAACGGTCATGCTACTCGCCTAAACATGCACGAAACAATACATGGCTTGCTTACTTGCTTGAACATGGCTTGAAATGATCAATGATTCATAGAAAGTATAGATATAAATACCTTTTGGCCGAAATATCACATAAGGGATATACGGGTTCTATATAGCTAACAATTAAACCTCACCTGACAGGCGACACACGACTCGTGCTTGCGTGAACGTGCTCATGCTTGATAATCTCTGCCCTGGAGAATAACTGGACAAGAAATGGTACGTGCATGAGACCATAATTCAAGACAATTACTTCATATAAGACGCACGGCATGATCATATACGAGACATCGAGTAATACACAATGTAGCATGATAACATCTTGTTTTGACATATAATTAATCATATAATAGCAATTTGGGGTCAAATAAGCCATTGGATCGAGGGGCTAAAAATGTAATTTTATGCAGAAAGTTTCTGCACTACCAGGGGGCTGGGAACGGCCGTTCCAGGCTTTAGTGGAAAATGGGAATGGCCGTTTCCGCCTGTCGGGCTCCCCGAAGATGGGAACGGCCGTTCCCGTCTGTGAGACAAAGTGGGAACGGTCGTTCCCGTCCTCGCCGCCAAGCACACTATTCAAAATATGGGAACAACCGTTCCCCAAATACAAAGGGAACGGGAAGGGTCGTTCCCGTTTTACAGAAGCTGCAGAAAACAGGGGAGAAGAACAGGGCATGCACGAACCACTCCCAAATCTCATCAAACTCACATAATTCAATTCCACAAGCTAGAATTCATGAAAGGAAATAAGTATACATGCTTGAGAGACAATAACACTCAATATCAACACATAATTCATGTCTAATCATAAAAAACAATCATATCAAGCTTATATATTAACTTGGCATATAACTCCATAATTCTCAAGAATTACACATGAAATTCAAGTTTTGAACATGCAATCATACTTCTAGCACTAATATTCCAATCATCAAACTCAAATCATAAACCCTAGCTCCAAGAACTATATTCAAGATATCACATATATCATCATATATACCTTGAAATGAAAATAATGGAAGAAGATGATGCATATGGATGATCAAACTCCAAAACTCCTAATTTTCCTTGGAAAGAGTTGATGAATTTGATGAAATCTTCCTTTGCCTTCTTGATAAGTTTGGCTCGGTAGAGAGAATAAAGAATGGATGATGATTCTTGATGAGATGAAATGAAGAGCAAGGAAGAGATGCATATTGTGGGAAAAATTGTAATATTTATGATTAAATCCTCCAACTTCATAAGTCATGCAATTAAGTATATCAAGTTTGGAAAATGATCAATTAGGTCCAAAAGATTTTCATGCAATTGGGTCCTTAAAGAAAAGGAAATGAGCAATTAAGGACAATTATGCAATTAATACAAATTGGACAATTAACTCATGTGACAATTAAATTCCATTTATTCAATAATTCCCAAGTTGACACGTATTTCATATATTTCCACGTAGTCACGTCGAAAACAATTGATAGCAATTAATGTAACAAATTTAAATTAAATAAATGAAAATAATAAAATAAAATCCTAGCGCTCGAAACCCACACGTGTCGAACGTACCTGACTGTCTGAAAATCGGGGCGTTACAATTGTATTCTCAAGAAATTTAGATGTCGAGAGGATGAACGTCTTTTCGAGGCGATTAGGTGTTCAAAGGGAGGATTGTCATGCTAAATATCTGGGTCTACCGGCTGTTGTAGGTAAAACGAAGAAGGAGGTCTTTGCAGTCATTCGAGAGAAAGTGTGGAGTAAAGTTCAAGGCTGGTCCACAAAGTTTCTTTCACAAGCGGGTAGAGAGGTTCTGATAAAATCCGTGTTGCAGTTAATCCCTTCATACGCCATGAGCTGCTTCAAGCTCCCCGATACTTTGATTCGGGAAATCGAATCAATCATCTCAGATTTTTTCTGGAGCACGAATGGGACAAGTAAAATCCATTGGATTGCATGGAGAAAATTATGTCGATCGAAAGACGAAGGAGGACTAGGTTTTAGAGATTTAAAGGATTTCAATCGGGCATTGCTAGCTAACCAGGCATGGCGACTGATTACGGAGCCTCATAGTTTACTGAGTCAGGTCCTGAAGGCGAGGTACTTCCCGAGGTGTGACTTTCTCGATGCAGGGGCTGGATACAGACCTTCTTACATGTGGCGCAGCATTGTTCAGACTCAGGATATTATTAGGGCAGGCTCTCGATGGAGGGTAGGCTCGGGGTCCCGGATTAAAGTGTGGAAAGATGCATGGATCCCGAGATGGTGTGCCTCAAAACCATTTACTCCTTGCCCGGAAGGAGCAGAAAATATTAAAGTCAGGGAGCTGATGGTGAGAGGTGGAGAGACTTGGGATGAAGACCTTATCAGAGCATTATTCCTGCCATTGGATGTGGATTATATTCTAAGTGTCCCATTGGGAAAATCAAGGAACCGAGATATGTTGATTTGGCACCATAATTATAATGGGCGGTTCTGTAACGCCCCGACTTTTCGGACGTAAAGGTAGGGCGTATGTGTTTACCTAATTGCGCGAATTAATGGTTTTTACGTGTTTTATATTTAATTTTATTATAATTTTTATTATTTTATTATGTTATATTATATTATATTATTTTAATATTATTAATTTTATATAGATATGTCTCGTATATATATATATATATATATATATATATATATATATATATATATATATATATATATATATATATATATATATATATATATATATATATATATGTTTAATTACTTTATTATTAATTTAATGATTATGCTAATTATATGTTAAGTTAATTAATCATGTTTTAATTAATTAATTGATTATTCATATATATATATATATTTGTACGTACAATATATAATTATGCATGGGAATTTTATGATTTATGCATGAATTGTATGATTAAGTTTGTTCGTTTATTTTGTGCTTCGTTCTCTTATGAAATGATATCAAATTGCCACGAATTTGTAATATGTCGTACATATATGGGTTATGGACATGATTTTATGCTCAATTTATGTTTTCGAATTCATTTGGTTAGTTAACGAATTTAATTTGTTTCGAGGAACCAAAACGGGGGCTAACGAGCACTTAGCGTACCCTTGGTTCCGAATTTAATATCTTGAGCTCGGGAACTCGGATTCGAGTTCCGTCAACTCCGCTGAACTCGTAACGAAGATTCAAGTTTAGTAAACTTAGCCTTATAATTTTCCTAATTCATTTGAAACTCCGAAATCCAACCGAAAAACGAAACGGCATCCAACTTGACCTTGTTGCACTAATTCAGCCATAACTTGGCCAAACCACAACCAAATTAACCATGGTTTGATTCCTTTAAACCCTAACTCAACCACCTATCTAGATATTTCAAGCCTTGACCGAGATTATCATCACACAAACCCCAAACATCAGCCAAAGCTACTGTTTTCTCTCCAGTCCCGTAACCCTTCATCCCTTGGAGATTTTGGAGCTCAAATCTCCTCCAAACTTCAACCAATCATTAAGGTAAGTTAAGGGTTGTATTATATGATTAATTCTGATCATTTTTATCTTTCCATTCATGATTTTGAGAATGGTTCTTCATTTCTGAACTGTTTTTCCCGAAAATGTAGTTTTTGGGCAATTTCTTGATCTCCTTTGATTCTCAATGATTTTGATTGATTCCAAGCCTGAGATTAATTGTTTTAACATCCTCGTATCAATTATGATCTTTGCTTTCGTGTTTGTTGAGATATATATGAGATATCATTTATGAAATTTTCAGAAAATTCCACATGAAGGTCACGTATGCTTCCATGCCTTGATTGATCACTTTTGGAACTGATTTACTTGTTGAATTTGTGTTGTTTTGCTGCGTATTTGATGACCTTTTGGACCTGAACTGAGTCGTTTGAGCTGAGAGCAAGCATGCTCTGTTTTCCTCCAGTTTTGGCCCTGTTTTCTCACGCTGTGTTGCTGTCATTTCCTTCCTTCATTTGCTGTCAGTTTCATGGCTTTGTAATGTGTGTTTTATCTGAGTTCTTGCAACTCTTTTGTACCTTGGTTAGCCTCCTTTGTTGCCTGGTTTTCCTGCGTTTTTAGCTGCCCTGTTTCTGCGTCAGTTCTGTTAAAAACAGAGGCTGTTGCTGGTGCGCGACACGGGCGTGCCATTCCTGGCCGTTCCAGCGAGGAACGGGGGTGCAGTGATGGCCTGGACTTGCTGTACCGAGACACGGGGGTGTCTCGGCCTAAGCTTGGAGGGTGATACGGGGGTGTCACCCCGTTTTGCTTGAGCTTTTGCTGCGTGCCTTGGTCTGTTGCTGCTACTGTTTCTCTGCGTCTTCCTGCTGCTGCTGCTGCTGCTTATATGTTTTTATTTGTGTGTTTGTGTTGCTGCTTTTGCTGCTCTTCTTGTGCAGAGGTGTGTGTGTGTGTTATTGTGCATGCATGGCTTGTGTGTGTGCATGGCTTTGTGTATGTATTTACATGCATGTGTATGATATATATATATATATATATATATATATATATATATATTGTGTATAATATATTGTAGTATATTTCATGCATGGGTTATAATTATATATATGTAATATATAGTATATATATATTTATGCATGTAATATATAGTATAAATGCATGCATGAGTTTGTTGGTGTGTGTACGTGTATATATATGTATATATTATATATATATATTGTATAGTATTATATATATGATTATGCATATATATTATATTATATGTATATTTATTATATATTTTGAATATTAATTGATTTAATTTAATTTTAGAAATTAATTGATTTCCATTTCGCGTATTTAATTATCGACTTTTGATTGAACGTTTCAATTATTTATTTTATTCCTAAATGTGAATTTGAATATTATGTGTCATGCTTATTTAAGGAATGTTAGATTAATTGATATGCATTATGAATTATGAATTTATGAATTTATGAATATTATAAATGTTATGAATTTATGAAATTTATATGAATTTATGAACTTATGAAATTGAATGAAATCTATGAACGAATGATTTGATTATATGCTTTAAATTCTTTAATCGTGCACATGAACATTTTAATGATATAACATGATCATTTATGCATTCATGTCATGTTCACCTCATTGCCGAGCGTCATACGTGGTCATTGAGTCTCATACCTTTTCTTTTGCACAGATTCGGGTTGGGTCGGAGACGAGGGCGAGCATTGAGACGCTTGTGCCTTTATTTTGCTTTGGTAAAGGTGGGTTTTTCTTCTACTAGTTAAACAACCCTATAAACCCCTTATGTGCAAAGTTTTAAGCCAAAATAATATATTTATATAAATCGAGTCAATTTGGGTAAATGATTTCAAACGTATGACCCCTTTTTCTTATGAAACCCTACCTTATGTTTTGGCGAGATTGTATGTACGTTATGTTCACGGGCCCCGGGACTTAGTATATGTGGCTAACCGAGGAAGCAAGGGCTGGCGGGGATCCCATATACTAGTTCCAACCAAATTTACGACGATACGGACCTCGTTAGGAGTTTTGACGAGGAAACGCAGGTCGGGCTTTTGAGGATTCATGTACCTCACTAGCCATTATGTATGATCCGGTGGTCAGGTCTAGCTAACTTGTCCACCACCCGGAGGGAGAAGGTGTATATGTATGATTATGATCATTTTGTATGTGCACGAAAGATATGTGTGATAACCACTAATTATGATATGATTACACGAGGAGAAGGTTGGAGATTGTGCACGCTCACTCGCCGAGCTTAAACCCTTATGAACAATTATGAATGAATATGAACGTCGTAATCCCGTTGATGTTTTCTATTGTTTTAACCACTTGGTAAATTCCTTTCAAACTTCACACGGGATTAGGGCTTGCATGTATGTGTTTAATTTCTGCGATATTATATATCTTATGCTCCGTTTTTATACCCACCAGTCTCTTTTAGACTGAACCCGGTTGTTTTCAGCTGTTTTGTGCAGGTATAAGAGTGCTAGGCGGGAATACAATTCGTCTAGGTCTTGCATTCGTGTTTAGCACTTCTTCTCCGTCTCATATTCATACTCTTGTTACTACTTTTGTATTTGATCATAGTTTAGATTGGAGCGTTATGATTTTGTAGGCCGTGAGTGCCGTGGCATATTAGAATGCTTTTGTATACCTATTTTTGGAGCTTGTTAGCTCATTGTATATATGCTATGAAATTCTTGCTTCCGTGAATTTTATTTAACTCTGATTTTATGTTTCTTGAGTTGATTGGTTCAAGGGTTAGTCCCGCCTAGCATAGCGTGTGTGTTGTGTCCCCGTTCGCCGTGGATTTGGCACGTGTATGGACTTCCATTTCATATACGGGTCGGGTCTCGGTGCGGGGGATGTGGTACCTTACGCTCGGGTGCTACATCCTTAAGTGGTATCAGAGCTTAGGGTTGCAAAACCCGGGCTCTAGTGTCGTGTTGAGTCAGTTAGGTCGTTCGGCTTTAGGAACAACTTGTCAATGTGTTGCATATGCATTGTTTACGTACTTGTGTGCTCTAAATCTTGAATTTTGATCGAATTAATTGCACTTGCATGCATGGACTAAAAATAGCATGCATTTTAGTGTTTTTTGAACAGGATGCCTCCACGTAGACATCGTGAGAGATCTCCCGGACATCGTCGTCATCATGATCGATCCCCTACGCCTCCACCCCAACCACAAGCACCACCGATGGATATGGGGAATTTCATGGAAGCGGTTTTCAACTATGTAGAGCTTATAAGGGCTCAAGCTCACCCACCACAACCAGCAGAACAACAAGCTCCTCCACTAAACCATAACAATAGAGACCCGCATGGGGTGTTTCTGAGCTACAAACCCCCTCGATTTTCTGGTTCTATTGGCGATGCGGTCTCGGAGGGTTGGTTGATTCGATTAGAGAGGATATTTGGAGTCCGACAATTCACCACGCAAGAGAAGGCCCAATTTGCTATATTCCAACTGGATGGAGATGCATATGAATGGTGGGAACGAACAAGGGAGAAACTTGAGGTCGATGAAGAGGAAGTAACTTGGGAAGTCTTTAAAAGAGAATTCAGAGAATGCTTTGTGCCGGAGGTAGTGAGAGAGAGAAAGGAGCAAGAGTTCATGGATCTAAAGCAAGGAGCGCGTACGGTGACCCAATATCTCACAGTATTTAATAGACTTGGGAAATATGCTCCTCATGTCACCCGGGATGAGAAAAGGAAAGCAAGGAAATTCATTGCGGGGTTAAGACAGGAGTTGAGACACGGTCAGGCAGGTCACAATTTCGAGTCTTTTGCCGATACGGTACAGAGGGCTCTAGTTCAAGAAGAGGAGTATAAGAAGAAAGATCCGATTTTTAGGCCACTGATGGGGCGAGGTTCTGGAACAAGTTCGGGAAAGCGACCTATGGTTCAAGCTACTTCCCCTCCTAAGGGTCCGTTTAAAAAAGCCAAGAATGGGAGGACCAACTCCACCGGTTCCAATAGCTTTGCCTGCACCAACAAGGGATCGACAAGGTCCGAATGAAGCACGATTATCCAAGCCACCATGTACATATTGTGGAGGGCCAACTCACAATTATCACAAATGCTGGAAGAGGTTGGGTTTATGCCTAATATGTGGAAAAGCTGATCATAGGGCGGATACATGCCCCGACAAGAATCCGGGATTTAAAAAGGGAGTTCAAAGGCCAATGATTCAGGCTCGTGCTTACGCCCTCGAAGGTGAAGAGCAAGATGCAGAGATCGATCCCGCAGCTGTGGTAGAAGGTACCCTATGCATACATAACATGAGCATGCATACACTCTTTGATTCGGGTGTCACGCATTTCTTTATTTCTTGTGACTTAGTTGCTATTCTGTGCTTGCCTGTTATTTGCTTTTTCTTCTTGCTGTTTGGTGAGTTCGCCACTGGGTGGTAGTCTTCAGACAGATCAGTTGGTTTGGGAGTGTTCAGTTCTGATGGAAGGATAAGTTGTGGTAATCTTCATCGATGACATCTTAGTTTATTCGAGAACTCCGGAGGATCGTGCCAGGCATCTCAGGATTGTGTTGGATACCTTAAAAGAGCATCGGTTGTAAGCTAAGTTTAGCAAAGGCGAGTTTTGGATTGATCAGATAGCATTTCTGGGTCTTATTATTTCAAGGAAGGTGAGGATGTGTGTTGATGCAGAATGGAAGAGTAATCGCCAATGCCTCAAGGAAATTGAAAAGAACATGAACAGGACTACCCCAGTCATGATTTGGAGTTAGTAGCAGTGATCTTTGCTTTGGGTAAGTGGAGACACTATCTTTATGGAATTCCGTTCGAGGTCTTTTCTGATTACAAGAGTCTCCAATACTTGTTCACACATAAGGAATTGAACAAGAGATAACGGCGTTGGATGGAACTTTTGGCGGATTATGAGTGTACAATCCGATACCATCCCGACAAAGCCAATTTGGTCGCGGATGCACTTAACAGGAAAACTAGTGTGTCCAAAGTGAAAGTGGAAATTGGAGATGAGAATGAGTTGTTCAGACTGAGGGCTAGGGTTCGGAATATTACAGTTCGACCAGATTTTAAACAGAAGTTATTTGATACTCAGAGGATTGATCCCGAGGTTCAGAAATTAGCTGGGAAAGCTCGAGCTGATTCAGAATGCCCGTTTGGGTTTGATGATACGGGACTTCTAAGATTCAAGAATAGAGTTGTTGTCCCGGAAGAGTTAAAAAGGATTATTCTTGAGGAAGCCCATCGGTCAGGGTATTCGTTACATCCCGTAGGAACAAAAGGTATAAGGATCTTAAGCAATTCCATGGATGGAATGGATTGAGAACGGGATGTTGTCAACTTTGTGAAACATTGCAGGACTTGTCAAGTGATTAAGGCAGAACATCAAAAGCCATCGGGGCTACTTCGTTCATTGCCTATCCCGGAGTGGAAATGGGAACAAATAGCCATGGATTTTGTTTCGGGATTACCAAGAGTGAGAATAGGTTTCGATGGAATTTGGGTTATCGTGGACAGGTTGACGAAGTCAGCTCATTTTCTTACTATCAGGATGTCCGATAAAGTGAGTAAGTTGGCCAAGAGATACAATGATGAGATTGTCAGTCTTCATGGTGTACCTGTTAGTATTGTCTCGGATCGGGATCCCAGATTTACTTCAAGGTTATGGCAAGAATTGCAGAAGTGTTTGGGAACAAGGCTTCAATTCAGCACAGCTTTCCATCCTCAGACCGACGGACAATCAGAAAGGTTGATTAAGTATCTGGAGGATCTGTTGAGAGCATGTGCATTGGACTTGCCTCCGAATTTAACTGGAATTCATAACCTGTTTTATGTTTCACAGCTCCGAAAGTACTATCGAGATGAGTCCGAGGTTCTACCGGTTGAAGAAGTGGAATTAGAACCGGATCTCACCTTCGTTCAGAAGCCGATTAAGATAGTGGATCGAAAGTTTCAGGAACTTCGAAATCGGCGGATTCCACGAGTCAAGGTTCTTTGGAGAAGTGATAAAACCGAAGAGGCTACGTGGGAGACGGAGGATAAGATGAAAAGGTTTCACCCCGAGTCGTTTCCGAGCGAGCAGTGAATCCGAGGACGGATTCTTTTAAGGGGGAGAGATTGTAACGCCCCGACTTTTCGGACGTAAAGGTAGGGCGTATGTGTTTACCTAATTGCGCGAATTAATGGTTTTTACGTGTTTTATATTTAATTTTATTATAATTTTTATTATTTTATTATGTTATATTATATTATATTATTTTAATATTATTAATTTTATATAGATATGTCTCGTATATATATATATATATATATATATATATATATATATATATATATATATATATATATATATATGTTTAATTACTTTATTATTAATTTAATGATTATGCTAATTATATGTTAAGTTAATTAATCATGTTTTAATTAATTAATTGATTATTCATATATATATATATATTTGTACGTACAATATATAATTATGCATGGGAATTTTATGATTTATGCATGAATTGTATGATTAAGTTTGTTCGTTTATTTTGTGCTTCGTTCTCTTATGAAATGATATCAAATTGCCACGAATTTGTAATATGTCGTACATATATGGGTTATGGACATGATTTTATGCTCAATTTATGTTTTCGAATTCATTTGGTTAGTTAACGAATTTAATTTGTTTCGAGGAACCAAAACGGGGGCTAACGAGCACTTAGCGTACCCTTGGTTCCGAATTTAATATCTTGAGCTCGGGAACTCGGATTCGAGTTCCGTCAACTCCGCTGAACTCGTAACGAAGATTCAAGTTTAGTAAACTTAGCCTTATAATTTTCCTAATTCATTTGAAACTCCGAAATCCAACCGAAAAACGAAACGGCATCCAACTTGACCTTGTTGCACTAATTCAGCCATAACTTGGCCAAACCACAACCAAATTAACCATGGTTTGATTCCTTTAAACCCTAACTCAACCACCTATCTAGATATTTCAAGCCTTGACCGAGATTATCATCACACAAACCCCAAACATCAGCCAAAGCTACTGTTTTCTCTCCAGTCCCGTAACCCTTCATCCCTTGGAGATTTTGGAGCTCAAATCTCCTCCAAACTTCAACCAATCATTAAGGTAAGTTAAGGGTTGTATTATATGATTAATTCTGATCATTTTTATCTTTCCATTCATGATTTTGAGAATGGTTCTTCATTTCTGAACTGTTTTTCCCGAAAATGTAGTTTTTGGGCAATTTCTTGATCTCCTTTGATTCTCAATGATTTTGATTGATTCCAAGCCTGAGATTAATTGTTTTAACATCCTCGTATCAATTATGATCTTTGCTTTCGTGTTTGTTGAGATATATATGAGATATCATTTATGAAATTTTCAGAAAATTCCACATGAAGGTCACGTATGCTTCCATGCCTTGATTGATCACTTTTGGAACTGATTTACTTGTTGAATTTGTGTTGTTTTGCTGCGTATTTGATGACCTTTTGGACCTGAACTGAGTCGTTTGAGCTGAGAGCAAGCATGCTCTGTTTTCCTCCAGTTTTGGCCCTGTTTTCTCACGCTGTGTTGCTGTCATTTCCTTCCTTCATTTGCTGTCAGTTTCATGGCTTTGTAATGTGTGTTTTATCTGAGTTCTTGCAACTCTTTTGTACCTTGGTTAGCCTCCTTTGTTGCCTGGTTTTCCTGCGTTTTTAGCTGCCCTGTTTCTGCGTCAGTTCTGTTAAAAACAGAGGCTGTTGCTGGTGCGCGACACGGGCGTGCCATTCCTGGCCGTTCCAGCAAGGAACGGGGGTGCAGTGATGGCCTGGACTTGCTGTACCGAGACACGGGGGTGTCTCGGCCTAAGCTTGGAGGGTGACACGGGGGTGTCACCCCGTTTTGCTTGAGCTTTTGCTGCGTGCCTTGGTCTGTTGCTGCTACTGTTTCTCTGCGTCTTCCTGCTGCTGCTGCTGCTGCTTATATGTTTTTATTTGTGTGTTTGTGTTGCTGCTTTTGCTGCTCTTCTTGTGCAGAGGTGTGTGTGTGTGTTATTGTGCATGCATGGCTTGTGTGTGTGCATGGCTTTGTGTATGTATTTGCATGCATGTGTATGATATATATATATATATATATATATATTGTGTATAATATATTGTAGTATATTTCATGCATGGGTTATAATTATATATATGTAATATATAGTATATATATATTTATGCATGTAATATATAGTATAAATGCATGCATGAGTTTGTTGGTGTGTGTACGTGTATATATATGTATATATTATATATATATATATTGTATAGTATTATATATATGATTATGCATATATATTATATTATATGTATATTTATTATATATTTTGAATATTAATTGATTTAATTTAATTTTAGAAATTAATTGATTTCCATTTCGCGTATTTAATTATCGACTTTTGATTGAACGTTTCAATTATTTATTTTATTCCTAAATGTGAATTTGAATATTATGTGTCATGCTTATTTAAGGAATGTTAGATTAATTGATATGCATTATGAATTATGAATTTATGAATTTATGAATATTATAAATGTTATGAATTTATGAAATTTATATGAATTTATGAACTTATGAAATTGAATGAAATCTATGAACGAATGATTTGATTATATGCTTTAAATTCTTTAATCGTGCACATGAACATTTTAATGATATAACATGATCATTTATGCATTCATGTCATGTTCACCTCATTGCCGAGCGTCATACGTGGTCATTGAGTCTCATACCTTTTCTTTTGCACAGATTCGGGTTGGGTCGGAGACGAGGGCGAGCATTGAGACGCTTGTGCCTTTATTTTGCTTTGGTAAAGGTGGGTTTTTCTTCTACTAGTTAAACAACCCTATAAACCCCTTATGTGCAAAGTTTTAAGCCAAAATAATATATTTATATAAATCGAGTCAATTTGGGTAAATGATTTCAAACGTATGACCCCTTTTTCTTATGAAACCCTACCTTATGTTTTGGCGAGATTGTATGTACGTTATGTTCACGGGCCCCGGGACTTAGTATATGTGGCTAACTGAGGAAGCAAGGGCTGACGGGGATCCCATATACTAGTTCCAACCAAATTTACGACGATACGGACCTCGTTAGGAGTTTTGACGAGGAAACGCAGGTCAGGCTTTTGAGGATTCATGTACCTCACTAGCCATTATGTATGATCCGGTGGTCAGGTCTAGCTAACTTGTCCACCACCCGGAGGGAGAAGGTGTATATGTATGATTATGATCATTTTGTATGTGCACGAAAGATATGTGTGATAACCACTAATTATGATATGATTACACGAGGAGAAGGTTGGAGATTGTGCACGCTCACTCGCCGAGCTTAAACCCTTATGAACAATTATGAATGAATATGAACGTCGTAATCCCGTTGATGTTTTCTATTGTTTTAACCACTTGGTAAATTCCTTTCAAACTTCACACGGGATTAGGGCTTGCATGTATGTGTTTAATTTCTGCGATATTATATATCTTATGCCCCGTTTTTATACCCACCAGTCTCTTTTAGACTGAACCCGGTTGTTTTCAGCTGTTTTGTGCAGGTATAAGAGTGCTAGGCGGGAATACAATTCGTCTAGGTCTTGCATTCGTGTTTAGCACTTCTTCTCCGTCTCATATTCATACTCTTGTTACTACTTTTGTATTTGATCATAGTTTAGATTGGAGCGTTATGATTTTGTAGGCCGTGAGTGCCGTGGCATATTAGAATGCTTTTGTATACCTATTTTTGGAGCTTGTTAGCTCATTGTATATATGCTATGAAGTTCTTGCTTCCGCGAATTTTATTTAACTCTGATTTTATGTTTCTTGAGTTGATTGGTTCAAGGGTTAGTCCCGCCTAGCATAGCGTGTGTGTTGTGTCCCCGTTCACCGTGGATTTGGCACGTGTATGGACTTCCATTTCATATACGGGTCGGGTCTCGGTGCGGGGGATGTGGTACCTTACGCTCGGGTGCTACAGGTTCTCCGTTCGTAGTGCTCATAAAGTTGCTCTCTCCCTACTGCACATGGATGAGGCCTCAAGCTCTGGGAGTGGTGGGTCTTTGGGGTTTTTATGGAATGCGAAAGTTCCGCCAAAGGTGAAAATGTGTTGTTGGCGTATTTGCAAGGAAGCATTCCCAAACGCAGAGAATTTGAGGAAACGAGCTTGTGGGGAAGGGCTGGTGTGCTCTTTTTGTAGAACCGAACGAGAAGACGCTTGTCACGTCTTTCTTGAGTACCCATCAGCTCGTATCACATGGGCGATGAGCAATCTACCTTGGGCAGTTATAAGGACATGGAGAGGGAGCTCAGAAGGATGGATGAGGGCGGTGACGAGTAGGCTTTGTGAGAAGGATTCAACTTTATTTTTGTTTATCGTGTGGTCAATATGGTGGAACAGGAATAGGATGCTCATGGAAGGTGAACATCTTTCACCACTATCGCTCATCCGTTATACTCGATCTTACTGGCAGTCCTACGGGGAGGTGGAGGTGGAAAGCCACACAGTTATTGTGGCAAATAGTTTGCCGGCGAGGTGGCAACCCCCGGTGGTACCTCACGTGAAATTAAATTTCGATGGAGCTTTATTTGAAAGGGACAAACAGTTTGGGGTAGGGGTTGTAGCACGAAACGATAAGGGTGATGTTGTGGGTTGGATTTCGAGGTCGGGTATATTTAACCCAGAGGTAGTCGAGATCTTTGCCGCGCTCGAAGCCATAAAGCTGGCTGTCAGGAGGGGCTGGTCTCATGTGGAACTCGAGGGAGATGCGCTAAACGTTATCAATAAACTCAAAGATGACCTCCCAGATTGCTCCACAGGTGGTGCTATTATTGAAGATATTAGGGAAATTCTATCTCTTATTCCTGTTGTCTCTATTAAGTGTATTCGTAGAATAGGAAACAAGGTAGCACACAGCCTAGCTAGGAACGCCTCTGGTTTTCATGAAGGGGACTTCGATATCCCTGATCATACTTTGGCATTTGTAATGTCAGACACTTCTTTTGAGTAATAATATTGGTTCTTGTTCAAAAAAAAAAAAAAAGAGAGAATTCAAATCAAAAGGAACTGTATCGTGGATCATAATTATCGTGATTTTCATCTAATATTAATCACCAAAAAATATGCAAACTTATGGAAAAAAAGTTCTGGATTTTGATGAAGAAGTCCGAATCAAAAAGAACTGTACGTGGATCTTGCAAAACAGGAGGTTATCTTTCATGAAATTCCAAATTCTCTCTCTCTCTCTGAAAGAAGACCCAGCAACGCACGCAAGAGATTGCAACGTTGATCCGACGGTGGAGAACACAGTTCCACCGTTGGATCGACCCAAATCTATTTCTATTTTACCTTCTCAGATTTGTTCATCGAAATCCGCTTAGATTTGCTGCCACTCTCGTGGATTTATCGTAAGTTTCATCGGTTTTCTTCCAGATTCATTGGCGTCTTCCCAGATCTAGTGGATTTCTCTGGTTTACAACCGTTTTCCTTATCTGTTTTTTCTTTTCGTTATGTTTTATTTCGTTTCTTCCCTATGGAAGCTTTATCTCTTCCGTATGGAAGTTTTGTCCCTTCCATATGGACTTTTAGTTTTATGTTTTTCTGTGTTTTTTCCGTGCAACTTTCTGGCCGAGTTCTCTGCTGTAGGCCAACCTATTTGTTCTTAGTTTTATGTTTTTCAGTGTTTTTTCCGTGCAACTTTCTGGCCGAGTTCTCTGCTGTAAGCCAACCTATTTGTCTCAATCCGAAGGAAAAGCGGCTACGGATCTTCAGCCAGAGCAGATCGAGATCCACTTGAAAGGAACAATCATCAAAGAGTTCTTTTCTTTTATTAATTGTGATGCTAATATAATAGCTCACAAATCTGTTGAAATTGCGGCTTCGGCCTGCGTTAATGTTTCTATTGTTGCTTCTTGTATTTTTCTCGTTGTTTCTCATGAGTTGCTATAATATTCCCCTTTGAGGGTTTTGGTTGTCAAAAAAAAAAAATTAGAAAACAAATAACGGATAAGTTATCTAGACATAATTTTGCTTAGTTTCCGTACTAAAATACTTTTAGTGGTGAATATACAGATATAGTAAAAAATGAAAGACAAGGTGCACAATTGTGAAATGTATATATTGGCTGACTTAAGGGGGAATATTTGAAAACTCCCCATGGGTTTGAAAACTTCCTTTTAACTCCCCATTTTCAAATATATCATTTGGGGTTTTAGATACGCGATTCTGGTATTTAGATACGATTCTGGGATTTAGATACGCGATTCTGGTATTTAGATACGTGATTTTTTCCTTGTATTTCAAATACATCATTTGGGGTTTTAGATACACGATTCTTGAGTTTTAATACATCATTTTTTAAAATGGGGAGCTAAAAGGAATTGGACTTATCATTTGGGGAGTTTTCTGGAATTCCCCGCTGACTTAATTGGTGAATCTAATGAGTTGTACTCGAAATGTTTAGTTTTACACTTTTACTACTTTAGTGATGTTACAAATAATTGACAGTTCTATTGATTTTATTTTAGTTTATTTCCTATTATGTTATCATAGCTATTAAATATATAAATACTAGTATAAGTCCCGTCGGATCGCACAAAATGTTTAATAGTATATAAATATTTATGAGTGGAAATTATACATATAACAAAAAAAAAAAATTATGAATTATTGATATGTGGATAACAAAATAGTCAAAATTAAATATATATTTCTAAATTAGAAATAGATGAATATCTAATTAAATTCATATATATAAAACACTCGGATAACATAAAATATAAATGATTAATATGCATTTTGGAATGGTGCAGATGGAAACAATAAGAATGTTAAAAATAAAAAAGTTAAAATAATGACAATCTAAAACTCAACAAACTTCTCTCAAGTCTCTATACAACAATAAGATTTAAATAATTGTAAAAAAAATCAAATCAAACAAATAATAATTCCATCCTAACATGAAAAACCGCATAAATATGTTTAAGAAGCATCTTAGGAGGTGAACATAAATGTCATTGCTCATATTCAAAAAACTCCTAGGGGACTGATCTCTCCAGCCAAACAAAAATAACAAAGAAAATAATTTTAAAAAAATGCAAATTTGATCCTTTAACTTTCTTTGGCACTTCATTTTTCTTTTTTTTCTCCCCTCTATGTTATTGTTTTCCACAGTTTCTTTCTTCTTATTTCTCCCACGTATCCAAAGAAAGTGAGGAAAAAATAAAGATTTTTCTTTTTTTTTTTTCCCAAATTGACGTACCTCAAAATTATGTTGTGTCTTCTTTTTTCTAAGTTTTATGATTTCGTGTTGTACTAAGGGACGTTTGTAAATTCTACTTAAAACAAAACTGAAAATTGTAAAAAATTTGCAATAGTAAATGTCACGTCTCGTCCGTCCGGCTATATAGGTATGATGTCACGTGTCAGTTTAATTACGTATTTGTGCTATTTTAATTTAATTATATGATTTAAGTGTGAATTTATTTGAATTAATTGTTTCAATTACTTTTAAATGTTTACTTTAAATTATGATTATATACTTATGATTGTAAAATAGTGAATTTTATGTCGGGAATGTTAATTGAATGATATGATAGGTTTTATGTGTTAATGTGGACCTAATTGCATTTTATTTAAAAGTTGTGGACGTAACTGATATTTTTAAAAATATCATTTTGTCGTGTCGTAGAAATTAGGTTTAGGACCTATTTGGAACTTTTTAAAAGTTAATTGTAATTAGGACGTTTTTAAGGCCATTTCAGTCACTTTGTAACGCCCCGGTTCCGGATGAACAGGTAAGCACGCCACGTGTGAGTTTGTGAGCGTAAGGAATTTATTTTAATTCTTTAAATTTCTATTTTCCTACATAACAACATAATTTTTATAAATTTCATATCATTATATTTATGTGAATTATATGAATTTATATAATTTGCGAATTTATTTCATGACTTGGAAAATAATTGTTACGTGAAATATTTACCGGAAGTGATTTAATTGTTAAATTGTCACTACATGATCATTATTTAAAATTCAAGGACTGGATTGCATAATATTTCTTGGACTTAATTGGATTAATTGTCAAACCTTTATCCTTGATTTCATGACTTACAAACTTGAGGGACTAAGTTGCAATTTGTGGCATTTCACCAAATTCAAAAATGGTGAATCACGTTAAAATGGCTTCTCCATGTTTCCAAGATCATTTCATCAAAAATCACAAACATATTTGCTTCTTTCTTGCTCTCGGTTCATCTAAGGAGAAAAGGGAAAGAGATTTCATCAAATTCAATCAAGTTTTCAAGAAAAAATCAACTTTGAAGCTCAAGTTTCCATTTTCATCATCTTCTTCCATTTATTTTCTTCAAGGTATATGTGTGTGCTTCTATGTGATTCTTGATCATTTATATGGAGGCTAGGGTTTATGATTTTATGGAAAATATGGATTATATGTTGTGTGCTACTTGAATATGTGATTATAACTTGATTGGAAGCATGAATTCATGGAAAATTTGAGGTTATATGAGGAACTCTTGCATGAACTTGAAACTCTTGATTCTTGTTGATCATGTAGGATTTAAGTGTTTATGGAATATTATTGCATATTAAACATGTATGCATGTTGTTGCCCAGAAATTCTTGCATTTTGATGTGTAAAACTTTGTGTTTGGGTTGGGTTGTGTACCGCTTCTGCTCTGTTTTTTCAAGTTGCAGAAGCTGGGAACGGTCCTTCCCGCTTCAATACATTATGGGAACGGTCCTTCCCATGCTTTTGAATTAAAACCGGTGAACGGCAGTTCCCATTTTGGCCTTTGGCCGAAAGGGTCGTTCCCAGCTAAACGTGCCTTTTAATTTTATAAAACGCAGGGGCGTTTTCGGAGGGCATGGGAACGACCCTTCCCATTTTGAACTGGGCACCGGAACGGCCGTTCCCAGCTCTCTGGCAGAATAAAAGCTACTACCTAAAAATGTGATTTTGGGATTTTAATCCAATCACTTCTTTGATCCCAAATTGCTATTATATGATTGATTACATGCTAAAACAAGATGTTTTCATGCTACATTGTACATTGCTCGTCACGTCGTTGCATTTTCGCCGTTCGTCATATTTGGTCCATTTTGAGTCAAGTCTCATGTATACACATCTTGATTGCACAGATCATGAGGCCGTAGATGAGGAGCAGGCACCCTAGAGTATATCCTTGTCTTATTTTGTCACACAGGTGAGGCTTTGTTCTAGTTACATAGAACCCTTTATAACCCTTATGTGGAATTTCGGCCAAAACCTATTATAATTATAAACGTTTTTTCAAAACGATAAATGATTTCAAGCAAACCATGATTGTTCATGATTCAAGCATGTTTTGGCGAGTACCATGATTGCACTTTGGGCCCGATGGTAGTGCCTTGAGCCAACCGGGAAAGCAAGGGCTGATGGGTAACTCTTGTGCTATCCTCACCAATTTGGGATCACCCCCGAAGCCACCAGGAGGTTTGGTGGTGGAAGGAGTCCCGTGCGTGGGAGTCATGTTCCCGATGTACACCATGTCGTGGATGGTTGGGCCTTGCAAACCCACCATCACCCGGAGGAAGAAGGATTCATGAAATTGCTAATTGATCGCACTAATTGAATTGCATGATCACGTGTTAATTAATCAAGCAAGCATGTATTGTTCACGTCTGGTGTAAAGGTTGGAGAATTGCCCTCACTTGCCGGGCCACGTATTGAATGAAATTGATTAAACGAAATATTAAACATGATAGTTGTAATCTCGGGCAAAGAATAGTTGATTCTTGAAACTTATATTCTTTCATTTCCAAATCTTTACCCGAGGCTACAACTTGCATGTGACGTGTTATATATATTTATACCCCTCACTCAGTCTTCGGTAGACTGACACCCTCACTTTTCAGGTACACCCGGTCATGCTACGGGAGTCTGAGTCATGTTTTTATTTTGGCCGAGACTAGCATCGCATATTCCATGTATTGATGTTCCCGGATTTATTATGCTATGATTACTATTATCTTTTGGAAACTTATACATGTATGATCTATAGGAGATGATAATGTATTGATACATGTTGGTACCTATTAGTACTTATACTTTTAATGTATATGATGTAAATATGGTACCTATAAGTAATGATCATACAATGCTCCCGCTTTTGGATTTTCATGTCTTGGATTTGTTTAACTTGGGGTGTAGTCCCGCCTAGCTAGATTGTTTCTTGCTTGTCACCCGTTCGCTATATGTAACGACCTAACTTTTCCGTATTTTAAAATGACGTATGTGTTTACTAATTTGCGCGAATTAATTGGCTATATGTGTTTTCTATATTTAAATTTCATTGTTCAATTGGTAAATGTGTGATTAATTGAAATATATGTAATAATTGAATTGGAATAATATGAATAATTTGTGTGTTCCTTAATTACGTGTTGAAATTATTTAATTGTTTAATTAATCATTTCTGATAATTACTATTTGTAATTTTCATTAATTTCTCCATTATATGCATTTCGTTATATATTTATTAAATATTTATAAATGGATTCTTAAATTTTATGTGAATTTTGAATTATATGAATTCTTGAACGATATGCATTTATGTGAGAAGTTACGCGCCGTTACTATATGAAATGAATTCGGAATTTTGTGAAAATCTAATATGTTGGAGTTATGTGTGTCATGAACATGTATTTATGCTCGTTTTACATTTTCAGATTCGTTTGTTTGTGTTTTAAATTTATTTGGTAAGATTGGAACCAAACCGGGGGCTAACGAGCACTTAGCGCACCCTTGGTTCCGTATGTGATATCTTGCGCTCGGGAACTCGGAATCGAGTTTCGTCAATTCCGTTGAATTCGTAACGAAAATTCAGGTTCAATAAACTTAGCCTCATATTTTTCTAAGACCATTTGGCACCCCGAAATTCAACCGAAACATGCAATGTTCGCCAAATCTGCCACATTTTACTAAAAGAGCCATAATTTATTCAAACCTTGACCAAATTAACCATGGTTTGAGGCATTGGAAACCTAACTCAACCCCTTATCTGAACCTTACCTCCCTCAACCGAACCAACCCTCACAAACAAGAGAAATATCAGCCCTAAGTCCCTGCTCCAGTTCCATTCCCGTAACCTTACCAAAGCTTGGAGATTTAAGCTCAAATCTCTTCCATCTTCCATCCAATTCACAAGGCGAGTTTAGGGTTGTAATATACATCCATTATGAGTCATTTTGATCCATTCATCCCCAATTTTGAGCATGTTTTCATGGGTTTATGGTTGACTTGAGAAATAGTTAGGTTATGAGCATATATGTTGATCTCTTCCATTCCTTGATGAATTCGGTTGATTCCAAACATGAATATGATTGTCTTAACTTCCTATTTTCATCTATGATCCTGTATTTGATGGTGGTTGAGGGTTTAATGAGTTATCATTATGGGGTTCGAAAGAAATAGCATGAAATGATCTCTAACATCTCTTTCTCACGTATGCCTTGCTTTGGTGCATGTTTGGATGTTGTTTTGGGACCTAATTGATGCATATTTATTGCCTAAATGGAGCTGATCATGTTAGCATCTTGTTGGTCTTGGCTTTGGATCGTTTTCCCCTGTTTTTGGTTCAGTTTGCTGTGTGATTTCCTGTTACGCGCAGGGTCGCGCCCGCTACCGTAAACGCACGTAATTCAGTCGCGCCCGCGACTGAAAATGAGGCTGCTTACGTATTATGGAAAAATTGATCAGAAAATTCAGATTTTAATGGGTAGCGGCTGCTACCATTTCATGAAGAAAATGGGTCGCGCCTGCGACCCTGTTCAGTTCTGCATGAGTTTCAGTTTTCCATTCTAATGCATGGCTTTTTAATTGCTTCCTAAATTCCTTCTTTGCATGCATGGCTTTGATTATATATATATACGTATATGTTTGCATGCATTATGCATTTAATTTCATTTGTTTGGTTTAAAATGCATGCATAATTATTCATGTTGTTGTAAATTGCATGCTATGGTACGTACTCATTACATTGCATGCTTAATTGTTGCATGTTTGTTAATAAATGCATGCAATGCTGTATTATATATATATATATATAATTAGATTGATGTATATATCATTATATATTATTTAATGCATGTTTAATGTTATATATATATTTAATTATAGTTTAATTTATTTAAATTTTAGAATTTAATTGTTATTTATTTTGTGTTATTTAATTTTCGAACATGACTTGGATGTGTTTATTTACCTATTTTCTAATTGGGAACATGTTTTACTACGTGTTATAATTGTTATTTGAAATTCTTGAATCAATTTGATTTAAATGTGAAGATTATGAACTTGAATGGACATAAATGTTTCTTGAAATGAATGTTTATATGTCTTTAAGACATTAAATGATATCCAGGCAGAGACGTGGCTTAAAGAGACGTGGCTTAAAGAGGTAGAGAGGATTTGGCAGCTTATTCCTTGTGACACTCAGGAGAAAGCCCGTTGCACTATTACTCTGATTCAGGGTGAGGCTTACTCCTGGTGGGAGAGTACTCAGATTGTTTTAGAGGCTGTCGGGGAAGCTATTACCTAGGAGGTGTTTGTCCGGGAGTTTAGAAACAAATTCATTCCACCAGCTTCTCTCACCCGCAGGTTGAGGGAGTTCACTGAACTCAAGCAAGGAGGGAGATCTGTTGCAAAGTACATCGCGGAGTTTGAGAGATTATCTCGCTATGCACCCTATATAGCGAATGATAACTTCCACAAGGCGATGCAGTTTGTACAAGGACTTAGGCCCGATATCCAGATTGCCTTGGAAGCTGTTAATACGAGTACCTGGGCAAAAGCTACTACTAAAGCCTTGAAGGTCGAAGATTCAGCAAATGCACGAAGGCCTATTCCTCGTGGTAGACAGTCTTCAGGCTCAGGTTTAGGACAGGGTTCGCGCTCCGGAAGGTGGCCTATGTCTTACTCTGCACCACCAGCACAGAAAGGGCCCGGGAAGAAGTTCAAAACAGTGGGACCATCTCAGAAAATTCCACGGGGGACCTGCTTTACCACCCCCACCTCAGAAACCAGGTTGTACCTACTGTGGATTGCCTACACACACTTATGATGGATGTAGGCATCGGTTGGGATTGTGTTTGATCTGTGGGAGCAACGAGCACAGGGTAGATGGTTGTCCAGATCGTCGGGGATCCACCGCCTGGGGATCAGAGACCACTTGTGAGAGCTCGGGCTTATGCTTTGGCTGGAGAGGAGCAATATGCAGAGATTGACCCTGCTACAGTCATTGAAGGTACTATCTGCATTCATGGCACGAACACCTATACCTTATTTGATCCAGGAGCTACACACTCCTTTCTTGCGCATTCTATTGCTATTACTTTATCTTTGCCTGCTATGTGCTCTACTGTGCCTATGTAGTTAGTTCTCCTTTTAGTAGTAGATGAGAGACGGATCAGGTATACCGGGATGTTCCAATGAAGATTGAGGGTCGAGAGTTTCTGACAGATTTCATTGTAATACCGATGGAGAGATATGGTTCTATTCTGGGGATGGATTGGTTATACAAGCATTGTGCTACCGTGGATTGTCGGGCAAAGAAAGTACAGTTGGGTTCAGAAGCTACTACAGGTTGGAGTTCAAAAACAGTACCTCTACTTTCCTTCTCTGAGGCTCGGAAATTGGTTAAAGGTGGGGCTACGGGATTCATTGCTTATATTCTAAATAAGCCCAAAGATCAGGTTAAGTTGGAAGACACAGAAGTGGTAAAGGATTTCCCTGAGGTATTTCCAAAGAAATGGGATTCCTTGCCTCCTGAACGAGAGATCGAGTTCGTGATTGACTTATATCCGAATGCAGAGCCTTACTCAAAGACTCCATATCGGATGGCTCGAGCTAAATTAAAAGAGTTAAAGTTTCAGCTTGAGGCATTGTTAGAAGTTGGGTATATCCGGCCGAGTTCTTCTCCTTGGGGTGCACCGGTTTTATTTGTAAAGAAAAAGGACGGGACTTTGAGGATGTGCATTGATTATCGGGAGTTGAATAGGATGACTATCAAGAACAAGTATCCTCTTCCACATATTGAGGAATTATTTGATATACTTCAGGGTTCCAAAGTTTATTCGAAGCTTGACTTAAGACAGGGGTACTATCAGCTGCGAATCCGACAGAGGATATTCCAAAGACGGGATTCAATACTCGGTACGGAGCATTATGAGTTCGTGGTTATGCCATTTGGATTAACTAATGCCCCTGCAGCTTTCATGGACATGATGCACCGGATTTTTAGGCCTTTCCTCGATAAATTTGTGGTAATCTTCATTGATGACATTTTGGTGTTTTCAAAATCTGCCGAGGAGCATGCAAGACATCTCAAGCTCGTTTTACAGACTTTAAAGGAACATCAGTTGTTTGCTAAATTCAGTCAGTGTGAATTTTGGATAGATCGGGTTTCTTTCTTGGGTCATGTGATATCAGGAAAAGGTTTGGAAGTCGATCCCTCGAAAATTGAGGCTGTGTTAAAATGGGAGGAACCAAAGAATGCCTCGGAGATTAGAAGTTTCTTAGGATTGGCTGGATATTATAGAAGGTTTGTTCAGGATTTTTCCAAGATTGCTGCTCCGTCAACCCGATTAACAACGAAGGATGTCAAGTTTGTGTGGGATGAAAAGTGTGATCAAAGCTTTAATTTCTTGAAAGAAAAGTTGGTCTCAGCTCCGGTGTTAGCACTTCCTGAAGGCTCAGAAGAGTATGCAGTTTATACTGATGCCTCAAGGAAGGTTGGGGTTGTGTGTTGACTCAAAAGGGAAAGATGATTGCTTATGCTTCACGAAAGCTAAAGGATTATGAGAAGAATTATCCTACACACGACTTGGAGCTCGCCGCCGTGATTTTTGCTCTCGGGAAATGGAGACACTACTTATACGGGATATCTTTTGAGATTTTCACCGACCACAAGAGCCTCCAGTATTTATTCATGCGGAAATACTTAAATATGGGGCAACGGCATTGGATGGAAAAATTGGAAGATTGTGATTACACGATCAGGTACCATCCAGGGAAAGCCAACGTGGTCGTTGATGCACTTAGCAGGAAGGCGAGTGTATCAAATTTGGAAATAAAGGAAAGTGACTAAATTGCCCCGATTATCTTAAAAGCTCGGGTTTCTAATATTACAATTTAGCCAGAATTGAAGTATCAATTAGTTGAAGCTCAGAACAATGATCCGGAAGTACAGAAATTGGTAAGTAAGGCAAGAAATGATCCGGAAAGTCCTTTTGGGTTTGATGAGACCGGTTTGCTTCGGTTTAAAAATAGAGTGGTCGTGCCTGAAGAATTGAAACGGGTCTTGCTGGAAGAAGCTCACAAGTCAGCTTATTTTATCCACCCGGGAGGAAATAAAATGTATAAGGATTTGAAACAATATTATTGGTGGAAAGGATTAAAGAAAGACGTTGCCGAGTATGTGAAACATTGCTTGACTTGTCAGAAAGTAAAAGCTGAGCATCAGAAACCTGTGGGACTTCTATAGCTGTTACCTATTCCCGAATGGAAGTGGGAACAAGTAACCATGGATTTCGTGTCCGGATTACCGAAGGTGAAAGGTGGGTTTGATGGTATTTGGGTAATTGTGGACCGATTCATGAAGTCTACACAGTTTCTACCTGTCCGGATGTCCTATAAAATTCTGAAGTTAACCGAGATATACAACAGAGAAATTATCCGACTTCATGGGATTCCAGTTAGTATAGTTTCGGACAGAGACCCGAGATTCACATCTAAATTGTGGGAAGAATTACAGGTGATGTTGGGGATGAGACTTAAGTTTAGTACAACATTCCACCCACAAACAGATGGCCAGTCGGAAAGATTAATAAGATATTTGCAAGATCTACTTCGGGCCTGCGCGATGGATTTCCAGAGTTCTTGGCAAGAACAACTTCCTTTGATTGAATTTGCATTTAATAACAGCTATCAGGCTTCAATCGGGATGGCTCCTTATGAACTTCTTTACGGAAGAAAGTGTCGATCTCCGTTGTTTTTTGACTTAGAGGAATGGAAATGGTCGAAACAAGAAGGTGTAAAGAAAGGTGAAAAGTTAGAAAAACCCTCCAAGGTCGTTCAAGCTATGATTGAAAAAGTTTAAATGATACAACAACGGATGAAAGCCGCTTAGGACAGGCAAAAGAGCTATGCCGATACTCGCCGAAGGGATCTTGAGTTTGAAGTGGGTGATCGGGTATTTTTGAAAGTATCTCCAAGGAAAGGCTTCACTCGGATCGGGAAAGGAGGAAAACTTAATCCTCGCTATTTAGGTCCTTTCAAGGTTCTTGAAAGAATTGACGAAGTAGCTTATCGACTGGACCTACCACCGAGTCTTACGGGGATTCACAATGTATTTCATGTCTCTCTGTTAAGGAAATATTATCCCGACGAGACCACAATTCTCCCCGTTGAAGAAGTTGAATTGGAACCGAACTTGACGTTTATTCAAAAGCCGGTTAAGATCTTGGATAGTTTCAGGAATTGAGAAACCGAACGATTTCCATGGTTAAAGTTGTATGGAGAAGTGATAAAACCGAAGAAGCTACGTGGGAAACCGAAGATAAAATGAAGCGATTCCACCCGAAGTTGTTTACTCAGGAATAGAGAATCTGGGGACCAGATTCTTTAAAGGAGGGGAGAGTTGTAACACCCTGGTTCCGGATGAACAGATAAGCATGCCACGTGTGAGTTTATGAGCATTAGGAATTTATTTTAATTCTTTAAATTTCTATTTTCCTACATAACATCATAATTTTTATAAATTTCATATCACTATATTTATGTGAATTATATGAGTTTATATCATTTGCGGATTTATTTCATGACTTGGAAAACAATTGTTACGTGAAATATTTACCGGAAGTGATTTAATTATTAAATTGTCCCTACATGATCATTATTTAAAATTCAAGGACTAGATTGTATAAATATTTCTTGGACTTAATTGGATTAATTGTCAAACCTTTATCCTTGATTTCATGACTTACAAACTTGAGGGAGTAAGTTACAATTTGTGGCATTTCACCAAATTCAAAAATGGTGAATCACGTTAAAATGGCTTCTCCATGTTTCCAAGATCATTTCATCAAAAATCGCCAACATATTTTCTTCTTTCTTGCTCTCGATTCATCTAAGGAGAAAAGGGAAAGAGATTTCATCAAATTCAATCAAGTTTTCAAGAAAACTTCAAGCTTTGAAGCTCAAGTTTCCATTTTCATCATCTTCTTCCATTTATTTTCTTCAAGGTATATGTGTGAGCTTCTATGTGAACCTTGATCATTTATATGGAGGCTAGGGTTTATGATTTTATGGAAAATATGGATTATATGTTGTGTGCTACTTGAATATGTGATTATAACTTGATTGGAAGCATGAATTCATGGAAAATTTAAGGTTATATGAGGAACTCTTGCATGAACTTGAAACTCTTGATTCTTGTTGATCATGTAGGATTTAAGTGTTTTATGGAATATTATTGCATATTAAACATGTATGCATGTTGTTGCCCAGAAATTCTTACATTTTGATGTGTAAAACTTGGTGTTTTGGTTGGGTTGTGTTGTTGCCGTAGCCTTCCCCTGCTTCTGCTCTGTTTTTTCAAGTTGCAGAAGCTGGGAACGGCCCTTCCCACTTCAATGCATTATGGGAACGGTCATTCCCATGCTTTTGAATCAAAACCGACGAGCGAACCTGGGAACGGCCGTTCCCATTTTGGGCTTTGGCCGGAAGGGTCGTTCCCAGTTAAACACGCCTTTTAATTTTATAAAACGTAGGGGCGTTTTCGGAGGGCAAGGGAACGACCCTTCCCATTTTGTACTGGGCACCACAACGGCCGTTCCCAGCTCTCTGGCAGAACAAAACCTACTGCCTAAAAATGTGATTTTGGGATTTTAATTCGTTCACTTCGAGGATCCCAAATTGCTATTATATGATTGATTACATGCTAAAACAAGATGTTTTCATGCTACATTGTACATTGCTCGTCATCTCGTTGCATTTTCGCCGTTCATCATATTTGGTCCATTTTGAGTCAAGTCTCATGTATACACGTCTTGATTGCACAGATAACGAGGCCGTAGACGAGGAGCAGGCACCCTAGAGTATATCCTTGTCTTATTTTGTCACACAGGTGAGGCTTTGTTCTAGTTACATAGAACCCTTTATAACCCTTATGTGGAATTTCGACCAAAACCTATTATAATTATAAACGTTTTTTCAAAACGATTAATGATTTCAAGCAAGCCATGATTGTTCATGATTCAAACATGTTTTGGCGAGTACCATGATTGCACTTTGGGCACGAGGGTAGTGTCTTGAGCCAACCGGGAAGGCAAGGGCTGATGGGTAACTCTTGCACTATCCTCACCACTTTGGGATCACCCCCGAAGCCACCAGGAGGTTTGGTGGTGGAAGGAGTCCCGTGCGTGGGAGTCATGTTCCCGACGTACACCATGTCGTGGATGGTTGGGCCTTGCAAACCCACCATCACCCGGAGGAAGAAGGATTCATGAAATTGCTAATTGATCACACTAATTGAATTGCATGATCACGTGTTAATTAATCAAGCAAGCATGTATTGTTCACGTTTGGTGTAAAGGTTGGAGAATTGCCCTCACTCGCCGGGCCACGTATTGAATGAAATTGATTAAACAAAATATTAAACTTGATAGTTGTAATCTCGGGCAAAGAATAGTTGATTCTTGAAACTTATATTCTTTCATTTCCAAATCTTTACCCGAGGCTACAACTTGCATGTGACTTGTGTTATATATATTTATGCCCCTCACTCAGTCTTCGGTAGACTGACACCCTCACTTTTCAGGTACACCCGGTCATGCTAGGCGGGAGTCTGAGTCATGTTTTTCTTTCGGCCGAGTCTAGCATCGCATTTTCCATGTATTGATGTTCCCGGATTTATTATGCTATGATTACTATTATCTTTTGGAAACTTATACATGTATGATCTATAGGAGATGATAATGTATTGATACATGTTGGTACCTATTACTACTTATACTTTTAATGTATATGATGTAAATATGGTACCTATCAGTAATGATCATATAATGCTCCCGCTTTTGGATTTTCATGTATTGGATTTGTTTAAATTGGGGTGTAGTCCCGCCTAGCTAGATTGTTTCTTGCTTGTCACCCGTTCGCTATATGTTCGGTTTATGTACGGATTATCCATTTCGTATGTGGATCGGGCTATAATGCGGGGGATGTAGTGCCTTGGGGTTTAGGGTGCTACACACTTTGAGCTCGAAATTTTGGATTCAAATTCTGACTTTTCCATTAGATTCATCTCGACGATTCGAGTCCAATGACACCAACCTTATATTTTTCTGAAGTCGTTCGAAAACCACCTATTTTAAAACCAATCCATGTGGACTAGTTATTTCTCGAATTAGTGTCGGATTTTGCCTTCTTTTTCCTCAAATAAGAACCGATCACAGCACACGCCTTTTTCATTCCCTTTTTCACGTTCAATGTGCAGCCAAGAAAGGAGGAAGAGGAACCCCAAACTCTACAAACCTTTGAGCTCAAAGTTCTTTACCGTTTCTCAACCATTGAAACTTCTGAAGAGTTATCAAATGCAATAAATTATTTAAAGAAAGAATTTGAAATGAAAGATCTTAGGAAAACAAAGTTCTGCATTGGTTTACAAATTGAACATTGCAGAGACGAAATATTTGTTCATCAATCAACATACACCGAAAATTTTTAAAACGATTTTATATGGATAAGACACATCCACTGAGTACCCCGATGCTTGTCAAATAACAAAAGATCCATTCTAACCTAAGGAAGATGATGAAGAAATTCTTGATCCTGAAGTACCATATCTTAGCGCTATTGATAATACAAGACTAGACATAGCATTTTCAATTAGTTTACTATCAAGGTTCAGCTCATTCCCAACTCGAAGATATTGGAGTGAGATTAAACAAATTTTTAGATATCTTCGAGGAACATCTGATATGAGCTTATTTTATTCATATGATTCTATTCTCCAATTGATTGGTTATGCAGATGCAGGATATCTATCTGATCCCCATAAAGCTCGATCTCAAACAGGTTATCTGCTCACAAGTGGAGGTACAGCTATATCATGGCGTTCGACAAAACAAACAATAGCTGCCACTTCTTCAAATCATGCAGAGATCATTACAGTTCACGAGGTAAGTCGTGAATGTGTTTTGGCTAAGATCAATGACTCAACAAATTCAAGAAGTGTGTCATTTATCTTCAAGAGAGAAGGTCCCAACAGTGTTATATGAAGACAACACTGCATGCACTGCCCAATTAACTTGAGGATATATCAAAGGAGACATAATTAACAAAGCATATTTCACCAAAGTTCTTTTTCACGCATAACCTTTAGAAGAAAGGAAACATAGATGTCCAACAAATATGGCCGAGTGATAATCTAGTCGATATGTTCACAAAAGCATTGCCTTGCACAACTTTTGAGAAGTTGATATACAAGATTGGGATGTGTCGATACGGAATATTAAGTGATGTCATCATGAAGGGGAGTGGATACGTGTAGTACTCTTTTCCTTTACTGAGGTTTTGTCCTATTGGGTTTTCCCAGGAAGGTCTTTAACGAGGCAACCTAATATGCGTATTCCACAAGTATATACTCTTTAGCAAGACTCATCAAATATCAATGGACATTGAAGGGGGAATATTATAAATCAAGGATTTAATGAATGCCCATTGAATGAGCAATCACATAGTTTGTGGGATTGATAGTATCCCTAATTTTATGTCCTAATCGATTAGAGATTATTATTAGTCAATTTTTCCTTTTCTAGTATATTGTAATGCCTATAAATTGAGGCTTATTGATGCATTGTAATTACACTCAAGAATTAATAATATCCCTCTCTTCTCCCTCAAATCTCTTAGTGTTATATTTATCTTGTTGTTCTTGCTTTTGTTTAATAATTTCATAACAATTAGTAAATTTACATAAATATCCATCACGTTCGTGATCCATAATACATCTCCTTTAAATATAATGAATATCATTTCAATATAAACATGCATCTCAATATCTATAGAAAAATATTAGGCATGCATAAACACTACGCATGAAATTAGTTTATTATGAAAATATTAAAATATCATTAAATGGAATTCTTTGGGGGAAAAAATATTAGATAGACGCAAAACTCAAATACTTACATCAAACCCCCTAAGAATTTCAATTCTTGTATTTACCCCCTTATTTTTGGGCTCTTTATTACATCTAACCCTGAGTTTTAGCATATTAAAGGTCAATTAGTAATATCGCATATTCCATTAAATTTATCGAACGAGATAACAGACGGGGGGGAGTTCGTAATTAGCCCTTTTTTCTTTTAACATTTTTGTTTTCCATATTAAAAGATTCCCTCTCATTTATAAGTTTTTATTCGGATTAAAATAAAAAATCTTAAGTATTTCTACATCGTCTCTGTTATATTCTTCATAATTATTTTTTTGAGAGTTTGAATACATAACCCTTGTTGTGTAGAATTTTGTAGAATTCCTTCAAATTTTGATACGTGTCCTTTTTTTGTGTAAACAAATAATAAGTGATTGCAATTTAAATTAGGGGCAATTTTCAAAAACTTCCCATGGGCCGAAAAAATTTTCGTTTGCTCTCCAGGTCCAAAAAAATTTTAGTTCACTCCCCAATTGAGATGCATAATTTGAATTTGCTCCCCAATTTTTGGGACAGATACCACATATGGCGAAAAATATACTCCATATGACGATTTAGGTACACGATACACGATTCTTGAGTTTAATTACTCAAGAATCGTGTATCGTGTACCTAAATCGTCATATGGAGTATATTTTTCGCCATATGTGGTATCTGTCCCAAAAATTGGGGAGCAAATTCAAATTATGCATCTCAATTGGGGAGTGAACTAAAATTTTTTTGGACCTGGAGAGCAAACTAAAAATTAACTTCACAATTGAGGATTTTTTCATAATTCTCCGTTGAAATCAGAGATAGAGTTTAGATAATAGCTTAAAATATTTTATAATTTAGATAATAAATTATAGATTTAATTTGGACCTAACTTAGACATCAAACTGATTTTTACCAATTTCCCCCAATCTATAGTTAAAAATTTGTCCACATACATTGAATCTGAACCAAAAAACATCAATGGCTTCCTTCATAATGATTCACGGCCCAAAATATTTACCAAAAACGAAAAAAGTTATGGACATGAACCACGCCGTACAAAGTGTGGGTCTCAACTCCACCATTCTAACGACACATACCAACACAACCAAGAACCATCTAAATCAAGAATAAGTAACAAAGTCGACAATAAGTTTGGTACAACGTATCAATTAGAGCCATACATTAATTTTACCTTTTAGTGCCACCAATCAAAAATCACACGTTTTATGCTAAAGGCCTTAAGCAATTCGCATAAATCTTTGAAAATATTTGCTAGTTCGCAAGCTGCTGAAACCACAATGAGTTCTTCCACTATTCCTTCTAAGATGAAGGCCTGGACTTACAGCGAGTATGGAGGTGTTGAAGTTTTGAAGTTTGAACAAAACATTGATGTTCCTGAGATTAAGGAAGATCAGGTTTTGGTTAAAGTGGTTGCTGCTGCGCTAAATCCTATTGATTTCAAGAGGAGATTGGGCATTCTTAAGACCACCGATTCACCTATTCCTGTAAGTTTTCTCTTATATATCCTATTGATATTTCACCGTTCATCTTTACTCCTAAAGTAGCTGTTTTTAGATTTTAGTTTCAGTATACAAAATGATAGACAGGGTGATTCGGCCGGAAAAAAAAAAAAAAAAATCATTCATTTTTATCAGTTATTTTGTCTAGAATTTTTTGTGGATCCAAATTGCAACCTGATCCGATAAATTCACGGCCGTGCCTGAAGATGTAGATTTTATTCACGGCTCTTATAAAATCTTGATTTTGGGGACAAAGCATATTTAAATCTCTGCCCATTGTTCGAACCTTTAGATGTGTATGATTTAAGGAGGGACTAGCCAGCGCAGTTATATATATATATTTAAAAGAAAAAGGAACAATACAGGACAAATAAGAAATATGAGACTAAATGTGAGAAATCCCTAACTAATGGATTTTAAATCTTAAAAAAAAGGGATAATTATGATTCCCCCTTCAGAGGTTTGAGAAATTATAAATACCCCCGATTTTATTTATGGGATGAAAACTACAGTGTTCTTTGCGAGAGTTTTTGGCTGTCCGACATGTTTAACTGAAAAGTAAGTACCCAAATTATTATAAGTTGGGAGTGTGTTAAAATAATAAAGGTTAAGAATCGAGAAAAATGCAGAAAAATACCTTGTGTTGGACGAAATGAGCAGAAAAAATCTCAACATATGAAAAATCACTAAAAAAATCCTATGTTTTCTAAAAGTTTGCAAGAAAAACCCTCAACGCGTTGTTTGCCATGTACGCGCGTTGACTGCGTGTATGAATCAATTTTTTAGAGTGAAAAATCACTTTTGCCCTTAATTTATTTTGCTTTTATCTGATACAAATGCCCTCATGATATATATATATATAGATATTACATATAATTTTTAAAAAAAAAAACAACCCACCACCACCACCCCCATCGCCGCCACCACCACCACCACCAGTTTGCCGCCACCACCTCTCCAAGTCCAACTCTGGCGAACGGCAGCGTCTGGTTTGGGCGGAAGGAGAAGAGTGCGGCGGCGGGGCGACAGATCTGAGGAAGGAGAAGAGAAGAGGGGGGTGGATCTGGGTGAGGAAGGAGAAGCGGAGCAGCGGCGGCGGTGGATCGGTGGAGGAGAAGGGCGGCGGTTGTGTGTTGGGTTGGGAAGGAAGAGAGTGGTGGGGGTGGGGTGAGGCCGGCGAAGTCTGCTTCAGCGTCAGCTTGGGGAAGGAGATGGTGGGGGGTGTTGGTTCTGCGTGCGCTTGGGGAAGGAGATGGTGGTTCTGCGTGGGGATGGTGGGGGAGATGCAGGAGGTTGGGGGAGATGGTGGGTCGCCCTGCGTGGGGATGGTGGGGTGGGTGGGGGGTGTATTAAATTTTTTATTTATATAATATAATATATAGTATAAATATAAAATATTATATATTGTATTATGTATATATTTGTTTAGTATATATATATGTATAAGTAATTGTATATACATATATATTTTTTAATGAAGATATATAAATAATATCCATGTATTTTTATTTATTAATAATATTTTTAAAAAATAAATATTCTTTTATATCTATATTTTAATATATATATTTAAAAATATAAAAAGTAATTTTTAACATTTATATAATTTTTATATTTTAATATAATATGTATATGTTAAATATGTATATTTTAAAATAATGTAATTATGATATGTATATATTTAATACATATAATGTGTATATTTTAATATTATTTTAATATATAAAGTAAGGGCATTTTAGTATTAAAACATTTAAGAGTTGACCAAATCGAGTGGAGGGGCGGTGTGCAAAAAATAAAATAATATAGGGTTTTTTGAATTAATTTTCATAACAGAGGGTTTTTTCTGCAAATTGAAACTAACACAGGGGGTTTGGTGCAGTTAACTCGTTAAGAATCGCTAAAACTTCATCATAAATAGTAGACGTTTATGATTCATAACACAAAAATATTAGATTTGATGACTAAATTAAGCATGTAATCTATAAGCTTACATCGTGAATACCGATGCCAATTGATAGATTTTAATATGGGTTGTTCGGTTTTTCAGCAGACGGTACCGGGGTACGATGTTGCCGGTGTAGTGGTAAAAGTGGGGAATGCAGTGAAGGATCTAAAGGAAGGAGATGAAGTTTATGGAGATATAAATGAGAAACCATTGGATCCTAAACAGTTTGGTTCCTTAGCAGAGTACACCGCCGTTGAGGAGAAGTTATTGGCTTCGAAGCCCAAAAATCTCGATTTCGTGCAGGCTTCGGGAATTCCTCTTGCTATTGAAACAGCGTACGGAGGTCTTGAGTCCTCCGGTTTTTCTGAGGGAAAATCTATACTTGTTCTTGGAGGAGCTGGGGGAGTTGGATCGCTTGTCATTCAGGTGAAATCTTCTTTTCTTGAGATGGAATTATGCAATTTAATAGTCTTTGCTTCATGTTAATTTAGAGTGATATATATAATTACAGCTACACTCCTGAGATTTAGAGGTGTTTGGCTGGCTTATAAGCTCGATCTTATTAGCCGTCAAGGAGCCTATAAGAACTTTATAAAGTGTTTGAAAAGCTTTTATCAAAATAGCTTATCATATATTAGGAACTTATAAGTTCATGGTTTTATTTTTGTAAAAATACTTTTGAGTCCTTATTTTCAAAATCAAATTCAAAACCTTTCCTGAAATAATCTGAGTCAAAAATCAAAATCAACATCTTAGTGTGTTAAATACAAGTAGAGCTTCTCAAGTATGAAAAATTAGATATACATCCCCTGAGGTTTAAACCTTTTCTTACACTTGCCCAGATGTTATGTTTTATAATGGACTGTGAAACTACAACCTTCTGTCCATTGAAATTTGATTAAAACTGACAAGTCCTGTCAAGAAGTTTGAGTAACATCGTCACATACGATGCAAGATCAAGTTACAGAATATTATTGACATAAAGGATAGTTATGAGGGAGGTATTTGCCCTGCTAGAGCGAAAATGAGAAATTAATACTGTCGTCACACATTATTATAGAAGAGGATACTAAAATTATATCTTGTAACGTGAAATTTAACTCTTGACTTCGGCCGTTGGTGCAGCTTGCAAAACAAGTCTTTGGTGCTTCAAAGGTAGCCGCGACGGCCAGCACCAAGAAATTGGAGTTTGTCAAAAGCCTGGGAGCAGATGTGGCTATCGACTACACGAAGGAGAATTTCGAAGACCTTCCCGAAAAATACGATGTCGTTTATGATGCAGTTGGTAAGATAACAAATCTCATCACGATTTAGTACAAAAGCATAAGCTCTTATTTTCACACACGTTAATTAGTGCTTGGAGTCAACACACTTGCAAGTAGGTTTAGAAGGAAAATAGGAAACTTAGAGGTTGTTTGGCCGAGCTTATGGTGCTTCCGGACACCCTACAAGCACTTAATTATAAAATGTTTGATAATTTTTTATTAAAGATACTATAAGATCTTAAAATATTCTCCTTCTTTTTACCATATTCACCATTACGAACATCTTATAAACTCATGATCTCATTAGCATTCAAATATTTTGAGATCTTACTTCTAAAACAAGTTAGTCAGACACACTCTAGTTTTTCTTTTTTAAACCTGCAATTTGAAGATAAGGCGGTTATTACACTTATCTCAATCAAACATGCTATAATGTGTGTTATTTATGAAAACAGGCCAATGCGATAAGGCGGTTAAGGCCGTAAAAGAAGGCGGGAGCGTAGTTACCATATGGGGAGAGGTCACACCACCCGGTTTCAAATTCATTGTCGCTTCAAATGGAGAAATATTAAAGAAACTGAATCCGTATTTGGAGAGTGGAAAAGTGAAGGCTATAGTCGACCCCAACGGGCCGTATCCTTTTGAGAAGGTTAAAGAAGCTTTCTCGTATCTGGAAACGGGCCGGGCTACGGGAAAGGTGGTCATATATCCAATTCCTTGAAATTGAAGGGGGCAAATGTTGGGTATGCGGAACACTTTGAGCTTGTAATGAAATGTTAGTGATTTATGGTCATGAAATGTGTGTGGAATGTGGATAAATAATGATGAGAAATCCTGTGAATGGAGTTTGCTTGGGTTTTGATCATTTGCACATGTATTTGCAGAGTTAAATTAGCGGATATATATATTATCAATAAAATAATCAGCTGTTTGCTCCTTATTCATAGTTGTTCCTCTATTTTATCTAAAGGGATAGTTACATATGCTCTAGATTTTTGGTGATTTTGCTCATTGTAGTCTAAGAACTAGTTTGTTTTTAACGAAATGATCATTGCAGTTAAGATGTATGTCCATTTTTAATGTTTATTTTGATATGTTAAAGGTTTGGTGTAATTCCAAGATCCTATAAATGTGCGGACTCATTAAGTAACTAGTAGTGGTAGTTTACTCCCTAATGGCAAAAATTTTTGTACGGATTTTGTATTTTAAAATTTTAATTTTGTTTGCACCTCATTTTGTGTAAAAATACTCGATTACTCTCCACATTATAAGAATGACATACAAACTATTTTGTTAACATAATACCTTAAATACACGACTCCATACTTTTATTTTATATATTAATACTTCAAAATATAATTTTTATACTTTATAAGTAAAAATTAATTTTTATTTTATTATTATTATTATTATTTTTTTTTTGTAGCTAGATTTGGGGGTCAAAATTATATATTTTTTTCCCCCGAAACAGGGACCCTCCCGAAGGACGGCAGCCCTCAAAGGGCACTACAATCACCGAGAACCAAGTCCACAAGAAAAGATGGTAAAATCAAACCACCATCGCAGGCCGGAGCCGCATTACGAGCTAACGAGTGAGCCACGACATTGGCCACTCTAATTGTTGATGTATATTTTTTAGTATTATTCAGAAATGATAAAGTAACTAAATTTAAAATTAGAGTGTTGTTCATAAAAGTTAAAGTACTTACGTTTCAAATTAGAGTGTTATTCAGAAACGATAAAGTATCTAAATTTAAAATTAGAGTGTTGTCCGTAAAAGTTAAAGTACTAACATTTCAAATTAGAGTATTATTCAGAAACATTAAAGTATCCAAATTTTAAATTAAACTATTATTCGTAAAAGCTAAAGTAACATTCAGGTTTAAACTTAAAGCTAAAAGCTAAAAGTACCCAAGTTTATAATTGGAGTATTGTTCAGAAATGCTAAAGTATTCAAATTTAAAATTAGAGTATTATTCGTAAAAGTAGGAGTGCTCAAGTTTAAAATTGAAATATTAAAATAAAAAGCCAAGAATAAAACAAGAAAAAATAAATAATTAAGTGTATTAAGTGTGGTTTTTTTTTTTCAGCTCAAGAGGATTGTATATATAGACTTTCAGGTGTTAAAAAATGGACTGATTTAAATTGTGACTGTTAGATAATTAATTCAGCATCAATGGGTTGTTTGTGGCCCCTGAATTAATATTTAGGTTTAATATCCTTGACTCTGCAGTTATATAGCCACACAACAGCCAATTTCAAATTTTGGGCCGACTTAGAGCGAATCTGGCCCAAAAAGATAGGCTCTGGGCTCGGAGGCGAGACTCCAAACTCCTAGCGATGATGCGCACGTGCGAAATACACCATCAAACGCCACAATCGTTGTAGCACCCCACACGTGGCACGTACCTGTACGGACGGACGAACGGGGTGTCACAATCTCCCCCCTTTTAAAGAACTTGGTCCCCCAGGTTCCACTACTCAAGTTTCAAGCTCGAACAACTTACCGTATTCATCCCATGTTCGAGGTTCATGAAGTCTTGACAAGGATTAGCCCGGTAAAGTCTTCAAGCACAAGGGGTTTGATCGCTTCCTTGAAGTCTTGATGTAGTACTCCGTCACAAACTTGATCCGGGCTAAGAGCAGCTTGAATATCTCGCACGGTAGAAGGGTCTAAATGAGATTCATCACCAACCGTTTGATTCATTTTAAGCTAACTCAAGAGTTCGAAGATATATGAGTAGCGGAGTTAATGAACTTGCACCTTGTTCTCAAGAGATCTCCCAAGAAGTGATATTCCAAGGTTCGTTGTACGCCTCGGAAGTCCATTGGAATCACGACCCTCAACTTCTGAGTAAACACTAACACGTTCACTCGGGGTTGTCTCTCGAGACAACTAATCACTCAACAAACATCGAACGCATACAACAAGCAAACAAATACGAACTAAATAACAAGTTAAGAATGCATGATGCTCATGCCATGAATGATTTGTGTATAGGTCGCCATTGTTTTCGAAGTTCTTGACATTAAGATGTTTAGTTGAGGAACCAAGGTTGATGTTGCAATGCTTGTGGTTCGAGATTCTTGGCTTAAGACTTCTTTTGACGAATCACCTGTCCGATCCTCAACCTCTTCACCCAACTTCAATTCTTAGTTACTACATTAGCCCCAAATAACTTCTCTTCGTCTCATTAGTAATCCCTTCTATAAGTGTGGGATTAAATTTGAATCCTCCCTCCTCGGAGTTGTCTTCCAAATCTCGATCAAATTTCAAACTCTCACCAAAATGGAACGATCAATTACATAGGATCCATGAGGGTTTCCTTTAATAGCACCGCCATCTTCGTTTCTCCACTTTGCTCGTTTGAATCGTGGGTTAAATACCTTCACTTCTTAAGTTCGAGATCTAACATATATTCTTGAACTCTGACTCAAATTTCTACTTCAACCCCTCTTTGAATATTCACTAATGAAAGAGTTGGTCTTAGTCCTTTCTCCGTGAGAATATCTTTGAAGCCTCAACCAGAATTTAAACTTCTTCGTAACTCGATCCTCAATGGTAGTAGCAAGGAATTTGGGCTACTTCTCTTTCTCTCGTTATCTTCATGATCTCTTCTTGATCCTTGTCCTCGTGGTCGTCTTTATTTTCTTTCACGCACTCGGTTGTATCCAAGAAGAACTTTCCACCAACAGAGAGTACTCACGTGGTTTGAAATTCTTAGAACCGCTATTAAAAGAAACCCTCTCAACCTCCTGGTTAGAACAATCAAGATTCCCATATCAAGGCTCTTCCTTCTTATACGTTGTTCCCCCATGAAAATACAAGAACCATCGAAGGTTTCCATATCAACTCTACCATTCCCATTTCCCGAATTACATGTTCGATCCGAGAATCGTTCTCTTGACGAAGTAGGTAGAGCAACTAGCTATCAAATAAACACTAACTTATGCATGTCGGGTTAAGAATGCAAATGTTATGCACGACTTGTCATCAATAAAACAACAAGGCAATAATCAACAATTCACCCAAGGCACATATCATATGCAGTTATAGGAATATTATATCATTGCATGAATGTACGTGCTATGAATGCAAGTACCTCTTTCTTTACCCTTAGGTTCAAGTTGAGCATTATCTCGAAGTCTCTGATCCCGTCTTCGTTGCTTATTGACTCTTGTTCGTTCCCACTCGAAAATCTTATACTTCGATGAACCGCAAGCATAACATCTCTTCAACCAGTCCCAACATCCATCATATGTATGGTTGGTACCCCCATAATGAGCGCATGGTTGAAACACTCTTTTCTGATCGTGAGGTTTTCACGGTCTTAAGCTTCTTCCGTTGCCATTCCATAACTCGGGCACTATGTTGTGAGAGTTTTTTTCCCCTTTTTCTCTTCTTGCTCTCCTTTGGTCGAGGCGTTCCTTCATTCCGATCTAAATTCGATCCCATGCTAGTTTCCAGTTTGAGTTTCACTTCCTTACTCTTTTCTTTTAACTTCCTTGACTCGACTTTGAGAGCCTCCTGTGTCATCTTAGTCCACACATTAGGCTTGATTCCGGATGTTTCACTTTGGAGATCATTTCCAATTTTCTCCATGAACCTAGCCAATCTTTCAAACTCATTAGATTGCCCTTGGTTATGATGAGGACATGCTTGAATCTTGTGATCGGGAGCACTGCACTTGTAACATGTTCTCAACCGCTTTCTACAAGTCTCGTACGTATGGTTCAGTCCTTTATAATGAGTACACGAGCCTTGTTCTTTCCAAAGTGACGCGTTCAGTGACGGCAAAAGTTTCTTCTTAATAAATCGAACCGTCTTGCCCCTCATATTGATAGTTTGATTAACAACGGGGTAACTTGAGGGCTTTGAGGAGCCTTCACCTTTAGTCAATCCGAGTCTCGATTTAGGGGCCATAGTTGACGAATTGGGTTATCGTTTGTACTCTTTATCCGAATAATCTAGGGAGCAAGAGATCAACCTACAATGCACAACTAGAGAAAGTATAATGCGTGCGGTTAGTAAATGAGTGTGACACGTAATTGATGTAACAAGTGCACAAATAAGATGCAATGCAACAATTTATGAATTGAAACCACAATTAAAGCACATAGAACATAAGATTTCACATATCTTAATGCAATGCACACATTAACACGTTATTCCTAAGCCGTACAACCTATACTTGACAAAACTCGACACTAGAACTTCGGTTTTGCAACCTAGAGCTCTGATACCACTTAACGATGTAGCACCCCGCACGTGGCACGTACCTGTACGGACGGACGAATGGGGTGTCACGATCTTCCAAGCCTGGCCCACGGCCCAGGCCCATGCCCGTGGCCGTGCGCAAATGGTGCGATTAATTCACGCTCCAATAACGTATTAACTCCCATTTTCTCTCACCCTTTTAATTCTTTCCTCTAATAATTATTTTATATTCTTTTCCTTCTTTTTACCTCATATTATATAATCTATTATTTTTAATCATTATTTTACTAATATAATATTATAATATTTATTGATTATAATTTAATAATAATATTAAAAATAATTATAAAAATATATTAATATAAGGGGGAATGTGTCAAAACTCCCCAAGGCACGAAACAAATTTGACATCGCTCCGCTATGAAGAAAATATCAATACTAACTCCCATTTTAAATTTGTAATTTGATTTCACTCCCAAATTTTGACAAAATCACCAAAATAACCTTGAAAAAACATGAAATGTCATAACATATCACTCTTCCCACTCACATAAACCATTTCGTTAACATAATACATCATATACACTATTTTATACTTTTATTTTGTATGTTAATACTTCAAAATATAATTTTCATATTTCATATGTAAAAATTAATATATATATATTTTTTTTGTGTAGGTGGATAGTGGGGTAAAAATTAATTGTTGATTTATATTTTGAAGTGTTAATTAGAAAGTATAAAGTATCCAAATCATAAAATAGAGTGCTGAAATTATAAAATAGATTATCCAAATTATAAAACAGAGTATCCAACTTATAAAATAGAGTATCCAGATTTAAAAGTAGAGTATTATTTGTAAAAGTTAAAGTATTCAGGTTTAAAATTAAAATATGAGAAGGAAAAAAAAGAAAGAAAAAAGAGTATTGTTCGTAATAGTTAAAGTACTTATGTTTTAAATTAGAGTATTATTCATAAAAGTTAAAGTGCCTAAATTTATAATTGAAGTATTGTTCATAAATATTAAAGTATTCAAATTTAAAAATAGAGTATTATTCGTAAAAATTAGAGTACTCAAGTTTAAAATTGAAGTATGAAAAAGAAAAAGAAATAAATAAGGGTATTGCAGTCAATTTAGTTGAGTGAGGAGTGAAATCAAATTATAAATTTGAATTGGGGAGTTAATATAGTTTTTTTTTTTATATATGGGGGAGTAATCTAAATTATTTTTAATTGGGAGAGAGTTAGAGACTATTAGAGCCCAAGTGACGCCCAAGTCTTTTTTTAGGGATATAACCCTCAATTTCTTTTCTCTTTTTCTTTTTTATCTATTATCTTATGTGGGCTCCTCTTTTTCTTTTTTTTTCTCCTATATTATCTCGATAGACATGCACATATTCAAATTTCAGATTCGCCCCCTCCATAGTCATCTTCTCGTCGTTGATTCATCTTCTGCAATCGCCTCTATATTCGTCTTCTGCAATCGCCAGCATCTTTGTCTTCTACAACTAGTTCTGACTGCATCTTTGTCTTCTACAACCGGTTCTGCAATTGCGTTTACCCGCATCTTCATCTTCTACAACCAATTCTGCAATCGCTTAGTCTTCTACAACCAGTAGCCACCTGCGTTCTAAAAAAGATATAAGAAATAATTTTATGTTATGAAAATCAAGAAATCTTATCGTATTCTTCTACTCTTTTGTACTTTTTTTTTTGTTTCTTCTTCTATTTTGGTTTGATTTTGAGATACCAGATACTTTGAAAATCGACAATTCGATCATTAGGATCGAGTGATCGATTGCAGTGATCGACTACAATCCAGTTCTCGAATGTAGTGATCGATTTCTTGATTGGAGTGATGAACTCGATCATTAGTGATCGAGAACTCTCGATCCTAGTGATCTAGGTCGATCACTTGAAGATATCTGGATCTTCAAAAAATAAATAAAAAATAAATAAAAAAGAAAAAGAATAAACGAAAATAAAGAAAAAATTTGAAGATCGATATGTCAATCCTATTAATTTTCATGAATAAAAGAAAATAAAAAATTAAAGAATAAAAGAAAATAAAGAAAAAAATCAAGATCAACATATTCGATCACTCGATCGATATGTCTATCTGAACAAATGAAAAATAATTATATTTAATATTTATTTTATTAGACATAATTCAAAAAATGGTTATATAATGAATGGTTTTGAAATTAGGAGTTATTTTCCTAAATAAAAACTTAACCCTTTTTTCTAAAGCCGGCCAGAGAGTTATTAATTATGACCCCATATATAAAGAGTTTAATTTTAATAAATTTATTAAATAATAATTATTTTATTTCATAAAGGAGTTATTACTTCCTCATTATTCACGGACTCAATATATATTTACCAAAAAAAAAAGGAAGTTATGGGCTTGAACCAGCCTTACAAAGTGGGGGGAGTTGACTCAAGAACCCCCAAAAGACTTTTTTTCGTTATGTAACCCCTAGTTTCTAAAGAATTGGGTATATAACCCTCGGCTTCATTAGGGTATAATTAGCGCTTAGTTAATTACTCAGCCTAATCAAACATTGTCACGTCGTTTTTTGAGAGTTTCATTTTGACCCCAATATTTATACAAAATCAGAATCTGACCCCAAATCACATTCAACCTAATTCTTCTCCGCTGCTGGCTCTGCAACGAAAAACCCAAACCCCAATTTTTCTGTAATTTCTTCTCCGATCTGTGCCGTTCGTTTGATTATTCGAAGAACCCTAAAGTATCAACACCTCTATCTGATTACACGGACAATGGCAAACGACGACAATCAAAGGTAAGAAAGATTTATGTTCGTACGAAGTGTTTTTGGAACCCTATTCTGCGTTTTCAATGAGAAATCAAGAATCATTCTTTACCCTGTAGCACCCCTTAACACGTGGAGGTACCACACCCCCGCACTATAGGTCAATCCACATACGAAACGGCCAATCCGTACATGAACCAACCTATAGCGAACGGGTGACAATGTAATACACGACAAGCTAGGCGGGATAACTTATTTATGTGACAAAATAAAGCGGAAGCATAAACTGGTTTCTATCAAATATTTCCATTTATCAAGTCATGACATTTCTCGTTTACCAACTAAAATATGTTCTAACTTTCCATATCAATACATTATCATCACCAAATATAAAACAATAGTATTAACCACAATTTCATAAGTAACAACAAATAACCAAATACACGAACCATGGTTGACTCGACTACATGAACTGGACTGGACTCGACTCCCGCCTAGCGTGTACCTGCAATAACCTGAAAGGTGGAGGTGTCAGTCTGTGAAGACCGAGTGAGGGGTTTACATATATATTAGCACAGATAACATGCAAGTTATATTCTCGGGTAAAGATTTATTAAAGGTAAATATATGAGTTCAATAATAATAGCTTCGCCCGAGAATACAACTATCAATATTAAATACTTGTTCATTTTCATGCGATCAATACATGGCCCCGGCGAGTAAGGGCGGTCTCCATCCGAACTCCAAATGTACATGAACATGCTTGCTTGATTATTAAACAATAAGTGATCATGCAATTCAATTATCGTGTAATCGTGCATGTGTAATCATATAACACCTTCATGGAATGGAAATCATGCAATAACCCGAGGACAATCCGCGGTGCCAGATTCATCCCCAGTCTCCTTCTTCCTCCGGTTTGATGATGGGATTGCAAGGCCCCAACATCCATGCATGTTTAGCAGAGGGTACATGAATCCCTAAGCCCGGAGCTCCTTCCTCCACTAACCTCCTAGCGGATTCAGGGGTGACCCCAAATGTGGTGAGGATAGCGCCAGAGTTACCCGTCAGCCCTTGCTTTCCCGGTTGGCTCTAGTCACTACCCTCGGGCCCATCGTGCACGGTCATGCTACTCGCCTAAAACATGCTTGATTCATGACAATAACATGGCTTGCTTGCTTGCGTTTCATGAACATGACTTGAAATGATAAGTGATTTCATGGAAATTATAGATATAAATACCTTTGGCCGAAAGATCACGTAAAGGTTATACGGGTTCTATATAACTAGCAATTAAACCTCACCTGACAGGCGACACACGACTCGTGACTGCGTGAACGTGCTCATGCTCGACAATCTCCGCCCTGGAGAATAACTGGACAAGAAACGGGACAATGTACGTGCATGAGACTACAATTCAAGGATATTACTTCATATAAGACGCACGGCGTGATCAGGCACGAGACATCATGCAATATACAATGTAGCATGTAAATATCATGTTTTGACATGTAATTAATCATATAATAACAATTTGGGGTCAAATAAGCCATCGGATCGAGGGGCTAAAAATGTAATTTTATGCAGAAACTTTCTGCACTTCCAGAGGCCTGGGAACGGCCTTTCCAGGGTTCAGTTCAAAGTGGGAAGGGCCGTTCCCGCCTGTCGGGCTCCCCGAAGATGGGAACGGCCGTTCCGGGTCACAATCCAAAATGGGAACGGTCGTTCCCGTCCTCGCCGCCAAGCACATTATTCAAATCAATGGGAACGGCCGTTCCCAATTACAAAGGGAACGGGAAGGGTCGTTCCCGTTTTACAGAAGATGCAGAAACAGGGGAGAAGAACAGGGGAAGCACGAAATACATCTCCAAATCTCTCCAACACTCATAATTAATCTCCATAAACCATAATTCATGAAATGAAACACATATACATGCCTAAGCTACCATAAAGCTTGATATAAACACTCAATCCTCTATGATTTTCAAGAATCATGAATTTCAAGCTCACACATATATCCGTCATATATCATCAAATTCTCTAATAATTCAAGCATGATTTCAAACTATGATCAAGTATTCATGCTTCTAACATCAAGTAATCAAGTTAGCTAGCTTAACCACTAACCCTAGCTTCACTCATAAATTCCAAGAAATCATATAAATGATCATATATATACCTTGAGATAAAAATAAATGGAAGAAGATGATGAATATGGATGCTTGAACTTGAATCATGGATTTCCTTAACAAATTCTAGCTTGAAGATGATGATTTCCTCCTCCCCTTCTCTATAGTTTTGGCTTGGTAAAGAGGAGCAAAGAGGGATGATGATTCTTGAAGAAAATGAAATGAAGAATGTGGAAGAAATGCATATACGATATATTTGGGGAAAAAAATGTAGTAATTATGATCAAATCCTTCAAGTACCATAAGTTATGCAATTGAGGATATAAGGTTTGGAAAATGATCAATTTAGTCCTCAAAGGTTTTCATGCAATTTGGTCCTCTAATTTATGTAAATGAACAAGTAAGGACAATTAAGCAATTAAGATACCCTCGGCAATTAACTCACGTAACAATAAATTCAATATGTAACATAATTCCCAAATTGGCATACTTTTCATACATTTTCACGTAATCATATTGAAACACAATTTATAAAATTAATATAACACGTATAAATTAAATAGATGAAAATAATGGAATAAATTCCTACGCTCGAAACTCACACGTGTCGAGCGTACCTGACTGTCTGAAATTCGGGGCGTTACATACCCTCCTGGGTTTGGCTGTGTTATCTTTCCGGGTTTAATACAGAACAGCTTCTAACCTGTTTTGGACGCCAATACGACATGTCCATATGACATCTTAACTCATCTTTGATTGATTCGCCATAAAAACATGATCTTGGGCTTTCTTCATTCTCGTAACAGTGGTCGATTACTAGATTAAAGGTATCTATTGGAAGATCATATATCTATTGATAGATCATACTATGTCGAGTGATAGATCTTTTTTTTTTTTTTTACTGCATGCATGGTTTATTTTTCCCATGCAACGTGTTTCTATAGGGTTTTCTTAATTCAATAGCCCATGATTCATTTGATCGCGTGCTGGATTGATATATATCTAGTGCTCAACCATGATATTCTAGTGCTAGATCATGTATCGCGCACTAGAATATATATATATCTAGCACTTGATATATATATATATATATTTTTTAAGTTCTTATGCATGTATGGATAATTAAATATTCTTTACGACTGTGTACAGGACATTTGTTTTTGGAGTTGAATTTGGAGTGTGGCAAGAAGAATCCGCTCGTTTGAATTGGGTTGCGGACAAAAAGCAAACGACTGCTCTTATTGTCAGCAATTAGCCTACATTTCGAATGTTAATAACTGATGTTCTTAAACAATCAGGACTTGCTTGCTCCCATGATGATGTACATGTGAAATATTTTCTTACAAGTGCACCTCCAACCAGTCATCCAACTGAAATAAAGTCTGATCACGACCTTCAAGTTTACTTCGCAGATATCCATCCTCAGGGCTGGAGGCCGATCTTGAATGTTTCGTTTGATAGGAGGGAGAGTTAAACAGAATCCCTACAGGTTGGGACAACAGTGTTCACTACTGAGGATGATAATGATCAACACGAACATAATTATTAGGATTTCACCCTTCCTGATAACACCGATGAAGACCGGACCCCAGCTCTTCGTGATAACAACGATGACGACTGGACCCCAGCTCTTCCTGATAACACCGATGAAGACCGGACCCCAGCTCTTCGTGATAACAACGATGACGACTGGACCCCAGCTCTTCCTGATAACAACGATGAAGATCGGACCCCAACTCTTCCTGATAACAACGACGAACAAATTGTAAATTGTGGGACCGAAGTAGATCTTCAGCATCCCTCTGAGGAAGAAGTGCCCAATCAACATATTAATGAGGAAGAAGCCATCGTCTGTTATTATAATCCAGAGGTCGGGATTGAAAGTCATACGTGGGATGATGGTTCAGGTTTTAAGGATGACGAAGAGTTTAAAAACAAATAAGAAGCCGTTATAAAATTCAACATTGTTGCATGTAAGGGAAGCTTCCAATTCCGAACGCTAAAATCAACAAAGTCCCTTTTTGTTCTGCGATGTTGTTGCAATGATTGCAAATGGTGGGTTCTGTGTGTTAAATATAACAATTCTGATAGATTTTTGCTCCGAAAGTATATTCGGATTCACAATTGTGGGTTGGAGGAGATAACTAATCATCATCATCAGGCCACCGCAAAAATGATAGGGGAGTTAGTGCAGCATATGTTTCTTGACGGGAAAGACCCCACACCAGGCGATATTAAAAAGTACATCGAACTTCAATTGGGGGTGAAGCTTAGCACTGGAAGTGTTGGATGGGCAGAAATCATGCTAAGAATATTGTCAGAGGCTCACCGGAGCATGGATATGAAATAATAGATGCATATCAGTATATGCTAACAAGAACGAATGAAGGAAGCATCACTGATTTGGTTCTTGACACCGAAGGCAGGTTTCTGCATTTTTTTGTTGCATTTGGCCCTTGCATACGGGGTTTTAAATACATACGCAAGGTGTTAGCCGTTGACGGTTGCTTCTTGAAGGGTAAATATGAAGGTACATTGCTTGTAGCTACTGCACAAGATAGTGAGAACCATACTTTTCCTCTTGCATGGGCAGTGGTCGATTCAGAGAATAATGCATCATGGGAATGGTTTTTTAACAATATAAAAAGCATTGTACCTGATAGTGACGATCTCTGTATAATATCCGATAGACATCTTTCCATAAAAAATACGATTGCTAAGGTTTATCCGACTGCGCACCATGGATTTTGTGCAAAGCACTTGTCGGAGAACTTGAAATAATGGTTTAAAAAAAGTGCGATCATTGAGCCATTTTTTAGGGCAGCCAAAGCATACACTGTCGGAGATTTCATGGAGCACTACAAAGAGATAGAACGTCTTCACAAACGTGTAGCGGAATACTTGAAGGATGATGTTGGTTTTGAGTTATGGAACCGGGTACATTCTAAATCAAACAGGTTTGATGTCCTGACTACCAACATCGCCGAGTCTATTAATTCTAGGCTTCGTTCTGAAAGAGGGTATCCTATCCATTCTTTGATTGAGTCTATCATACGAATTTTGGGAAAATGGTTCCACGACCGGCGAACGGATATGTTGAAGAGCAGTACAATCCTGGTGCCATCAAAAGAGAAAGTTCTACGGATTAATTTGGACAAATCTAAAGGTTGCGTTGCACAACAGTTCAACGCTCATGTATTTTCTATCCGCGGCCTTGGAGATCCGGTTATGGTTGACTTGAACAATATGATATGCACATGTGGTGTCTTCCAGGCAGAGAAGATCCCCTGTCCCCATGCAGTATCGGCGTTAAAGAAGTTCAACGAAGAACAGTTTGGACAAAGAATATATGACGTATGCTCCAAATTTTACACAGTTGATTATTACATACTTGCATATTTTGAGACAATATTCCCTACACCTCCAGAGTTAGAGTGGGATTTTCCTGAAGTCACATGTATAAGACAAGTAAAACCACCACCACTGAAGTCTCGCATCGGAAGAAAAAGGATGACTCGATTCCTGGCTCCTTATGAGGGAAGGAAAAGATACAATACTTGTTCAAACTGTGGAGGAAAGGGACATAAAAGAACTACGTGTGACCAGGGTATCGAGGAAACGAATAATTAATCACAAGTAACAGGGTGTTGGATATTTTGTTTTTGTGTTTTCTTGTAAATAAAGAAAGTTGATTATGTAATATAGTGATAGATCTAGCAGTAGATTCAAAGGATCTAGCACTAGATGCAAAGGATCTATCAGTAGATCAAGCATTGCACTCAGGATCTATCACTCGATGTGTGCGATCTAGTACTAGAAACCAGTCTGCAAAAATGTTTTCTTTTTTTCCTTGTAATATGTAGATCACCAAGAGCTATATACAATGTTACTAAATAGCGCTTTGGATTTTTTCCAATTAATTTTTTCATGTCTTGCTTTCTTTCCTTGTAATACGTATATCCCAAGATATTGAAATGGATCCAGCAGTAGATTTGAAGGATCTAGCACTAGATGCAAAGGATCTAGCACTAGATTCGGAGGATCTATCAATAGATCAAGCACTGCAGTGCAGGATCTATCACTCTATTTATGCGATCTAGTACTAGAAACCATGCTGCAAAAATTGTTTCTTTATTTGCACTAGATACTAAAAATGTTACTAAATAGCACTTTGGATTTTTTCCAATTAATTTTTTCATGTCTTGCTTTCTTTCCTTGTAATACGTAGATCCCAAGTAATCGAAATGGATCCAGCAGTAGATTTGAAGGATCTAGCACTAGATGCAAAGGATCTAGCACTAGATTCGGAGGATCTATCAGTAGATCAAGCACTGCAGTCCAGGATCTATCACTCGATTTATGCGATCTAGTACTAGAAGCCATGCTGCAAAAATGGTTTCTTTATTTGCGCTAGATACTAAAAATGTTACTAAATAGCGCTTTGGATTTTTTCCAATTAATTTTTTCATGTCTTGCTTTCTTTCCTTGTAATACGTAGATTCCAAGTTATCGAAATGGATCCAGCAGTAGATTTGAAGGATCTAGCACTAGATGCAAAGGATTTATTAACATATAATTTCAAATAAAATAAAATATTAACAGAAGAAAATATTAACAGTAACAATCAATAGATTTCTTTCCTTGTAATCTGCCGTATTTGATTGAAATGTTCATGAAAATCGTCATTTCCGTAAGACTTGTTGCCAAACAGTAACAATCAATAGATTTCTTTGTTTGGCCTTGCAATAGATTGTTAGACATTGTAGAAGAACTATGCAATGTGCAATACAGGAGAGAGCATTGAGAGCTTTGTGCAACCTTTGCATTGCAAACAATGGAAAGAAACCCTGGAAAATGCAATTGAAGATTTATTATAGATTTATTATACATGTATAATAAATCTTCAATTGCATCTTCAAGGGTTTCTTTCCATTGTTATGCAAAGGTTGCGCAAAGCATCTCAAAACTCTCTCTTGTACTGCCCATCATATAGTTCATCTACAACGAGTAAACACTACATGGACCAAATAAAGAAACACCTATTGATTCCTACTGTATGGCGGAAATCATACAGTAAACATGATAATTTTCAAGAGCAATTCAAACTAATAGGGCAGACTCTCACAGATTTGTGTAGGATTTTTCCCTTAAGCGGGGGAGGAAGAGAGAGGATGAGGGGGAGAGGCAGAGGAGGGGGGAGCGGAAGGAATGCCGGCGGCTACGGCAGAGAAAAAAAAATGGAACTGAAAGGAATTTAGGGCTTAGTGGGGGTTTAAATATACTTAAATTCTTAGGTGTTTCATAATATTATAAAATATTTATAACCGTTAATATAGTAGCCGTTATTATAGCCATTGGTGGGTTCCTTGTATTTATATAGGTCATTTGATTATCATTTAACGAATTTAAAGATCATGGCAAGTTAAGCTAGCTCTACTTATACCCAGAAAAAAACACTGAGATATAGAAAGGAGAAGTGCAGGGAATGCGATCAGTGGACTACAATAAAGGTGGTAGAGAGAGATAATTTGAATCGGGGAAGACTATTTTATTGGTACAATCAGCATGGATTTTCTCATTGGTGTAACCCCATGGTTGAAGATCAGTATCCATATAACGACGAAGGTGGTGATGCTACGAGCCGAAGGACACCATTCGTTACAATTGGAGGAGAACAGAATATGGTGTACAAGTTGGTAGTAGGCCAGATGCTTCTTTTAACAGTAATTCTGGTTATTTGGATTGTAAAACTCACAATGTAACTGGTGTTGTATTGTGTAATAAGATCCAATCTACCACGCGATCGTGCGGATCTATCACTAGATATATGCCGCTTTTAATACCAGAATGTAACTGGTTTGGGCCAAAGGAAGGGTCATATCTATCGCTAGATCATGGGGATCTATCACTAGATCCTCCATCATAATGACCGCTTTTAATTATTTTAAAATTTTCCAAGTTTCTGCACCCCATCTTTTGGCTTTCCATACAACTGCATGATGGTCTTGATAAATGAGGATTTATTTGGTGCAACATTGGGGTGTAACCCCAAAGCCCAAGCTATAATCATAGACTAATTTCTTGGGAATTGGGAGGAACCTCACCCTTGGGTTCACCAAGATTGCACACAACCGCCCAAACGTGATGGAACAGGCTCCCCAGGGACGTACAAGACGATAAGCGACCCTGATCTTCGGTTTGGGCCAAAGGGAGGGTCATATCTATCACTAGATCGTGGGGATCTATCACTAGATCCTCCATTATAATGACCGCTTTTAGTTATTTTAAAAATTTTCCAAGCTTCCGCACCCCATCTTTTGGCTTTCCATACAACTGCATGATGGTCTTGATAAATGAGGATTTATTTGGTGCAACATTAGGGTGTAACCCCAAAACCCAAGCTATAATCATAGACTAGTTTCTTGAGAATTGGGAGGAACCTCACCCTTGGGTTCGCCAGGATTGCACACTAACCGCCCAAACGTGATGGAACAGGCTCCCCAGGGACGTACAAGATGATAAGCGACCCTGATCTTCGGTTTGGGCCAAAGGGAGGGTCATATCTATCGCTAGATCGTGGGGATCTATCACTAGATCCTCCATCATAATGGCCGCTTTTAGTTATTTTAAAATTTTTCCAAGCTTCCGCACCCCATCTTTTGGCTTTCCATACAACTGCATGATGGTCTTGATAAATGAGGATTTATTTGGGGCAACATTGGGGTATAACCCCAAAACCCAAGCTATAATCATAGACTAGTTTCTTGAGAATTGGGAGGAACCTCACCCTTGGGTTCGCCAGGATTGCACACAACCGCCCAAACGTGATGGAACAGGCTCCCCAGGGATGTACAAGACGATAAGCGACCCTGATCTTCGGTTTGGGCCAAAGGGAGGGTCATATCTATCGCTAGATCGTGGGGATCTATCACTAGATCCTCCATAATAATGGCCGCTTTTAATTATTTTAAAATTTTTCCAAGCTTCCGCACCCCATCTTTTGACTTTCCATACAACTTCATGATGATCTTGATAAATGAGGATTTATTTGGTGCAACATTGGGGTGTAACCCCAAAACCCAAGCTATAATCATAGACTGGTTTCTTGAGAATTGGGAGGAACCTCACCCTTGGGTTAGCCAGGATTGCACACAACCGCCCAAACGTGATGGAACAGGCTCCCCAGGGATGTACAACACGATAAGTCACCCTGATCTTCGGTTTGGGCCAAAGGGAGGGTTATATCTATCGCTAGAACGTGGGGATCTATCACTAGATCCTCCATCATATTGGCCTCTTTTAATTATTTTAAAATTTTCCAATCTTCCGCACCCTATCTTTTGGCTTTCCATACAACTGCATGATGGTCTTGATAAATGAGAATTTATTTGGTGCAACATTAGGGTGTAACCCCAAAACCCAAGCTATAATCATATATTAGTTTCTTGAGAATTGGGAGGAACCTCACCCTTGGGTTCGCCAGGATTGCACACAACCGCCCAAACGTGATGGAACAGGCTCCCCAGGGATGTACAAGACAATAAGCGACCCTGATCTTCGGTTTGGGCCAAAGGGAGGGTCATATCTATCACTAGATCGTGGGGATCTATCACTAGATCCTCCATCATAATGGCCGCTTTTAGTTATTTTAAAATTTTTCCAAGCTTCCGCACCCCATCTTTTTGCTTTCCATACAACTGCATGATGGTCTTGATAAATGAGGATTTATTTGGTGCAACATTGGGTTGTAACTCCAAAACCCAAGCTATAATCATATACTAGTTTCTTGAGAATTGGGAGGAACCTCACCCTTGGGTTCGCCAGGATTGCACACAACTGCCCAAACGTGATGGAAAAAGCTCCCCAGGGATGTACAAGACGATACGCGACCATGATCTTCGGTTTGGGCCAAAGGGAGGGTCATATCTATCGCTAGATCGTGGGGATCTATCACTAGATCCTCCATCATAATGGCCGCTTTTAGTTATTTTAAAATTTTTCCAAGCTTCCGCACCCCATCTTTGGCTTTCCATACAACTGCATGATGGTCTTGATAAATGAGGATTTATTTGGTGCAACATTGGGGTGTAACCCCAAAACCCAAGCTATAATCATAGACTAGTTTCTTGAGAAATGGGAGGAACCTCACCCTTGGGTTCGCCAGGATTGCACACAACCGCCCAAGCGTGATGGAACAGGCTCCCCAGGGATATACAAGACGATAAGCGACCCTGATCTTCGGTTTGGGCCAAAGGGAGGGTCATATCTATCGCTAGATCGTGGGGATCTATCACTAGATCCTCCATCATAATGGCCGCTTTTAATTATTTTAAAATTTTTCCAAGCTTCCGCACCCCATTTTTTGGCTTTCCATACAACCTACTTAAACGTGATCGTGGTTATCTATGCGTGATTGGTCGCGTACTGTAATCAACAAGGTTGTACGTGACTGTAACGTTCAAAAAAAGGCGGCAAGCATTAAATGAATTAGTGCTTTTGTCTGATAGCTGAGCAATTTTTTATTATTTTACCATCATTTTTTAAATTCAATCGCAATCATTTACTTATTTGTGTAAGAGGGAAAAGGAGAAAAAAGACTGTTCATCACCGCATATCTTTTCTGTTCATCTTCTTTGTCTTCATCAGAGAGAATTTGAAAAAAACTAGGGTTTTCTCCATTTCTAGAACCAGTTGTTCTCTCCTTTTTATCAATTTTTCCAAAAGTTAGACATGGCATCAGAGGAAGAAAGCGTTAACCCCATCGTAGACGTAGAAAAAACTAGAACGCCCATGCAAGATTCCCATGCGCCTGATGATAATCAGAGTAGCAGTACCAGTACCAGCAACGATGAAGATGCAGCGGCAAGATTTTTTATTCAAGAAAATAGGAGTAAGCGCTGCCAAGATGCGTCTGATTCTGAGAATGTCATGACCATGACGCCATATATAGAGGCGCCAAAGAATGAATCTGATAGAGAGTCAGAGGTTACCTACAACATCGACTTCTCAAAATTCCATTTGCTCCCTCTCTGTGGCCGTTGCTTCTTCTCTTCAAAAGTGCGGATTACGATCCGTGCTTCATGGGAATGCATTACCCCGATTAAAAATTTCCTAAAAAAAAAACTGTTTAAGGTTCAAATTTATGTTTAGAAAATATACGGAGAGGCTGCCTCCCGGTTGGAATAAAGGTTTCTCAGGCACCCTCTTTCATTTTCTCATGATGTACTCCCTTCCAATAGAGAAACAAAATGAACTTTGGTTCTTGATAGGAGGAAAGCCTGTCAGATTTGGCTTAAGGGAGTTTGCCATTGTTACTGGGCTTAATTGTGGTTCTGGTGTAATCCCAGAAGGCATTGAGGTCAAAAACGTTATAAAGGATTCAGAGGAATTTCGTATGAGGGTGCTGGGAAGTAAATGGGATAAGAAAGTCAAGGATACGGAATTGGAGCCTCTATTAGAAGATGAGAATATTGATGTGAGGGATCGTCTGAAAATTGCTCTTGTGCTGTTTGTTCAATACATTTTGCTGGGGGTTGAGAAGGGGAGAGTTGTGCAAATGGAGTATATTTGTTTTGCCAGTTCTTTGAAGTTTTTTTACAGCTACCCATGGGGTCTAGTGTCATTCAAAGCGACAATAGACACCATAAAAAGAAGGTTACTTGATATTGCCAACTGGGATCAGGTGGATGTGCCTAAACAGAGGACCTATCATCTTAGTGGTTTTCCGTGGGCGTTGCAGGTGAGTATTCGACTCTTCATGATAATTTGCATTTGTTAATTTACTGAGTGGTTTTGTGTTTTGTGATTAGGCTTGGGCTTATGAAATGTGCCCAACTATAGCAAGTTATGGGGGTGGACTAGAACTTGAAGATAAAACGTACATGCTGCCACTCCCCAGGCTATTTAGATGGATGCAGTCGAAAGTTCAAACATTGGAAATGGATGATCTGTGTGACAAAATAGATAATCATGGGCTCGAGGTTTGATCACACAATCTCACGCTAGATTAGTTAAAAAAAGTTTTTACAAAAGCAATCTGGTACTAGAACATTTCAATCTAATCTAGTGCTAGAACATCACATTAGCTTACTCGATCAATTTGGGTTTTTTTTTTATATTATGTATCAGAATCAGGTGGCCGTCCGTCCATTCTTGTTTCCATCCTCCAGGGAGAAGACACTAAGTTATATGTCTGGATGTCAAGAACCTACGGATGTTGATGATGCACCCATTGATTATCTGCAACAGATTTTGGAAGGGTGCACCAGTTTGATCATTGGAAATGAATTCCCCCTCCCCCCCCCCCCCCCCCCCCGCCGCGCCCGCCCCCGCCCCCGCCCCCGAAAATGTATTCAAAGGAGCCAGATCATGATGATGGCAATGATTGGTGCCCATCAGTATCGCTGTCACTCGCTCCAGAACATAACGACCGGGATAATGATTGGTGCACACCACCCCCACCAGACACAACAACCAACCCACCGGGACCAACAACACCCCCACCTGTCCCAACACCCCCCACAACGGCCTCAGGAGCTGCTGCATTTAAACTTCCTCCAGAATTTCAACAGTTTCTCTCCAAAACATATGCTAATTATGAATCTGTAAAGGTAATTATGGATAAAGTATTGCAGCATTTGGAAAAAGTGGAGCAAGACGCGGCCCGCGGTAATGTATTGGTGCAACAGGAGTTAGCGGCCCCTAAAAGTAAAAGTAAAACAAGACCACAGAAAAGTAAAAAATGGGCCGCATACCTCCTGTCTCCATATACTGCATACCAATATAAACGGATTTGCACGGCTAGAGCCACAGCCAGAGCCAGAGCTACACAGCCAACCACCTTGGCGGCTCAGCCACAGTTTGTCCAACAGCCTTTTTCAGAAAAGGAAGAAACTGCCGCTAACACTTCTCTCATGATCCACAAATGGTTTTCCAAAATAGAAGAGAAGTCAAGTTCCAGCTCCTTATACAACTGGGCATTCAGTGCCAACCCAAACGAGCGGATTCGAGGAAAGTCTCATGATTTTAACAATGAAGAACTCCAAATCCTCCTCGGAAAACAAGTTTATAATAACAAATATAGCAAAACATTAATGTGTCGAGTACTAGATTTCCCCTATCTATCACTAGATCATTGCATATCGAGTACTAGATTGACACTATCTATCACTAGATCATTGTCTATCGAGTACTAGACCCATCCTATCTATCACTAGAACCTTATAATTTTTTTCTTTTGGCCTAACAAATTATTTTCGTTCACACTATTTCAGCATTTGGCAGAGTGTTTGGTCAATTTAAGGATTAAACAGAAGACACACGTGAATCAATATGCTCAGGATTGTAGGGTCCTTGATGAGACCTTCTTCCAACATCTTAAGATGAATTACTACATGGCAAGGGGGCTCATTGATGAGGATGATTTTGTAGGGATTGGCGAGGATGGCAATATCGTGATTTTCAAGAAGGCAAATAAGGCGCAGGGTGGCAGGGGTGTTGCCAAGTGTGGCAAAGGTATGAAGAATACAGAGAACATTGACCTCCAAACAGCGGATCATTCAATAGAGGTGATGAAGGGCATATGGAATGTTCCCTTCAAATGGCATTCCAATGTTCTGAAGTATACAAGACCTGTTGCATCGTCATCATTGCATTACCAGCCATGGGACGAAGCAAATAAGTTTTACGGTGCAGTAAATGTTGGAAACTCTCACTGGTGTGCCGTGGAGATTCTGATTAATGAGGCAACGATCAGAGTTTATAACAGTACCTCTGCACCACTTGATGCAAGGAACTACCAAATTGCCTTGAATCATCTGTGTGTCTTCTTCCCCAGATTATTGGCACAGAATGGAAAGTTCAAACATTTGGGCAGCAAGCTCAATAGCATCTGGAAGCTGAAACTTGTGGAGAACAGCCCAAAAAATACACGAAGGTACATAAAGAATATTTATTAACTTGAAATAATATAGAAAAAGTTCCATAACTAGTACTAGATTATCCTTGTTGAATACTAGATTTCACCTATCTAGTACTAGATTGCACCTATCTAGTACTAGATTGAACCTATCTAGTACAAGATTGGACCTATCTCGTTGTAGATTGCGCTTATCGAGCAATCGATCCTTCAACTTTGATTTATTTTCATTTGCTACTTTGCAGTGGAGATTGTGGAATCTACACGTTGTGTTGCATTGAACTTCTTATGCGGGGAGAGTCACTAGATCTACTGAAGGGCGATCATATCCCCTTTTTCAGATACCGTTTTGCCTCCGATATATATTTTGGATTAGATAATTTTAAATACTAGAATATTTCTTTTTATTATTGTTAATTATGGGGTTTATATCTTGATTTGGATAAATGTAAATATACAAAATCAATAATAATTCTAGAAACTGATCGCTTTTATTAAAAATAAAATAAAAGTAGGCATTGTACGAATAACATAAAATGGGGGAGGAGGAGGAAACTGATTCACTTCATCCGAATCAAAATGAGGGTTGTTGGAATTAACACTCTTCTCGCCAGCAATTCCAACGGTGTCTGAGTTCCTATCTTCAATGTGGTCTGCGTGAAGGTGGTCCTCTTCGCCTTCCAATAGGTGTGCCTCACGCACCTTGAAGATAAAAAGAAGTTCATCGTAGAAAGGGCATCCACGCACCCTGATCTCCGAATGCGATCGAATTACCTATGTAAATACGTTACATTAGTACAGTCAAAAAATGAACAACATTTAAAGAAAATGATTGAGTATGATTTTGACTTCCATCCATAGTATTCCCATTCTTATATGCATCGAAAACAATTCGGCCATTTTTGCGATCCTCAGCCAAGTACACACCAGGACAAGCCAAGTAACTACGAAAGTTGTAAAAATTTATCCGCTTTGCTTTCACCGACGCTATAACATCTTCGGGCCAATATCTTCATTTCAATCGATCTGACAATTCAATCGACAAGAGAACAAGGGCTGAATAGAAGACTTCTAGTTGCGAAACTTGGTGATCTGCGGCGTACTGCCGAAGACGTTCAACCATGTACACTTCAACTGCTCTCTCAATGGGTGCTACCATGACTTTGATTCTGTTTATCAAGTTTATGAAATATGGGAGAGAGAGTGAGACGAAGGCAACATATATTTATACAGGTAAGAGGCAAAAAGAAAGTGGAATCCTACCGTCGCGCCCCTTGGTATTCAACATTGGTTAGCCAAACTACGGGAAAGTGTGATTGCAGCTTTTTATTTAATGAGGCGCCCTTTCTGGGAACTTCACAATCTAACATATAAAAATCGGGTACATTCTTCAGTATTTGAACTAATGAAAAGGCGCCAACGTAGTAAATATTTACTTTATTTTATTCCTTGTAAATATTTAATTTATTAAATTGCAATTGAATAAAGTGCATTTGAACAACAGCAACATTTATTGCATTAAATAAAATAAAAAATGGACACTTAGTAGAGTGATAGATTGAACCCTTCTGTCATGCGATCTTCTGTGCCTTTTTACAAATGACTGAGACTACAACCATCAAAACTTAAGGGGGAGGATTAATCTGATTAACTTCATCATTATCATTCTGAGGGATGTTTGAATTAGCACTATCCTCAGAGTCCTCGGGATGATCGTCGCCCTCAAGGGATTGGGACTCGGGGTCCGAGTTCCTACCATCAATGTTGTTCGCGTGGAGGTGGTGCTCTTCGCCTTCCAACAGGTGTGTTTGCCGCACTTTGAAGATAAACCTAAGGTGATCGTAATGACGGCATCCCTGAAACCTGGGTTCATCATCCCGACGAACGACCTACGGAATGTAATTGTATATTAAATTATGAACATAAATTAAAAAGAACATGATTTCAGTATTAGTTTGACTTAAAGCTATGGGATTCAAACTATAATATATCACGGCGTCCCATTTGGCGCGAAAACCATCATCTGACATTCCTTCAACCCCAGGACACCCCAAGAATCTACGGAAGTTATAAAATTTAATCCGCAGACCTCTGACCGCTTCTATAACATCTTGGGGCAAGTATTGTTGTTGGAATCGCTGTGACAATTCAACCGAGACGTTAAACAGTCATGTCTGGAAGACCTCTAGTTGGGAAATTTGGTTTTCTGAGGCATATTGCCAAAGACGTTCAACCATGTAGGCTTCAACCTCGCCCTGAACGGGTGCTGCTGCCATGAATTTGTTTATCAATCAAGTATATGAAATATGGGAGAGATTGAGAAGAAGACACGGTATAAATACAGGTGATTAGACATTATGATGTAAAGTGGTAACATATCGTCGCACCCCTTCGTTGTCTCAACTCTTCAATATTGGTCGGTTAAACTACGGGAAGGGTGCAATCATCTTTTTAATTAATTCAGTGGTACCTTATGGTTTCGGGTTTATGGTTACGGGTTTAGGGTTTATGGTTTAGAGTTTAGTAATTATGAGAATTGCTTCTGCCACCGAATTGAATTTAATGCATCTGCCAACCAACTGAATTTATTGCATTTATAGGAAACAAACTAGAACTAATTTTTGCTTATAAATGCTTCAATATAACAACAAGTATTGCAGTAACCCTAGTCGCTTTCTCCTTCTTTCTTTCTTTTCTCCTTCTTCTTCAAGAGAGGCAGACGAACGCGAAGGTGACCCCAGTGTTGGAGTGGATCTTGGAGATAGGTATCCAAGATTGGGGTACATGAAGCTCAATAATTCACCTTATTTTTGAACCCCAATCCTGGATATTTCATCTTCAAGCTCCACTCCTATTCTGGCTAATTGGATGCATGTAGCACTAATTTTTTTCTGTAAAGCAAAAGTAAAACCAAACCCTCCCCGTTTTCTCTCTCCTTCGTTCTTTCTTCTCTCTTTCTTTCTTCTTCTTCTTCTTCAAGAGAGGCAGACGAACGCGAAAACAAGCTAGGTTCGGACTGGAGCTTGGAGATGGATATCGAGGATTGTGGTTCATGAAGCTCAATAAGATCATTCATCTATTTCAATCCTCGACATTTCCTCTTCAAGCTTTAGTCCGAAATCTGGCCCATACGGGGTTTCAATAAAATCTGGCTGATTAAAGAGGTGCAGTCGATGAATACAATCCACCTGTTTGGAGCTTGGATTCGGCTTTTAAGTATTTGGCTTCATGAATCTCAATAAGTCCCCTTATTGTTGTTAAAGAGATGGATAATGAATCTCTGCATTCATGGATCTAGTACTAGATTCAAAAAAATATGGGAAATTCTTTTCAACAGATTAATCTAGTACTAGATTATTGAATCTAGTACTAGATTACTCGTTACAAGGACTGATCTAGTACTAGATTGATCTAATCTAGAGCTATATTATTCTTTACAAAAGACTGATCTAGTACTAGATTGATCTAATCTTGTACTAGATTACTCGCTAAAAGTGACTGATCTAGTACTATATTATTCGTTAATGACTTAAAATATGGATGACGAAAGGTAAAACAATTAATATCACTGCTAGGTTACACAAATTACGTACGCCAACGAATAATGAGTTCAAAATACAAGCAAAATTCTTTTCAACAGATTAATCTAGTACTAGATTATTGAATCTAGTACTAAATTATTCCTTACACCAAAATGATCTAGTACTCTATTATTCATTACTGGAATGGAATAGTGATTTTAAAAGGTAAACAAGAAATATTATTGCTGTTAGGAATAGTACCCTAGAAAGCCGATTGTATATCCGCTTTGTGCTTTTCCTTATTGTAATCACAGACAATCTTTGAATGAAATAACGAATTGAGGCAACACTTCTTTATATGCTCTTGTTTGGTATGCTTTTACTTTAGCTGTGCATATATGAGAACTCCCCTAATCCTGATGACTTTAGGACTCTACCATTTAGGTGAAATGGTTCATGAAACGAGCCCTATATCACATAAGTCATGATTAGTAAAATACTCCAAGCCGATGAGTCCTACAGACAGTGGGAGTGTCAACCTGACTCCTCTAAGGCTTGCTTGTGGGATCACGCCCTTAAGAAGGACCACCTTGTTTCATGGAGGTGCAAAGTGTATAGTTGATACGTGCGTGATACATGAGGGTGCTTACTTTAATAAGTAAGTTCACTGAGGTGCCCCGTGTGAGAACATTCCTAAATGGGAAAGGAAGTTTCTATTTCAGGAAATAGAAACTTCCAGATTAGGAAATATCTCACGAGTCATTGATGTGATTAATTGATCCTTAGACTTGAGGTTCCTTGTCACTTTATGAGTTAACTCTGCAGTCTTAGGTATAAGCTTTAAAGGGTGTCGCCTTAGACAACTGATTCAAGGCTTATGCTGGGGTTGCACAAGTGATTCATGAAAGTGAATGAGAATCAAGAAAGGACCTACACTTGCATTTGCAAGGTGATCTCTTATTGTGTAAGTCATTCATATGCCATATGGAGTCCTTGGCCAAGGCAGTAGATCAAGACATCAAGAAAAGGGTTTCTTGGATTGAGATCAAATGGATATGAAATGCACTTAGCCTTAAGACCGGATTATTAGGGTTCTGATTATTCCCTTGCCGTAGATCTTGGTTGAGAGATAGTAAGTAGGAGGATTGTATCTCATGTGAATCAATGACTTAAAGGTTCTGTCGAATCCGAACATTCCAATTCAGCTAGGGGTTAAACACCTGTTGCTAGACTATGGTCGTTTAATCTGTGGACTGATTAATTAATTAGTGAATTAATTAATTAGGGTCACTGCTAAGTGAATTGAGAACCTAGAGGGTCACACACAACAACTTGGTTACATGAGTTGAGGCTTTAAAATGATTAAACGAGTTAATCGGGCCAAGACGGTTCCACACGTGTGAAGCCACACGTGTGGGTCACGTGAGTGACACTTGTCCTTGTGACACGTGTCACACACTTGAATATATATATATATATATATATATATATATATATATATATATATATGTATTATATATTAAATAATTAATTTGTTAATTATTTAATAGACTTTGTTTTAATTTTGAATTAAAAAGAAAGTCTTATTTTGGAGAAAAATAATCTAGTTAATTAATTACGAATTAATTAATTAGATAAAAATAAGTTATTTATTTTATAATAAATAAAGTATAAAATTATCCAAAAATAGTTTGGATATTTTTAGCTCTCTTGAAAGTTGATTTGAATTAGAATTCAAAGTCAAAGTCAAAATTACTTGATGATCAAGTAATAGGAGAGAGAGAGACCAAAATCCTAGCCCAATAAGGACTAGGAATTTCGGCACTCCCCCTCTTATAAATAGGGGAGCTCGAGCTCCTCTAGGAGCTAATTGGCAATTCTTTTGGTTCTTGTGTTGAACACCTTCCTTTCTCCAAGATAAACGAAACCCTAGGTTAAGCCTAAACACTAACTAGAGAACTAGCATCCTTACTAGTTAGATTGTGATCAAGTTGGTGGACTATCTCTAGAGAGCTTCAAGTTAGAAGTTTGAAGATTCGAGCTCTACCAAGGAGAGGGGATCAAGCTGCGAGAAGAGCGTTCTTGGGTGGCTTGAAACGCTTCAAGAAAGAATAAAAGAAAAGTAAGTTTCTTAATTCCTTCGAATTTGGTTACACGATTGCGAGTCCAAGATCCTTTTGTTGGGAAAATTTTTTAAATTCCGCTGCTTTCTGATTCGTGTTTTCCAACAAGTGGTATCAGAGCCACCTCGTTAATCGTGTTTCTGATTCGTCTCTATTATACTGAATTTGGTAGGAATTCTTAGGCTTGATGCGATTGGGTATTTGTAATTGTTTTAGAAAGCCTGAATTACGAAACTGTATTTTTTTCCTGAAAGTTTCTGAAAATTGGTTTTTACAAAATTTAATTTTTGAAAACTATTTTAGATTTGAAACTGTATAAACTGTTTTTGGATTGGTTTTGCTTTTGAACGAAAACACGAAACGAAAACCCGGATTACGAAGAACACGCGAAACCCCGCGCGCGAAGGCGTCGCGCGCAGCCGGCCGCCCGCCCAGGCGCGCGCTTGGGCGACGCCGCCCCAGCACCCTCCCGCAATTGGGCGGGAGGCCTTCCGGGCATGCCTACGCCCGCACTCGGCCGGGAGGAGCCACGCGCAGCGAGCGCACTCGCGCTCGTGCCTGCATCGTGCACGGCTCTTCTCGCGTACGGGCCCCGTTTTTCCGTATTCCGTGTTTTTCGTGTTTCTTCCAATCCAGTCCCAAATTTTATTTTAATTTTTAAAATTTTATTTTTTGAATATTTATTTTAATTTTTGAATAAAACTTAAAATTGGGATTTTTTGAGAAATTGAAACGGTTTATATTTTGGGAAAATACAATCTTTAATAAAATTATTAATTTTCAGAAATTAATTGGAATTTTATTTGTTTTGGTAATTTGGGATTTATTGAAAACTTTTATAAATAAGACTCGCATCAAGTCGTGTTATAAGTCATTAGGACTTGAAACGAGAATTTTAATTTATTGGCTAAATTTAAATTCTCGCAAAAGCATGTTAGGTGATCATGGGCTTAGATCTATGTATGGTTTTAATTTATGCACATGGATGGTTTAAATTGGGGTTGGAGCCCTATAGTTGCATTTTTCAATTGAGGTTGGAGCCTCACTTATGTGCGTACTGTTATGTGATTTATTATGTGGCTTTCCATATTACTGTTTTTGAGGCCGAGGTAAGCCCCGTGTAATTGTCTAAGGCCAATATAAAGATTGAGTCTTATTACTTTATGTCTTTTTCTTTTTATTGTAATTTGAGAGTAGAGATAGGTGGTGAGGTTTTATTTTCATTTTGGAGACAATGCACCCATGGAGTAAGATGGACCACATTCAAGTAACAAGGAGGCCATAAGTGAAGACCCCTCAAAATGTTAGGGAGGGGAATCTCAATTGTAAAATGTTATAGAGATAGGGCTCGTATTTTGTTACCGCTTTCCCTTATGTGATTTGAACTGTTTATGTGGCATGTATGTTAGAACTTGTGATTGTGGAGTGGCTCCCACATATCACGCATAAGATAGGTAGAACCCATGATCATTACATGTTAGTATCATGCTAGGACATGTTATCTGTTTATGTGCTTGTTTGAAATGCATTTATGTGTACTTGCATTAATCAAGACTAATAAAATTGGATAACATATATGTTGGTGAGGTCGAACCGGACAACTCTCCGGTTGATTCGAAAATTCCCATTAAATATTAAGCTAATTTCGAACAAATAGGTGTTTAATTCGAGATGCAAATTTTGAATTAAATTCCTAGCATTCCATTAATAAGTTTTAAGTTTAGTAAGTGAAGCTAGTTATTGTTCGCGAGTCGTGGGATGGCTAGTGGAGCTTATTAGTTCTTAGTTACCTAATTGATCATTTTAAATGGTCAATATTTCGTGGTCAATTTTAGCAAGGGCGATGTCCGCGAGTCGTGGGTCGTTCGAACTAAGCTTTGGTCATGATCTTATGATTGATGGGTCTAGCTTAACGCCTAAGTAAATATGGATGTCGCACGAGTCGTGGGTCCATATTGAAAGATAGGTGATGCAAAAAACAATTACTAAGAGTTCTAAAGGTGTTAGAATTGGTAAGTTGTACCTACCTAGGGTTCTTACTTAGAGTGTCCGCGAGTCGTGGGTTCGAGGTAAAATGCTTAGGATCTTAGTACCCATTGGGAAACGTGTTCCTCTTAGATCTTTGGGAATTATAGATCTTTGAAAAACAGTGGGAGCTACATTAGATTAAAGACCTTATCTTTTGTATATCGTTATAATTCAGCACGCTCACTAGTTCTCTGTTTTACCATTTAGGTCGTAGATTCTGTGATTCTCTACGTGTTTTGAAATGGCAACCAAAAACCCTCTTGTATCGATCCTCGAGTCAAACAAGTTGACTGGTCCCAACTATTATGATTGGCTGAGGAATCTAAAAATCGTTTTAGATTCTGAGAAGAGAACTTACGTTCTCTTCGAAGGGGAGCCAAGTCCAGAAGGGGAGGCTCCCACTCGGGCTGAGCGGGACGCGATTCAGAAGTGGAAGGATAATTATCTCCAAGCCCGTTGCCTTATGTTGGCTAACATGTCTCCGGACTTGCAAAGGCAACATGAGGCCATGGAGTTCGCTTGGGAAATTTACGACCACTTAGAGCAACTTTACCGCCCTCATGAACGTGTTACAAGGTATAACACTTCAAAGGAATTGTTCCATTTGAGAATGAGGGAAGGTTCAAGTGTCCATGAATATGGACTCAAGTTTCTCGCCCTTACTGAGAAACTTGCTTCCATAGACATGCCACTGAAAGATGAGCTTTCAGTGGATTTGTTGCTAGCTTCGCTCCCACCATCATTCAACCCATTTGTCCTTAACTTCAATATAAATCATGCTGGTGCTACTGTAGCTGAGCTGATTAGTCAGCTTGTGACTGCTGAAAGCACGATCAAGAAGGACCATAAGGTTATGATGGTGAATGCTCCATCTTCCTCTTCTGGGCCTTCTAAAGGTAACGGCAAGAAAGCCCAAAAGAAGAAGAAGAAACCCCTTAAGCCCACTGGTGGCATTTCGAAGGGGAAGGCCCAAAAGAAGAAGCGTGATCAGAAAGAGGATGTTTGCTTCCATTGTGGCAAAGCGGGACATTGGAGGAGAAACTGCCCAGAGTACAAGGCTACTCTAAAGAAAGGTATCTTTCTCGTTGAAGTAAATCTTTCTATTAATTCTAGTTCTTGGGTACTTGATACCGGTTGTGGAACTCATATCTGTAATGATGTACAGATGCTAAGTGAAGTCCAACAACTCAAAGAAGGAGAATGTGTCTTGAAGATCGGCGATGGCTCAAACGTTGAAGCTCGAGCTTTAGGCACAATTAGATTAGATTTAGGTAGTTTTGAGTTAGTCTTAAATAAAGTCCTTTATGTACCGAGCATTATTCGTAATATAATTTCAGTTCCAATATTAGATTGTGAAGGTTATGAAACTTATATTAAGAATGGTAAATACTTTATCAAACGGAACAACTCTTCCGTTCACATCGGTACTCTAAGTAATGGACTTTATCTAACTCAAAATATCAATATTATGAATATACAACGAGAAACGAAGCGTAAGAGAGATGATAAAGTTTCAGCTCCCTTATGGCACGCTAGATTAGGACACATTTCCAAGAACAGAATCAGCAAGATAAACACTTTAGGATCATTCTCTGAAAATGATCTTAAGGAGTTAACTTCTTGCGAATCCTGTCTCAAAGGAAAAATGTCCAAAGTTCCTTTTAAAGGAACTGTGGAACGTGCCACTAAGGTTTTGGATTTGATCCATGCTGATGTTTGTGGACCGCTTAGTGTAAGCACTAGAAACAATCATCAGTATTTCATAACATTTACTGATGACTTTAGTCGGTATGGTTATGTATACTTAATGAAGTATAAATCTGAAGCTTTTAAGAAATTCTTAGAATTTCAAAAGGAGATTGAGAACCAAACTGGTTACAAGATCAAAGCACTTCGATCTGATCTGGGAGGCGAGTATCTTAGTGAAGAATTCCTTAATCATCTCAAAGATAATGGGATTATCTCTCAGTGGACTCCTCCGGGAACTCCTCAGCTTAATGGAGTTTCTGAGAGAAGGAATCGAACCCTACTTGATATGATTTGTTCCATGATGAGTTTCACAGACTTATCACCTTCTTTCTAGGGTTATGCCCTAGAAAGTGCAACAAAGATTTTGAATCTAGTTCCTTCTAAGTCAGTCCCTAAAACGCCCTATGAAATGTGGCATGGTAAAATCCCTAGTTATTCTTACTTAAGAATTTGGGGTTGTCCTGCTTACGTGAAGAGGACAGTGGGAGATAAGTTAGAATCTCGTTCTAACTTATGCTACTTCGTAGGTTATCCTAAGGAATCCATAGGATACTACTTCTATGATCAATCTGAGCAAAAGGTGTTTGTTTCCAGAAATGCCAATTTTCTTGAGGAACCGTTCCTTAAAGAAAAGAAAGGCAAGATCATAGAATTAGAAGAAGTACAAAATGATCCCACACCACCCACTGAAGAAACGTACCCTTCTGATCAACCACAACCAATCACGAATTTCGATACACATGTAAATCCTCCTCTGAGGCATTCTGAACGTACTCCTAGACAGCCGGAGAGATGGTATGGATTCTTCCATGAAATCTCTCAAAAGGATAATGATCCTTTAACATATGAGGAGGCACTTTCAGATTCTGACTCTGAACAGTGGATAGAAGCCATGAAGTCCGAAATGGACTCCATGAACTCCAACCAAGTTTGGACCTTGGTAGATTTGCCTGATGGGATCAAACCCATAGGTTGCAAATGGATCTTTAAGAGAAAGCTTGGAGTTGATGGAAGCATTGCAGCCTATAAAGCAAGACTGGTTGCAAAAGGATTCACTCAAAGACCCGGCGTGGAATTTGATGAAACTTTTTCGCCAGTTGCAATGAAAAAGTCTATTCGAATCATGCTTGCCATTGCTGCATATTATGACTATGAGATATGGCAAATGGATGTGAAAACTGCCTTTCTCAATGGTGACATTGATAAAGACATTTATATGGAACAACCCATAGGTTTCACATTCAGTGGGAGTGAGCAAAAGGTTTGCAAACTCCAAAGATCAATCTATGGATTGAAACAGGCTTCTAGGAATTGGAACATTCGATTTGATGAATCAGTCAAAGCGTTTGGCTTCATTCAAATTTCGAATGAGTCCTGTGTGTATAGAAAGGAATTGGAGACCTCAGTGCAATTCTTAGTACTTTATGTTGATGACATCCTTCTTATTGGGAATTCGAAGGATGACATGAAAGTGACTAAGTTATGGTTATCGAACCAATTCGAGATGAAAGATCTTGGTGATGCGTCCTATATCCTTGGAATTAAAATCTATAGAGATAGATCTAGAAGGTTAATAGGACTATCACAGTCGATGTACATTGACAACGTGTTGAAGAGATTCAATATGGAGTCAGCAAAGGTTAAGAACCTTCCTATGAGTGTAGGAACATGTCTTTCAAAGAAGATGTGTCCTAAGACTAACCTTGAGAAGGAGAGAATGACTCATACACCTTATGCGTCAGCAATAGGTAGCATAATGTATGCAATGTTATGTACTCGACCGGATGTGGCTTATGCACTTAGTGTGACAAGTCGTTTCCAATCTGACCCTGGAGATGGTCACTGGGCTGCTGTGAAGAATATTCTTAAGTACTTGAAAAGTACTAAAGATTTATTCTTAGTTTACGGAGGTCAGAAAGATCTTACTGTCGAAGGATACTGCGATGCAAGCTTTGCATCTGACTTAGATGATTTTAAGTCAATGTCAGGATACATTTTCTGCCTAAACGGCGGAGCAGTGAGTTGGAAGAGTTCCAAGCAAACAACCACTGCAGATTCGACCACTGAGGCCGAATACTTAGCTGCAAATGATGCAGCGAAGGAAGGTGTTTGGATTAGAAACTTCATTCAAGAGTTGAATGTTGTTCCTAGCATGAAAGACCCCATTACTGTGTTTTGTGACGACACTGGGGCGGTTGCTCAAGCAAGAGAACCAAGATCTCACCAACGGACCAAACACATTATGAGGAAGTATCACCTAATCCGTGATATTATCAAAAGAGGAGATGTGCAAATTGAGAGGGTCACATCAGCAGAGAACGTGGCAGATCCACTTACTAAACCCCTTAGTCGAGAAGCTTTCCAAGGTCATCTTCAGAAGATGGGACTTAGAGTAGCTTTAGAATAGCTTTGACGGGCAAGTGGGAGATTGTTAGGAATAGTGCCCTAGAAAGCCGATTGTATATCCGCTTTGTGCTTTTCCTTATTGTAATCATAGACAATCTTTGAATGAAATAACGAATTGAGGCAACGCTTCTTTATATGCTCTTGTTTGGTATGCGTTTACTTTAGCTGTGCATATATGAGAACTCCCCTAATCCTGATGACTTTAGGACTCTACCATTTAGATGAAATGGTTCATGAAACGAGTCCTATATCACATAAGTCATGATTAGTAAAATACTCCAAGCCTCCTCTAAGGCTTGTTTGTGGGATCACGCCCTTAAGAAGGACCACCTTGTTTCATGGAGGTGCAAAGTGTATAGTTGATACGTGCGTGATACATGAGGGTGCTTACTTTAATAAGTAAGTTCACTGAGGTGCCCCGTGTGAGAACATTCCTAAGTGGGAAAGGAAGTTTCTATTTCAGGAAATAGAAACTTCCAGATTAGAAAATATCTCACGAGTCATTGATGTGATTAATTGATCCTTAGACTTGAGGTTTCTTGTCACTTTATGAGTTAACTCTGCAGTCTTAGGTATAAGCTTTAAAGGGTGTCGCCTTAGACAACTGATTCAAGGCTTATGCTGGGGCTGCACAAGTGATTCATGAAAGTGAATGAGAATAAAAAAAGGACCCACACTTGCATTTGCAAGGTGATCTCTTATTGTGTAAGTCATTCATATGCCATATGGAGTCCTTGGCCAAGGCAGTAGATCAAGACAACAAGAAAAGGGTTTCTTGGATTGAGATCAAATGGATATGAAATGCACTTAGCTTTAAGACCCGATTATTAGGGTTCTGATTATTCCCTTGCCCTAGATCTTGGTTGAGAGATAGTAAGTAGGAGGATTGTATCTCACGTGAATCAATGACTTAAAGGTTCTGTCGAATCCGAACATTCCAATTCAGCTAGGGGTTAAACACCTGTTGCTAGACTATGGTCGTTTAATCTGTGGACTGATTAATTAATTAGTGAATTAATTAATTAGGGTCACTGCTAATTGAATTGAGAACCTAGAGGGTCACACACAACAACTTGGTTACATGAGTTGAGGCTTTAAAATGATTAAACGAGTTAATCGGGCCAAGAGGGTTCCACACGTGTGAAGCCACACGTGTGGGTCACGTGAGTGACACGTGTCCTTATGACACGTGTCACACACGTGAATATATATATATATATATATATATATATATATATATATATATATATGTATTATATATTAAATAATTAATTTGTTAATTATTTAATAGACTTTGGTTTAATTTTGAATTAAAAAGAAAGTCTTATTTTGGAGAAAAATAATCTAGTTAATTAATTACGAATTAATTAATTAGATAAAAATAAGTTATTTATTTTATAATAAATAAAGTATGAAATTATCCAAAAATAGTTTGGATATTTTTAGCTCTCTTGAAAGTTGATTTGAATTAGAATTCAAAGTCAAAGTCAAAATTACTTGATGATCAAGTAATAGGAGAGAGAGAGACCAAAATCCTAGCCCATTAAGGACTAGGAATTTCGGCACTCCCCCTCTTATAAATAGGGGAGCTCGAGCTCCTCTAGGAGCTAATTGGCAATTCTTTTGGTTCATGTGTTGAACACCTTCCTTTCTTCAAGATAAACGAAACCCTAGGTTAAGCCTAAACACTAACTAGAGAACTAGCATCCTTACTAGTTAGATTGTGATCAAGTTGGTGGACTATCTCTAGAGAGCTTCAAGTTAGAAGTTTGAAGATTCGAGCTTTACCAAGGAGAGGGGATCAAGCAGCGAGAAGAGCGTTCTTGGTGGCTTGAAACGCTTCAAGAAAGAATAAAAGAAAAGTAAGTTTCTTAATTCCTTCGAATTTGGTTACACGATTGCGAGTCCAAGATCCTTTTGTTGGGAAAATTTTTTAAATTCCGCTGCTTTCTAATTCGTGTTTTCCAACAATTGCTACATTACACATATTACGTACCCCAACAAATAATGGGTTGAAAAAAATAAATGAAATTTGTTTCAAGTGACTGATCTAGTACTAGATTATTTGAATCTAGTACTAGATTATTCCTTACACCTAACTGATCTAGTACTATATTATTCATTACTGGAATGGAATAGGGATTTTAAAAGGTAAACAAAAAAATATCACTGCTAAATTACACATATTACTTACCCCAACAAATAATGAGTTGAAAAAAATAAGTGAAATTCGTTTCAAGTGACTGATCTAGTACTAGATTATTTGAATCTAGTACTAGATTATTCCTTACACCTAACTGATCTAGTACTATATTATTCATTACTGGAATGGAATAGGGATTTTAAAAGGTAAACAAAAAATATCACTGCTAAATTACACATATTACGTACCCCAACAAATAATGAGTTGAAAAAAATAAGTGAAATTCGTTTCAAGTGACTGATCTAGTACTAGATTATTTGAATCTAGTACTAGATTATTTCTTACACCTAACTGATCTAGTACTATATTATTAATTACTGGAATGGAATAGGGATTTTAAAAGGTAAACAAAAAATATCACTGCTAAATTACACATATTACGTACCCCAACAAATAATTAGTTGAAAAAAATAAGCGAAATTCGTTTCAAGTGACTGATCTAGTACTAGATTATTTGAATCTAGTACTAGACTCATAAAGATCGCGTACTAGATTACATGAATCTAGAACTCGATTCTAGCAGTGTTTCGATTTCTAGATCTTGGACCAGAGTTTCGATATCTCCATTTAGTTGGGATTTTTTGCCAACATCATGTTCCAAAATTTTTGCAGAATGGAATGGCCACAGGGGAGGCATTTGCAGATTGGTTCAAACTCGGCTAAATAAACACTTTTCGTCAATACAAACACAAAACCATCAATACCAGCATTATTATTTAAAGCTTCGCAGATTGTTCCAAACGTTTTTCAAAACAGCAGCGGCGGCAACGAGAGACCAGAATATTGTCATTTCTCTAGAAAGTAACATGCGCTTCATAATTTTTTATCAAAATTTATGTGAAAAAATTACGAAGCAGCATGTTACTATCTAGAGATAAGACACACTGGTAGTCGGAGAGGAGATCTGGTGGAATAAGGTAGAGGGCGGCGGCGAGAAGTATGAAGAAGAAAGAAAAATTAGGGTTTCGTTTGTTGTTGGATCATGGCTATGGAGTTATAAATAAAGGAAGAGGAATGGAACTTATTATATTTTGCAGTGGCGGAGATGAAGAAGAAAAGAAGAGAGGAAAATGGAGAGAATTAGGATTTTTGTGTACAACTTATACATTTATTATATTTTGCAAAATGGCCCCAAAGGTTTCTTCTTTTACAAAACGAGCTAATTATATTTGGTTTATGATTTAAACTTGCCACATCAGATAATAGGCGAGAAAGAAAAAGGGAAAAGAAAATGAGGGTTATATCCCTAAAAAAAGAGTTTGGCGTCCCTTGGGACCAAATTCCCTCTACAAAGTGTGGGTCTCAATTCACGTGCAAACTCCACATACCAAAACAACGTGTAAATTGCAATAATAGTGTCTTTTGACTTTTATAATACAATAATAGTGTATATTTATTTTGTATTTTAAGTTTAGTATAAGACGTGAATTGAGTATACCTCTTTATCATGTTTGATATTATTATATGAAATATTATGAATAAGACCCAATATTTTATAATGTTATCTATTTGGTCCATTAATTTCTCTTTCTTGTATTTTTTCTACAAACTTAATGTTTATATGATCTATTATTTTTCCTTGTTCTTTTATGCCTTGTATAATTATATCTTTATTCGAAACATCTTTATTTATTGTTCGTTCATAATTTTTCTTATATATATCTTTTTTTGTAAGGATGTTTTTAAATTCTTTTTCATTTGTTCAATATTTTTAGTATTCATAATTGCCTTTATTTGTTGTTTTTCTTTTGTTATACCTGATGGTGCAGGAATCTGAGTTTCCTAAATGCAACAACACTTTCTATATTTATGTGAGAAAGGAAAGACCATCACAGGCGTTGAGCCTCAGGAACTGGGTTTCCAAGGAGCGTGGGTTCTTCCAGCTAGGATAACACCAGGAAATCATGCAGTAAGGGTGCAGGAAATGATAAAAGATATGAAGCTTTGGAGAAGATGAAGATGTAGAAAAATGATGCCCAGTTCAGTGGTATGGTCTCTTGTGAAGAAGATGACTTGGGGAAGAGAACATGTGCTCTCTCGTATTTATATGTTAGGGGTGAGGGTAAAGAGGTAAATTGACCGTGTGGTCCCAAACCTGCGTTGCCCTAACACGTGGCAGCCCGTGAGGGTGTGAGAGTGACGTTTCTGAAAAGGAGGCGGCGTGTCAGGTGCGAGGTGCGCACTACCTTTCTGTCAGAGTTTGTTGGCGAGGGTCGCGGGAGAGAAAGGTCCCGGACCCGTTTCACGAGGGTTCAGGTCCACCATGGCGGTGGGGGGTCACGCACGAGCGCATAGGTGACGCTCGAAGAGTGCTCGGAGGGGTTCCTCACGACTTATGATCTTTGAGCGCCGAAGTCCCGAGCGACAAGAGTACGTCCCTCGTGTGGGTGATTCCTTGAGAAAGGTAACCCCGAAGGCCGGGATGGGAGCGCCGAGCCTGCTGGTTCGGGCCCTTTACCCGAATAGTTGGCCGAGGCTCAGGGGCCTGTGCTAGTTGGCAAGTGAGTAGGCTGGGATAACCAGCGAGCCCATCAATGCGAGCGTCCAGTTCCTCCATCGCCAGATATTGACACGTGGACGGATCTGATTCGGACGTAGTTTTACGCCTCATCAATACCGTCAATTGATATTTTTTCTTTATTATTTATAGTTCAAGCAGATGAAAGTATATAAATTTTTCTTATTATATTTTTATGCTATTCTATGGTCTAATTATTTTCTTCTAATATTCGTTTATCCATTATATTATAACGAGGGATATTTTGTATTGACCATATTATTTCTTTATTTTGCCTTTTAATGAAATTAATACCATCTTCTAATCGTAGCAAAGTATTTTTAGAATTTATTATTTCTTTCATAAGATATTGTTCTTGTATTCTTAAATTTTCTAATATCTTTTTATGCATAATTTTTTGAAACGGGTTATCAATATTTTTTAACTTTTCCGTGTTGTATTTTATCGTTTTTCTTGCTTTTATTCTTTGATGTCTATTCATCTGTTTTTCATATAGATCCATTTTTAACCATTTATTTCTCTTTGATGTATTTTTTCTACTAACCTTTTGTTTATTGTTTTAATTTCTTTATATTCTTCTTTTGCACATTCTGATAAACTATTTTCTTCTTCTAGCATCTTGAAAATTTTCATCATAAAATTAAAATTTTGAAATCTTCCTTTAATAGATCTTAGTCTTAATCCTAATCTTTTTATATCTGCTTTTATTTTTCTGGAATTCATTCTATTTTTATGAATCTGATGATCCTTCTTGTTCGTAGATTTGTTCTATAGCAAATGTTACTTTGTTTATGAAATTTAATTTTTTATTAATCCTTTTGCAATTTTCGTCACATTCTTCTTCTTTAGATTTATGTTTATCTGTATGCTCTTGTACTAATGATCTCATTTTAGAGTTCAAAAGTTGTTTTATCATTTGTCTAAAATATTTATTAGATGTATCTTCATCAAAACATTTGCCTAATTTATAAGCAAGGTTTAATCCCTTTCTGAAATCACCATCTGAAACATCATCCACAATTATATGAAATTTATGATTGTAAACAAAAACTTATATATGAACAATTTTAATAGCAAAATTCATCAAATATTGATTTTGACAAGAGTACTCTAAAATCCATTCTGAAATCATAATTCACAAAATATTTTGAGTAAAGTTTATTACCTTTCTTTATCTCCTTCGTCTTCTATAAAGATCTATCAGATTCTTCTAAGACTCGTCTTCTTCTTCCTCGATCAGCTCAACATTCCAACAGTCCTGAAGGCCTCCTGCCTATATGGACATCAACGGAAACAAGCTTCGATCTCTAACGGAAAATTCACTACGGCTTATTGAACCATATATCTTCTTTTGAAAAGATAAAAAGGAGTAAAGAGATGTAATAAGCTCGAAAAAAAATAGAATTTGTGTTTTATGAAAGAAAAGATTTTATTTCCCATTTAAGGGTTTATTTTTCCATAGTCAGTACAAAGAAAAACACTCGAATTACAATTCTTACAGACACTCTTTCTCACTCTTGACTTTCTGTTTTTCGATCATCTTCTCTATTACAGACCCTATCTATTTATACAACTCTATCCGCGTAAAGAAATAAGATTCCTTAAGATAAGGAAATCCTAACATTAATTTGTATTCGTCAGATCTATCTTTTTCTTCAACGGCTGAGATCCTGCCGACAGTTTCATAATGGTTGCAGACGTCATTGCTTACGTCTCTCAATTGGTTGCAGACGTCATTGCTTACATCTCTCTACTGGACTTTTCTCTTTATGTTGTCACATCCTGATGTCTGTATGACACCCAATTAATTTGCACGCCTCTTGTCTTGTAGCTGAGGAGCAAATAACTCTATGGATAGTAAGAACTGTTGGGATAAATGCCCTGAAAATCCAATTATATTGTAAATATTTTTGGATTAATAAAACTGAAATTTTTCGCAAGTTATGAGTATTTTACGAATTTAATATTTAATGACATGTGATGGTATTTTTATATGAAATGTGTTTCATAGGAAAAGACTTTAAATACCAGAAATCACGTGTCATTAAAGTTCTAGTTGGTATGATAAGAAAATGTTCTTATCGAGACTATAATGTGTTATATAAGATGATTAGTCTTTCGTCATAGGGAAATGGAGTTTCCAATTATGACACATTGATGATTTTCAATGAGATTAGAAACATCGAACTGGACCACTGAAATTGTTCATTTCATACTGCTATCTAAAATGAACAAAATCTCGGAAGCATTAGACTCTTAATCCTGGCGATGTTTCTACTTTAGGCATGTAGTGTTAATCACTGTGATGTACTCAGAAGTGAGGTCTCGGTAACGGGTGACCAAAATACTTTGTACGTTCGGTGATTGCATGAAATGTGCTAAAGAGAAATATTGATCGAGGAATCTGTAGCCTTGTTGGAAGGTTAAAGATATCCCTGGAATAGATTTGCAAAAGTTCAAATAAAACTTTGGCCAAAGTACTTCGTGTGTGCATCACCGAAGTTGTATGTTAAATGTGTTTCACATACAGGGAATTTGAACTTAAGGCAAATCAAGAAATTTCAGATTGCAAGTGAAAAATAAATGATAGTAGTATTGATTTATTTTTCATGGATATCTGTACAGAGGAGTAAAATGCAAAATTATTCTAGATCGAGAAATTCGTGAATAATTTAATTAATTTTAGAGTTCAGCAATATTTATTTAGTGGAATTAAATATTGTTAAACGGTAATAAATTATTATCATGGGATGATAATAGATTGACCTGTTTGGAGCTAAGATTAATTAGTCCTGCAGGTCCCCCCGCAAGCCCCAGTGAAGTTCAAAGAGAAAATATTAAAAGGAGAGAGAGAAATAGTTTTTCAAAGAGTTTGAAAATAGCCAAGAGATTTATTTTGAGAAAATAAATTAAATTTCAAAGAGTTGGAAATGCCCGAAATTTTATTTTGGAGAAAATAAAATTTTTCAAAAAAAAAAAAGGTTTTTGTTGACGTGGCAGGTGACGTGTCACGCCACGTCAGCGGATCAGCGCCGCTGGGCGCCAAATGGCAAGACACGTGGACGGCTGGGATCCGTCCGCGTCAGCGTGAAGAAACGACCCAGATCGATTCCCACGCGGGTCAAGGAAACGGGTCGGAGGGTCGGGTCGGCGGTTAGGGTCGATCAAAGTTTGACCGACCCGAACACGTGGACAAATGGGATTTTACCACGTGGATATGGGGCCGGACCAACCTGAACCGACCGGTTCACGGGTGAACCGGTCTATGGGCCTGAACCGCCGGCCGGACCGGCTGAACCGGCCACGCGGCACCTGCTCGTGCCTGCGTGTGCCCCATGCGCGCCATGCGCATGCAGCGCCTTCTGACGACGCGTGGGCACGCGTGCCAACTTCGTTTGGCGCGTGCTCGGCGTCGCTGCAACCCTTAGCCTCCAAGCTTTGACGTGGCATCCTCAGATTTGTCGTACGAGCTTGGCGTCCAGGCCAATTTTGCGAAAATTGCCATGGAAGTCCTCAAATTAAGGCTATAAATATGGCTGCCTATTTCATTTCATTCTGTACAGCCTTCAGCCTTCATTTTCAGTTTGAAAAGCTTCCGAAATTTTCTCTCTCTCTAGGATTAATTAATCCTAATTAAGGATTAATTAATTACTTAATTAGGTTGTTATATAATTAATATATAATCCACTTAATTATTAGAAAATAGGGATTTTCAGGTTTTAGAAAAAAGGGTTTTTCTAAGAAAATATTTTCTCAAAGTATTTAGGGAAATACTGCCGGAGCTCACACTCCAATTTCTTAATCGGGGATATTGCGGGGAAGCTCTGCCGATTTCACGAGAAGATATCGAGGTGCTGGAAAAGTGTCGTTGATAGCCAATTTTGCAGTATGGTAATACCGTTGTGCTGCCAAAATTATTATTTGCATATTGTGATTATATGCTAGATGATTTAAAGTTATGTTATCGATGCCTGTATATATTAGAGTTATGCGGCCCGATTTATTCCGCTGCTTTATTAAAATATTTTGGAAATATTTTGATAACGAGGTTATGACGAAATTTTTTGAATATTATGCTATACCGTCACTCTGCTTCGGGCCCGCCACACCAACAACTGGTATCAGAGTGGGGCTCTGATTATATACTCGCATTGATAAAGCATAAGATGCATAATTTTAAATCTGATACTGTAGCGCCCGGGACGACAGGCGCCACATCCCCCGCACTACAAGTCTAGTCCACACGTGAAATGGATAATCCAAGCATGAACCGGACTCATAGCGAACGGGAGACCAAAATAAAAAGTACCTAGCTAGGCGGAAACTAACCCTGTACCAATTAAACCAAAATAACCAAGAGTGCAATACGGAAGCAATAATGTGTAATTCATACAATTCAACAATGGTAACAAGTCCGACAATTCCACAATATAATTTAAATCCATCATGCAACCTAGCAACGGGTTCAACTAAGCATGCAATCTGTCCCGAATCAATATCCAACAATAATCATAATTGGCAGACAGGCCCAATACATACATAAAGGAACTATAATTAAAACATAACAATATGAAATGCGACTCGAGTGTACAAGTGTGACTCGAACAAAATTGCAATGACTTGACTTTCGCCTAGCCAAAACCTGCAAGAACTGAGAAGTGGGGAAAAGGGGGTCAGTCTCTAGAAGACTGAGTGAGCAGGAGCGATATACATATGTATAAAACATGCACATGCAAGTCATAAATCCCGAGCAAGGTTTTATTTAAAATTAGTTCCCTCGAAGGGCTAGAAATTAAGTAAGCAATGCTCAGACTTTACGACTATTCATATTAAATTCAATAAGTTCATAAATCATACTCAATCAATAAGGCTCGGCGAGTGAGCGTGCACAATCTCGAACCAAACTCCGACCGTGTACGACAAATATCATTAATACATTAAATAGGCGATCATGCAATATATCATAATACACACAGATCACATATCATGTCCTAAATATATTTGTTTGGGCAATCCGATTCCCGGCCTTCCCGCACAGTGCCTATCAATCAATAATCAATCAATCAATCAATCATTTTCAATCATAAATAAGTTCCAACCTTCTACCTCCGGGTTGGTGGTGGGTTTGCAAGGCCCGACCACCCAATCATTGACCAATGGGGTTACATGAATTCCCTAATTGGCACTAAGCTCCCATTCCCCGCTAAAACTCCTAGCGAGGGCCGGTACCACCGTAACAATGTGGGACTAGTGTGAGGGTTTACCGTCAGCCCTTGCCTCCTCGGGTCCCCACTCACACCAAGCCCCTGGGCCCCATTCTGTGTAATCAATCAATCATTCTTTTCTCGCCAAAACATTTGATTCATAAGAATCATACCATATTTCATAATCCATTTGAAAAGGGGTTTACTCGATCAATATTTATTCGATCAATCAATATTTACTCGATCAATCAGTATTTACTCGATGACTCCACTTTTAAAAGTAACATATATAATCATAAGGTTTTGGCCAAAGCTTTTCACATAAGGGTTATAGGGTTTGATATGTAACTAGAACGAAAACACCCTCACCTGGAAGACCACGAGACATAAAGCATAAGTAATGCGGGTGCCTATTCAACTCGGAAGTCTCCGCCCTGGGAAACGAACTGTATAAGAGAAGGAACAACGTGTACTCGTGAGAATTGACTTAATATGAAACCACATAGACGCACGGCAATCCTCATGATGTGGTATGATATGTTATGAGATGATATGATAGAGAATAAATCCTAAAAGGTTATGGAGTGGTGTATACATGATCAATCATTCAATTCATAATACAAGACAATACATATTGACAATGCATATCAATCAATTAGAAGTTATTAAGCACATAGCGAATGCGATTAAGAATTGCAATCATGTACGCATAACTCATGTCCTTATCAATTTTTCATAACAAAAGTCATCCCCATAATACAAAATATTCATAAGACTTTATAATACATGTCAACCATATTTAAGAATCAGTTTAAGGTGAAAGGAATCCGTTAAGTACATAAAGGAAATAATAGTTGAAAAGGAGATCATATTAAAGCACTTAAACGTTCACACAATAAATTGATAGCATAAAACCCATAATCAAATCAAATTAAATCATATATCATCAATTAATCAAGCATACAAGTCATATAGTTCACATATGGGAGCCAAGAGGGTGAAAGGAGCACAAGAAGAAGAGTTTTGGTGAGCTATATCAAAAGTTAACAATTTCCGAAATGAACGAGCTGTAGGAAAATGGAAATATCTTGAGTTGTACAAATTGGAATTAACTTTTTCTTGTGGGATATAAAACTAGACACATAGAGCTTTTCAATGATATATGGCAAGAATCATGGTTCAAAACGAGGTGAAAATGGCGTAGGCCCGAAGTTGGGTGAAAGCAGTTTTCCGGTAAAGTGGAGACACCAAAAAGAATTGATCATATCTCACAAATGAGAAACGATATTGAAGTGATTCCAATTGGAGAATATTCTACACTTCAAGAGGTTTCCGTGGGTTCAAAAATCAGGTCATTCCGAGTTCGGACGAGGGATTCGCGGCCGTGACAAAATTGCACTGAAAATCAGTCGCGGCTGCGACCGAAAATTGGCCAAGTCTCGAATTATTGGTTGCGACCGCGACCAAAAATGGTCACAAAATGGTCGCGGGCGCGACCCCTAATTCCAGCAGCTGCGTTTGGCGACGGGAAACAGGGAAAGGCTCGAATTTTGGCTCCCAAATCACCCAAAATCATACAACAACAACCAAATACAACATATATACACATATCACTCATAATTTCATCAATTAATCCATCAAATTACATAAATCCATATATATTTATATATACACACCTATATACATATATACCTTGAAAGAAGATGGAAAGAAAAAAATGGAAGGAAGAAGATTGAGAGCTTACATCTTGAGATGGAGGGAAGAAATTGGAGCTTGATTCTTACCTTCCTCTTGCTTGAGATTGGATCAATGAAGAATGATGGAAGAGAAAGGGTTTGGGAAGCTTGTGTGTGTGGGAGAAATTGAAGAAAGAAGAATGAGAGAAAAGGGGGTCTTGATCGTGTAATTAAGGGAGGAAGAGGAGGGAAATTGCACTTTGGTCCTTGAACAATTTAAGTGCTTCGATTGTACCCCGAAAGTTTGGTAGGTGATCAATTGGGATCCAATTAAAAGTTTGGTTGAGTCCAAGGATTTCATATAAGTTCAAATAAGTACATAATCAAAACAAAATATTAATTAGCTAGTTTACAAGTAACAAATAAATAAAACTAACACTTTCAATTAAATCATATAAGTCACATACGTCACATAATAGCAATTAATTCACGAAATTATTAAATTAAATAATTACTTAGCAATTAAAACATGTAAAGCCACATAACTCTCGGTCTAAACCCACTCGTGACGTCATACCTGTACGGCCGAAAAGTCGGGGCGTTACAGATACTGTGCACGTAAATTCTGTCAAAGGAGGCTGGGTTTTAAGTGGGACCGTTGTGACCCCGCCAGTGTTTCCTGGGAATTTGCGTGGAATGGTAATTTTCTGGGAATTGATTTCAATAATCTTCCTGGTTAATTTTCGAATCGGTAAATATGATTTAAATTATGTGATAATTTAAAACATATTTATTTAAGGGGCCATTAAAAATTTAAAGCGTGATAATTATATGATAATTATTTGCAAGCATGCTTTTAATTTTAAAAATGGCATGATAATATGTGATATTATGTTGTTTCAATTATGCATGATTTATTTAATATGATTAGATAAATAATGTTTAATAGAGATTAAATACGATGCATAATTGGATTAATATTTTTTGGCTTAAATTAATAAAGAGTTATTAAAGCCTTAAAATATTATTAGGATTATTTAATAATCCTAGTGGGAGCAAATTAATTAGATTAATTACTTCCAAAATTAATAAGACGCCAAAAGTGATTATTTAATAATCAAAGATAATCCATAAATTCTATAAAATTCAAGTGGGAGCGAGATGAAAAGAGTTGGATTCTCACGGTCTCCATTACCCGTCTATAGTATAGTGGATATATACTACTCCCTTCGGCGGGTATGTATTCGCGGTATACAAGATTAGACTTCTACGGATAGAATGAAGTACGGGGAAAGTCAACTTGACCACGCCTCCGTGGAGTGTCTGATCTACTCGTACGAATTTCTAGGTAATGGTGTACGCTTGACTAAGTGATGTATTAACCTCCCTTCGGAGCTATGTTACATTCACTTAGAGGCCAAAGGTTAACGTGGTGGATTAATATAGTTTGGTAAGAGTTACCTAGATGACATGTTAATTAAAGATTAATTCTTGCTTTTCTAAGCGGTTTTCGACCCCGCTTCCGGGGAGTCAACTGCGGTTAGATAAGTCACCATTGCGTAAACCAAAAATGCTTACGTGGATTTCATTTATTGGTTAGACGCAGAAGAAGTAAAATACAGAATCATAACTTGCACCTTTTAAAATATTTCAGTTTTAAAACAATGACGACCGCTAGCCCGCTTCAATTGATCCTAAAGGAAAATAGGCTTGAAGGGTCTAATTATGCTGACTGAAAAATGAATCTTGACATCGTGTTTGGTCACGAGAATCTGAAACGAGTGCTCACTGAACCTTGTCTGGGGGTACCGGAAACTACGGCCAATCAGGATATGAGAAATGCTTATGCCAATTGGATCAAGTCCAATGATTTGGCTAGGTCTTATATCCTGGCATCTGTCTCCAATGTTCTCAAGCATCAAATGCATGAGATGCCAACTGCTAGGAACATGATGGATCATCTCCATCAAATGTTTGGAGGACAGAATCAAGCCAAGAGGCTCGAATTGATGCGGAGGCTGCTAGTTACCAAGATGTCTGAGGGATCACCTGTTCAGGATCATGTTATGAACATGATGGCTTGCCTGAACGAAATTGAAAGCCTTGGTGCTAAATTTGATGATCTCAGCAAACAGGATATGATCCTATGCTCTCTGCCAAAGTCGTTCGACACATTCAGGCAAAATTATTCTATGAACAAATTGGATTTTTCTCTGCCTGAATTGATGGACGAACTTAAAGTGGCAGAGGGAGTAATGAAAGCTAAAGGAACGGTTCTCCTGGCTCAGGCATCGACTTCCACGGCTCCAAAAGCCAACAAGTGAAAAAAGGGAAAAGGAAAGGTTCCCAATCCCAAGAAAAAGGTTCAGAAGAAGAAGGGTAAACCTAGCAAAGGAAAATGTTTCCACTGCGGAGAAAATGGGCACTGGAAGAGGAATTGTCCAAAATACTTAGAAAGTCTTCCTACCAAGCTATCTGGACAAGGTATATCGATATCTTGTTTAATAGAATTATGTTTAGTTGGAAGTCCACTAGATTCCTGGTGTGTGGACTCGGGTTCAACTAATCATATTTGCAATTCGTTGCAGGGGTTCAAGCTAACCAGAAAGCTTGAAGATGGCGAGATGTAACTACTGCTCGGGGATAATACAAGTATATCTATATTAGCAGTAGGGATTGTAAATTTATATTTTGGTGATAGGGTTTTGGTACTGAAAGACACTTTGTATATACCGTGTGTTCGCAGAAATCTAATTTCCGTGAGTTGTTTAATAAATAATGGTTTCAGTGTTTGTTTGGAACAAAACTTTACCATTAAGCAGAATAAAAGGTTTATTTGCTCTGGCACGATAAAAGATGGTCTTTTCTTGTTATACCCCGATAAAAACCCTAATTCCGAACTTAACACTACTACGCTTGACTTACCATCCAAAAGAAAAACTCCTATGCCTAATGAGGCGTACAAGTGGCATTTACGTCTTGGTCATATTAATCCAAAAAGGATCCAAAGACTAATTTCAGACGAATTGTTGAGTCCCTTGGACTTAACAGAACTACCAATCTGTGAATCCTGCTTGGAAGGTAAGATGACCAAGAGATCTTTTAAGTCTAAAGATAATCGAGCCACAAAATTGCTTGAGTTAATTCATACGGATGTGTGTGGTCCTATGAGTATTCAAGCAAGAGGAGGTTTTGAGTATTTCATCACTTTTACGGATGATTACTCTAGATACAGATACGTTTATTTGATGAGATATAAGTTTGGATCTTTTGAAAAGTTCAAAGAATTCAAAGCTGAAGTTGAAAATCAAACTGGAAAACGTATCAAAGCACTTCGATCAGATCGTGGTGGTGAGTATCTGTCTACAGAGTTTCTAGATTTTCTCGCTGCAAATGGGATTAGATCTCAATTATCTGCACCGGGTACACCTCAGCAGAACGGTGTTACAGAAAGGAGAAATAGAACTCTAATGGAAATGGTAAGATCTATGATGAGTCATGCTACCCTACCAAGTTCGTTTTGGGGCTTTGCACTCAAAACGGCGGCACACATATTAAACCTTGTTCCATCCAAGTCGGTTCCTAAAACACCAATGGAACTGTGGCGAGGGTGAAAGCCTAGTGTCTCCTATCTTCGGATATGGGGAACCCCAGATCATGTGTTAAGGAAGGATCCTGACAAGTTAGAATCAAGAACAGAGGTTTGCTTGTTCGTAGGTTATCCTAAACGAACAAGAGGTGGTATATTTTACGATCCAAGAGATCACAAAGTGTTTGTAAGCACTAATGCCAAATATCTTGAAGATGATTTCGTAAATGACCACAAGGGTAGAAGCAAAATTGTGTTAGAAGAAATGACAACATCAGATTCTGAATTCCAAGAACCCGTAGTAACTGAAAATGTGTTAGATACATATGATGTACCAGATACAACATATGATGTAGGGACGAGTACACAGCAGCCTCGTCGTAGTGGGAGGATTGTCAGGGCACCTGATAGATACCTAGGATTAACCCAAGTGGTTGAATCTGAAGTATCTGATCCTGTCACATATGATGAAGCTATAAAGGATATAGACGCTGACCGTTAGGTCAGAGCCATGGAATCTGAATTAGATTCAATGTATTCCAATAAAGTCTGGGAACTTGTAGAGGCGCCTGAGGGCATTAAACCTATTGGATGCAAATGGGTCTATAAGAGAAAAAGGGGAATAGATGGAAAGGTTGAGACCTTTAAAGCAAGGCTTGTGGCAAAGGGTTATACCCAGAAAGAAGGTATTGATTATGACGAAACCTTCTCGCCTGTAGCAATGCTTAAGTCCATAAGAATTCTCCTATCCATTGCTGCTCATTATGATTATGAGATTTGGCAAATGGATGTAAAGACTACCTTCTTGAACGGGCACCTTCAAGAAGAGATATACATTGCTCAGCCTGAAGGCTTTATAGCCACAAATCAGGAGCATATGGTATGCAAGCTTGATATATCTATTTATGGTCTTAAGCAAGCGTCTAGGTCATGGAACATCAGATTTAATGAAGCAATTAAATCCTTTGGATTTATACAATTGCCTGATGAACCATGTGTGTACAAGAGACATCATGATAATGTTGTTACATTTTTAGTTTTATACGTGGACAATATTCTGCTCATTGGGAATGACACAGGAATATTGTCAGCAGTTAAGATTTGGTTGTCAAACCAGTTTGACATGAAAGACCTAGGTGAAGCCAATTATATTCTAGGGATCAGACTTTGTCGTGATCGAAAGAATAGAATGATTGGTTTATCACAAGTAGCATATATAGATAAGATGTAGGCAATATATAATATGGTGAATTCCAAGAAAGGATCGTTACCTTTCAGACATGGAGTTCATCTGTCTCGGGATCAGTATCCCAAGAACCCAGAAGAGACAGAAGAAATGAAAGATGTTCCGTATACTTCGGCAGTCGGAAGCCTCATGTATGCCATGTTATGTACAAGGCCAGATATCTGTTATGTTGTAGGTCTAGTCAGCAGATATCAGTCAAACCCTGGACCCCAACACTGGATAGCTGTAAAGCATATATTAAAGTACTTGAGAAGGACTCGGGATTATATGCTTGTCTATCGCAGTGATGAGCTCATTCCTATAGGCTACACGGATTCGGATTTTCAATCTGATTTGGATTCTAGGCGTTCGACGTCTGGATACGTGTTTACTCTGGGAGGAGCAGCCGTAAGTTGGAGGAGTATTAAGCAATCTTGCATTGCTGACTCCACCATGGAAGCCGAATACGTGGCAGCTTCAGAAGCAGCCAAAGAAGCGTATTGGTTCCGGAATTTCCTAATGGATCTAGAAGTCGTCAAGGACGGACTTACGCCGATCACATTGTACTGTGGCAATGCTGGAGCGGTGGCCAACTCCAAGGAACCTCGAAGTCATAAACATGCCAAGCACATCGAGAGGATGTTTCACATTATACGTGATTATGTGGAACGTGGAGAAGTGGCAGTGGTAAAAATTGGCTCAGTAAATAATCTAGCAGATCCCTTCACTAAGACTTTGGCGCAAAAGAGTTTTGACACTCATGTAGAAGGGATGGGTCTTAGATATGTAGCCAATTGGATTTAGGGCAAGTGGGAGATTGTTGGGATAAATGCTCTGAAAATCCAATTATATTGTAAATATTTTTGGATTAATAAAACTAAAATTTTTCACAAGTTATGAGTATTTTACGAATTTAATATTTAATGACGTGTGATGGTATTTTTATATGAAATGTGTTTCATAGGAAAAGACTTTAAATACCAGAAATTACGTGTCATTAAAGTTCTAGTTGGTATGATAAGAAAATGTTCTTATCGAGACTATAATGTGTTATATAAGATGATTAGTCTTTCGTCATAGGGAAATGGAGTTTCCAATTATGACACATTGATGATTTTCAATGAGATTGGAAACATCGAACTGGACCACTGAGATTGTTCATTTCATACTGCTATCTAAAGTGAACAAAATCTCGGAAGCATTAGACTCTTAATCCTGGCGATGTTTCTACTTTAGGCATGTAGTGTTAATCACTGTGATGTACTCAGAAGTGAGGTCTCGGTAACGGGTGGCCAAAATACTTTGTACGTTCGGTGATTGCATGAAATGTGCTAAAGAGAAATATTGATCGAGGAATCTGTAGCCTTGTTGGAAGGTTAAAGATATCCCTAGAATAGATTTGCAAAAGTTCAAATAAAACTTTGGCCAAAGTACTTCGTGTGTGCATCACCGAAGTTGTATGTTGAATGTGTTTCACATACAGGGAATTTGAACTTAAGGCAAATCAAGAAATTTCAGATTGCAAGTGAAAAATAAATGATAGTAGTATTGATTTATTTTTCATGGATATCTGTACAGAGGAGTAAAATGCAAAATTATTCTAGATCGAGAAATTCGTGAATAATTTAATTAATTTTAGAGTTCGACAATATTTATTTAGTGGAATTAAATATTGTTAAACGGTAATCAATTATTGTCATGGGATGATAATAGATTGACCCGTTTGGAGCTAAGATTAATTAGTCCTGCAGGTCCCCCCGCAAGCCCCAATGAAGATCAAAGAGAAAATATTAAAAGGAGAGAGAGAAATAGTTTTTCAAAGAGTTTGAAAATAGGCAAGAGATTTATTTTGAGAAAATAAATTAAATTTCAAAGAGTTGGAAATGGCCGAAATTTTATTTTGGAGAAAATAAAATTTTTCAAAAAAAAAAAAAAGGTTTTTGTTGACGTGGCAGGTGACGTGTCACGCCACGTCAGCGGGTCAGCGCCGCCCCAAATGGCAAGACACGTGGACAGCTGGGATCCGTCCGCGTCAGCGCCAAGGAACGGCCCAGATCGATTCCCGCGTGGGTCAAGGAAACGGGTCATAGGGTCGGGTCGGCGGTTAGGGTTCGGTTAGGGTCGGTCAAAGTTTGACCGACCCGAACACGTGGACAAATGGGATTTTGCCACGTGGATATGGGGCCGGACCAACCTGAACCGACCGGTTCACGGGTGAACCGGTCTATGGGCCTGAACCGCCGGCCGGACCGGCTGAATCGGCCACGCGGCACCTGCTCGTGCCTGCGTGTGCCCCACGCGTGCCATGCGCATGCAGCGCCTTCTGACGGCGCGTGGGCACGCGTGCTAACTTCGTTTGGCGCGTGTTCGGCGCCACTGCAACCCTTAGCCTCCAAGCTTTGACGTGGCATCCTCGGATTTGTAGTACGAGCTTGGCGTCCACGCCAATTTTGCGAAAATTGCCATGGAAGTCCTCAAATTAAGGCTATAAAAATATGGCTGCCTATTTCATTTCATTCTGCACAGCCTTCAGCCTTCATTTTCAGTTTGAAAAGCTTTCGAAATTTTTTCTCTCTCTAGGATTAATTAATCCTAATTAAGGATTAATTAATTACTTAATTAGGTGGTTATATAATTAATATATAATCCACTTAATTATTAGAAAATAGGGATTTTCAGGTTTTAGAAAAAAGGGTTTTTCTAAGAAAATATTTTCTCAAAGTATTTAGGGAAATACTGCCGGAGCCCACACTCCAATTTCTTAATCAGGGATATTGCAGGGAAGCTCTGCCGGTTTCACGAGAAGATATCGAGGTGCTGGAAAAGTGCCGTTGATAGCCAATTTTGCAGTATGGTAATACCGTTGTGCTGCCAAAATTATTATTTGCATATTGTGATTATATGCTAGATGATTTAAAGTTATGTTATCGATGCCTGTATATATTAGAGTTATGTTGCCCGATTTATTCCGCTGCTTTATTAAAATATTTTGGAAATATTTTGATAACGAGGTTATGGCGAAAATTTTTGAATATTACGCTATACCGTCACTCTGCTTCGGGCCCTCCACACCAACAAGAACATGGTAGGATTCCTCTGGTAATCCAGATTTCGGATCGTTTGTAGAGCCTTTAGTAACTAATATCCAGTTACCAGCGGCACAAATGGTTTGAAAACCTTTATTCAGAAGATTCTCTAAGATACTCTATATTGCTTTTATCCCAAGAGCTCTTCTTGTAACTACCCATTCTGGGGAATATATAGCAGCCTTGAAGCTTTTTCTTCCAACTTCTAAGCTGATATTGTTGTATAAAGGATTTATTGAGACAATATATAATGCCTCATACGATTCATTTCCTTCCAATTCTGGAGAAATGGTGTAGAATTTCAAGACGCATTGTCTTCCTTTAGCAAATTGGGAAACTTTGGACTTAAATGTATCCTCAAATCCGCTTATTTCCTTTTGCTCTTTGCTCAGGTATATCAAATCAAGAAAACCAAATTCAGCAAGTTTTAGAACTTGGTTAGGATCAGCCCCATTGATGGCAGTCAACCTTGGGTATATAGTGTTTCCACTTGAGTAAAAGATTTCTTCACAATCTGGATAGTTATATGCCAGATCAAACATTCTTTTGTATTTTTTATCATAAGAATGTTTTGGAATGTATTCACCTTTTATTTGCACAATTTTGAAAGAACCAGATTTTTGAAGTGGTTCTATCTTTATTGTTCTTCTAGAGGATGTTTTTTTTGTTTCCTCGACTTTTATCTCTTTTTTCTCATTTTTATCCTCTATTTTTATAGGCATTTCTGGCTTTTTGCTGCCTGAACTTTCCGCCTTTTCTTTATTATTCTCTAATTTTTCAATCCTTTTATATAAATTATCCATTCTGTTTGCATTTTCTATGACAAGATCGGATAAAACTTTGAGACTGTCTTGTATGGAGTCTTCAAAGATGTTTAGTGCTTCATTTATATCAAGAGAGATTACTCTCAGTGTATCAACTTCAATCTTTATTTCAGCTAGTTCTTGTATGTCCTTCATCCTGCAAAACGAAGATGAATTAAAACCTTATTAGTTTTTAAGTGATTTTTGGGAAATCACCACCCTTCAACGGATTTGTTATCGTCTTTACCATCAACCGTTTGAGATGGATTAGGCATATGTATACGCATATACTCTTCTCAATATGATTTTTGGGAAATCATCACCTATTAACGGATTTGATAATGTCTTTACCATCTACCGTTTGAGATGGACTAGGTATATGTATACGCATATACTCGCCTTTAATCAAGACCAAATTCAACATTTCGAGAAAGGAAATCTGCTAAGAAATTATCCATTCCTCTAATATGTTTTATTTTAAAATTATAATGAGACAAGAAAACTTGCCAACGATGAAGTCTCCTATATTGAGGTTTATTTGAAAGTTTATTTTGAATTAAACTCTGAATTTGAGTATTATCTGTATGAACTTCAAAAGGTTTTTGTGGGAGGAAAAGAGAAAACTTTTCTATTCCTCTTATTATACCAAGTAGTTCTTTTTCATGTGTTGTATAATTTACTTCTGCTTGACTGAAAGTTCCACTGGTATATCTACAAATTTCATTTAGATCTGTTTTTAAGATTGCAGTCCAATATAAATCAGAAGCATCAGTTTGGACAATAAGAATGTCTTGATCTTCTGGTAGTCTTAATTCTGGTAATGTTTTACATTCCTGTTTAAGACTAACAACTATATCTGTATGTTTAGAATTCCATCCTTTTGTATTATTTTTCGTAACAATTTTTGTATTTCATGTTTTTTCTTTGCTAATTCAGGAATAAATCCTTCGGCATAGTTTAAGCATCCTAAAAACCTTTCTATTTGGTTTCTATTATCAAGTTTATCTGGAAATTCTAGAATTTTTCGAGAAATATGAGGTTGCAATTTTATTCCTTCAACACTCAATTTTAACCCTAAGAATTCTATTTCTTTTTTCTCTATTATGACTTTTCTCTCAGAGAGAGCAATTCCATTTTCTTTACAAATTTGTGCAAATAGTAAAAGATGTTTTCTATGATCTTCTTCTGTATCTGAAGAGATTAAGATATCATCTATATATACTATCATAAATTTATGATATTTTGAAAAGATATTATCCATTTTCCTTTGGTATATCAAAGGTGTATTTTTTAGCCCAAAAGGCATTACAAGCCATTCGTAATGTCCTTGAGGAGCACTGAATGCAGTGTATTGAATACTATCATGTAGCGCCCCGGTTTTTCCATACAATCATTATGTGATATTATATGTTACTTTATAATTTTATAACATTATATGCATTATGTTTACATAAACTTATATGAATTATCATTAACATGGAAATTAAGTGAACTAATTGATAACGTGCTTAATTGTATGAATTAAGTGATCTAATTGAATTAAATGTCCTTAATTGCTCTCTTGTGTAAATTCTTGGATTTAAATGTATATCATGACTTGAAGTTAATTGCATCATTTGTTAGAGATTATACTTATGTGCATTAATTTAAATAAGCAAGGGACTTTTATGCAAATAAGGATGAATCACATATTTTCATACATGACTTTAGGATATATCTCTTAATTCATCCAAAATCTTCCATTATATTCCATTCATCCAAGAACAAAGAATACATACACATACACCTAGCAAATGTCGATTTTTACACCTTGAGAAGAGGAAGAAGATATTAACCCTAATTCAAGCTAGAATTGAAGGGAATTGTGAAGTAGGAGCACCATCAACCTCATATCATCATCTCACCACCATTTCTTTTGATTCAAGGTAGGAATTAGAGATTTCATGAAATCCTTGCATAATTGATCAAGTAGGAAATTAGGGATTTAGTGATGAATTCTTGCATGATTGGAGCAGAGGATTTGTTGATGATGAATTAGAGTGAAAATTGCATGAAAATCTTGAAATTCTTGAAGGATGGAAGCATGTTCATACATGAGGGTTTCAAGCTTGATTTTTACCACTTTGATGCTTATTTCTTGGTTGAATTGATGAATACTTGAAGTATAATGTATATTTGATGATATGAAGCAATTGTTATGGTTGGAATTTGGAGATATATTGATTTGGGTTGGTTTTGCATGAAAATCCCCTGTTTTCTCCCCTGTTTCTGCTGTTACTCATGTGGTCGCGCCCGCGACCTGTTTTACGTGTAAAACTGGTCGCGGCCGCTACCCATTTTTGGGCCAGTTTCGAGATTTGAAAAATTGGATGAAAATTCGGAAAAACACTTGGTCGCGGCCGTGACCATTTTGTGAAGGATTTTGGTCGTGCCCGCGACCACCCTCCAGAAACTGCATTTTGTCCAACTTCGAACCTACGCCATTTTCACCTCGCTTTGAATTCGAAAACGTGCCATATAGCGTTGGAAAGGTCTATGTGTCTACTTTCATTCCCAATAAGAAAAACTCAATTCCCACTTCTAGAATTTAAGATATTACAGTTTTTCCACAATATGTGCATTTCCTAAAATTGTCCATTTTTGCCAAACTTCCCCAAAACCTTTCATATTGCATTCTTTTCACTTCTTTGGCTCTCGTATGTGACCTATATGAGTTATAAACTTGGTTTAGTGATAATTATGCTCTTAAGTGACAATCCTTATGTAGCGCCTCCCCAACACTACAACCCCGCACCGCAATACTCCCTGAGTGGAGGTTAGACCCAACATTCAGGAAATACTACGGCGAACGGTCAGGATAATATATGAATGGAGTATGTGACACAGTGTAGCGGAAGATAAAGAGATTCAACTTTACCTATGAACGGGGAGAATAACGTACAATGAGCAAGGATTATCATTATTGAGCAAAGTAGTTCACAAAAGAGTACAACAGGTTGACATGCAAGGACAAAGTATGAGATGGTTTGTTTCTGCAGAGAGTAGGCTCAAGACAATGTACTCTTAGGATCGGATCCAACCTACGGTTGTAGTGCTTCAAGATACCTCTAGTTATCGTTCATTGATTCCTAAAATCATGCATTTTAAAAATAGGCGAGAGGGTTAGTCAAAGTGACTAAGTGAAGGGGGTATGAGGGTTTATAGATATATGTATATATATATTTTTATATTTATATGATCAAGAAGATCTTGATCTATAATATTAACAATAGGATATAGCAAATAGGAAACGGTTCATAATAATTGTAAAACATGGATGGGGTAGTTTGGAATATTTGTAGAAATATGAACCGTTTGTAACAAGAACATTAATGCCCGCAAGCTAGGCCTCTCCACCCATAACTTCTTAAATAATTGGTAAAATAGTATCGGGCTGATCAGGCTCCGATACTTCAATAAAATCAAGAATATGAACTCCGCTACTCCTTGATGTCAATAGGGAATCAAACCCTAGAGACCACGAACTAGATTCGGGAGGCAGCTATCTCTCCCTCATCCCTTGGCGTGGAGTAACTAATCTCTAGTTAAACCACTACCAAGAGGTGGTGGCAGTCCGCAGCACCAACAATACCCTCGGCCCGATACCTTCCGGGTAATTGCTCGCTACGGCTACAGCCGGGGCCCATAACATGAATCAAGAACAATATTTTGCTTGCATAACCCGGAATCAATGTTTTGATAAAATGGACTTGAAATATATAATGTTCTAGTAAAACGTTGATTCCGGCATGAAAGTATTTTTCCCTTAAGAGGGACATTGTAGTATAATAATATGTATATAGGGTAGTAAATCAAAATGATAGGTAGGCTTGAAAATAGTTTTTATATAGATACGTATGTATAGGCATGATTCCAGTTGAAAGTATTTTAACCCTCACCTATACCGGTAGTCAGACATTGTAATGTGGATTCCAGTGCGCCTGAAATTAATAACTACTATAGGCTTAGAACTAGGTTCCTAATTTTAATCAAATAAGCACATAAAACACATAATGTTCATGCATAAAAGGGTTACATCAAGTAAACACATAAACTATATCATGTTAGAGAATTCCCGAAAAACTCTAATTTTAACCGTTTAAGGGAAATTAAGTAATTAATCAGGTTTCATGAATTCTTTAACCACTTAAATATTTATTAATCACATTATAGTCCTTATTATAACATTAGAAATGAAATTTAGAATTTAATTTGGCAATGTAGGTTATATTTTGAAAATAATTCACAATTTACCGATTTTTGGAAAATTCGGATAAAATCTTTATTTAAAAATTCCAAAACTAATTTTATAATTATTTTAATAATATTTTCGAAATTATCAGCTTATGGGTTGACCAAAAGTCAAAGTTACTATTGAAAACATTTACTATTCAATTTCTTATGAATTAATCACTTTATAACATAAAATCGAACACACACTCTCACACACTATCACACGTGCACTTAAAATTGATCAAGAACAACATGAACATGTTCTTGAGCCTATTTGAATATTCAAAGAAGGTATGTAACACAATTGATCATATTCATATTTATAACATAGAATTTGAAGCATAATATAGTGTATAACAAACTGATAATGTATTGATATACTGAGCTTTTGGGTATTGGTTATATAACAAACTGATAATGTTAAGCTTCCGCTTTATTTTCTGCTGAATGTTGAGTTAGTCCCGCCTAGCTTGTTATTTTATTTTATTGTCACCCGTTCGCTGCAGGCTGATTCATGTACAGACTATCCATTTCGTGTGTGGATCGGCCTGTAGTGCGGGGGTGTGGCAACCCCACATGTAGGGGTACTACATATCATCTTCCATTTTTATTTGCCAAAAACCTGAAGTGCAGTCAAATTTATAATAGAAAGACTTATTTTTGACTAGATTTATTATAACTTCTTTATTTGGTAAAGGATAACTATCAGTTTTAGTAAAATAGTTTAACCTTTTATAATTATCACCATTCTAGCTTTATTCCTCTTCTTTTCTACTTCATTCATAACCATAAAAGCAGGGACTAGAGAAAGGACTGAAGCTTTTTCGAATGAGTTTTTTATCCAGTAATTCTTCTATTTGTTTTTTAAATTCTTTGTCTTTCTTCAATAGTGTATAACATAGGTTTTTCTTTTATAATTACATTTTCAGTTAATTCTATTTTAGCTTTGGGATGACTTTCTTTCCAAAAAGCTAATGTGTTATTATTATAGTTTTCTTCTATTTTCTTTTTAATAGAATCTAAGTTTATTCTTTTACAGAAATGGTATTTATTTGTATTGGAATTTTCTCAAACACCTGTAGTCCACCACGCTCAGCTGGCTGAACTCTGAATGGTTTATTGACTCTTGGTATTTTAAGAAGATGTCCACAAGATGTTTTTAATGTTACCATATATACGTTTTGTGTATAGAATTGAAATTGTTCAAGGAAACCATTTCCTAATAAGATATCTGCTTCTAAAGAATTGTATTCATATACTTGTTTAATAAGAATTATCTTACTCCCAAGTATAATTTCTACATCTTTAGCAACTTTATTGATAGCTTGAGATTGTCCAGTTATGCCTTTAATTAGGATATTGCTATCTGTTTTCCACTCTTTAATTAAGAATGTTTTAAATATTGTTATTTCTGATCCAGTATCTATCAAGGCACAAGTTGTTATGTTTCCTTTTAAAAGTGTTAGTTGTATAAAAACACTTAAAGGAAAATTAAATTCTTTCATATTTAGGACAAAATATTTCTTTATCTTGAATTTGGAGTGTTACTCCATTCCTCTCTATTTTGTAATACTCACAATTGTTGAGAAATTCATTTCCTAGAATTATATCAAAGAATTCCCCATCCATATATGAGTCTAAACAACATTTAACTTTCAGTTTTATTCCTTGTATAATAATTGGGACATATAACTCTTGATTACACATTGCCGTAATTCCATAAAAGGTTGTATATTGGATTGACAGACTAGTAATCATTCCTATTAATCCTCTATTTTTTACTTGAGCAAAGTGATTAACACTAGCTCCTGTGTCTATTAACATTTTAGGTCCAAATATTTTATTTGTTCAATTAAAATATTCTCCTTCTATAACCATAGTATTGGTATTTCTTAAAAATTTATTAATAGTTACTTTTCTCTCCATTTTAATACCGGAACTTTCTCCAGTAAGAGAATACTTAGAGCTTCCTCCAATTAACCTGTTTCCTTGGAAACTAAGGTTAGAGGGTAATAATCTCTTTTCCATTTCTGGTTTATTATTAATTTCTATTTGATATGGTTTTATTTCTTGTATTTCTTCTAATAAAGGCAATTTCGCTGTAGCTATATCTTTACATTCTTCATCTATTTTTAAATATGGTTCATTTTGATAAGTTCTACCATAATTACTATTACTTAACACATAAAGTGCTCTATAGTAAATAGTGAAAGACTTACTGCCATCTTTTAAACATATATCTTTTAGAAATTTATAATGAAAAGTTAAAACTTCATCTATATTTTCATCTTGTATATTGATACTGTATTTGGGAAAAACGTCAAAAAGAAATTGTTTATAAAATAAATTTCCTTCGATTGTTCCCAGATGACTACTTTTAGCATCTCTAAATCTTTGATCATGTAAAGATAGAACCAATGAACTATCAATACATTCTCTAAATAGATATTTTACTAGAAATTGTACTCTTCCCAAATATATATATTGTATTTTTGGTTTAAGAGATTTTTTCACTTTGTTAATAGCGTTATCAGCTATTCCTCTTGTTATAAGACTTATCTTAACATTTCCTGAGGTATTTTCAATACTTATAGCTTTTTCTACCTCATGATAATCATAGATGTTTATCTTATTTCTCTTTACTAAATTTGCTAATCCAGTGAATATATTATTTGTTGGATTTGCTGCATTTAGCTTTAAGTTTTTTATCTTGTCAAGTATTTCTTGACTAAATGTTATTCTTTTAGCATATCCTGCTGTACTCACTTCTTCTATTATTTCTTCTTCGTTATAATTTTGTATTTCAGAATCCATTTAATCAGATTCAGATTCCAGTTCAGAACTTTCTAAAGAACTCTCTTCACTTATTTCAACATATATTTCATTTTCTATATATTTTTCTATGTCTGAAATTTCTTCAAGTTCATCTTTAATTTCTATAAATTCTGCTTCTATTGTTCTTACCTTTTTTGGTTTAGGGTATTCTGGTGATTTATGACCTTCCTCGCCATAATTCCAACATCTGCATTTAGTAGGTTTTTTATTAATTTTTTCCTTTTTTTTGAAAAATCTTCTTTTTGGTTTTATATGTTTTCTATTAAATTTATTATATTTTTTGTATCTATTTCTTTTGAATTTTCTCTTTTTATAAGGTCTATTTCTATTTTTCTCTTCACAACCCCATTGCGTAGGCATATCTAAATTTGAACAATATAATCCAGAAATGTTTCTAGATTTCTTGTATAATTGTTGCTCATAACAAAGTCTTTTTAATTCATCTATTAAAACTCTTATTCTTCCTCCTAAATTATCGGGTGTATTTTCTTTTTCTTTTTCCCAAACTTTATTTAAGTGTGTATTCCAGGGATTTGGGAGTTTCGCATAGAACATTTTAAGATATATGTCTTGTGACTCTCCACTCCAATATTGTTTATAATAATAGTCACAAAATTCCTCTATATAATTTCGAAGAAATTTTATGGAGCATATTGAAAGATTTGTAAGATCATTTCTAGCTTCTTCCTTATTTCTTGTATATTTTTTTTTAGTATCTTCTCCTAAGAATTCATCAGCTATATAGTATGCCATTCCTTCTACTCCAGTTCTAATATCTTTATCAAAACCAGTTTCCATAGTACTTCTCATTATTCCTTGTATATCGGGAGAAATACCTTTCCACCAACTATGTACAATTCCATCAAATGTAGATATTATATATTCAGATCTTCTAGATGCTATAGCATATATTTCATCTTGGTTCAAGAAGTATGAAATCGTATCATTTTGCCATTTGATTAAAGTTTTTCTTTTATCTTTTTTATTATTCAAATTTAATTTACTACCATTTATATTTATAGGTTCTGAATATTCATCATTAAGTTGATATTTAACATTATAACCTTTAGTTCTTCTATCTTGATGTTTATTTTTCTTTGTATTAAAATAAATTGGATGACTTTTTGATTCAGTAGATCCCATAGATTCATCTGGATCTTCTATTGTTGATCCATCTGCTCTTTTGGTTCCTGAATGACCAGTGTTATTCATTCTTACTTCATATTCTATTATATCATCCAAATTTATTTTTCCAAAATCTTCAATTAAATCATTTATTTTATTCATGTTTGTATCTTATTTTGATTTTGATTTTCTTCTTGTTTATTTTCATTTTCTATATTAGTTCCTTTAGCTTTAAGCCTTTCAAGAGCTCCTTTAGAACTCTCTTCTTGTTCTTTTAGCATTTTTGGAACTATTATATTTAGCATATAATCATCAAAAGAGCCTTTTTCATATGGTTTGGTCTTTTCTAAATTTATTACTTTAAATGGAGTTGTTATTTCCTTTTCTATATCTTTTAATTTTTCAGCCTTAGATCTTTTTTCTTTTTTCTTTAATTGTTATCTCTAGTTATTTCATGCTAACTCTATTTAATTGAACTTCATTCTTTAATTCTCTTATAGAATCTTGAAGATTTAATATTTCTTCTTTGATTCTATTAATCGATTCTATTATAGATTGAAGGTTTATGTCTATCGTTTTCATATTTTTTCAGCTTTTATTCTGTTTAATAAAGCCTTATTCTTTTCCTTTTTTAGTAGATTTTTTTAACTTCTTTATATCATTTTTATTTTTATTACATAATTCTTTATCTTCTGATGTTTTTATTTCATCTCTTAGCTTTTCATTTAGTATTCAATTCTAATATTTTATTTATATTGTTAATCCAATGTTTCCAATAACGATTCATATAGAAAGGAGGTTTGAATAATAATTTCTTTTTCTTCTAAACTTCCTTACCTTTTTTTCATAATAATCAAAAGGATTGGATTTATTCATTTTAAGAAATTATTTTAGCATATTATCGTAAAAATTATATAAATTACCTAATTCACGTTTAATTAATGTTCTCATTTTAAGGTGAAGGATATTGCCAATCAGTATCATCATAAGATACGTCTGTATAATAACCATCTATATCTAGATAATTTAATTTTTCATCTATATCTTTTAATCTTTTTTCTTCATCTAGAATTTGAAACCATATAATAATTCCAATTTCAAATAATTTATACATAGTATCTATAATTATTTTTATTAATATTTTATATTTTTTATCCCAAAAGACATTGTCTTCTAGGCTCTGATACCATCTAGACAGGGGGGTGTATTGACGTTTTGTCCATTACAATTTATTTTTAAATAAGTTTATTAATAAATCAACTATTTTAGTGAATTCTATTTTTAGAAAAATATAAATGTTTGGGTAGAATTTATAATATTAAGAAAGTTATTATATTGATTTGTAAAAAATATCAACTGTGTCACGAAATTTAGAAGACGTTTTTCAGATAAGCTTCTTATACCAATTTTGTTATATGTATAAAAAGTACACCATTCTTAAAAATGGTTTTGAAAAGTACACTAATAATAAAAAGTCACCCAAAACAAGCATCGAAATCAAGGGTAATAAGTGACAAAGTTGATAATAAGTTCGGTAAAACAGTACGCTTTAGAGCATGATTGCATAAATTTCACCTTTTAATGCCACATTGCCACCAATTAGGCCTGTAAATGGGTAGATAATATTCAGGTCCAGACCTAATAAATTTTAAAAATATCCAGGCCCAGACCCAAGTATCAGGCCCAGGCCCAGACCCAGAACCAGACCCAATCTTATTTTTTGATGGGCATTAATATGGTTATAGCCCCAACTAATACCCAATTGCCCAGAGCCCCAGACCCGAAATAGAACCATATTCTAATACCCTAATTTCAAACGTCTCCTTCTCCATTCTCTCGTGACGACGTGACCCAAACATCCCTTTTCTCTTCAAAATTCTCTCTCTCTCTCTCTCTCTCTGCGCAGTCATAGGTTTCTCCAGGGGAATTCTTCGAACTAAATGAGAAAAGGTTCGCCTTTTTTATGATCTCTGCCTATTTGTTACGCATTTCCTGGAATAATCTATTTCTGGGCTACTTTTGTTGCGCCTTTTTTCTTATTCAAGTTTGTTGTGCCATGGATGTTGGTGATGTAGTCATATTTTTTTATGATAAAGTTGGAATCTTTGGTCATTTCTGATGACTTTGTTTGATTTTGCAGGGTTTTTCTGAATTTTGGAGCTGCATTACGAGCTTCGTTGTAGAGGCTGTCATTGTTCTTGCATCACCTGCAAAACCCCCCAATCTGAAAAGGAAAAATCCGACCTCCATTAAAACGCCACTTCACCGAGATTCTTGTTTGAGTTGGGATCTGCATAAACACTTGCACTTTCTCGTTTTCTCTCTCTATTAAGGGAAACCCAATTCCAGGTACCTTTTGTTGAATTTAAGTTTTTTGTATATATATGTATGATTGTAATCATGAGTAGATATATGTGTACGAGTTTCATGAGTTAAATCTTTGAACCTGTGTTTCGGTTTTCTTTGAATATTTGTTGGTGGGATCGTTGTATTGCTAAGGTTTCAAATGATGTGAGCTCAAAGATCTGAACTTTTTCCGTGTTGGGTTTTTTGGTAGTTTTGTGGTGGTTTAAATTAATTGGTTTATATGTTTGATAGGACTCATTAGTTTCTTACTTCATACTAAAGGAATTTTGGATTTTCTTAATATGTTGCCTCACCTAACTTTAGCAATGGGATTAATATTACTTCCCTTTGGGTTAATTGGCAGTTAAATGGGCTATTGATGCTTAAAGATTCAGCTATATTTAATGGCCATCATCAGTTAGTACCGAATTCTTAATACATATGGGCTTTACTATTAGAATCAATATTCCAATCAGCTAAGACTGAGCATTAGTTAACAGTTACTACCTTTTAACTTGTTGGAGTCTGTAAAATCAAGAAATTTATGCAATGTATTAATTTTCTTGTTGTAGTTTCCAAAATGTCGACATCACAAAATGAATTAAGTCTGCCGATAACTTCTACTAGTGATCATGGTGATGGAGGGAGCTCTGAAGAGGTAAGTAATACATCTAGACCTCTTAGAGATAGAAAAAGGAAAACTTCGAAGGCATGGGATCATTTTACAATTGTTCAAGGTGTGGATAATACTACGTATGCTAGGTGTAATCACTGCTCAAAGTTACTTGCTGGTCGAGCCTCTTCGGGTACAACCCATTTATTAAAACACCTACAAAATGTATGCCCAAAATTCAAGTTGGATAGTAGAACCGGAAGTAGTCCTAGGAGTAGAAATGACTGGGCAATTGCAACCATAAAGCATAAGTATTCATTCAATATGGTTGAGCACGAGTACTTTGAGAATTTTCTAAATGGTCTTAATCCGGATTTCAAGCTTCCTTGTAGAAACACTGTTCGGGATGATGTTATTCAGATACACGAAGAGAGAAAGGGTGACATATATAAATTGATAAATGGACTTCAATGCAAAGTATCTGTCACTACTGATATTTGGACCGAGAAACATACAAAAGTTGCATATAATTGTTGGACTTATCATTGATGATACCTGGCAATTGCATAAAAAGGCTCTTATATTTAAAAATTTCCCTTATCCCCATGATGGTGATGCATTGTTTAACTTTATGAGAGAGACAATATTGGATTGGGGTTTGCAAAAAAAATTATTGGCTGTTGTTGTTGATAATGTGACTGCTAACGATTTTATGATTAGAAAGCTTAAGGATTGGCTTGGTAGTGATTCGTTAATTGGGTTTGATGGAGATTTGTTACATGTGAGGTGTAGTGCTCACATTTTGAATTTGATTGTGCAAGATGGATTGAATAGAATTAGGGGCTGATCGAGAAAATTCGTGAAACAGTTAGATACTTAAATAAGTCCCCTGCTGCAATGCAAAAGTTTGAAAGTGCAATAATTCAATGCAATCTCGAGGATGCACGAGAAGTTGCTATGGATATTCCTAGTAGGTGGAACTCAACCTATAAGTTACTTGAGACTGCTTTACCATTGAAGGAAGCATTTTGTCGTTTGGAACGAATAGATAAAAACTATCGTTCCAATCCATCTGAGTCTGAATGGAAGGTAGCTAAAGTTGTGCATGGGTGTTTGGAAATATTTTTTGAAGCTACTCGTCATTTTAGCGGTCAGAAATTTCCTACGTCTAATGTCTTCTTTCCGGATGTTTGTGAGATTCAACTGAGGTTGAGTGAGTGGATGAACAGTGTACATGACTACATTAGAGAGATGTGTATACCTATGAAAGAAAAATTTGACAAATATTGGGATGAGTGTTGTATAGCCTTAGGAGTTGCTGTTGTATTTGACCTGAGATTTAAAATGCAATTAGTGGAGTATTTTTATACAAAGATCTATGGCTCAGAAGGCGCTCAATCATATATTTTTAGGGTCCGAGGGAGTTTGGATAAATTATTTATTGAGTATGGAGGAAGTTTGGTTCCTGTGACAGCGAACATATCTACTGAGACAAGCAGTTCTAGTATATCAACACGTGCTTCTTTGCGTGATTTTGATTAGTGGTGTGACGCATTGCATGCTCCGGTGACTGAAAAGTCAGAATTGGATGCATATGTAGAAGAGCCTAAATTCCCAAGAACGGATGCATTTAATATCTTGGATTGGTGGAAAACAAATAGCCCAAGGTTACCAATATTATCCAAGATAGCACGTGATATTTTAGCAGTTCCAACTACTACGGTTGCGTCAGAAGCGGCATTTAGTGTTGGAGGACGAACCATTGATCCATCAAGATCTTACTTGGGCCAGGATGTTGTAGAGGCGTTAATAGTAACGGATGATTGGATATGAAATTATTTTTTTAATAATGGTAACGAGTTACTTCATTTTTATTTCGTTTCATGTTAATTTTTATATTATTCTTAATTAATTATATTTTATTTTATCAGGTTAGCTGGATTGAGGCTGAGCTCTTGATGAATTGAAATATAACGGGATAGTGAAGAAAAATTATGTATGTTTTCATAGATTATTTCTGTAATTGTAATGAACAATATGTAGACAGTAGACTAGACTATCCTCATGCTTTAATATGTGCGGTTTCTGTGAACTATTGGTGGTGGTTCTAGTATAATATTATATTGTATGTTAAACATGCTAGTTCAAATAATAAACTCCCATGCCAATTTATTTGATTAAATATAATATTGTTAAGAAATTAAAATAATCAAGTTTTATTTGTTTTTCTTTATTAAAAATATTTTTCTATTTTATAGGACCAAATCATGTATATTAAAAAACTTATATCGGAAAGACGGAAAGTTTTGTGTGTTCAATTTTATTTAGATTAAAAAAAAAAAAAAAAAAAAGGGAAAAGGGACTGGGCCGGACCCAGCCCCAGACCCAAATAAATGGGCATGACATTTAACCATTTCTCCAGACCCAATGGGACTTAAATGGATTTGGGCAGGGCCTGGCCCCAACATGAAATGATTGGCAAATATCGATTCTGGGCCTGGGCCTGGATAATACCTAACCATTTACGGGCCTACTACCAATCAACATTCATTTATAATTTTAATCCCAACTTTTTCTTCAACACACATTTCTAAAGGAATTCGATTCTAAAACATTATATTGGAGACCAAAATTTTTCCAAAAATCACAAGTTTAATACAAAGGGCTTAACTCTTAATCGATTCCCTAAATCTTTGAGAATATTTGCAAGTTCGCTGTTGAAACCACAATGAGTTCTTCCTCTGTTCCTTCTAAGATGAAGGCCTGGACTTACAGCGAGTATGGAGGCGTTGCAGTCATGAAGTTTGAAGAAAACGTTGATGTTCCTCAGATTAAGGAAGATCAGGTTTTGGTTAAAGTGGTTGTTGCTGCTCTTAATCCTATTGATTTCAAGAGGAGATTGGGCTTAACTAAAACCACCAATTCACCTTTTCCGGTAAGTTTTCATCTTTACTACATAAATTAGTTGTTTTTAGGTTTTAGTTCCATTCTACAAACCTTAGGCCTCCTTTACTTTGTTGAAAAGGATAAAAGAGGTCATGATATGAGGAGTTAGACTAGTTACACTATAGGGTAATTTCCATTGTTTACTTTCAATAATAATTTGATAGTTTATTCATTTTCTTGTTTACTTTGCATACTAAATAATGTGTCTTTAAATGCTAATTACCATCTTGCCCTCAACTTTTTTAATTGATGTTGAGGCATTCAGCTATCCTTAGACAGCAACCCAAAAATTTCTCAAAGCTCTCTCCTCTTCCATCGGAGAGTTTAGGGCTTACTCCTTTGTTCAATCAATGATCATCTGTCCCATCTCCATCAGGCTACGTCGTCGACGACCATTTCTCACACATCTCCGACAAGGAGGCCTATGTTTTCCAGAACTAAATTGAAAAATGAACTAATCTGTCATTTCATTTGAAATCCTCATATTCGATGTCCCTAAAGCAAGCATGGTGCAGCAATTACAGACCCGATTTACTTTACATTACACACAATGGGAGTCCGTCCCTCCAAAAAAAAAAAAAGAGGCCACCAATTAAACTATGTTTAGCTGTAAATTTCAAAACATGGGAGTCCATCCCTCACAAACATCAAAATTTGCCAAACTAAAATCTGTTTAACTTAAAATTCGACCACATATGAGTAAATCCCTCAAAAACATCAAAAGTTCCAGACATTCGAAATGACTCACATGAATTTGATCCAAACAGACTTCCAAGTATAAAATATCTGTCAAAATATATTAATATCACCATTCAATTGAGCAACAAAAACCAACATTGTAATCAATAGAAAGGACTGCAGGAATGAAGCTTCATACCCTAATATCCTTCACCAACACCATTCTTATACTATGCAGAAGCAAAACTAACGCAGCTTACCATCGATCGTTATTTGCAACATCACTTTTCGAGCATTCGCATTCATTCCGAAAAATATGTTGAGGTGACTAGGATTGTTTACCAACATGTTCGAGACGTTGATTTGGTCTTGAATGTCGATAAACATGAGCAAAGATCCAATAGCCTCAAAAATATCTTCTTGTCTTTTCATGGTATCTTTCACAGTCCCAAGCCTTGATGTAACACCGCGAAATGATGCGGTAGACTCGTTGAAAAAGTTTGGATCGCTTCAATGATCACGTCACCGGATTTTTCTGATCTTTCTCTTTTTTTTTTCTCTGAACCGGCAGTGGTAGGGATTGGTTGTGAACCGACCAAGTTATTTTGATTCACTTCTTCCTCTGGCATAACAGTTGGCATTGTGGGATGGTATGAGGCGTTGTTTGCTTCTTCTCTATAGGCTGTAAGATTGACAGGGGTATGCTCAGCTAGTTTATGATCTAAAATACCACTCCGTAGCACCAAGCAAACTACCATCAACACGTTAATCACCTGAAAACGAATTATCTCCAAAGTAATGACTGTCTCCTCGTTATCAATGAAATTGTCCATTCTGTAGTTTTCAAAATCTATGATTAAACCAAAACTTTCAAATCCTTGTATACATGATTCTCATCAATGAAACAAAGAGAAATTCGTATATTGCACAAATCCTCCAGCAATTATTTTGTAAGAATGCAATGTTCATAAAATACTTCTGGCAACAAAAATGTTCCACAACTTCACTTTTGTTTCACATTTTGTAAACCTACAATATCGGAGTAACTAATACAAGTGCACATATGAAATGTAATGAAATGCAGAAACCTGCGCATATGTTATACAAATTCAACAACGATTATTTTAGTTGAATTAAGCAATTATGGAATTCAACATACAAAATTTGATACAAAACCTTTTCCCAAAATTGAGTTTTCTTTTGAAATTGGGAAAACCTACATAGCAGGTGGAGAGATTAAATTGCACATACTTCTATCTAAATATACAAAAGAAATACATCAGAAAGAGCTTGATGTTACCGGAATTTTAGTTGCAACTGCAGCTACCAATTAAAACTTCAAACGAACCCTAGTCGCTACAGATATGGAGTTGTGCCGATCAGCGTCGTCGCAAAAAGGGGATGAAATTGGGAAAAATAAAATCGTTACCTGCGCCTCTTGTACACCACAGCCCTGTCTTCTGCTAGCTGCGGAATGGTTTCCTCTTCAAAGATGCAAGACGATAACTGCGAGAAAGGGGGTAAAGGAAAATTTTCGACATCAAATTTTGGTGGCTAACGAGAAACAGAGAAAAAGGAGTAACAATGGCAATTTGATGTAAATAAACTCAACTTTTGGTTTCAACGGTAATTTTGCCTGGACGGAAAAAGGCATGTCTGCTGGAACACGCCAAATTTGCGTGTCTCTTGGCGCTGCCTAAAACACGCCGCTCCTACGGGCTCGTATGGCAAACCTGGGCTTCAGTCTATACAAAGTAGACGGACGAATATGGCGGTGAAGGGGGGGAAACCCTTTGTTACCAGAAAAGTAAAGGAGGCCTTAGGGTACAAAATAACCAGGGTGATTCAGCGGAAAAAAACTCTCCTGACCAAATCAACTCGCGGTTCGTGCCCGAGATCGCAAGCATTATTGGATGAATCTCGTTAAATCTTTGTGTTATTTTTCTATTACGTACTTTGAGTGTGTTCGTGCAAAATAGATCTGCGCAATGTCAGGATTTTGAATCTTAATTTTGGGTATGAAACATATTTAAATCCCCTGACTAGCTAGTTGTTCTAACCTTTGAACCTTGAGGTGTGCACAATTTTATTATAAATTGGGAGTAAAATAATAACAGTTAGAAATCGCTAAAATTTCGTAAACGTTTATGATTCACAGCACAAAAATATTAGATTAGCTGACTAAATTAAGCATGTAATCTATAAGCTTACATTGTGAATGCCGATGCCAATTGATAGATCTTAATATGGCTTGTTCGGTTTTTCTGCAGTCGGGGGTACGATGTTGCCAGTGTAGTGGTAAAAGTGGGGAGTGCTGTGAAGGATCTAAAAGAAGGAGATGAAGGTTATGGAGATATAAATGAGAAACCATTGGAACCTAAACAGTTTGGTTCCTTAGCTCAGTACACCGCCCTTGAGGAGAAGTTATTGGCTTTGAAGCCCAAAAATCTCAATTTCGTGCAGGCTTCAGGGATTCCTCTTGCTATTGAAACGGCGTACGGAGGTCTTGAATCCTCCGGTTTTTCTGAGGGAAAATCTATACTTGTTCTTGGAGGAGCTGGTGGAGTTGGATCACTTGTCATTCAGGTGAAATCTTCTTTTCTTGTCATGGAATTATGCAATTTAATAGTCTTTGCTTCATGTTAATTTAGAGTGATTTATATAATTACAGCTACACTCCTGAGATTTCGAGGTGTTTGCCTGGCTTACAGACTCGATAAGCTGTCAAGGAGCTTATAAGAACTTTTAAAGTGTTTGAAAAGCTTTTATCAAAATACTTATAAGCTGTCAAGGAGCTTATCATATATTAGGAACTTATAAGTTCATGGTTTTATTTTTGTAAAAATACTTTTGAGTCCTTATTTTTAAAATCAAATTCAAAACCTTTCCTTAAATAATCTGAGTCAAAAATCAAAATCAACATCTAAGTGTGTTAAATACAAATAGAACTTGTCAAGTATGAAAAATTACATATACATCCCCTGAGGTTTAAACCTTTCTTACACTTGCCCAGATGTTATGTTTTATAATGGACTATGAAACTACAACCTTCTGTCCTTTGAAATTTGATACTGACAAGTCCTGTCAAGAAGTTTGAGTAACATCGTCACATATGATGCAAGAGGAAGTTGCAGAATATTATTGACATAAAGGGTAGTTATGAGGGAGGTATCTGCACTGCTAGAGCGTAAATGAGACAATTAATACTATAGTCACACATTATTATGGAGGATGATACTAAAATTAAATCTTATAATGGGAAATTTAACTCTTGACTTCGGTGGTTGGTGCAGCTTGTAAAACAAGTCTTTGGTGCTTCAAAGGTAGCGGCGACGGCCAGCACCAAGAAATTGGAGTTTGTCAAAAGCCTGGGAGCAGATGTGGCTATTGACTACACGAAGGAGAATTTCGAAGACCTTCCCGAAAAATACGATGTCGTTTATGATGCAGTTGGTAAGATAACAAATCTCATCACGATATTAGTACAAAACTTAGAAAGACTGCTGCCTTGCTTCCAACCACATCTCATGTAATGTTAGCTACCATTGTCATTGAACATTAGTGCTTGGAGTTAAGACACTTGGAAGTAGCTAGTATTTGAAGGAAAATAGTAAACTTATAGAGGTTGTTTGGCCGAGCGAATTGAGTTGGTCATTGCTTCGGGTCATCTAAGCTCACCCAGAGAAACTTCGTTAGAGTGCAAAACTTAGAAAGACTGCTGCCTTGCTTCCAACCGCATCTCACGTAATGTTAGCTACCATTGTCATTGAACATTAACCAAAGGTCGCCTGCCTTTACTTCAGTCCAATAGAATTCCCCTCCATTTTCATACCTACTGTAAAGCTGCCTTAATCACATCAAGAGTCACCTCAATTCCACAAACTTCTTAGGATAAAAGGTTATTGTCACCGTCACCATACCAACTCCTTCTGCCAGACCTAAACGACGCAGCCAGTTCCCCTTCTTTCAAAGAGAGGAGGATGGGTTATTCACATTTCATTTGATGGTCAGGGCGAATTGAAAGCTAAGCAGTTGGAATTCTAAAGATTTCCCGGGGGAAAAATAGAGATGTCTCCTACGTTACCCATACTATGTGGAAGTATCGATGTAATTTCATAGAGTCATTCGGTCTGAATGCTACATGAAGAACATTTATGGTGCTTCCAAACAGCCTACAAGCACTTAATTATAAAATGTTTGATAATTTTTTATTGAAGATATTATAAGATCGTAATATATTCTCCTTTTTTTTACCATATTCACCATTACGAACATCTTATAAACTCATGATCTTATTAGCATTCCAGTATTTTGAGATCTTACTTCTAAAACAAGCTTAGTCAAACACAAACTTTAGTTTTTCTTTTTTAAACCTGCAATTTGAAGATACTTATATCAATCGAACATGCTATAGTATGTGTTATTTATGAAAACAGGCCAATGCGATAAGGCAGTTAAGGCTGTAAAAGAAGGTGGGAGAGTAGTTGTTATATGGGGAGCAGTCACACCACCCGATTTCAGATTTGTTGTCGTTTGAAATGGAGAAATATTAAAGAAACTGAATCCGTATTTGGAGAGTGGAAAAGTGAAGGCTATAGTCGACCCGAACGGGCCGTACCCTTTTGAGAAGGTTAAAGAAGCTTTCTCGTATCTGGAAACGGGCCGGGCTACGGGAAAGGTGGTCATATATCCAATTCCTTGAAATTGAAGGGGGCCAAAATGTTAGGTATTAAACACTGTGAACATGTAATGAAATGTTAGTAATTTATGGTCATGAAATGTGTGGAATGTGGAGTTTGCCTGTGTTTTGACTTGCTCATGTATTTGGTGGAACGAACTATAGAAGACGTTCGTAGTGGTAAAGGTATAAAGCAGAGTTAAATTTACTGTGTGATATATATATTATCAATAAAATAATAAGCTACTTGCTCCTTATTCATAGGTTCCGTATGCTCTAGATTTTTTCTAAAGGGATAATTACGTACGCTCTAGATTTTTGGTGATTTTGCTCATTGTAGTCTAAGAACTAGTTTACTTAAAATGAAATGAGCATTTTTGTTAAGATGTATGTTAATTTCTAATGTTTATTTTGATATGGTAAAAGTCTCGTGTAATTCCAAGATCTAATAGATGTGTTAGGTTCTAATAAATTAAATAGTAATGAAAAATTATTCTTATTATTTAGTCAAGTACTATATATATATATATATAGGGGAATTTATATAGACCCGCCTCAACAAAGAAAGGAAGCAAGGGACAGACAACTAAAGGTCAAGAAAAAAAGGAAAAAAAAAAAGCTTATTCCCCAAACAATAATAAAGCATTTAGACCAAAATTATCATTATCAAGATTCTCACTATCTCCATCTTTATAAGATAATGTCCAATTGAATCGAACTCCTCCAGATAAAGATCTCTTCAAACCTCTAGGGTTTACATTAAAATCTTGCAAAAACGATGCTCTCTCTATGTTTTTATCAATCGAATTTGAACGTCTAAAAAAAGTCATCTATTTAATTGTTGCTGGATCATCTTCCATAACTTCCTGAATTCTAATTATATGTTCATATGTTGCGACTCCACATCTGCAAAGAAATCTTTATTTCGCGCCACCCTATCAGAAAAAGATCTTTTCATCAATTTCCTATTAGTATTGTCTACTGAATTTGTGGAAGAAGGAAAATCATTATTCCCGAAATTATTATCAGCACGTGTTGTAAAGTCAATCGGTTGCTCTAAACTTTCTCCAATAACTGCTCTAATAACCGATTTGAGTTTCGATGGAGGTTTTTCCGGAGTCAATTCTGTTGGCCTCTGCAAATATTTTGATTTGCTCATTTTCTTATTTGATTTGGCTCGATTTCTTTTTTTTTCTTCTTTTTGTGATTTATTGGGAAGGCGCGGTCCACAATCTAATCAACAAAAGCATCAATCCCCGTAACCCATTGCCTGTTTACCTCTTCCTCATCCAACGAATCCTCCTCAGCTGCTTATTTTTCGGATCTTCTCGCTTCTCCATCTTTTGAATTTCACGAAGCATACTTAAATCTTGGGATAAGGTAATGTAGCGCCCAGATCGATGGGCCATCATATCCCCCGCATTTAGACCCAAACTCGCATATGAAATTGGAAATCCATATACGTGCCCGAGTCAAAGTGAAAGGGAGACCTACACACACACTAGGCTAGGCAGAGCTAAATTCGAACTCAGAGCGCGCAAGCAAAATCAAATATCATGGAAGCATGAATGAAAACATACATCGAGCTCAACAAGATCAAATTAGATATATAAATATGCCATCAAGGCCAAATAAGTCTCCAACAAGAAAGTCATAAATACATAACATATTCAACTTCATACATAAAGTCCAAAAGTATGCAAAATGAAATGCAACTCGACCTAAACGAACTAGTGAACTCGACCGACTTACTTCTCCGCCTAGCTCGAACTGATCTTACAAACTAAAAGGTTAAAGAGAAGGGTCAATCCACCGACTGAGTGAGGGGGCTAATGCATATCCACACACTACATAAATATAGAGCAAAGCACGTATTAAGGTAAAAGGTTATGAATTGGGATTAGGGGTTTGCATACTAGAGCCTATACAGACACAAGGACAATAATGCAAAAACTTTAATAAAGCCATGGGTCCTGGCTCCAGAAGTCATCGTCATAATTATAGGTGCATTAATTCTTAGGGTCCTTTTCTGGAGAATCGTGACTAGTGGTTGGCATTTCTTCATCTCTTAAGTTTGTTTCTCTCAGACTCTGAATCATGGATCGGGAGTAAGTATAGCACCCCAAGCGAAGAGCACTACATCCCCTGCACCATAACCGACATGTGTAAAGAAATGGAGACTCCGCACACACATCAAGCTACAACGAACGGTAGACAAACAAAATCACACCTAAGCTAGGCGGTCTAGACCCTAATTCATAGTGCGCAACAAAATCAAATCAAAGGCGGAAGCAATAGGATCACCAACATACATGTATAGATATATACATACCAAGAGTAAAGCTAGTCAAGTTATACATGCTATGCCCACCCCGGGCCAAATAAATCATACAAGTATTAAAATTCAAATTCGAAATCATATTCTTATACATACTTATACATAGTACCAATATAGAAAAGTAAAGATGCAAGGTATGCAAAAGACTCGACTACAAGACTCCAACGACTCAAAGAAAACCGCCGCCTAGCTCGAACAAACACCTGCACCAGCAACTCAAGAAACAAGGGGAAAAAAAAAACAACGAGGAGGGGTCAGTCCTAAAGACTGGTGAGGGGCCTAACACACTCACACGTAAATATATATAAGAGCATAGCATGTTCGAAGTCATAAAGCTCATGAACCGGGGCGTGGTTTTTCCAATCTAAAATATTTTATCCCTTAATACCATATATATAGAAAAGAGTTAAGGCTGAAGGCTAAAATCAACCAATTTTAGTAATTAATATTCTACTTCCGTTTCACGAACCATAGTCAGAGTCTAAATCACACAACTCGGCGAGTACGAGTTTCCAACCAACTTCTTTCATATTCTAAGTCATATAAAATCAAAATCAAATAAACGTACCTCTTCTCCGGCGATAGAAGGGTTGATCCTACCCTAACCATCTAAACAAGTAAGGTGAGTGCTCAATGCTTCTCCAACCCTCAAGACTCCATTCCCCAACCAAACCTCCTAGTGGGTTCCGGTATATCCTTTTTGACAGATGGAGGATGTACTTAGAAGTAGACCCGACAGCCCGACTCCGTCCCGGGGGTTCTTAGCACAAACCTCTGAGGCCCAGTTCAAAGTTCAGAGTTCGGAGATTCAGACTTATCTTTCAAAGTCACAACTCGCTAGTTCAGAACGTACACCAACCCTTTTCAAAACAAACAAATGAAAATATAGCTTACGTATATATAAAAGCCTTTCCATAGGTGTTTCATAACAAACGGGCCAATTCCCACAAAATACATATCAAACACGTATCTATATACATATAAGTTGTATACGGGCTTAAAATTCACAGAGGGTTGTAGGTCGATGTAACTAAAAGAAAGAAAACTCACCTTGACGAACAAACCGAACGAACAAGCCCAAAGCATACCTATGGAGCGGCTCCACACCAACGAGCTACTCCACTCGGACAATCCAAACACAAGAGACAATACTAAGACTCAAAATGAACCAAGAAAACGCTCGACAAATACATATGGATGCAAATGATGCAATGCACATCACATATTTTCAAACTTAGGCATATAGGTGTAATTAGCATATCATCATAGCGACGAAACACAAATTAAGCTCATAACATATCAAATAAACTCACATTACATCATATTAGAACATATCATGAGGATTCATGATGTTAAAACACATAAGGAAGGCAACGGATATAAAAGAAGTAACAAGAGTTAGCATTTAGGGCATATAGATTCATACGCGTATACAAATATCGAAATCACGTAACTGGCACATAAAATGACACATAACACATTAAATAAACGCATAATATATCACATTATATCATATCTCATGCATATATAAGTTTAAAACACATAAACAAGGCAAGACATGCAAGAAGATATCACACGTATCATTTAAAAGTTTAGGCACTCAAGTCACGTTTACATTTAGTAATTAAATCCATAAAATTAAAATAAACAAAGAAACACATTATTTTACAAAATAGTAACATGTTAGGATCATAATTGGGGAGATAGAAATCAAATAAAATTGAAAACAAAACAAGAAACGCAAGTAAACATCACATAACGTCACAACGGAGCAAGGAAAAAGCTCGTACGAAACCCCTAGGTTTCAGCCATTTAATGGCTGAAAATGAGGTGAGACACGAAGGTGTCTCATCCCCAGTTATAAGGGTGACACAGGGGTGTCGGAGGTCAGAAACTCCAGCCCAAGGTGACACCCCCGTGTCTCGTCTTCTTCAATTCCTGCTGCAAAACGAGAGGGAAATCAAGCAAGGAACAGAGCAAGAGCAGGGCAACATTATACACAACAATCCCAAGCATCAAAGCACCAAATTTCATGCAAAAATCCCACCCGAAATAGCCCAAATTCTGTCATAACCAAACAACAGCCAAGAGTAACAAACAAGTTCAAATTTCTTCCAAAAACTTCAAAGTTCAACAATGGGAGGTCACTCCACCACATAATCATCAAATACAAGTTTAGTAAAATATTAATCATGCTTCAAGTGTCACATATCAGGTCTCGAATCAAGAATCGAAGCAAAGATGTGCAAGATATTCACATATTATTATCAAACCCTCACTATTCATGTATATGCCCAAATCATGCTCAAAACTTAATGAAAATATGAAAATCATAGCTTAAAACAACCACAAGGAGGTGGAGAACATTTTATGCTTACCTTTTGAATCGGAGAAGAATCGAAGAAGTTACGAGCTCAAAATGGCATGGGGTGAATAGTTACGAGATTCTTCCTTCTCTTCTCATTTCAACTGATCCTCTCTCTTCTCTTGGGGTTAGGGTTTGAAATGGGCAAGTGGGGAGGGTAGAGGGTTGATTTAGGGAGATAAGGGTTTAAGAAACGGATCAAACGGAGTTATAACGGGGTCAAATACGGGCAAAATGGTAAAGGGTCGCAGTCTTGCGCGAGGCTCACGGTTCGGGCAAATTTCGGAGGTCCAAACGGGCTTAGAAAATTATGAGTCTTAGTTCATTGGACATATTTTCGATATGAGTCCAACAAAGGTTTCAAAATTCAAATCCAAATTTCTGAGCTCGAGTTATGTCTTCCCGAACCCATGGCGCGGTAAATTCTCATTAGGCCTTAAGTCCCTAAATCATAAAAATGGTCCGTGACCACGTCAAACAAGTTCAAAAATGTAAAACGAGCATGTAAACAAGTTCATAGAATAGATAATCCATGTATATCACGTATTCACAAAAATCAAAAACAAATTCAAACTCAAACGGGTCAAAAACGGATTCAAAATGTTAAAAACGTTCAAATGTTCAACCACATACTTAACAAATAATTCAAATATTTTCAAGAATATCACATAAACAAGATATTAAACATATAACTTGCATAATTAAATAATTTAAATACATAATTAGCTCACCTGTGACGGCATACTTGTACGGCCAAAAAACCGGGGTGTTGCAGTACGGATCTCCATCGAAGAAGTCTTATGTCAACATAACATTGGAAGTATAGTATGCCCTTTTCTTGAAGGGTGATACATGGTTTAAAGCTGGAACATGATTCTTTGAGCAAAGATGATTGTACAACTCTTCGGTTTTATCTGGATACTGAGCAATACCACCATCAGTAGTGGTAAAATCATAGCAGTAGGCAAGAGGAATAAGTTTTCCTTTAGAAAAGAAAAACGGCCTATGCATGATGAGGAATGTAAAAGGTTTTTCCATGTGCTGGCTTTTCTTCACAAGTTTTTTGAGATGCTTAATCCATTCTTCTCTGGTCCAATACCCATAAAGGAATTTTGTTAAATTGGCATTATGAGCATTAATCTTGATAGAATTGAGTAAGTTTTTTGGATCAACTTCTAAAGCAAACCAGTTGGCAATCCCTAAACACCAGAAATACCAATAACCTTCTCTTGGAAGAGTAACTCTATCTATCAGAGTGAAAATTGTTAAGAACAAATTATCAGGATAAAATTTTCCTAACTCAAGAGTGAGTCCTAAAGAAATGAGAAATTTTATATGTTAATAAAAAATATGGTTTCTGGCAAATGTCTTGATTTCATCTAGATTGGTGAGAGGAAATGTTGTTGTTGGGAATTGTGAAAGAACTGGTTCAGCAGTGATAGCGGGTATTTTAGAGGAAGAAGCCATCATATAGATCAAGGGAATTGGTTTCGCTGATGAGAGAAGATGGATCTGTTTTGGTCTGGATAAAAGATCAAGAATGAGGTTGTGATCCCCTTTTATATGCTTCACTGAGAATTGGTATTTAGAAAACTAATCTTTGTACCTTAAGAGCTGTGACTCTGGAATCCCTTTATTTTTGAAATCCATGATTTTGGGGAATGATGAGTTGTCCATCAAGACTATGAAGTGATGTCCAATTAAATGGAATTCAAATTTCTTGATTCCATTTTTTACGTCCAAAATTTCTTTGTAGATAATGTGATAGGGTTTTTCAAGCTCACTGAATTGTCCACTGGCATGTCCACAGTAATGTTCCCTGCCATCTTCTTTTTCAATTAAGATTGCTCCCCAATATTCATCACTGGAATCCATCTAAAGGATTCTCTCACCTTTATCTAGGATCTTTAGAAGCAGAGGGGCTTGGCAAATTTGTTTCAAATGCTTTACAGCTGTTATTTGCTCCTTTTGCCAAGTAAGGGTTGCTTTTCGAAGTATCTTAGAGTGCTGACTTGTGTACTTAGAACATTGAGAAAGAAAATCCTTGATGTAGTTGACTATCCCCAAAAATTATTGAATTTTCTTGATAGTTAGATTTTCATCTGGAAATTTGAGCAGCTCTTTTGCAATATGAGGGCCTGGTTTGTATTTTCCTTTTGAGAACTTCATTCCTAAAAATTCAATAGAAAATTGTCCAACTGAACTTTTTTTTTTCTGAGAGCATGACACCATATTTTTGGACAATTTCATGAAAATCCGAAAGAAGAGCTTTATGAGAATTCTCATTTTCAGATAAAAGAAGAATATCAACAATATAGATTAAAGCACTATGTAGGATGGGCTCAAAGATGCGACTCATAGCTTTTTGGAATAGTGATGGGGTAACTTTTAGTCCAAAAGGCATGATAATCCATTAAAATTGGCCTTTAGGTATGCAAAAAGTTGTTTTATATCTATCTTTTGGGTGGATACCCAACTGCCAAAATCCTACTTTGAAATCAAACTTGGAAAAGATTTGGGTTTGGACCAAATGGGAAAAAAGCATTTGGGTTCGAGGTAAAGGGAATTTGTCATCTACAAGAAAATGGTTGAGTGGTTTGTAATCAATAATAAGCCTCTTTTAGTTAGGATTTGTTCAGCCCTTTTGTTGACATAAAATGCCTGACAAGCCCAATTGGATGATGTGGGTTCTATCAACCCAAATTGTTGATGTTGAGTACATTCAGTAATTGCAAGCTTTTCGTCATCAGGGGTCATTCCTGGATGGGTGGATGGGTAGCTTTGGTAGGATTCAAGTCTTCATTCTTTTTGAAAGGTAATTGAATGAAGAGTTCTGAATTTTTCCACACAGGGTGTGGATGAGAGAAATTCGTATGGGATTCAGCACAACAACTTTTCAGTTTGAAGGCAAGATTATAGAATTCTTTTGAACCTTCTGACAAAGCATAGATCTTCTGAAGAGTAGTATAAGGTTGAAAATTCCTCTTATACTTGATTCCATTGGGGACAATAGTTAGCTTCTGAGCATTGTGATAAAGATCAAAGCCAATGAGAAGATCTTTTCCATGTAACTTGCTGCCAATAACTTTTATCTATATGACACGATCTGGAAAGAATTGTATCCCAATAGGATGTCTAGAGATCAAAGATGTTTTAAACTATTGACCATCTGCTGCCTGAAAACATTCATAATGTGTTGTCCATGCTTCATTGGGTAGAATATCTGGATTCATCATGGACTTCATGGCTCTTGTATCCATAAATGTAACACCCCGACTCCTCGACCGTACAGGTATGACATCACGAGTATGTTAAGTGCATTTTTAATTAATTAAGTATGCTATTATGTGACATATTTGATAGTTGAATATTTGATTATATGCTTTACGTTTAAAGTTTGAACGTTTTAAACCGTTTTAACTCGTTAACCCCCGTTTTCAATTTTAATTTTTGGTGACAATTTGCTATGCATGAAATATGTGAATTATAAATGTTTTTATATGCTTTAAATGTGTTTTATAACTTGTTAAGTTGTGTTTTTATTTATTTTGGTGCAACGAAACTTGGGGGGGGGGGGGGGGGCTAAAGAGCATGTAGCGCACTTTGGGTTCCGGGTGGCGTAACTTGAGCTCGAAAATTTGGATTCAAAATTTGACCCCACCGTTAGGCTTGTTTCGACAATTCGAGGCAATGGAGCTAGCCTTGTATTTTTCTAAGCCTTTTGACCCTCCGAAAATTTCACCGAACCAAGCCTCGCATGCGTGACGACCACCTTTTACGATTTTGACCATAACTTACTCAATTCTTGACTAAATGACCCAATTCTTAGGTCCACATGACCACAACTCAACCTTCTATCCAACCCTTCAGCTCTCATTTCGGCCACAACAAGAGAGAGAGAGAGAGAGGAAAGCTGCTGCAAACCGGGATAAGGGAGAAGAAAAAGAGAAACACCCAACCACTATTCACCCTTTGAGGTTTTGAGCTCGTATCTCCTTCGATCCTTTTCCGATTCAAGAGGTAAGCATAGATTCTTGTTCTCCATCTCTTTTTGGTTCTTTTAAGACCTGATTTGCCAATTTTCTTCAAGGTTTAAGCATTATAGAAGCACGAACATGAATAGTAAGGGTTAGATGTAATTTTGATGAATTCTTGAGCATTCTTGTGTTTTCTTTTGATTTGAGGCATGAAATATGTTCATAAGACATCCTTTAATGTATCTTTGAACTTGTATTGAGTGGTAGTTGTGATATCATGAATTTGCGATTGCTGAATCTTGAAGGAAATGTAAGAACATGAACTTGCTTGAACCTCCTTCACTTGTTTCTTGTTGTGCTTCGGATTTTGCCCGGATTTTGGCTTGGATTTCATGTGTTTTTGATGCCTAAACATGCCTCTATGTGTTACCTTGTTCTTTCCAAGCTTTTCCCCCTGTTTTGCATCTGAAATGAACAAGATAGCAGCCCAGCGAGGAGTGAACGACCGTTCGCCCGGGATCGAACGCCGGTGCTGATGATGCTGCAGGTTCTGTACACTTAAACGGCCGTTCAAAATTTAAGGAGGGAGGAACTAAACAGCCTTTCAGTCCATTTTTTTTAGAACGTTCTCCTTTTTACGGCTCGTCAATATCTTTCCTGATTTGTGAGATATGACCATTTCATTTTGGTGTCGCCATTTTGCCAATTCCGAACTTTCTTCCAATTTTAAACCTACGTCTTTTTCGGATCGTTTTGAACCATGATTCGAGCCTTATACCATTGGAAATCCTCATTTGTCTAGTTTCTCATCCAATAAACGAAACTCCAATTCCAACTTCTCAAACCCGAGATATGCCCGTTTTTCTACAACTTGTGCAGTTTGGGAAAACTATCAGATTTTACCATCTTACTCGGAACACTCTTCTCGTTTTTTCTTTCCATTTTTCTTGTTCCTTTCTGTCCTGAACTTGTTTTTAACTTGTTATATTATATGTTATGCCCTTCGTTATGAACTTAGGATGTGATTTTGGTGCTTATGTGCGAAGTATGACTTGTTATAGCTTAAATGCTCTCTTGCTTGCCTACTTAAGATTGTTGCTTCGTTTATTCATTTTGTATGACACTTTTTTGCTTCTTTTATGATATATATGCATTGTTAACATGTAAATGATGCGTTTTGAGTATCGTGTTAAATTTATGGATTCGTTTGACGTGAAGTATGCAAGATATGATCCTATATGTTCTAAGTGCTACGTGTGATGCCCACTTGTGCCTTTTGTCTTCTCTATGCATTCTAAGCTTGTATACGTTTGAGATATGATATGATTTGATATATTAGGTGTTTATTTGACGTGTTATCTGTTGTTTCCTATTCCATTCATATCAATTCGATCCTTGTACACGAGTTTGAACTTGAATGCTCTACGTGTTGCTTCTTGTTGTTTTATTTGCATCATTCGCATTCATATACATTTGTCGAGCGTCTCTATGGTTCATTTTGAGTCTAAGTTTGTATTGTTTAGAGGAGTTTCCTGTAGCACCCGGGACGATAGGCACCACATCCCCCGCACTATGAGTCTAATCCACATATGAAATAGGCAGTCCACACATGAATCGGACTCACAACGAACGGGTGACAATCAAAAGAACAGTCCTGACTAGACGGAAGCTAACCCTGGGACAATCAACAAAACCCAAAATGCGAAAGCAAGGAAATCATTTATGTAATATCCATGAAATAAATGAAATCCAATACGAATATAAATACGGGTTCCACTAATCAGTACACCTGTCCTAACCTGTCCCGAATCAATACAAGGAAACAACATAACAACGGGTTCAACTGGCTCCAGAACCTGTCCTAACCTGTCCCAAATCAATATCAATTCAATAAGGGCACACCGGCCAGCAATAATAAATCAATACAGTACTTAAAGACAATATAGTATGCAGTGAGTGTGAATGAGTGAGACTAGAACAATGACTCGACACTCTAACTCCGCCTAGTAACCAACGCCTGCAAAAGAAACTGGAAAAAGGGAAAGAGGGGTCAGTCTCTAGAAGACTGAGTGAGCAGAAGCGATACATATCATATAGAAACATGCACATGCAAGTCATAAATCCCGAGCAAGGTTTTATTTAAAGTCAGTTCCCAAAAAGGGCAAAAGAATGACTAAGCAATGCTCGGACTTTACGACTATTCATATTAAATTCAATAAGTTTATAAATCATACTCAATCAGTAAGGCTCGGCGAGTGAGCGTGCACAATCTCCAACCAAACTCCGACCGTGTACGACAAATATCATTAATACATTAAATAGGTGATCATGCAATATATCATAATACACTCAGATCACATGCCATGTCCTAAATATATTTGTTTGGGCAATCCGATTCCCGGCCTTCCCGCACAGTGCCTATCAATCAATAATCAATCAATCAATCAGTCAATCATTTTCAATCATAAATAAGTTCCAACCTTCTTCCTCCGGGTTGGTGGGGGGTTTGCAAGGCCCGACCACCCAATCATTGACCAATGGGGTTACATGAATTCCCCAATTGGCACTCAGCTCCCATTCCCCGCTAAAACTCCTAGCGAGGGCCGGTATCACCGTAACAATGTGGGACTAGTGTGAGGGTTTACCGTCAGCCCTTGCCTCATCGGGTCCCCACTCACACCAAGCCCTTGGGCCCCATTCTGTGCAATCAATCAATCATTCTTTTCTCGCCAAAACATTTGATTCATAAGAATCATACCATATTTCATAATCCATTTGAAAAGGGGTTTACTCGATCAATATTTATTCGATCAATCTATATTTACTCGATCAATATTTACTCGATGACTTTACTTTAAAAGTAACATATATATAATCATAAGGTTTTGGCCAAAGCTTTTCACATAAGGGTTGTAGGGTTTGATATGTAACTAGAACGAAAACACCCTCACCTGGAATTGTTAGGAATAGTGCCCTAGAAAGCCGATTGTATATCCGCTTTGTGCTTTTCCTTATTGTAATCACAGACAATCTTTGAATAAAATAACGAATTGAGGCAACACTTCTCTATATGCTCTTGTTTGGTATGCGTTTACTTTAGCTGTGCATGTATGAGAACTCCCCTAATCCTGATGACTTTAGGGCTCTACCATTTAGGTGAAATGGTTCATGAAACGAGCCCTAAATCACATAAGTCATGATTAGTAAAATACTCCAAGCCGATGAGTCCTACAGACAGTGAGAGTGTCAACCTGACTCCTCTAAGGCTTGCTTGTGGGAACACGCCCTTAAGAAGGACCACCTTGTTTCATGGAGGTGCAAAGTGTATAGTTGATACGTGCGTGATACATGAGGGTGCTTACTTTAATAAGTAAGTTCACTGAGGTGCCCCGTGTGAGAACATTCCTAAATGGGAAAGGAAGTTTCTATTTCAGGAAATGGAAACTTCCAGATTAGGAAATATCTCACGAGTCATTGATGTGATTAATTGATCCTTAGACTTGAGGTTCCTTGTCACTTTATGAGTTAACTCTGTAGTCTTAGGTATAAGCTTTAAAGGGTGTCGCCTTAGACAACTGATTCAAGGCTTATGCTGGGGCTGCACAAGTGATTCATGAAAGTGAATGAGAATCCAGAAAGGACCTACACTTGCATTTGCAAGGTGATCTCTTATTGTGTAAGTCATTCATATGCCATATGGAGTCCTTGGCCAAGGCAGTAGATCAAGACATCAAGAAAAGGGTTTCTTGGATTGAGATCAAATGGATATGAAATGCACTTAGCTTTAAGACCGGATTATTAGGGTTCTGATTATTCCCTTGCCCTAGATCTTGGTTGAGAGATAGTAAGTAGGAGGATTGTATCTCACATGAATCAATGACTTAAAGGTTCTGTCGAATCCGAACATTCCAATTCAGCTAGGGGTTAAACACCTGTTGCTAGACTATGTTCGTTTAATCTGTGGACTGATTAATTAATTAGTGAATTAATTAATTGGGGTCACTGCTAATTGAATTGAGAACCTAGAGGGTCACACACAACAACTTGGTTACATGAGTTGAGGCTTAAAAATGATTAAACGAGTTAATCGAGCCTAAGGGGTTCCACACGTGTGAAATCACACGTGTGGCTCACGTGATTGGACACGTGTCATTAAGACACGTGTGCCACACGTGATTATGTGATGTTAAATAATTAATGTGTTAATTATTTAATAGACTTTGGTTTAATTTTGAATTAAAAAGAAAGTCTAATTTTGGAGAAAATAATCTAATTAATTAATTATGAATTAATTAATTAGATAAAATAAGTTATTTATTTTTATAATAAATAAAGTATAAAATTATCCAAAAATAGTTTGGATATTTTTAGCTCTCTTAAAAGTTGACTAGAATTAGAATTCAAAGTCAAAGTTGGAAAATACTTGATGATCAAGTAATAGGAGAGAGAGGAACCAAATCCTTTCCCAACTAGGATTTGGATCGGCACCCTCTCTCTATAAATAGGGGAGCTCGAGCTCCTTATGGAGCTAATTGACAATTCTTGGTTCATGTGTTGAACACCATCCTTTCTCCAAGATTAAATTAAACCCTAGGTTAAGCCTAAACACTAACTAGAGAACTAGCATCCTTACTAGTTAGATTGTGATCAAGTTGGTGGACTTTCTCTAGAGACTTCAAGTTAGAAGTTTGAAGATTCGAGCTTTACCAAGGAGAGGGGATCAAGCCGCGAGAAGAGCGTTCTTGGGTGGCTTGAAACGCTTCAAGAAAGAATAAAAGAAAAGTAAGTTTTCTATCTTTACGAATTTGGTTACACGATTGCGAGTTCAAGGTCCTTTTGTTGGGAAAATTTTTTAAATTCTGCTGCTTTCTGATTCGTGTTTTCCAACAAGTGGTATCAGAGCCACCTCGTTAATCATGTTTCTGATTCGTCTCAATTATACTGAATTTGGTAGAAATTCTTAGGCTTGATGCGATTGAGTATTTGTAATTGTTTTAGAAAGCCTGAATTATGAAACTGTAGTTTTTCCTGAAAGTTTCTGAAAATTGGTTTTTATAAAATTTAATTTTGAAAAACAATTTTAGATTTGAAACTGTATAAACTGTTTTTGGATTTCTTGGATTGGTTTTGCTTTTGAACGAAAACACGAAACGAAAACCCGGATCGCGACGAACACGCGAAACCCCTTCGCGCGCGCTGGCTTCGCTCGCCGCCGCCCGCCTATGCTAGGCGTGCGCAAGGGCAACCGCCCTGGCTTGGCCGGGACAGACCGGCCAGCCGCCCAGCTCCTCCCGCACGCCTGTGCGGGAGCCTTCCGGGAGCGCCTAGCCGAGACTGGCCGCCCACCCCGCCCGCATGCAGCGCGCGCACTCGCGCGGCCTTGGCCGCGCGCGCCGCGTGCGTGCGGTCTTCTCCGCGTACGGGTCCCGTTTTCGCGATCCGGCCTTTTCGTGTTTCGTGCAATCCAGTCCCAATTTTATTTTAATTTTAAAATTTTATTTTTGAATATTTATTTTAATTTTTGAATAAAACTTAAAATTGGGATTTTTGAGAAATTGAAACGGTTTATATTTTGGGAAAATACATCTTGATAAAATTATTAATTTTCAGAAATTAATTGGAATTTTATTTGTTTTGGTAATTTGGGATTTATTGAAAACTTTTATAAATAAGACTCGCATCAAGTCGTGTTTAAAGCTATTAGAGCTTAAAGCGAGAATTTTAATTTATTGGTTAAATTTAAATTCTTGCAAAAGCATGTTAGGTGATCATGGGTTTAGATCTATGTATGGTTTTAATTTATGCACATGGATGGTTTAAATTGGGGTTGGAGCCCTATAGTTGCGTTTTTCAATTGAGGTTGGAGCCTCACTTATGTGCGTACTGTTATGTGATTTATTATGTGGCTTTCCATATTACTGTTTTTGAGGCCGGGGTATGCCCCGTGTAATTGTCTAAGGCCAATATGAAGATTGAGCCTTATTACTTTATGTCTTTTTCTTTTTATTGTAATTTGAGAGTAGAGATAGGTGGTGAGGTTTTATTTTCATTTTGGAGACAATGCACCCATGGAGTAAGATGGACCACATTCAAGTAACAAGGAGGCCATAAGTGAAGACCCCTCAAAATGTTAGGGAGGGGAATCTCAATTGTTAAATGTAATAGAGATAGGGCTCGTATTTTGTTACCGCTTTCCCTTATGTGATTTGAACTATTTATGTGGCATGTATGTTAGAACTTGTGATTGTGGAGTGGCTCCCACATATCACGCATAAGATAGGTAGAACCCATGATCATTACATGTTAGTATCATGCTAGGACATGTTATCTGTTTATGTGCTTGTTTGAAATGCATTTAAGTGTACTTGCATTAATCAAGACTAATAAAATTGGATAACATATATGTTGGTGAGGTCGAACCGGACAACTCTCCGGTTGATTCGAAAATTCCCATTAAATATTAAGCTAATTTCGAACAAATAGGTGTTTAATTCGAGATGCAAATTTTGAATTAAATTCCTAGCATTCCATCAATAGGTTTTAAGTTTAGTAAGTAAAGCTAGTTATTGTCCGCGAGTCGTGGGATAGCTAGTGGAGCTTATTAGTTCTTAGTTACCTAATTGATCATTTTAAATGATCAATATTTCGTGGTCAATTTTAGCAAGGGCGATGTCCGCGAGTCGTGGGTCGTTCGAACTAAGTTTTGGTCATGATCTTATGATTGATGGGTCTAGCTTAACGCCTAAGTAAATATGGATGTCGCACGAGTCGTGGGTCCATATTGAAAGATAGGTGATGCAAAAACAATTACTAAGAGTTCTAAAGGTGTTAGAATTGGTAAGCTGTACCTACCTAGGGTTCTTACTTAGAATGTCCGCGAGTCGTGGGTTTGAGGTAAAATGCCTAGGATCTTAGTACCCATTGGGAAACGTGTTCCTCTTAGATCTTTGGGAATTCTAGATCTTTGAAAAACAATGGGAGCTACATTAGATTAAAGACCTTATCTTTTGTATATCGTTATAATTCAGCATGCTCACTAGTTCTCTGATTTACCATTTAGGTCGTAGATTCTGTGATTCTCTACGTGTTTTGAAATGGCAACCAAAAACCCTCTTGTATCGATCCTCGAGTCAAACAAGTTGACTGGTCCCAACTATTCTGATTGGCTGAGGAATCTAAAAATAATTTTAGATTCTGAGAAGAGAACTTATGTTCTCTTCGAAGGGGAGCCTAGTCCCGAAGGGGAGGCTCCCACTCGGGCCGAGCGGGATGCGATTCAGAAGTGGAAGGATGATAATCTCCAAGCCCGTTGCCTTATGTTGGCTAACATGTCTCCGGACTTGCAAAGGCAACATGAGGCCATGGAATTTGCTTGGGAGGTTTACGACCACTAAGAGCAACTTTACCGCCCTCATGAACGTGTTACAAGGTATAACACTTCAAAGGAATTGTTCCACTTGAGAATGAGGGAAGGTTCAAGTGTCCATGAATATGGACTCAAGTTTCTTGCCCTTACTGAGAAACTTGCTTCCATGGACATGCCACTGAAAGATGAGCTTTCAGTAGATTTGTTGCTAGCTTCGCTCCCACCGTCATTCAACCCATTTGTCCTTAACTTCAACATGAATCATGCTGGTGCTACTGTAGCTGAGCTGATTAGTCAGCTTGTGACTGCTGAAAGCACGATCAAGAAGGACAATAAGGTTTTGATGGTGAATGCTCCATCTTCCTCTTCTGGGCCTTCTAAAGGTAAGGGTAAGAAAGCCCAAAAGAAGAAGAAGAAACCCCTTAGGCCCACTGGTGGCATTTCGAAGGGGAAGGCCCAAAAGAAGAAGCGTGATCAGAAAGAGGATGTTTGCTTCCACTGTGGCAAAGCGGGACATTGGAGGAGAAACTGCCCAGAGTACAAGGCTACTCTAAAGAAAGGTATCTTTCTCGTTGAAGTAAATCTTTCTATTAATTCTAGTTCTTGGGTACTTGATACCGGTTGTGGAACTCATATCTGTAATGATGTACAGATGCTAAGTGATGTTCAACAACTAAAAGAAGGAGAATGTGTCTTGAAGATCGGCGATGGCTCAAACGTTGAAGCTCTAGCTTTAGGCACAATTAGATTAGATTTAGGTAGTTTTGAGTTAGTATTAAGTAAAGTCCTTTATGTACCGAGCATTATTCGTAATATAATTTCAGTTCCAATATTAGATTGTGAAGGTTATGAAACTTATATTAAGAATGGTATATATTTTATCAAACGGAACAACTCTTCCGTTCACATCGGTACTCTAAGTAATGGACTTTACCTAACTCAAAATATCAATATTATGAATATACAACGAGAAACGAAGCGTAAGAGATATGACAAAGTTTCAGCTCCCTTATGGCACGCTAGATTAGGACACATTTCCAAAAACAGAATTAGCAAGATAAACACTTTAGGATCATTCTCTGAAAATGATCTTAAAGAGTTAACTTCTTGCGAATCCTGTCTCAAAGGAAAAATGTCCAAAATCCCTTTTAAGGGAACTGTGGAACGTGCCACTGAGGTTTTGGATTTGATCCATACTGATGTTTGTGGACCGCTTAGTGTAAGCACTAGAAACAATCATCAGTACTTCGTAACCTTCACTGATGATTTTAGTCGGTATGGTTATGTATACTTAATGAAGTATAAATCTGAAGCTTTTGAGAAATTCTTAGAATTTCAAAAGGAGGTTGAGAACCAAACTGGTCACAAGATCAAAGCACTTCGATCTGATCGAGGAGGCGAATATCTTAGTGAAGAATTCCTTAATCATCTCAAGGATAATGGGATTATCTCTCAGTGGACTCCTCCGGGAACTCCTCAGCTTAATGGAGTTTCTGAGAGAAGGAATCGAACCCTACTTGATATGGTTCGTTCCATGATGAGTTTCACTGACTTACCACCTTCTTTCTGGGGTTATGCCCTAGAAAGTGCAGCAAAGATTTTGAATCTTGTTCCCTCTAAGTCAGTCCCTAAGACGCCCTATGAAATGTGGCATGGTAAAATCCCTAGTTATTCTTACTTAAGAATTTGGGGTTGTCCTGCTTACGTGAAGAGGACAGTGGGAGATAAGTTAGAATCTCGTTCTAACTTATGCTACTTTGTAGGTTATCCTAAGGAATCCATAGGATACTACTTCTATGATCAATCTGAGCAAAAGGTGTTTGTTTCCAGAAATGCTACTTTTCTGGAGGAACCGTTCCTTAAAGAAAAGCAAGGCAAGATCATAGAATTAGAAGAAGTACAAAGTGACCCCAAACCACCCACTGAAGAAACGTCCCACTCTGATCAACCACAACCAATCACGAATTTTGATACACATGAAAATCCTCCTCTAAGGCGTTCTGAACGCAATCCTAGACAGCTGGAGAGATGGTATGGATTCTTCCATGAAATCTCTCAAAAGGATAATGATCCTTCAACATATGAGGAGGCACTTTCAGATTCTGAGTCTGAACAGTGGATAGAAGCCATGAAATCCGAAATGGATTCCATGAACTCCAACCAAGTTTGGACCTTGGTAGATTTGCCTGATGGGGTCAAACCCATAGGTTGCAAATGGATTTTTAAGAGAAAGCTTGGAGTTGATGGAAGCATTGCAGCCTACAAAGCAAGACTGGTTGCAAAAGGATTCACTCAGAGACCCGGCGTGGACTTTGACGAAACCTTTTCACCAGTTGCAATGCAAAAGTCTATTCGGATCATGCTTGCCATTGCTGCATATTATGACTATGAGATATGGCAAATGGATGTGAATACTGCCTTTCTCAATGGTGACATTGACAAAGACATTTATATGGAGCAACCCATAGGTTTCACATTAAGTGGGAGTGAGCAAAAGGTTTGCAAACTCCAAAGATCAATCTATGGATTGAAACAGGCTTCTAGGAATTGGAACATTCGATTTGATGAATCAGTCAAAGCGTTTGGCTTCATCCAAATTTCGAATGAATCATGTATGTATAGAAAGGAATTGGAGACCTCAGTGCAATTCTTAGTACTTTATGTTGATGACATCCTTCTTATTGGGAATTCGAAGGATGACATGAAAGTGACTAAGTTATGGTTATCGAACCAATTCGAGATGAAAGATCTTGGTGATGCGTCCTATATCCTTGGAATTAAAATCTATAGAGATAGATCTAGAAGGTTAATAGGACTATCACAATCGATGTACATTGACAAAGTATTGAAGAGATTCAATATGGAGTCAGCAAAGGTTAAGAACCTTCCTATGAGTGTAGGAACATGTCTTTCAAAGAAGATGTGTCCTAAGACTAACCTTGAGAAGGAAAGAATGACTCATACACCTTATGCATCAGCAATAGGTAGCATAATGTATGCAATGTTATGTACTCGACCGGATGTGGCTTATGCACTTAGTGTGACAAGTCGTTTCCAATCTGACCCTGGAGATGGTCACTGGGCTACCGTGAAGAATATTCTTAAGTACTTGAAAAGTACTAAAGATTTATTCTTAGTTTACGGAGGTCAGAAAGATCTTACTGTCGAAGGATACTGTGATGCAAGCTTTGCATCTGACTTAGATGATTTTAAGTCAATGTCAGGATACATTTTCTACCTAAACGGCGGAGCAGTGAGTTGGAAAAGTTCCAAGCAAACTACCACTGCTGATTCGACCACTGAGGCCGAATATTTAGCTGCAAATGATGCAGCTAAGGAAGGTGTTTGGATTAGAAACTTCATTCAAGAGTTGAATGTTGTTCCTAGCATGAAAGACCCCGTTACTGTGTTTTGTGACAACACTGGGGCGGTTGCTCAAGCAAGAGAACCAAGATCTCACCAACGGACCAAGCACATTATGAGGAAGTATCACCTTATCCTTGATATTATCAAAAGAGGAGATGTGCTAATTGAGAGGGTCACATCAGCAGAGAACGTGGCAGATCCACTTACTAAACCCCTTAGTCGAGAAGCTTTCCAAGGTCATCTTCAGAAGATGGGACTTAGAGTAGCTTTAGAATGGCTTTGACGGGCAAGTGGGAGATTGTTAGGAATAGTGCCCTAGAAAGCCGATTGTATATCCGCTTTGTGCTTTTCCTTATTGTAATCACAGACAATCTTTGAATAAAATAACGAATTGAGGCAACACTTCTTTATATGCTCTTGTTTGGTATGCGTTTACTTTAGCTGTGCATGTATGAGAACTCCCCTAATCCTGATGACTTTAGGGCTCTACCATTTAGGTGAAATGGTTCATGAAACGAGCCCTAAATCACATAAGTCATGATTAGTAAAATACTCCAAGCCGATGAGTCCTACAGACAGTGGGAGTGTCAACCTGACTCCTCTAAGGCTTGCTTGTGGGATCACACCCTTAAGAAGGACCACCTTGTTTCATGGAGGTGCAAAGTGTATAGTTGATACGTGCGTGATACATGAGGGTGCTTACTTTAATAAGTAAGTTCACTGAGGTGCCCCGTGTGAGAACATTCCTAAATGGGAAAGGAAGTTTCTATTTCAGGAAATGGAAACTTCCAGATTAGGAAATATCTCACGAGTCATTGATGTGATTAATTGATCCTTAGACTTGAGGTTCCTTGTCACTTTATGAGTTAACTCTGTAGTCTTAGGTATAAGCTTTAAAGGGTGTCGCCTTAGACAACTGATTCAAGGCTTATGCTGGGGCTGCACAAGTGATTCATAAAAGTGAATGAGAATCAAGAAAGGACCTACACTTGCATTTGCAAGGTGATCTCTTATTGTGTAAGTCATTCATATGCCATATGGAGTCCTTGGCCAAGGCAGTAGATCAAGACATCAAGAAAAGGGTTTCTTGGATTGAGATCAAATGGATATGAAATGCACTTAGCTTTAAGACCGGATTATTAGGGTTCTGATTATTCCCTTGCCCTAGATCTTGGTTGAGAGATAGTAAGTAGGAGGATTGTATCTCACATGAATCAATGACTTAAAGGTTCTGTCGAATCCGAACATTCCAATTCAGCTAGGGGTTAAACACCTGTTGCTAGACTATGGTCGTTTAATCTGTGGACTGATTAATTAATTAGTGAATTAATTAATTGGGGTCACTGCTAATTGAATTGAGAACCTAGAGGGTCACACACAACAACTTGGTTACATGAGTTGAGGCTTAAAAATGATTAAACGAGTTAATCGAGCCTAAGGGGTTCCACACGTGTGAAATCACACGTGTGGCTCACGTGATTGGACACGTGTCATTAAGACACGTGTGCCACACGTGATTATGTGATGTTAAATAATTAATGTGTTAATTATTTAATAGACTTTGGTTTAATTTTGAATTAAAAAGAAAGTCTAATTTTGGAGAAAATAATCTAGTTAATTAATTATGAATTAATTAATTAGATAAAATAAGTTATTTATTTTTATAATAAATAAAGTATAAAATTATCCAAAAATAGTTTGGATATTTTTAGCTCTCTTAAAAGTTGACTAGAATTAGAATTCAAAGTCAAAGTTGGAAAATACTTGATGATCAAGTAATAGGAGAGAGAGGAACCAAATCCTTTCCCAACTAGGATTTGGATCGGCACCCTCTCTCTATAAATAGGGGAGCTCGAGCTCCTTATGGAGCTAATTGACAATTCTTGGTTCATGTGTTGAACACCATCCTTTCTCCAAGATTAAATTAAACCCTAGGTTAAGCCTAAACACTAACTAGAGAACTAGCATCCTTACTAGTTAGATTGTGATCAAGTTGGTGGACTTTCTCTAGAGACTTCAAGTTAGAAGTTTGAAGATTCGAGCTTTACCAAGGAGAGGGGATCAAGCCGCGAGAAGAGCGTTCTTGGGTGGCTTGAAACGCTTCAAGAAAGAATAAAAGAAAAGTAAGTTTTCTATCTTTACGAATTTGGTTACACGATTGCGAGTTCAAGGTCCTTTTGTTGGGAAAATTTTTTAAATTCCGCTGCTTTCTGATTCGTGTTTTCCAACAGGAATACCACGAGACAAGAAACAAGAGCAATACGGGTGCCTATTCAATTTGGAAGTCTCCGCCCTGGAAACAAACTGTACAAGAGAAGGAACAATGTGTACTGGTGAGAATTGACTCAATATGAAACCACATAGACGCACGGCAATGCTAAACACATGATATGAGATGTATAAGAAGTAAAATGATGTTATGGAGTTACATAATCAAGTAATTCTTTCAAGTACATTCCATACATGAGGGTTTCAAGCCCAATCATTTCATAATTCCTTGCAATCAAGTCATGAACTTCATATAACGTTTATAACTCAAGTATATCAAGTTTACAATTATAAAATAAACAAAATAGAGTCATTCAAATTACTTAAATCTCACAAAGTCGCATATCAATTCCAACTATATCAATTTTATATAATTCACACTTGGCATACTCAATTCATATATCACTAAACGGATTCAATTACAAGGTTACCTAATTAAATCAAACAATATTCATATTGTTTACAAAATTACACATACACCCCTTCAAGTTAGACAAATAGCTCAAATACGGTATATCGGAGTTCAAATTGTAAATCAAAGCATCAACATATATCATAGTTCATTTAATACATGCTTTCGTACACATTGAAATTCATATTGATCAACAAATCAAGCAATTGACAATTCATTGCAATTAAAACAATTAATTTCAATTAAATAGAAATACACAAAATAAATCACAACAAATCAACCGGGCATCCGATTGACGAACGGAAAGTGGCATTGGACTCACCACAACGAAAGGGACTTTCTGTCCGAAAGTCACCGGAATGCCGCTACCGTAGCCCGCCGAACAGTCACCGGCCGCCACCGGAACACCGCCTCCGGTGGTCGGAAAAATCCCCGAAAGGACAGAAACGTATGTCTCGGCCTGCTCAACAAAAGCCCTCAATCAATTTTAGAAAATGCCAAACACGCCGGACTTCGTTGACGAAAAACCGAACTTAAATCCATGGACGAAAACTGAAATTAAACGTAAACCGTAAAACGAAAATAAAATCCGCGCATACCGTTGGAAAGCTTGTAATAAGCCCTACAAAAGCCCCAAGTCCAATCGTCGGAAAAACCGCCGAAAAATCGGACTGTCGGTCCAGGCCCGGTCCGCCACCGGTCTGCCGTCGCCGGCCGGTTCTTGGAACGCCGTCGATGCCATCCGCTAAGTCTCGTCATTTCAAGCAACTTTCGTGAAGGCTCTACCACCAAAACCGATCGGGAAGAGGGCCCAATCCACCGCCGAAGTTCAGCCGCTGCGCCACCGCCGATTCGGCCATCTCCGCCGCGATTCGCTCAAAAAGGAGGCCGGAAATGGAACGGGAAGGGTCGAAAACGTGGGGTAGGGTGGTTGTTGGCTGGTGAGGGTCGCCGGAACGCCGCCGGCGTGGAGGTGGCGGAACCCGCCACCGTCGGACCACCGCTGCGCCGCCGCTGGTCACTTTCAGGCTACGAAACTGGTACGGTTGTGACGGGCTCGTCGAGCTGATAAATTTCCACTATTGATTCGTCGAATTCCGTCGAGAAACGAGGGAGAACGAGCTAGTGTGTGTTTTCACACCTTCACTATGTGTGAACAGTGCTGATCGCTAGAGGAAGACGATGCAGGAAGCTGATCTGATCTTTGCACGTAAAACGAGGAAACCCGAGTATATATCTCGGATCCTCGTACTCAAAAACGATCAGAAGAATGGGCTAACGAAGTCAGAATTTGGCAAACTTAGAGTCTACGGACTCGTCTCGATGCCCCGGACGCAAAGGAGGGGTCAAAGAAGTCAAAATCTCTACCAAACGAGAAGTGACCGGAACCCCCCCCTAAAAGAAGAAAATTACAAAAAGGGCCCTAATTCTAAAAGAGTTCAAAAGAGGGCCACACAACGCACCAATCACATAATTAAACATATAAAAAGGTTGAAAGGTGACGTACCTTATTTATCGGATGAGCGGGGCGTTACAATCTTCCCTCCTTCAAAAGGACCTGTCCTCAGGTCCTACTGTTGGACCGAAGAGTACAAACTGAAATTGTATCGATCTATTTCCCGAAATTGCTTAGCATCATAGCCCTGGTTGTGAAGTTTACTCCCCTTATTTGTATCAACCCCTTCAGAGTCTGGTAGTCACAAGGATCTACTCGAACACTTGGCCATTAGTCACTTCAAAACTCGTTCAACCGCTACTAGTCCATTGCCTCGTCACTTGATAACCTCTGTCTATCCAGGCATAGCACAAACACGACAAACAAGAGAGAATCCCATCTCTCAACACACAAGTGAGGAAACCCCGTCCCTCAGCACACACAAAAGAGAGAATCCTGTCTCTCGGGCACAGAATTGAGAGAACCCCGTCTCTCAAACACAGAATTGAGAGAACCCCGTCTCCCAGCCTAAATCTGTCAAATTCCACATCCTTCCAGACATTCTAGTTTGAGAAAATCAAGCATTTCTCAAACTCCTAAATCCAAGAGAATCCAACATCCCTCGAATACCTAAGTACAAGAGAATCCAGCATCTCTCGTGCACAGAAAACAGAAAGAATCCATCATCTTTCTATCACATAAACAGGGAGAATCCATATCTTCCTGGCACGTAATCAGAGAGAATCAAATCCCCCTTTCACTCAAGCATACAAGCAGAAGCAAGGTTCACAATAATCAACACACACTCCACTGGCCAGGGTATCACATAATAACAAAATTTAAATATGTAAATGATGCATGTATGCTCGTGCGATGGATGCTTAGTGTACCGTTCACCGTAGTAATGGAATTGATGTTGTGACTTTACTCTACGATTTGGATAGTCTGATCTCTAGCTGGCTTGATTCCCAACTCGTCTTTCCTATCTTTAGTAAATGTTTGACTGAGAAAGTCAGACCCTTGGTTGATCCTATTCTTGATTCCATTCGGATCCTTACTCACAGTTATCTTCTGCAATTAATCGAGCACTAGTTTATTCCGCCTACGATCAGAACATTTATCTTTGTACCAGGTTCATTATATTCTCTTTGGCCGTACAAGAATCTTAAACTTTAACTCCCACTTCATACATTGTCACTAACTAGTTTAATTCTTTCTTGAAGATTTGGTCATCTGGAACTAGTTGACATCCTTCTTAAAGGTGATAAATTTTGACCAATTTCCTTTCTTGAAACTAATTTAGGGATCCATCAGAAGTTCCCTGATAGTATCATCATCCTCACTGTCTGAATCACGTACTTATAAATTCCCACACGAACCACTCTCTTCGTTGCCTTATGAAGATCTTCATCCCGGTTATATTAACTTAACTCAACTCCTTAGACTTTTCTACCACTTCTCGGATCAAAACACCTCAATTTCTTCAACTTATCTTCCTCGGTATAAGCTGTTCTAATCACGCCACTTGTCTAGTGATAGTCCTCACATTTCCTTTGAAGCAATTAGTAGGAATGACAACCTGCTTCTTTCGTTCCCACTTTCAATTCTATTTTCCCAAACCTCAGAATTTCCCATTTCCTTTTTAACCAACCAATGCAACACAAAATTTCTTCTTTTCTTGATTCCAGCGAGAATCAGTCGGAGTATCACTTGATAAATAAGATGTGGGGGATACCTATCAAGTAAACACTAAAATGCATGTCGGGTTAGGGTGCCAATGCAGTATCACACTGGTAAACAATTAAAGATGCAACACATTGGAACAATTATACAAATTAGAGATGCGCATATAAATAGAGAAATTTAAACAATTAAAGCGATGTATGATGTACGTGCTTATGAATGCATAGAACCTGTCACCGTAGTTGTAAACTTTAACTTGGCATATTTCTTTGTTTCTCAAATTGCAGGTTTGTCTTGAATTAATTGTTCACCTCTTCTTTACCCACGGTCTTTCAAATCTTCAAAGTTCCCGTGTATCAACTTATGGATCTCCCAAGTCCGAGATTGAAATCTCTTGAACCCAAATTCTTCAACACCCATGAAGTTGGTATCTTGACTTCTCTTGAAGAATCAATCTCCAATTGTTTACATTTGAATACATAATTTCCCTCCAATACTTCTTTGTCTTTCTTTGTCGTTTCCATTTGTTGCTCCAGAGCTCTTAATTAAATCTCACAACTCGACACTTCATCTTGAATTTGGAAGATGAAGTCATAACCGGCCGAAGATAAAATCCTTAGCATTATCATTTTCCATGAACTTATACTTACCACGTCGACTAATTTTCTTTAATTCTTCTCAATTCAACTCCTATCTCATCGCAATTCTGAAGTATGTGAATTCCCTCTTTGTAGTCTCTTCATCCTTTTTCGTTGATCTAAATCCCAAGCTATATTATTCTTCATATTTCCTCTCGCCTCTTTCTCAAGTTAAATGGTCTTTACTGCTTCTCAACCACGAACCTACTTTACTTTAATTCTTTTGAAGGTCATCGCCTCCACGTTGGTAGAAACCTCGAATCTAAAACATCTTCGAGATTTCTCTTCTTTGGAATCTGGTCGACAAATCTTCGTAGTGTAAGCAAACATGTTGATCTTGTGAAACCAAATCATTACACACCACAAATCCCGTCTCATCATGGATTCACCATCGGTAATAGAGCTTGCAAACTTCTCCTTCGAACTGACCCCTTATTCTGAACTTTGTCACTCGAGCCCTAACCTCATTTTAGAAAAGGTTTGACTCTTAAATTTCTGTAGAAATCCCCAAGGCATTCCTTACAGCTTCCGAGCTAAAAGAAGAGCTTGTGGTAGCCTGTGGTTGTCGTAAAAATTGGCCGTGGTTTGATATTGTCTTCATATCCTATGAATCACAGCTCATTTTGAAAATATATGCATGCGATTAGTATATGCTCATGCCACATAATTAACACCAAAAGAATGGATTCAATGCATAATGCAACAAATAATCTAATAAAGTTTGAAAAAATCACAATTCAATGTTCAATGATGATGCAATGTACACATTGACAATTAGTTCCTATGCCGTGCGACCTATACTCGAGACAACACGAACCAGAGCACCGGTTCTGAACCTGGTAGCTCTGATACCAATTAAAGATGTAGCACCCGGGACGATAGCCACCACATCCCCCGCACTATGAGTCTAATCCACATATGAAATAGGCAGTCCACACATGAATCGGACTCACAGCGAACGGGTGACAATCAAAAGAACAGTCCTGACTAGGCGGAAGCTAACCTGGGACAATCAACAAAACCCAAAATGGGGAAGCAAGGAAATCATTTATGTAATATCCATGAAATAAATGAAATCCAATACGAATATAAATACGGGTTCCACTAATCAGTACACCTGTCCTAACCTGTCCCGAATCAATACAAGGAAACAACATAACAACGGGTTCAACTGGCTCCAGAACCTGTCCTAACCTGTCCCAAATCAATATCAATTCAATAAGGGCACACCGGCCAGCAATAATAAATCAATACAGTACTTAAAGACAATATAGTATGCAGTGAGTGTGAATGAGTGAGACACAATGACTCGACACTCTAACTCCGCCTAGTAACCAACGCCTGCAAAAGAAACTGGAAAAAGGGAAAAAGGGGTCAGTCTCTAGAAGACTGAGCGAGCAGGAGCGATACATATCATATAGAAACATGCACATGCAAGTCATAAATCCCGAGCAAGGTTTTATTTAAAGTTAGTTCCCAAAAAGGGCAAAAGAATGACTAAGCAATGCTCGGACTTTACGACTATTCATATTAAATTCAATAAGTTTATAAATCATACTCAATCAGTAAGGCTCGGCGAGTGAGCGTGCACAATCTCCAACCAAACTCCGACCGTGTACGACAAATATCATTAATACATTAAATAGGTGATCATGCAATATATCATAATACACTCAGATCACATGCCATGTCCTAAATATATTTGTTTGGGAAATCTGATTCCCGGCCTTCCCGCACAGTGCCTATCAATCAGTAATCAATCAATCAATCAATCAGTCAATCATTTTCAATCATAAATAAGTTCCAACCTTCTTCCTCCGGGTTGGTGGTGGGTTTGCAAGGCCCGACCACCCAATCATTGACCAATGGGGTTACATGAATTCCCCAATTGGCACTCAGCTCCCATTCCCCGCTAAAACTCCTAGCGAGGGCCGGTATCACCGTAACAATGTGGGACTAGTGTGAGGGTTTACCGTCAACCCTTGCCTCCTCGGGTCCCCACTCACACCAAGCCCTTGGGCCCCATTCTGTGCAATCAATCAATCATTCTTTTCTCGCCAAAACATTTGATTCATAAGAATCATACCATATTTCATAATCCATTTGAAAAGGGGTTTACTCGATCAATATTTATTCGATCAATCTATATTTACTCGAACAATATTTACTCGATGACTTTACTTTAAAAGTAACATATATATAATCATAAGGTTTTGGCCAAAGCTTTTCACATAAGGGTTGTAGGGTTTGATATGTAACTAGAACGAAAACACCCTCACCTGGAATACCACGAGACAAGAAACAAGAGCAATACGGGTGCCTATTCAATTTGGAAGTCTCCGCCCTGGAAACAAACTGTACAAGAGAAGGAACAATGTGTACTGGTGAGAATTGACTCAATATGAAACCACATAGACGCACGGCAATGCTAAACACATGATATGAGATGTATAAGAAGTAAAATGATGTTATGGAGTTACATAATCAAGTAATTCTTTCAAGTAAATTCCATACATGAGGGTTTCAAGCCCAATCATTTCATAATTCCTTGCAATCAAGTCATGAACTTCATATAACGTTTATAACTCAAGTATATCAAGTTTACAATTATAAAATAAACAAAATAGAGTCATTCAATTTACTTAAATCTCACAAAGTCGCATATCAATTCCAACTATATCAATTTTATATAATTCACACTTGGCATACTCAATTCATATATCACTAAACGGATTCAATTACAAGGTTACCTAATTAAATCAAACAATATTCATATTGTTTACAAAATTACACATACACCCCTTCAAGTTAGACAAATAGCTCAAATACGGCATATCGGAGTTCAAATTGTAAATCAAAGCATCAACATATATCATAGTTCATTTAATACATGCTTTTGTACACATTGAAATTCATATTGATCAACAAATCAAGCAATTGACAATTCATTGCAATTAAAACAATTAATTTCAATTAAATAGAAATACACAAAATAAATCACAACAAATCAACCGGGCATCCGATTGACGAACGGAAAGTGGCGTTGGACTCACCACAACGAAAGGGACTTTCTGTCCGAAAGTCACCGGAATGCCGCTACCGTAGCCGGCCGAACAGTCACCGGCCGCCACCGGAACGCCGCCTCCGGTGGTCGGAAAAATCCCCGGAAGGACAAAAACGTGCGTCTCGGCCTGCTCAACAAAAGCCCTCAATCAATTTCAGAAAATGCCAAACACGCTGGACTTCGTTGACGAAAAACCGAACTTAAATCCAAGGACGAAAACTGAAATTAAACGTAAACCGTAAAACGAAAATGAAATCCGGGCATACCGTTGGAAAGCTTGTAACAAGCCCTACAAAAGCCCCAAGTCCAATCGCCGGAAAAACCGCCGAAAAATCGGACCGCCGGTCCAGGCCCGTTCCGCCACCGCCGGCCGGTTCTAGGAACGCCGTCGATGCCATCCGCTAAGTCTCGTTATTTCAAGCAACTTTCGTGAAGGCTCCACCACCAAAACCGGTTGGGAAGAGGGCCCAATCCGTTGCCGAAGTTCAGCCGCTGCGCCACCGCCAATTCGGCCATCTCCGCCGCGATTCGCTCAAAAAGGAGGCCGGAAATGGAACGGGAAGGGTCGAAAACGTGGGGTAGGGTGGTTGTTGGCTGGTGAGGGTCGCCGGAATGCCGCCGGCGTGGAGGTGGCTCAACCCGCCACCGTCGGACCACCGCTGCGCCGCCGCTGGTCACTTTTAGGCTACGAAACTGGTACGGTTGTGACGGGCTCATCGAGCTGATAAATTTCCACTATTGATTCGTCGAATTCCGTCGAGAAACGAGGGAGAACGAGCTAGTGTGTGTTTTCACACCTTCACTATATGTGAACAGTGCTGATCGCTGGAGGAAGACGATGCAGGAAGCTGATCTGATCTTTGCACGCAAAACGAGGAAACCCGAGTATATATCTCGGATCCTCGTTTTTAAAAACTATCGGAAGAATGGGCTAACGAAGTCAGAATTGGGCAAACTTAGAGTCTACGGACTCGTCTCGATGCCCCGGACGCAAAGGAGGGGTCAAAGAAGTCAAAATCTCTACCAAACGAGAAGTGACCGGAAACCCCCCCTGAAAGAAGAAAATTACAAAAAGGGCCCTAACTCTAAAAGAGTTCAAAAGAGGGCCACACAACGCACCAATCACATAATTAAACATATAAAAAGGTTGAATGGTGACGTACCTTATTTATCGGATGAGCGGGGCGTTACATTTCCTATTGGTGACGAGGTCGCTCCGTAGGCGTTGGTTGGTCCTCTTTTGTCCTGTTCATCGGTGTAAGGTGAGGTTAGGTTATAGTTAAACCCTAATGATATGTGCCCGATATGTATGCATTTGAAATAAGCCTTATGTATACGTAATATATGTGAGCTATGAATATACATGATATGATCAATGTTATAGAATATGATATGCAAAGTATGTTAAGTACTATGTTAGATCTTGTTAGTAAGTATGATATGAATACGTTAGAATATGAATATGATAGGAGTGTGAGTATGCTAGAACTATGAACATGATTATGGTATGGCCATGTTGCAATTAAGAATAGTTTAGAGATATGTCTAGGAATGTGACTATGAATATGCTATGATTTTGAACATGAGTATGTTATGAATATGATGTGATTATGTTATGATTATGGATATGAATATGCTACGATTATGGATACGATTATGCTATGATATGAACAGGAGTTTGGCTATGAATCTGAATTTGGATACAGTAAGAATATAACTTTGAATATGATATGACTCTGGCTTTGACTCTGACTCTGAATATGTTTGGGGCTCGGTAATTATGATAAGGGAGACTTAGGACGCTAGGCATTAGTCCTATGCATAATTATCGTGATGTGGGATAGGGAATCCAGGATGGACATTACTCTTATGTACATTGCCTCTTTGTGTGAAGGTTTGCTCATGTTTGATTCCGTTAAGTTAGTTTGTTAAGAAATTATTCGTGAAACGGGAGTGGATTCTTAATTATAAAATTTGGTTGTTTTGGCCTTCGGCCTAACTCTTTTACTCCCTATATTTAGTATCACGTGAGAAAATGTTTTAGAATGTAAAAACCACGCCCCGGTTCATGAACTCACTTCTATGATATGTGTTGTGCTTTGTATACGTATATGTGTGTGCGTGTGTAGCCCCTAACTCAGTCAGTGTGACTGACCCCTCCCTCTTTATGTGTTTAGTTTACAGGTACCAGTTTTTGGTTTGAGCTAGGCGGTTTGCAGTCTTTTGAGTCTTCTGTAGATTAGCTCGAGTCTGCATCTCATTACTTAGCTTGTTTTCACTCTTTGTACTTTTATGCTTTTGAATTTTGGTGTTCCGGGATTATATTTGATATTTTGTTAGCCCGTGTGGCAAGTTTGTTTGTAATTCGATCTAATATGGTCCAACTTGAAACTTAGCTATGTTTATTTTGTTTAATGATTCCGCACTTTTATGTTTGAGTTATGCGCACTCTGTTTGAGGGTGTAGACCGCCTAGCTTAGGTGTGGCTTTTGTTTGTCCCCCATTCGCTAGTGCTTAGTGCGTGTACAGATTCTCCATTTCTTTACGCGTGTCGGGCTCTAGTGCGAGGGATGTGGTACCCACCGCTTGGGGTGCTATAATAAATCAAATTGCTTTGATTGGTCTGTCATACTTCGAAGGAAGTACATGAACATGAAAGTGAGAGAAGGAATGACTTCTTGACTGATGCATTCTGACTAAAAAATAGGAAGGATTTGATTTTCTGAGTCAAAATCAGAGAGATATGGATCATCATCTGTTGCTTCATCTTTGATGACGAAGATGCTCTCTTTGTTTTGTTCTTCTTGTTCTGAGAACAATGATCCACATCTGTATCGTGGAGAGTTGTATCTGCATTCTGGATGACATGAGAAACCATCCTGGCTGACTTTTCTCGATTTGAGGATAATTTTTTGAAAAATATCCTTTCTTTTTGCATATGAAACATCTGTCTGTTGGTTTATTTCTGAAAGGTTTCTTTCTAAAAATTTTAGGCGTCCTTGCTTCTTTATTTTTCTTTCAACAAATTCCTTCTTTTTATGTCTGGAAGGAGGGTACTTGCATTTATATTTGGATTTGCATTTTATCTCCAAATGGGATTTCTTACAGGTCTTATTGAGAATAGATTTATTTTGCACCAAGGATTTGAACTTGGTTTGTTGTTCGCAAAGCTTCTCAATTGTTGTAATAGTTATTTGGTGAATTTCTCCAAGAGAAATTTGATGAATTTCTCTTCTGGTACCTGTTATGGTTCTGTGGAGTTCTGACAGTATTTCTTGAGGAAGAGAAGCAATATACACATGTTTGAGATTTGGATCATTATACCCATTAAGGGTATAATAAAGCTTAGCCATTCTTTTGAAATGGAAATCCAGATCTTTTTTCTTTAAAGAACAACACTTCATGGCAAAGTAATTTTGTTGTGACATCTTTCTACAAAAAGTACCATCACCAATGAATTCTTGATGAATAGCTCCAAGAGCTTGAGGCGCTTGTAGTTGAAAGAAATGAGTCTGCCTGTATTCTCTCAGGGATTGAAACCATTCTCTAAATGTTCCCGTAAACTTGGAAACGAATTATCTCAAGATTGTTGGGACATGTGATTCTTTTATTCTTTGGAGATCAAACCAAGGAACAAAAGAATGTAGCCTATCTCTCCTTTTATCAACTGGAATATCATCAAATGTGAACCAAGGACCATTTGCTGGTTTGGAAGATCCAGAATCTGTGGAATAAAATTCTGGAGGGTCTTTCATTATCTCTTATTCTTCTTCTTCTGGCTCTTCATGACGAGGGCCTGAAGTTACCTCGTCTGCCATGAGAATCTGGAAAATATCAGCAATTTCATCTTCGTTGTCTATAATTTGAGAGAGAGATTCAATGGAAGAAGTGTCTTCTGATCTTTCTGTGATTTTAAGATTAGAAAAGTTTCTAACAATCAAGGCAGGAGAGGGATCTTCCTCAATCTTTTCTTTAATTTTTTCTTTTGAGGGAGTAGAGACTTTCTTTGGTTTAGCCTTTGGAGGTGGTGGCTCAAAAGGAATATCAGAGGCCATAAAAAATTGTTTAGTATAGTCAGGAGATATAGGCATATCATAAAGAGTAGAATAAACAGTTGTAGGGAAAAAAGAAAGTTTTGGAAGTGAATTTCTTTTTCTGTCTTTTTCTATATATTCAAGATCTTTCTTGAGCTGCTTGATTTCTGCTTCTTTGTGATTAAATTTTCGACCAGATTTTTTTTGAGAGATAAGTTGCCTGAGTTTTTTGTCTAGAAGCTCAATTTAGGCAACTAATCTTTTATATATTTGGTCAAGCTCCAGGGTTATGGCATCAACCTTCTTGGTATTGTTCTGAACATGAGATAAAACCTTATCAACTTTGGAATCAAGTTGTACTAAGGCTTTATTTTGAGCCCTGGCATTTGTAGTTTGCTAGTTCAACACCTCTTCTCCTTGAGAAAAAGAGGAAGTATGTAACACCCTGATTCTTCGGCCGTACAGGTACGCCGTATCGAGAATGCTAAGTGTGCATTTTAATTTATTTAATTACTCTATTCTATGTTTATTATACTTGTTTATGTGATTAATTGAATTATTTGAATTAATTGTTATACTTTGAATATGATTTTTAATACGTCTATGTTTGTTATGCTTGTACCTTGACCCGTATATGCTCGTATTTGATTTTGATTTTTGTGTTAACTTGCCATGTATGAATTATGTGATTTATGAATATACGTATGTGCTCGTTTCTCGTTTTAGAGTTCGTTTGTTACGGTTCTTAAACCGTTTTGTTTGTTAAGGGACTCGAGGGCCTAACTCGTTTTAGCGCATCTTGGGTTCCGGATGCCGTAACTTGAGTTAGGGAATTCGGATTCGAATTCAGAAAGAGGTGTTAGACTCACAATGAAGAATGGGAGCTAAAGAACCTAACCTTGTATTTTTCTAAGCCCGTTTGAACCTCTGAAATTTGCCCGAACCGAGCCTCACGAGCATGACTGCCACCTTTTACGGTTTTTGTCATAACTTTTTCATCCCTTAACCAAATGACTTAAAACTTGAGCTATTTTAACCCTAGTTAAGCCCTTTATATCCTCCCCTAACCCACTCACACGAATTCAAGCAAGAAAAGGGTGAAAGATCAGCTGCAACCTGACACCAAGAAGGAAGAGGGAAAAATACTATTCATCTTGCAAGATTTGAGCTCAATACTCCTCCATCTCTTCTCCAACTTGAAAGGTAAGATCATGAGCTTATTCTCTAGAATTTTCTGGTTATTTGGACTCTTGATTTGCTCAATTTCATCCATGTTTGGCCATGCTTTGCTCATATATGTTAATAGTTAGGTTATATGTAAATTTGAAGAGTTTATGCCATTATTTGCCTTCTAGTTCGAATTGAAGCATGATTGATGATCTATTCGACCTCATATGGGCACATATAACCTGAGATTTCATGATAGTTGAGTGTAGGTATGATCACCATTGTTACATTCATGAAAAACTTGAAGAAATGAAGTAAAACTTGAACTTATGCTTCCTTGCATGAAACCTGCCAATGTGCTGTGATTATGGCCTGGTATGATTGATGATCTATTCGACCTTATTTCTTGCTCCTTATTTCATTGCTTGGCTGTTGTTTCATCCCTCCCCTTTTTCCCCTGCAGTTTTGGGTCTGTTGTACCATCGCGCCCGAGACAGCTTCGCTCTCTTTTCTGGTCATACCCGCGACGGGCGTCCAGGAGGCGGCCTGGAACTGTGCCGGGGCCGCGGTGCCTTCTTATGTGGCCGTGACACTCTTATTTTGCCGTGACTGTCACAGCGTCGCGGCCTTGTCGCTGTCGTGACCTTTTTCCCTGCTGCGTTACAGTTGTTTTTCTTTCTTTTTCGTGCCTTCTTTGATCTTGTATGCTCCTTATATGTCTTATGCATGTTGCTAACTAATTGTATTGTATGTTATGGCTTCTAATTTGTGTGTATGATGTGATATATGTGCATATATACAATGTGTGACCTTCATGCTACTTCATGCACTTCAATTAATATTCCATTGGTTGTTTCTTGATTTAGTTGCCTTGTTTTTGATTCATGAACTTTGTTAACGTAAAGTATTACATGTTATGTGCTTTATTATGGATTTATAATGTGATTTCGATACGTTTATACGCCTTATATGTCAATATATGCCTTAATTGTTCTCTTGGGTGCATGAATGTACTTACGTCTTATTTCTTTACCTCGTATGATATCTCTTCGTTTCTTTTATGCTAAGCATACATTGCTAACATGATCTATGGTATGTTATGCTCATTGTGTGAGTTTCATGGATTCTTTTGAGGTGAATTATGCTCGATATGAATTGATAAGTGTAAATATGATATGCATGCATAGTCGTTGCATTTCGTATGTATCATATACATTCATATGCATATACCAAGCATCTAATTGGTGCATATTAAGTCTAAGTCTCTCTTGTGCTTGTTTTGTTCAGAGGTTCGTCCCGAGGGTGACGAGATCGTCTCGTAGGCGATCGTTGCTTCCTTTTGTCTCTATTGCTTCTTGAAGGTGAGGTTTTGTTTCTTTTAGCTATATTGAAAAAAAAAACCTATGTGTTTTGAAGCCCGCATGCGATATATACATATACTATATGATAGATACGTGCATGATAAGTATTTGAGGCTTGTCCCGCTTGTGAAAGACCTTATACACTACATTTTGCTTTGTTTTGAAAGACTTTTGTTATGATTTGAACTTGGCGCGAGCTATGACCTTGAAAGATAGGTCTTTTGAACTTGTATATGATATGATAGGCCTGGAGATTGTGAGACAGAGAACCCGGGTGGACCAAGGGGTCTCCGGACACACCTCTCGTCCACACGTAGGATGTAACGGAACCCACTAGGAGGTTGGTGGGGGAAGGAGTCCGACAGGCGTGAGTCTCTCGAAACTCACATCCTCTTTGCTTACACGGATGGTTAAGGGTGTGCACAACCCTTCCATCATCGAAGTATGAGGTGGGATTGTTTTGCTTTGAATTTGTTTGATATGTACTTATCTTGACATGGAGAAACTCGTACTCGCCGAGTGTTATGTCTCGTCTTGCCTTGTCATGAATTTATGAAACGGGAATGGACTTCTAATTACTTAAAACTTGTTATTTTGGCCTTTGGCCGTTAACTTCTTTTAGTATATATATTTTATCACAGAAAATGTTTTGGCTTGCAAAACCTATCCCCGGCTCATGGATTGTTACGCTCTTGATACTTGCTTTGCTCTATATGTATACGGGTGTGTGTGTTAGCTCCCTCACCAGTCTTTAGGATTGACCCTCGTTGCTTCTTTCTTTTTTCCCTTGTTCCTTGAGTTGCAGGTGCAAAAGTGGCTCGTGCTAGGCGGCGGTCTGTCTTTTGAGTCTTTGGAGTCGTGTTGTTTGAGTCTCATGCATTTCTTTTGGTTTATTCTGTATCTTCTAGCCTTTGGACTCATGTATATGAATTGTTACGTTTATGAAAAGTATATATTATGATTTTTTGGCCAAGTGGCATGATATGTATAATTGTTTTAAATAATGCTAATGTATTTTGTATATGTGCTTCTGCTTGTATGGATCCTGTCGCTTCCGCACTTATGATTTAAATTTTTTTGCGTACTTTGTAATAAGGTCTAGACCGCCTAGCCTAGGGTTTTTTTTTTGTTTTGTCTTCCATTCGCTATGGTTTGATGCGTGTGCGGAGTCCTTCTTTCATTACACATGTTGGGCTATGGTGCGGGGATGTGGTGCCCACCGCTCGGGGTGCTACATCCTTAAGTGGTATCAGAGCTCTAGGTTGCAAAATCGGAGCTCTAGTGTCGTTTCGGGTTTGTCTAGGTCGTTTGACTTAGGATTTTATGTCTGTTTGTATTCACTACATCACTTCTGTGACTTCTTCATTATTATTCGTATTAATTGTTCACATGAACATGCACTAAACCCCGCATGCATCGATATTTTGTATTGTATTTCCTTTTCAGGATGTCTTCCCAACACTCATTTTCGGGAGAAGATCGAGTACCATTGGTCTATCAAGAGTTTCGAAATTGCAATCCTCCAATGTAGTTCAGAGGTGACGATGTCAAAGCCGAGTTATGGATTTCAGAGATTTCGTGGATTTGGAATACTCTATCGGGAACACCACAAGATAGAGCGAATTGTACTTCCCGTTTGATTCAAGGTCAAGCTTCTATTTGGCTCAATGAAGTAAGATTGAAATTGGTAAGGTTCGGAGAAGAGCTTACATGGGAAAATTTCGTTCGGGAATTCCACAAAAAGTATATCCCTTCTAGAGCCAGAGTAAAGAGTCTTCAAGAATTTCTAGATCTCCAACAAGATTTGAAGATCACGGAGAATTATATGGAAGAACTTGAGAGATCGGGCCTGTTGGGATTAATGCCCTGAAAATCCAATTATATTGTAAATATTTTGGATTAATAAAACTGAAATTATTGCAAGTTATGATTATTTTACAAATATTAATAATTAATGACGTGTGATAGTATTTTTATATGAAATGTGTTTCATAGGAAAAGACTTTAAATACCAAAAATCACGTGTCATTAAAGTTCTAGTCGGCATGATAAGAAAATATTCTTGTCGAGACTATAATGTGTTATATAAGATGATTAGTCTTTTGCCATAGGGAAATGGAGTTTCCGGTTATAACACATTTATGATTTTCAATGAGATTGGAGACATCGAACTGGACCACTGAGATTGTTCATTTTATACTGCTATCTAAAATGAACAAAAATCTCGGAAGCATTAGACTCTTAGTCCTGGCAGTATTTCTACTTTAGGCATGTAGTGTTAATCACTGTGATGTACTCAGAAGTGAGGTCTCGGTAACGGGTTGTGACACCCCGGTTTTTCGGCAGTCCAGGTACACACTTACGAGAGAGCTAAATGTGCAATTTAAATTATTTTAATTTCATATTTAATTGAATTATACTTTATTATTTGAAATTCTTATATGAATTATTTGAATTTATATGAAATATTCGAATTATATGTCAAAATTTGACTAAGTGATTTATGATATGAATTTTTATGAATTTTATGATATGTGAATTTAATTTTCAAGCATGCTAATTTTTGTGAATTATGCGATTCATGTGAATTAAGGGCTTAATTGTATGATTTATTTAATTTTGGACCTAATTGAAGAATAGCCTTTTTAATACAATTTTATTTATTATTTCTTTGAAAATTTAATTTTATTATTTGAATAATATGCTTATTTGTTGAAAATGTGTTGCGTTTATGTTCGATTTGAGATCGAAATTTCGTGCCGATTTAATATGCATGAATTATACGTGTTGTCAATTCGTTTGTATGCTCATTTTATTTTTCGGACTTGTTTGATATGGCAACGAACCATATTTTAATTGTTGGGGATTTGAGGGCCTAACTAGTTTTAGCGCGCCTTGGATTCCGGAGACCGTAACTTGAGCTAGGGAATTCAGATTCAAATTCTAGAAGTATCTCTGGACTCGTGACAAAATTTGAAAGCTAGAGAACTTGCCCTCACATTTTTCTAAGCCCGTTTGATCCCCCGTATTTTGTCCGAAACGAGCTGTTCGAGCAGATCTGCCACCTTGGAGTATTTTGGCCATAACTCTCTCATTTCTTAACCAAATCACTTGATTCTTGAGCCAAATTAACCCTAGTTAAACCCTCTAACCATCCATTAACCCATGATTTCGAAATCAGACCTGGGGAGAGAGAGAGAGAGAGAGAGAGAGAGAGAGAGAAGCAGCTGACCGAGAGTTTTGGGGGAGAAAAAGAATCTGCACAGTTCACTTTGCCTTTCCAAGATCAATACTCCATCTTTTCGCCTCAAATTCGAAAGGTAAGCCCGGATTCTTATTCTATATCTTCTCCTCTTTCTTTTAAGTGTATATTTGCTGAATTTGATGATGATTTGGGCACGGTTTGGGGCTGCTGTGTGAATAGTGAGGGTTTATGAAATTTGGATGAATTCTTGGGAAATCTTGATGCATATCTTGATATGAAGCTATATATCTGATCTAGATGACTTAATTGATTCAATTATAAGCATGAAATGAATGGAAATTCGCTGCATCTTGATCCACCATTGATGAGCATGGGTTTCGAAGGTTTTGTGCCTGATTTACCTCCCTTGTTACTGCGTGAACCTTGCTGCTGCTGTTGTGTTGTTTTGCTGCTAGTTTTTACTTTGTTTTATTGTTGTTTTGCTGCTGTGTTGCTGTCGTTTTTGTTCCGCCGCTGCTGCTACTTTGCCCTGTTGATGCTGCGCGAAATGGAAGGAAACAGGGCTATTTTCCGCTGTTGTGTGATCTCCCCGGGCGGGGACGCTTGAGGCAGTAGCTTCTGCCTTCCTTCTACCAGGCCGGGGGCTTTTCTGCGCAATTCTTTTCCCGGGCGGGGACTTGCAGTTGGTGCTTTGTTGTGTGTGATTGTGGTGCATGTTGTATATATATATATGTAATGTATATTACGACATGCATGTGTGTTAGTGTGATGTGTTAGTGTGATGGTTTATATATATATATCTATATATATAAAACTGATTATATTATGTATAGTATGTATGCAAAGGTGTATAGTATATGTGTGTGCGTAAATGCATTAAATTGTGAATGAATATGAAATATATATATATATATATATGTTAGTGCATGTGTGCATGTGTGTGTGCATAAATGCCTGAAGATATATAATATATATATGTAGTGTATATTAAGTGCATTATATATTATGCATGCAATTGTGTATATATAGTATATAAATATTAAGATGCATGCATGTGTGTAGTACGTATATATTATGTATATATATAAGAGTGTGATGTTTGTATTAAATTATAATCTCTGTGCGTATATATGAATATATATGAAATGAATATATATGAAATATATTATATTATATATTATGTATTTAAGCATTAAATTAATTATGTGAATTTTATTTGTTTAATTTTGAATATTTCTTTGTAAATCATGATCTTAAGTGGAGTAAATGAAACGAATTCGATGAATATATACATGTGTAAACTATGGATGCTCGTGGTATGCTATTATATGACTTAATATGAATTTATTTGATGTGAAATGAATTTTGTTTCTTGGATTATTTATGTGATATTTTGATATTTGCATCGATATGCCTAAACGTGAGTTTATATGAAGTGTATTGCATCATTTGCATCCATATTCATTTGCCGAGCGTTTTGTTGGTTCATATTGAGTCTAAGTGTTGTTCCCTTGTTTAGATTGTCCGAGTGGAGTAGCTCGTTGGTGTGGAGCCGCTCCGTAGGTGTGCTTTGAACCTGTTGGTTCGGTTTGTTCGTCGAGGTGAGGTTTCTTTCTTTTAGTTATTATAACCTACAACCCTAAATGTGTTTTAAGCCCGCATGTGACCTAAGTATATATATATATATATATATATATAGATACGTGTTTGTTAAGTATTTTGTGGGAATTGGCCAGTTTGTTATGAAACCCTTTTCAAAACGTTTTGTATATATACGTAGATATGTTTTTGGTTATTTGTTTTGAAAATGGGTTAATGAATATTATTACTTTGAATATGCTCTGCCTCTATGTATATGTACGTGTGCGTGAGTTAGCCCCCTCACCAGTCTTTAGGACTGACCCTCGATGTTGTTTTCCCTTTTTCCCTTTGCTTTTGAGTTGCAGGTGTAGGGTTCGGTCTGAGCTAGGCGGCGGTTTTCTTTTGGTTCGTTCGAGTCGAGTCGTTCGAGTCCTTTGCATACTGCATCTTTGTCTCTTGCTTTGGGATATTTGTATAATGTTATGTTTATGACTCGATATTGGATTTGTAAGTTTTATTTGGCCCTAGAGTGGTGTTGCATTTATGACTTTATTCCCTTGAGCACGTATGTTGATAATATTTGTTGATCCTGTTGCTTCCGCGTATGTTTTATTTTCGTTGCGTACTCTATGTTAGGGTCTAGACCGCCTATCTTAGGTGAGAGTTTTGTTTGTCTTCCGTTCGCTATAGCTTGGAGCGTGTGCGGATTTTCCATTTCGTTACACGTGTAAGGCTATGGTGCAGGGGATGTGGTGCCCTTCGCTCCGGAGTGCTACACGGCTGGCCAAAATACTTTCTACATTTGGTGATTACATGAAATGTGCTAAAGAGAAATATTGATCGAGGAATCTGTAGCCTTGCTGGAAGGTTAAAAGATATCCCTGAAATAGATTTGCAAAAGTTCAAATTAAAACTTTGGCCATAGTACTTCGTGTGTTCGTCACCGAAGTTGTATGTTGAATGTGTTTCACATACAGGGAATTTGAACATTAGGCGAATCAAGAAATTTCAGATTTGAAGTGAAAAATAAATGATAGTAGTATTGATTTATTTTTCACGGATATCTGTACAGAGGAGTAAAATGCAAAATTATTCTAGATCGAGAAATTCGTGAATAATTTAATTAATTTTAGAGTTCAACAATATTTATTTAGAGGAATTAAATATTGTTAAACGGTAATCAATTATTGTCATGAGATGATAATAGATTGACCCGTTTAGAGCTAAGATAAATTAGTCCTACAGGTCCCCTCGCAAGCCCCAACGAAGACCAAAGAGAAAATATTAAAAGGAGAGAGAGAAATAGCCAAGGGATTTATTTTGAGAAAATAAATTAAATTCCAAAGAGTTGGAAATGACCGAAATTTTATTTTGGAGAAAATAAAATTTTTCAAAAAAGGTTTTTTTTTTCTGACGTGGCATGTGCTGACGGGGCAGTTGAGGTGTCACGCCACGTCAACGAGTCAGACACCAAGTGGCGCTGACAGGGCACCAAGTGGTATGCCGCGTGGACGGCCAGGATCACGCCGCATCAGCATACGCCAATGCCCCAGATTTGATCTGGAACGGACCGGGTCGGAGCTAGGGTTTGAATTTGGGTCTGATAGGGTCGGTCAAGGTTTGACCGACCCGGACACATGGCACTACGGGAAACTACCACGCCACAAATGGCTCAGACCCATTTGAACCGATCGGTTTAAGGCTGAACCGTCCTCGTGCCAGCGTGTGCCCCATGCGCGCCATGCTCGTACAGAGCCTTCTGGTGGTGCGTGGGGGAGCGTACTAACTCCAAACCACGCGTGGTCGGCGGCGTAAGGCGCACGTTTGTATGGGCTTCAAGATGATAAGCTGTGATTGGAAGGCGGACCTTGGGAGCCACGGCAAAAAACGAAAAAATGTCCCTAATGTCCTTTATTTTTGGCTATAAATATGGGGCAATTTCGTTTCATTCCTGTATCAGTTTTCGAAAAGGCTCTCCAGCCATTTCAAAGGCCTCACGCTAATTTCTTCTCTCTAATTAATTAATCCTTAATTAAAGATTAATTAATATTTAATTAGGTGGTTATATAATTAATATATAATCCACTTAATTATTAGAAAATAAGGATTTTCTGAAATTAGAAAAAAGAGTTTTTCTAGAAAAATATTTTCTCGAGTATTTAGCAAAATACTACCGGAGCCCACACTCCAAAATATTAGTCGGGGATATTGCAAGGAAGCTCTGCCGATTTCACGAGAAAATATTGAGGTGCTGGAAAAGTGCTGTTGATAGTCAATTTTTGCTGTACGGTACTCCAAAATATTAGTCGGGGATATTGCAAGGAAGCTCTGCCGATTTCACGAGAAAATATCGAGGTGCTGGAAAAGTGCTGTTGATAGCCAATTTTTGCAGTACGGTAATACCGTTATGCTGCCAAAATTATTATTTGCATATCGTGATTATATGTTATATGATTTAAAATTATGTTATCGATGTACGTATATATTAGGGTTATTTTACCCGATTTGTTCCGCTGCTTATTAAAACATTTTAGAAATATTTTAATAACGAGGTTATGGCGAAATTTTTTGAAATATTACGCTATACCGTCACTCTGTCTCGATCCCGCCACCCAGCAACTGGTATCAGAGTTGGGCTCTGATTATATATTCGCAATGATAAAGCATAGGGTGCATAATTTTAAATCTGATACTGTGCACATAAATTCTGTCAAAGGAGGTTAGGCTTTAAGTGGGACCATTGTGACCCCTCCAGTCTTTCCTGTGAATTTGCGTGGAATGGTAATTTTCTAGGAAGCAATTTAATTGTCTTCCTGGTAATTGCCGAATCAGTAAATATGATTTAAATTATGTGATAATTTATAACATATTTACTTAAGGGGCCTAAAAATTTTAAGCGTGATAATTATTTGCAAGCATGCTTTTAATTTTAAAAATGGCATGATAATATGGGATATTATGCTGCTTTAATTATGCATGATTTATTTAATATGATTAGATAAATAATGTTTAATAGATATTAAACACGATGCATAATTGTATTACTATTTTTGGGCTTAATTGATAAATACTTATTAAAGCCTTAAAATATTATTAGGATTATTTAATAATCCTAATGGGAGCATATTAATTAGATTAATTACTTTCAATAATTATAAGACGCCAAAGGTGATTATTTAATAATCAAGGATAATCCACAAATCTTAAAAAATTCAAGTGGGAGCGAAATGAAAAGAGTTGGATTCTGACGGCCTCCATTACCCGTCTATAGTATAGTGGATATATAGTACTCCCTTCGGCGGGTATGTATTCACGGTATACAAGATTAGACTTCTACGGATAGAATGAAGTGCGGGGAAAGTCAGCTCAACCACGCCTCCGTGGAGTGTCTGATCTACCCGTACGTATTTCTAGGTAACGGTGTACACTTGACTAAGTGATGTATTAACCTCTCTTCGGAGCTATGTTGCATTCACTTAGAAGCCAATGGTTGACGTGGTGGATTAACATAGTTTGGTAAGAGTTACCTGGATGGTATGTTAATTAAGATTAATTCTTGCTTTTCTAAGCGGTTTTCGACCTCGCTTCCGGGGAGTCAACTGCGGTTAGTTAAGTCACCATTGCATAAACCAAAAATTCTTACGTGGATATCATTTATTGGTTAGGCACAAAAGAAGTAAAATACAAGATCATAACTTGCACTATTTTAAAATATTTCAGTTTTAAAACAATGACGACCATTAGCCTGCTTCAATCGATCCTAAAGAAAAATAGACGTGAACAGTCTAACTATGCTGACTGGAAGATGAACCTTGACATTGTGTTTGTTCATGAGAATCTGAAACATGTGCTCACTGAACCTTGTCCGGGGGTACCGGAAACTACAACCAATCAGGATATGAGAAATATTTATGCCAATTGGATCAAGTCCAATGATTTGGCCAGGTTATATATCCTGGTTTCTGTCTCCAATGTTCTTAAGCATCAAATGCACGAGATGCCAACTGCTAGGAACATGATTGATCATCTCCATCAGATGTTTGGAGGATAGAATCGAGCTAAGAGGCTCGAATTGATGAGAAGGCTATTAGTTACTAAGATGTCTGAGGAAACACCTGTTCAGGATCATGTTATGAACATGATGGCTTTCTTGAACGAGATTGAGAGCCTTGATGCTAAATTTGATAATCTCAGTAAACAGGATATGATCCTATGCTCTCTGCCAAAGTCGTTTGACACATTCAGGCAAAATTATTCTATGAACAAATTAGATTTTTCTCTGCCTGAATTGATGAACGAACTTAAGGTGGCAGAGGAAGTAATGAAAGCTAAGGGAACTGTTCTCCTGGCACAGACATCGACTTCCACAGCCTCAAAAGCTAATAAGTGGAAAAAGGAAAAAGGGAAGGTTCCCAATCCCAAGAAAAAGGTTCAGAAGAAGAAGGGTAAACCTAGCAAGGGAAAATGTTTCCACTGCAGTGAAAATGGGCACTGGAAGAGGAATTGTCCAAAATACTTAGCAAGTCTTCCTGCTAAGCCATCTGGACAAGGTATATCGATATCTTGTTTAATAGAATTATGTTTAGTTGGAAGTCCAGGAATCAAGATTCCTGGTGTGTGGACTCGGGTTCAACTAGTCATATCTGCAATTCGTTGCAGTGGTTCAAGCTAACCAGAAAGCTTGAAGATGGTGAGATACAGCTACTGCTCGGAGATAATACAAGTATATCCGTATTGGCAGTACGAACTGTAAATTTGTATTTTGGCCATAGGGTTTTTATGTTGAAAGACACTCTGTACATACCGTGTGTTCGCAGAAATCTGATTTCAGTGAGCTGTTTAATAAATAATAGTTTCAATGTTTGTTTTGAGCAAAATTTTACCATTAAGCAAAATAAAAGGTTTATTTGCTCTGGCATGGTAAAAGATAGTCTTTTCTTGTTATATCCCGACAAAAACCCTAATTTAGAACTTAACACTACTACGCTTGACTTACCATGCAAGACAAAAACTCCTATGCCTAACGAGGCTTACAAGTGGAATTTACTCCTTGGTCATATTAATCCAAAAAGGATCCAAAGACTAATTTCAGATGAATTGTTGAGTCCCTTGGACTTAACAGAACTACCAGTCTGTGAATCCTGCTTGGAAGGTAAAATGACCAAGAGATCTTTTAAAACTAAAGGTAATCGAGCCACAGAGTTGCTTGAGTTAATTAATACGGATGTGTGTGGCCCTATGAGTATTCAAGCAAGAGGAGGTTTTGAGTATTTCATCACTTTTACGGATGATTACTCCAGATACGCATACGTTTATTTGATGAGATATAAGTCTGAATCTTTTGAAAAGTTCAAAGAATTTAAGGCTGAAGTTGAAAATCAAACTGGAAAACGTATCAAAGCACTTCGATCAGATCGTAGTGGTGAGTATTTGTCTACTGTGTTTCTGGAATTTCTCACTGCAAGTGGAATTAGATCTCAGCTTTCTGCACCGGGTACACCCCAACAAAACGGTGTTACAGAAAGGGAAAATAGAACTCTAATGGTAATGGAAGATCTATGACGAGTCATGCTACCCTACCAAGTTCATTTTGGGGCTCTGCATTCGAAAAGGCGGCATACATATTAAACCTTGTTCCATCAAAGTCGGTTCCTAAAACACCAATGGAACTATGGCGAAGGCGAAAGCCCAGTGTCTCCTATCTTCGGATATGGGGAACCCCAGCTCATGGGTTAAGGAAGGATCCTGACAAGTTAGAATCAAGAATAAAGGTTTGCTTGTTAATAGTTTTTCCTAAAGGAACAAGAGGTGGTATATTTTACGATCCAAGAGACCACAAAGTGTTTGTGAGCACTAATGCTAAATATCTCGAAGATGATTTCGTAAATGACCACAAGGGTAGAAGCAAAATTGTGCTAGAAGAAATGAAAGTTTCAGATACTGAATTCCAAGAACCCGGTAGTAACTGAAAATGTGTTGGATACATATGATGTACCAGATACAACATATGATGTAGGGACGAGTACACAACAGCCTCGTCGTAGTGGGAGGATTGTCAGGGCACCTGACAGATACCTAGGATTAACCCAAATGGTTGAATCTGAAGTATCTGATCCTGTCACATATGATGAAGCTATAAAGGATATAGACGTTAACCGTTAGGTCAAAGCTATGGAATCTGAATTAGATTCAATGTATTCCAATAAAGTCTGGGAACTTGTAAAGGCGCCTGAGCGCATTAAACCTATTGGATGCAAATGGGTCTACAAGAGAAAAAGGGGATGGGATGGAAAGGTTGAGACCTTTAAAGCAAGGCTTGTGGCAAAGGGTTATACCCAGAAAGAAGGTATCGATTATGATGAAACCTTCTCGCCTATAGCAATGCTTAAGTCTATAAGAATTCTTCTTTCCATTACCGCTCATTTTGATTATGAGATTTGGCAAATGGATGTAAAGACTGCCTTCTTGAATGGGCACCTTCAAGAAGAAATATACATGGCTCAACCTGAAGGCTTTATAGCCAGAAATCAGGAGAATATGGTATGTAAGCTTAATAGATCAATTTATGGTCTTAAGCAAGCATCTAGATCATGGAACATCAGATTCAATGAGGCAAATAAATCCTTTGGATTTATACAATTGCCTGATGAACCGTGTGTATACAAGAGACAACATGATAGTGTTGTAATATTTTTAGTTTTATACGTGGACGATATTCTGCTCATTGGGAATGATACGAGAATATTGTCAGCAGTCAAGATTTGATTGTCAAATCAGTTTGACATGCAAGACCTAGGTGAAGCCAGTTATATTCTAGGGATCAGACTTTGTCGTGATCGTAAGAATAAAATGATTGGTTTATCACAAACATCATATATAGATAAGATGTTGGCAAGATATAATATGGCGAATTCGAAGAAAGGTTCTTTACCTTTCAGACATGGAGTTCATCTGTCTCGGGATCAGTGTCTTAAAACCCCAGAAGAGACAGAAGAAATGAAGAATGTTCCGTATGCTTCGGCAGTCGGAAGCCTCATGTATGCCATGTTATGTACAAGACCAGATATCTGTTATGCTGTAGGTCTAGTCAGCAGATATCAGTCAAACCTTGGACCCCAACACTGGATAGCTATAAAGCATATATTAAAGTACTTGAGAGAAGGACTCGGGATTGTATGCTTGTCTATATCTAATTTGGATTCTAGGTGTTCGACGTCTGGATACGTGTTTACTCTAGGAGGAGCAGCAGTAAGTTGGAGATCTTCAGAAGCAGCCGAAGAAGCGTATTGGTTCCGGAATTTCCTAATGAATCTAGATGACGTCAAGGATGGACTTACACTAATCACATTGTACTGTGACAATGCTGGAGCGGTGGCCAACTCCAAGGAACGTCGAAGTCATAAATGTGCAAAGCACATCGAGAGGAAGTTTCACATTATACGAGATTATATGGAACATGGAGAAGTGGCAGTAGTGAAAATTGGCTCAGTAAACAATCTAGCAGATCCCTTCACTAAGACTTTGGCGTAAAAGAGTTTTGACACTCATGTAGAAGGGATGGGCCTTAGATGTGTTGCCTTATTGGATTTAGGGCAAGTGGGAGATTGTTGGGATTAATGCCCTGAACATCCAATTATATTGTAAATATTTTGGATTAATAAAACTGAAATTATTGCAAGTTATGAGTATTTTACAAATATTAATAATTAATGACGTGTGATGGTATTTTTATATGAAATGTGTTTCATAGGAAAAGACTTTAAATACCCAAAATCACGTGTCATTAAAGTTGTAGTCAGTATGATAAGAAAATGTTCTTATCGAGACGATAATGTGTTATATAAGATGAGTAGTCTTTCGTCATAGGGAAATGGAGTTTCCGGTTATAACAC